>CM070605.1:38509933-39109933 GCA_036346395.1 Hsuehochloa calcarea
TCATTTACGCTAACCAAGATTCACAAGGCAATTGAGTGGAAATATGTGTAAGTTAGAACAAATGTGCAGTGTATGACATGGATTTGGGTAAAATGAGCTATCTATGGTACTTGCCACATAGACTTCTTCTAGACGTGCATTTACTTTGATAGCATGTTAAGCTTGTTAGGGAATGACAAAGAGTACTGTTCCCCTTCATTACTGTTTTCCCTGGACTATTTTGATCAGCTGGCTCATATATCTTGTTTGTATTTTGAATTAAAGATACTGTCTGATTTGTATATTCGCCTTCCTTGGCGCGCTAGTTTTCAAGTACACTATTTCACTTAGGACTTTAGTGTCAACATATCATGTTTGCTAAGACCATTCCTATTTAGTTAAGCTCCCTCAACTCACATGGACAATGTGCTTCCAGGTGATTATCAGCATAATTGGTCTCCTTTTATTTGGGAAGTTGTTAGAACCTTTATGGGGTTCAAAGGAGTTATCAAAGTTCGTTTTTGTTGTCAACTTTTCAACTTCTGTGTGTGTCTTCATAACTGCTATTGCTTTGTACTACATAACACAACAAGAGAGCTACCTGTAAGTATTGTATTTCTATACAAGCGTATTAGCACAACTATTCTGATGTTTCATATCAGGTAGACTAACAGGTGTTCTTACTGTTTGACTTTTCAGCTATGCTCCTCTTTCTGGATTTTATGGAGTTCTGTCGGGATTGCTGGTGGGCATCAAACAACTTTTGCCAGATCAGGAGCTTAATCTTTTTGTGCTGAAGATTAAGGGAAAGGTTTTTATCTGTTACTGTTAATAGAATAACTCTATTTCACGTTATCATGTGTTTGACCTGACATATTTATTTTCCTGGCTACTCAGTGGATTCCATCACTTGTTGCACTGATCTCAGTTGTTGTAAGCTTCTTAGTAAAGGAATTGGTGTCTTATCTCCCAATTATATTGTTTGGCATTTATATGAGTTGGATTTACCTGCGTTACTTCCAAAGGAGGCTAGAGACAGGCCTGAAAGGAGACCCGAGTGAGGAGTTCACCTTCTCAAGTTTCTTCCCTGAATTTCTAAGGAAATGCATCTTCCCCTTTATATAAGATCTTGATTGTTTTGTAGTTTATGGAAGGGTTTTCTGACTAATTTATTGAAACAAGCAGACCAATTCTGGACTCAATAGCTTCTATATTCCTTAAGCTTCTTTGTGGAAGTATATTCTGACTAATGTATTAAAACATGCAGACCAATTCTGGACCCAATAGCTTCTATATTCCATAGGCTTCTCTGTGGAAGATTCGAAAGGGCTGACGCTAGGGTCAGACATTGGATACCTCTCCATTGCCTGGTTCAGATTCTATTGAGGCAAACAGGAGGAGGTTAGTTTTTTTGACTTGTCTTTTTAGGGATAACTTTGTCCTTGCTTGTACCATCTAGTCAATATGCAATCCTTTGGTACCTTTCCCTGCATCTTTGATTTAGCATACCTGGAGAATGCTCAAATCAGTTCTAAATTTATGTTCTGATACTGTATCCCACCTTAAGGATCCCTTATACCCCATCGATGCAGTTCCTGAACTCATGCCAAAGTGGAGTTGGCATTCCATTTGTCCCTGTTGATTGTCATGTTCTTAGTTTGAGGTCTTCCGTTGCAGTAATTAATGGCTCTATTTGGTGTTTCTGTTTCCTGCATGAGATGCAGTTAAATATTCGCATAGTTCTGCTGCTAGTTGCATGCATATGTGCTTGTATCCTCAATCTCACTTGACTGTGCTGTTGATTTTACTGTAGGAAAGGGGTCAAAGGGCACTGGAGCAAAGATTAGCTGAGAAGCTGGCTGAAGTCAGAAGTTCAGAGGGCACATCTCACGACGCCTCTGACAATGTTTGAGCCTTCTATGCAACGAGCTGTGCATTTTGTGAATTCCCGGTGCTGTGTTGTCCAAGTGATGTTCCCTGGAGGACCGAAGACCATCTTCGATTTGTCATTTGAGCAGCCCCAGCGTCACCGCAGCGTGCTTCCTCTTTCCATTGTTTCTCGTACTTACTATCTGTAAGCACCTCGCGGAGCATGTCGATGGTGACGGAGAAGATTAGATTTACTGATTTAGGAGACCATACTTAACTTTGCATGATCGCATGGTGATTCTTAGGACAAGTTAGTTGCATGCATGACCGCCCAGTATGTGGTGTTCTTTTGCCGGAGCAAGAGTTTCCCCTTTTCTTATTTTGAGGTCAATGGGAGTTTACGGGAACAAAATTATGTAAGGAGTTAACGCTTTAATTTGTTTGGTGATTCCTTTTATTCTATTTGTTTGCATTATGTTTATCGTGATTCGTGACGAAGACCTGAGAAAATATCGCAGTGTAGACTTCTGTACTAACTGGTCAATGATATGGTAAGCGCTCCCAGGCGCACGCGCACCAACCATCGAAGGACATGGTATGGTACGATACAAAAAAAAACTTTGCAATAACTTTCTAATTGTGTCCTTTGCATGCAATCGGTCATAATTTTCCTGTTGCAAATAGCCAACCATTATTTTAGAAGCACGGAGCATAATGGTAAGCTAATGATATGGCAACAATAATCTTATATATGCACACAAGATATGAGATATACCTAAGCATACAACTAATTTACCCACACGACGAGGAACCGTACCGACGCCGGGCGGGCGTTGCGGCGGCGACGGTGGAGTTGCTGAGGTTCGCGAGAAGATGATGGGTGCCGGTGGGGAAGGGACGGGGAGCGGCCGGAGTGGGTGTTGTCAAGTGACTCGAGCCGTCAAGCGAGAAGTGAGTGACGAGGTTTGGGTGGATCGGATTCTACGTTGTACGGTAGAGAACGCAGTGTGGTGTGATACTGTGTATACAGTACTATATAACGGTACGGTAACAAATATTGTAGAAATAGTGCAGGTTACTATAGTGATTTTACTATATCTTTATACTTTTGTGCTAAAACGTTCATTTTGGATCGTACAGTTGAGATAATACTCTAATACATGTCACCGTGAATCCTCTGCATCTTGCCAATAATGCTTGGACCTTGGACTGCCACGCCTGTTTGGATTAGTAGTATTTTGCCAGGATTTACTTTAAATTTGTACTAAAATCCTACCAAAAAAAAACAAAAAAACAAAAAAGCAAATGTAGCACCACGAAAGGAAGGCTAGAGCAATCTTAGAAAAGCCAAGAGGGGGCTTCACACTGGCATTTCCCTTCTCTAATTGCCGCAACCCAATTTACCACTTGCAAGTTGCAATGCCGTTAATTCTCACTAGTTATCTTCTTATTCTCTGACAGCTCCATGTATCTGTTCGGAAAAAAAAAAGTGAGCTCGTCCTTCATCTAAGCCAAACCTATCTTTCTAACTCCATCCACGCACAACATACGGCAGACATGTTCGCATTATGTAAGAGCGAGAAACGACGAGCTTGAACAGATCTGCAATACGGTAAGCGAAGACTGCATTTTATTGAGACCAAATTCAGATGATATGCGTTGTTCTACTCTTGGGCTGCTGGATTTGCTTTTCCTATCTGATCAGCATCGACTCCTTACATGCGATGTAGATAAGCCCATAAAATCACCGTCCCAAAAAAGCCCACACGCCCAAACCCAAGCCCACTGCGAAGCCCGAACCCCTCGGCCTCGAGAATAAAAAAGGGAAAAGAAAAGGCTCGAGAAAATCGAATTAAAATAGAAAAATCTCGAAGCCTAAGCCGCCGCCTCCCCGGTCCACACTCCGGCACTCCATGCCTCCTGCCTCCCTCGCCGCCGCCACCTCTCAGTCTGGACTGGACGCGCCTCCGCCCCCGCTGCACGCCCCATCATCCGGCAGCGCTGCGGCCTCAGGCGCTAGCCGCAGCACAGGCGCCTCCTGACCGCCGGCGGTGGGTGTGCAGGAGCGTCGGCGATGGCGCCGGCCCGGAGGAAGCGCGCGGCGGCGGCGGCTGCCGCCGCCGCGTCGCAGTGGAAGGTGGGCGACCTCGTGCTCGCCAAGATGAAGGGCTTCCCGGCGTGGCCGGCCGTGGTGAGTGGTGCTGGCCGCTTGTTCTCTCTGATCTGGGGCTCCCGTAGTGGTTTAGGTAGCGTAGGGTTTGATAATTCGTGCTATGAGTTGGGGAGCTTGTTTAGGGTTCGGTTGGTTGGCCGAAGTTGTTTTCTCTTACTGTACTACGATGATTCACACTGAAAATTGAGGTTTATATGTAGCTTATTGCAGTGATTAGGTGCCCCTTTTCTCAATCTCTGCTGCTATTGCGGTTATAGTTGCGCTTCTAGTGAGGCTGGGCATCCTTAGGGTTCTGGGTACTATGGAGGTAGGTGATGGGTAGCTCGTCATGAAAAAAGTTGTGGCCTTTTCTATTTCCTGCCAATATCCACGCCAGGAAATTAAGAACATAAATCCAGTAGCCCAAACAAGATGTCCAAATAAGAACATCCACGCCCATACCGATAAATTAACTTCCTTTTGTAGATCTTTCTCTAATTCTTTGATTGCTCCTTTTTTCTTTAATATAAGTTCCTGCTAATTTCATGCACTAAATTACGATTTATTACTGCAATATGATGTATTCCTCCAATATTGATTGCCGTGAGAGGTTTAGTGAATGATTGTTGCAGTTCAGATTACGCCCTTAGGGCAATTGGGGCTCCGTAGAGTTTGGATTGGTTTGGAGTCATCAGGCAGATGAGCTTGGTTGGTTAACTTGGTTTTGGTACTGATGATGTGGTGGATAAATGATTTTTTTTTTTGGGGGTGAGTTGGTGCTTGAGTGCTTCACTATCTAAGTTTACTACTGTTATGGTATAAATGTAATTTCTATATTCTAGGTATGTTGTAATCATCCCACCCTTTTGGTGAATTCTGAGATGTTAGATGCTTGGTTGCAAGTATGAGCATAGGGTTTTCTATGGTTTCTGGATGAGTCTGTTTGCTTAGGTAGTTGGATGGGACATGCTTAAAACCTGGTTGGCGAAGGAGAATGCCATCTCTTTGGGATTAAACTGTATCATAAAAATTATATATGCTGTTGTTTAGTGTAGTTATGTTCCTTTAGAATCCTTGCCTCTTATACTCTTCTTCCCGCGCCTTTACAACAGATGGCATATTAGCAATATGAAGTTTCAAATGGTTCTTTGATATTTGATTTCATTAGCTCGGATGGTCACATACTGGCTTATCTCCTTAAATTGGTCTCCTTGGCAGTTGGGTTGTTCTAATGGTTATATATGCCCGTGAAATTTTGGTAGCGAGTGTTGACATTTTTGTTTGCGGAGATGGTAATATAGTTCAAAGACGATCGGACAATCCTTACTGTCTTCACATGTGAAGGTGCCACAACCTTTCACAACCGTTAATTTGGTTAATAAAATTCTCTAGGGCCTTCTTTACGTTCTCATGTGTATAGGGCTTTAAACTTTGAATGATAACTTTTCATTATAAGTCACAGCTTCCTGCTTTGCTTTTCATTTGATGCATCAACGCATCAAATATTTGGTCTACTTCAGCATTTTTATATGTCAAAGCATAGCTGAGGTGTAGGTGACTAGGTGTTGCTGGTAAGATTCTCTAGCTGCGGCATAAAAGGTGTATATAGGATGAGATGAGAAAGGTCTCCTTGTTATGTTTTGGAAATCAACATGGGTTGAGAAAGGTAGCACTATCCACGATAAAATGGTGTATGTAGGGATCTCTATTGTAATACAGATTCCTCTAGGCTAGTTTGTTTTATATGGGTGATTTGCTTTTCTTTTTCCTATTATAATTTTTTTATGGATTACTTGCTTTTGCTTATCATCTAGGTTTTGGAGGGGTGCATATACTTATATATTCTGTTAATTAAGGGTTAATACATAAAAGATATCCTTCTTGCCCATTGCTAACTCTGGTGTTTACCTGTTGTCCTAAATTTTGTTTTGAACTTTTGATATGGAGTGCAGACTGAGTTTCAGATTATGGCTTGATTCCCCTACCCCCCAGCCTTGCGCCACCTGCCACTCCGGTGGCGGCGGCCACGAAAAAACCCCAAGCATCTCCCTCCAATCACCTCCCTTGCCCCCTCATGGTCTCTTCCTCGTTGGAGCTCGAGCAGCCGTGTTGGGCAGGCAATAGGAGAAGGAGAGGCGATGGTGTGAATCCTCCCTCTCCAGCGTGGACTCGGTGGATTCACACCATCTACGTAGACAAGGGAGGATTCACACCATCTACGTCTAGGTCGCCTCCTCCCCGTCTGGTAGTCGCCCCTCAGATCGAAAAGGTGAGCACTGCACGAGCTCCGGGCAAGGTGGCCCTTTTGTTGGACGGTGGTCTTCCCCAAGTGCATCGCGCCCGCCGGGTCGGCGCCGCAGTTCCGACGGGCAAGTCGTCACTTCTTGTCGGAAACACCTAGGAATGGTTGGCAGGTTGTGCGTGCTCGGCGGTCCTAGCGCCGGCAGCCTTAGCACCCACCTCGTCGTGCTCAGTCAGCGCACGGCCGGTTCCCAGGGACCTGGTTGGCCTCTGCTTCAACTGCTTTGCCAGTGATCACGTAGTGGCGCCATGTCGTAATCCCACACGTTGCTTTCGCCGCAAAGACGTCGGTCACATGTCGGTACACTGCAAGAGGCCTTGTAGCCCTCCCTTCTCTGTGTCGGTGGTTGACCTGGCTCCTCATCGTCTCACTTCCTCCTGCAAGCCCTCCCTCCCTGGGCTAGAGCCGGCAGACCTGTAGCCATCCCAGTGTCGCTGGGTCTCTCGGGAGGAAGATGACCTGTCTGGTCACCACGGGTTGGTCCCAGGCAGCTCCTTGGCCACGATCGAGCCTCGTCGGGTCCGGGTGTGCATTCCAGTGCCGCCCCCGCCAGATTCCACCCCCTGTCTTGCATGGCGATGTCGACGACGTGTTCCCCCTGGTGATTCGCTTCACCGACCAAGCTCAGAGGTTTGCATCGTCGCCATGACGCCGACCATGAGGGACATGGAGCGATGTTTCAACTCAGGATATCATTCACGCCATTCATACCAAACACGGTTTGGCGCCGACAAGCATCTCACTCCATCCTTGTTTCCGGAGGACTTCCTGGTCGTCTTCGACACTCACTCCAACAAGGAGTGTATCCTTCAGGCGGTTCAATCAGAACGGACCGACTGCACCTTCTCCTAAGGCCGTGGTCGCGGTTAGCTCAGGCGGTCTCCCGACCACTCCGGTTTCGAGTTCAGCTTAGTCTCGGGACCGCCAATCCATGCATGGAGCCTCGTGGCGGTTTCAGCCATCCTTGCTCTCTCTTGTTGGATTGAATCCGTCGACGTCGCGTGCTGACCTTTCTGCGTTTCGGCTGGTAGCCTGGTCGCTCAACCTAGCGCCATTCCGAAGGTGAAAACGTTGGTCATCGCAAAGCCAGAGCTGCTGGAGGATGGGTTGCTTCTAGACCATGGCGTCCAAGTCTTCTCACCACCTGCCAGCTCTAGAGAACTGTCGTAGAAGCGCTCCTAAACGACAGATGGATCTTAGACATTTCAGGTCACCTCGGTGCTCCCCTTCTTGTCGAGTACCTGCGCCTAGGGGATTTTCTTTGGTTTTTCATTTTATCGCAGACGCAGCAAGACTCGCTCGGTTGGCGCTGGGACCCCCCGGGCCAGTTCACATCTTGTTTTGCTTACCGTGCTTTCTTCATTGGCTCCCATTCCTTTGTGTGTGCCACGGCAATTGGAAAGCTTGGGCGCCCCTCAAATGTAAGGATTTCCTTTGGTTAGCAATTCATCGTCGCTGTTGGACGGTGGACCGTCTCGAGCGATGTGGCCTGCCAAACCAAGGGACCTATGTTTTTTTGTCATTCCGCCGTCGAAACGATCGATCATCTTCTCATTGGACGCGCGATCACGTCGCAAGTTTGGGTGCGTTTCCTTCCTCTGGTAGGGCTGCGCTAGGGTATTCTGACTGGCCACTCGTCGTTGGAGAACCACTGGCTTGCCGCTCGGCAGGCCACCCCGAGGACCTTTCGACGAGGGCTCGACTCCTGAAAGGAGAGGAACGAGAGAGTGCTCAATCATGTTTTAGCTTCGGTCGACCAGATTATTTCCAGGACTTGTGAGGAGTTTCGTCACTTGCGCATGACATTTTCTCCCGTCTAGAAGCGCTGACACCCCCTGAGTGGTCCCTTGCTAGTTATAGTTTGCCCTCGCTAGGCTTTGATTGAGACAAGTCCTTTCTTTGGTGGTCTAGTCTATGCTTTCGTTCTCATGTTGGTCTTAGTTTTTTTTCCCCTTATTTCAGTTGTTTCTTCTTCCTGTTATTTCGTTTCTCGTTTTGTAATCCCTCTTGTTGTTGTTGGTTTGCTCGTCTAATGGAATGATGCTCAATTCTTTTGCGTGTTCTCTAAAAAAAACTTTTGATATGTTCATGAGCCGTACTTGATAGCCAAGTACCTTGTTTTCTCCTGCTCTTCAGCTATTAAGCATTCCTCATTTTTTGCTTTCTAAAGTGTTTCTTTGTATGATGACTCCATTGAAGAGAGTTCCTTGGTGCTATTTCAGTGAATCTTGCTCTTGTTAACATTTCTAGACAAGTGACAACACCTGCCCCTGTTTTAGATTTTGTTATGGTGTCTCCATGCAGAAGCTTCACAAATCTTGCGCTTGCTTTCTACTACTCTTGTTGAGACACTAGCCCCACCCCACTCCACTCTTTTGGAGGATTTTTGCCATTAAGCTTGGATTTCTAGGATGAAACTGCTTTATAGGTTTTCCAGTTTCCACTTCTACCTGTCCCATTCCTAGGTCTGGTTTGCTTGCTGGGAAGTTCTATTCTTTGGGGCATGTGATATTTGTTTCAATTGAAACCAAGATATCCTTAATCATCATGAGCACTTCAATTCATGAATATACATACTGTTACAGATAAGTGAGCCGGAGCAATGGGGCTATTCTTCAGTTAAAAAGAAGTTGCTGGTCTACTTTTATGGAACTAAGCAGATGTAAGTAACTAAGTATTGCTTTGATTTAAAATTGTCCTTTTGGATTTACAATTTTCTGTTGATGCATCTTTTGCATATGCACCATTTGCTTGCATCAAGTAGCATATCTGTTTAGCTGTCGATTATTCAGCAATAATTTGGATGTTGGTCCTTTTATTACATGAAATGGGATAAGACATGGTATCTGCCTCATTGCCTTGATAATTTATAGCGTGTTCTTTTGTGATGAGGAACACAAATAACATCTCAGTGCTTTGTTTGTTTACATTCATGCAATGCACTTTTTCTGTGTGATTCCATATTTTATGTAAGGGTTTGTTAGATGTTTCTTGTCACGGTGAGTGCATGAGAGGGTTTAAGCTTATGGTACACTAAAGGTGTTTGCCATTGCACTATCAGTGATCTGACCTAATCAAAACCATGTTCTAGCTATTATGAGCACTGTACGCATAACTATTTTTTTAATTCGCCTTTTTAAGATGGGCACACTAGGGTAAATCCAGGTTTCCAGGACACCTACTTTAGATGAGATAAGGACTGCATAATATTATTGTCAACTTTTAGGATTTCTTTTTTTAGCCTAAATTTTTAGGTGTTTCTTGGTAGGTTCTTCAACCAAATTTGTGGAATCTCCTACTATGAGAATCTCTATTGGGTTTTCCTCTTTTGAATGTGTTGGTGCTAGCATGATTCATCTCATACCATGAACCAAAACACCCCATTCTTAATTAAGAGCATCTTGCTTTTGGGCAACACAAAGGATTTGGCATGACAACGTCCTATGCTTCCCATAAAAAACAACTTCCATTGTTGATAAAATCAGGGCCTGCATAATAGATAATAGTTCTCCTTTTTGACATTATGTATTAATCAATTTCATGCAACCCTAACGGAGTAATTTCCACCTTTTTCCTAAATAAATCCGAGTATTTCAAAATATGCTTGTTAGCACTTCTTTTGGTATATTTTGGCATAGAAAGAAGTCAAGTACATACTTCGCTTCACCATGTAGAAACCTATATTATAGTGGCATCAATTTCTGCCAATGAAACGTGTTAGCCTAATACGTTGGTAACTCACAGCAGTTGCAACTTGCAACTTGCACCAAGATGCTATCATATTTACACATTTATTCCTAATCCAATAATTCTCGACCCTAGAATATTGAATGCTTGTCTCTGACATTATTTCTTAATATTGTAGTGCGTTCTGCAACTATTGTGACCTTGAGGCATTCACTGAAGAGAAAAAGAAATCTCTACTTGTTAAGCGACATGGCAAAGGAGCAGATTTTGTCCGAGCAGTTAAGGAAATAGTAGAGGTTTATGATTCTTTGAAGAAAGAGGATAATAATAAGAGTGGTTTGACCGGAAGAGATGTGAGGTCAGATGTCGAAAATCTTGCCAACAATAGCGGCAGTTTGGACACTGGAGGTCCTGGGGAAGGTTCTGATCTGGTCAATGGCAACAAACTGGAGGACCGTCCTGCCTCTTCTATGGATTACAGCATGGTCAGTACCCCGGGGTCTAATATTGCTGCAATGGTGAGTGAACACTATGTAGTAAATTCTGCATCTGATGAACCTGCTAGTTCATTTTCGAAGAAGAGGCAAAATGATGCTCTGCAGCCAGATTCTTGCACTCATGGTAATCTTGCATCGCCATGGAGATTAAGAAATTCATTAGGTGCTGAACTAAGAACTCATGATTCTTGTGGGCTGACGAATAATACCAATCTGTCTTCTGTTGATTTGATCCCTGATGATAAGCAGGAAGGTTCTTTTTGGTATAAATGCATAGGGGACGACAAACCTAACTCAGATTCCCTTTCTGCTACAAAGGACGTTGTGTTGTTGCGTTCCAGTCGAGGCACCTGCAGTCAACCTGGAGCCTCGGGATCAGTAATGATGATAAAAATTCAAGTTCTACTGACAACGTACAAAGTACTGGAGTCATGGATAAAGAAGTCAACCTGAATGGAACGTATGATCTTTCCATGAGCACAACAGTAACTTTTAAGAGAAAAAGCAAGCCGAACACAAATCGTGTTAATGATCCTATCATTAGCGTGGCTCCAAATATGGACGAAGAATTGCAGCCTAAGTCAAGTGGAAACCTTGCAGATTCTCCAAATTCAGGGAATGAAGTCAACAAGTCAGATGGAGACGAACACTTGCCATTGGTTAAAAGGGCAAGGGTCCGGATGGGAAGACCTCTGCTGGAGGACTCCGTAGTTGATGAGCCTGATATTTCTGATAACAAAACAGAGCTGTCTACACATGCCAATCGATGTTATAAACATGACCTGTCTGCAATATCTGAAAAGGACCATTCAGCTGACGGCGTGCCCCCTGGCATAGATCCTTCACCCAAAGTAGACCTGTCCGTGCCGTCAGGAGAAGTTCAGACTGCTTGCAAGAACAAAGAATACCAACCGAGGGTTTTGACATTGGATGGAGAAGCTGCTTTGCCTCCATCTAAACGCCTTCATCGTGCCTTAGAAGCTATGTCTGCTAATGCAGCTGAAACTATTAGCAATCCACCTGAAGTGACAAAGTCAAAGGAGGTTATCCTGAATTGTTGCACAGCTTCAATAGCAAGCTTCCATTCTAATAACTCTGCATATGCACTCGAACATATGCACTTGTCAAAAGTCCAAGATCTGCCATAGCTAAAAGCCCCCAAAAAAATTCGAGCGCACATTCTTTAGATACCCCAACTGGGCAAAAGCATATATCACGACCAATCATATTAGACAAGGATTCCCCGTCTGCTATTTCTTTGGAATTGAAAAATGATGGCAGCCATAATCCACCAAACTACAAAGTTTGCACTAGGATTGACAATGATGTCTGTGAAAAGCTCCAACCTATTCCATGGAGTCGAAAGAGCCTGCCCTTGTACCTATGCTTGATCAATTATCTTTGGGGAAAGAAAGCGGAAATGAGTTCATGGAACCAATTGGCAGCTCTGCTCATGATTTTGGCAAAAATATTGATGAGTCTGCTGAGCCAGTTAGCCAAGCAAAGGCTGTCGCGTCAGGCAATAATCGCAATTGCAATTCTGTGCCATATGATAAGGCTGTTTTAGCTGAACCAATGGATAATGTGGGTGACACTAACAGAACAAGCTCTTCTTTGGTTACTAAAGCTTCATGCATTCAATCTGATGCAGGCACCGAACATTTGAAGCGTAAGCCTTCTATTTCCTGTCAAAGCAATTCTTCCATTTGTTAGTTATATAGGCACTATTTTCTACCTAGTCTTGCTAGACACATTGCACATCTTCGCCTTAATTAACTAATTGCAGCAATTTCATGAGTCGTGTGTTTTCATTTTAACCCTGTTCCTATATCCAAATTTTTGCATGTCAGCAACTCAGCATAGACTCCCTTCCATGTAGTGTACTGCTATATACTTAAAGTAATAAGTCTTTTTCTTACGGTGCAGTTACAAAATTGCCTTAATGCATTGGTATGTACTGCATATTTACTTTGGCCTGTATCTTTTTGGGACATAGAGAACACACAAACAGGATTGAAGGTCTTCTCATTTCTGCACTTCCTATGGCTGGGTAGGCCCCAAGGAAGGGGTAGGAGTTAGGACTGAGGGGTTTAGAACTTCAGATCCTTATCAGGGTATTGAGTTCGTGTTTCCGTATTAAAAAGTGTAATTAAAGTTGGACGCTGATTGTATATTCAACTTGAATTTGGACGCCTGTTCAGCCATTACACCCTCCAGTGCAAAATAGGTGACGTTTTGGATGCTTGCAGTCAAACTTTAATACTTTTTAAACTTTGACTATCGATATCTCTATGAATGTTTAGATTGGATATATGAAAATGATATGTGTGGTCTCGAAAAGTACTTTAATAATATCATAATTTTACTAGGTTTTATAAATATATTACAATAGAAATTAGTGGTCAAAGTTTTGGAGACTGTGTCACTGTCCAAAACATCACTTATTTGTGACTGGATGGAGTATGTTCTAACAGTATCCAATTGTCCAGAAGTACAAGTTGGAGCTGCTTTGAGTTGTAGATACATAGGAAGATCCTATGATTGCGTATAGGGGTGTTTGGTTTGAGGCACACGGATATATGCCAAAGTTTGCTTTACCAGAATTTGGTAACTTTGACCAGATTAAGCCTCCACTTGGTTTATTGCCAAAAATTGGTAAGATTCCTTTTCATTGGCTCCTATTTCATTTTCTTGCCAAAACATGGCCAATGTGCAAACAATTTGATAACCAAATTTTGGTAATACCATTTTTGGCAAAGTTTGGTAGGCCAAATTGGTCACCAACCAAACACATATTTTCTATTTTGGTAGTTCTCACTGTAGCTAGAAAATAGCTGCTTACATATCCTGGCAATCTACGGATGATATCCTAGATTGTCGGTTCAATCCTTCTATCTAATCTAAGGTGGACATATTCGTCTGCACTAAGAATATATGTGTAATTCATTCTTCTGCAAATTGTTCAAAATTTGTAGGAATGTGCTAAAGAAACTGCTCTTCGGTGATGTAAAAACTAGTCCAGTTGTGATGTGTGAAACATAAGTAGTATGGTTGTCTTCACTTATTAGTGAAAATCCATGTTTTTTGGGTTGTTGTAGAAAAGGATAAAATAAATCTGTCTTCTCTGCTATTTTTAATCCTGTCTATTTCTCATTTGTACCTTCTCAAGTCTGTGGGTAGGCTTGATAGTTTTATTGCTTCATCTTGTAGGCATGGTTCTTCAGGAATCGCATTGAAAGAACTTGACCACAGAATAAATCCAACGGATAAGAGTTTATCTCCAGACTTGATGCCTATGAAAGAACTTATTGCTGCTGCACATGCTCGGAGATTCTCTCGACCAACTTCTTTCATAGACAGTTTTCTGGATTCCAATGTCATTTCTGAATCTTTGACGAATATACCTTCACTCAAGGAAGGATCAGGTGGCCGGTGTTCACCTTCAAATCATACAATAAGGTCTGCATCAGATAGGACTCATACTCAACAGAATAGTGGTAAGATTCCTTCTGATAATATGCAACAGAAGAGCTTGAACAAATTAGCAGGTCATGGTGAAGCCAGTTCAGCACGGAGGGCCTTTGAAGCTTTCCTTGGTACACTAACAAGAACGAAAGAAAGTATAACCCGTGCAACACGTCTTGCTCTGGAATGTGCTAAGCATAGCATTGCTGGGGAGGTGAGACCATGCATACTCTTTAGTCTTCACTTTTCATTTACAAGCACACTGTTTCAATTTGGCTTATGTTGGACCTTTATTTTGTGTACTGCCACATGCTTTTCATTTTTTATAACCATCATTCACTTGCTTGTATTGGTACAATTGGTAGCTTTCTTTGGCCCATGGGTGGAGTGGTCCATCTGCCATCACTTTACTTAGCCTGGGTGAGATATTATGAATCTGCTCATTGTTACTTTTCTACCATGAGGAATATGCAGTCTGTTTCATTTTGAAGATCGATTCTGTTCACCATTGGAATGAGGAGTCATCTCATTAGTACATTCTTCTAAAGTCGCACAATAAACTATGCACAAGACACAAGTTATAAATTAGTAAAGGATATGCTCTATTTCCTACTAACATTGCTTCACTAAATTCTAAAATTTAGAGTTTGTTTCAATACAGAGCAGCATTTGCTGCCTTCAGTCTTGTAAGTCAAAGATTATACTCTTTTGTGGCCATTGAGCCGATTAATGTGGTTGAAGTTGTGTCTTCTTGATGTGTCTGCTGCTTTTTGTTCGATAATCTAGGTAATGGATATCATCATTGAACGCCTGGAAAAAGAATCTAATTTGTATAAAAGGGTGGACATGTTCTTCCTTGTCAATTCGATAATCCAATGCTGTCGCAATCAGAAAGGTACTCGCACCATTTCCTCATGTTTTTCTCAGCATTTTGAATGAGCAGGGTTTTCAAGCTACTGTCTTAAACCTTGTAGGTGGAGTTGGTGATGTCTATCCTTCTCTAATCCAGGCAGTCCTGCCACGAATACTATATGCTTCTGCACCTCCTGGAAATTCTGCATGGGAGAATCGAAGGCAATGTCTTAAGGCAAGTGCTCTGCAGTGCCTGATTAGAACATGTGATAATTTGAGTGTTCTTTCACCTTTCTTCACACGCTTGTGTGTCTTGATATCAGGTTTTGAAGCTCTGGCTTGAGAGGAAAACCCTTTCAGAATATATCATTCGCCATCATATTAAAGAGCTTGAAACTCTTAATGAGGCATCATTTGAAGCTCTCGACGTCCTTCAGGGACAGAGAGAGCCCTGAATGACCCTTTATGGGATAATGAAGGGATGCTTGTCGATGAGTATGGAAGGTAGATCTCTAGTTTTCCATTATGAGAAGCTGTTATTAAGGTTCCGTGAATATACTATTGTTGCTTGTTTGTGTTCTTGGTTGATTGAGTCTGTTGCGTATATTGAAATTATTTTGCAGTCTTTTTATCACTATTTGTGGGATATGTGAGGATTTTTTTGTTAGTTTTTCCGTACGTACAAAAAAGATATGATCGCCAGTGCATGAGTTCTTCTTAGTGCTAAGCCTAGGTTACCTATCTATAATTGATACTGTCGTATTGGACTAGATTACTAGATAGTGTTGGATGGTCCAAACCTGCTCCTCGCTGCTTCCTACCTGTAAGTGGGCTGGTACCAGCAAAGGGCCCAACTCTCAAGACATTGTTGCAAAGAATCTGGATATATGTTCAAACTGGCTGTTACTGGCTGGTTTGTAGAAAGCTCAATAAACTTTGTGAATTTGAGTTTTACATTTTACATTCAAGAATAACTTGACATGGCTACAAAGTGCAAACAGTATGGGCTGGTAGAACTGATTAGCACCAGGAACCAAATAGTTGGCGCTGTCTTCATTTCGACCCTAACTGACATTAATGGAACCAGCGTATGCATGTTCAACGTTGACCTTTTGTAATTCGTTTGGGACCATTTGAGATGCTGCAATTTAGCATGCAGATATGGTGGGCAGATGATACGGGCACTTGGTAGTTGGTACAACAAATATTGGAAATACTTAGAAATCAGTACCACAAAATCTGGCAGAGAACATAAAAAATATATCAAACATGTGAAATTTATCATGAGGGCATTGCCATGGCATTTAGAATGGGAAATGTTAGTAGCATATGACCATATGTATAATAGCATAACATTGTGAAGGTGTTTAGAAGACTAAACAAAAAATGCGAAAATATTGATTTGTCAGACACGAACTTGGATTTGTCTATCAGGTGTATTCTAGTTTTGTGTGGGTAACAAACCACTGCTATGCATTCTGAACTATGCTATGTCATCTTTTTATACTGAAATTTATCTATGGGAACGTATCTAGTGCTAATGGGCAATTCAGTGCTAAGGTGCTAATATCAATCTTGACCATTGGATTTGAATTGATCAACCAAGATTAATGCGGGCTCCTACATCTAAACCATTTAATCACTTTGCATGCTCTCACCTTCAATGCACCTTCATTAATGCGTCTTCATTAAACACCATGCATGCTCTCACCTCCAACGGTTAAGATCCAGATCCAACGGTCAAGATTGGTATTAGCACCTTAGCACTGAATTACCCATTAGCATTAGATACGTTCCCTTTATCTATTTACTAGTATCGATGGTTATATGATATTATGATTGATTATTCTTCACAGCAATACTGGTTTTCATCTTCCAAATTTAATTTGCACAAAAATACTTGATGAGGAAGGAGGCTCCTCTCCCCAGGGGAGCTTTGAAGCTGTTACTCCTGAACATGAAGCTATAGGTGCTAATGAGCCAGAGACATCTCAATTGCATGCGGCGAAGCATCGACTGCCTTGGAAGAAGTGAATGGTGACCTTGAGATGGAAGATGTAGCGCCATCATCTGAAGCTGGAGCTAGGTCCGCATGCCAACCAGATTTAACTGATGCTAGGTGTACAACAACTGATCAAAATCTTGATTCTGTTCCTCCCCTACCTGAAGACAAACCTCCATCTCCTCCCCCATTGCCATCATCTCCACCACCTCTGCCACGTCCACATTCTCCTGTCTTTCAAGGTTCACAGGTGCAAGGAGCATTGCATGTGGCAGCTGATCGAGTTGAGCCAGAACCTCCAAGAGCCACCTACGTATGTATTTCTTTTGCTTGTGTAAGAAGACCACTATGGATTTTAATTTTATGGTGAATCTAATGTGTCCTTAATGATCCTTTGCAGAATGTTCAAGATCAACACCCTCATTCTGTTGCAAACAACCGAGGCAACATGGATCCTTGTGTGGTTCCATTGCATCCTCCAGCACCCTATACTTCTGGATATGCAGGGCATACAAATCAGATACCTCCGCCGCCGCCGCCGCCCGCTGCACCATTCCATCCTCCCGGACCCCATGGCAATTATTCTGGGCCCCCAGTACCACATCATGGAAATAACTACCACCAACCACCATCAGCACCACTACCTAACAATAATGCATACCATTTGCAGCCACCACCCCATCCACCAGTTCCAAATCAGTTCCCATATATACCTCCTGAACCCCAACAAAGAACACAACCTTGGAATTGTAATTCTTCCTATCCTGAGAGATATCAGTACAGTGGACATGACAGAGAACACCATGCATACGATAGTAGACATCACTTCGATGACAGAGGGTATCACTTTGAGGATAGAGGTCATTACTTTGATGATGGAGGGTGTCGCTTTGATGATGGAGGGTATCACTTTGATGATAGAGGGCATCACTTCAGTGACAGAGCAGTTAGGGGACAAATGCACCTTGAAGTTGCTGATAGAGGAAGGTTTCCTCCACACTTTCCACCAGGTATTTTCCTTTTTTAGCTATAAGCATTTTGAAGTTTTGCATCCAACCGCCTGCGTTTATATATGAGCACTTTTGCTGAAATACCAGATTAGCCGACAGGTTTTTCAGGAATTTCTTCTATGCTGAGCAAGCTTGCGCCATTCAGTATCCAGTTGACTTTATTATTACTGACTGCATTGTCTTCACAATTATTCAGGCGCCCCCCCATTTCCAGACCATTTTGAAGCTTCATCCACCCCATTGCACTGTGGGCGACCATTGGATCCTCCACCAGGTCCATGCCCTGAATGGTCTATGCCTCCTAGGAGATCCAAGTACCCTCCTGCCTCCAGACACTCAATGGAGCCTCCAGTTTCCCATGGAGGAGGTATGCTATTTGCTCTTATAGAAGTCATATTTGTTTGCCTCTCACCATTACTTCGCATGATCCCAACACCTCCATGTTCTACAGACTGTGCCTTGTCAAGAAAAGCTGGTTTTGTTTTATGTTCATATTTTTAGCAACTCTGCAAGCTGAATGTGTAAATCTTCATTGCAAAATCAGGTTGGAGGAGGCACGGAAGACACAATTATGATAGGTACCACAGATGACTGGGAGCAGAAGCTTTGTATCACATTTACTCATAACTGTGTTGAGCCTCATCTGTGGTACATCTCACAACAATAACGTTTTAGTGATATAATTTACTTGTGATAAGATATTTAAAAAGTGTGAAATAAGAGCAGTCCCCACTGCATTGGTTTTCGATTCCTTTACTTTTTCATGATTACATATTGTGTTCAACAAAATTCTTACCATGGCAGATTGGCAGTACATGATTACTGGAGAATGGGATAATTTCTGACAGTATTTAATGGTACATCGTTTATTCCATTTTTTTTAGAACCATAGTTTTAATTGCTTGGTGCACTTTTCAGTTTGTCTTATGTTTATCTGACTCATTGTATGGCATTGTTTTCCAGGTTATATATTTTGGTTTTTTTTTGGGGGTGCTCATTGGTGAGCCGTGAATATATCTTCGATGTCTCCATTCCCGGATGGGCTTAGCATGAAATCTCCTTGGAAAAGAAGAGATGGAATCGGCCCCACTGTACATATGTATCTTAGCATTGTTCTGCAAATGCAGAAACGGAAGGTAGTCCAATTGTGCGAATAGATGTTTTGTATCAATTTAGTTAGAGCCATAGATCGTGTTGTTACTTGTTAGCCTAACGTTCTTCCATCCTATTGAAACACCTTCATTATTTATTTCCATTCATATATTCCTTTGGTCATCCAACAGTCATTTTAATTACCTTACTGAAACTGATTGACAGCAAATTACATATCCAAAATTTAGCCTGATTTTTGCGATTTGGACATGTGGCTTTCATACCGTACAAATGACTCAATGGATAATACTGTTATGAACCTTTCATAACGGGGTAACTACAGTAGAGGAGGCCGAACCGCCGAACAGCACAGTTTGAAGTATATGGGTTTCTGAGGAGAGTGATAGGAATACTAGGAGACCCAATTCTGTTATTAGCTTGTAACTCGGTGCAATTTATAATCATCTTTATATAGGGGACCTGACAACTCTATCTAAAGAGATGAAGATAATGAGTAAAGCTAACAGATAAGGAGCAAACAATTTGATCACCAACAAAGCTAGCTTATCCGAATGCTACTGTTCACGTGGATAGCACCAACCACTACACGTGACAAATACACATGTTCGACAAAATATAAGTTGGTTTGATACATCTGCATTTGTCGAGATGAAAATTTCTAAAAGAACTGGAGTGGCATCAGAATGGAAGAGAGAAAAAAAAAAGGGAACCTGGCAGTGCGAGCACTCGTTTGTACCGCTGCTGGCTTCGCTGGGCGCCGGCGGTTTGCCATCGCGATTTATAGGGAATGAAACCGTGCCCAGTGTACCTTGATGCCGCGGTCTCGCCGATGACTTAGCTTGCGGGCCTTCGGACATCCGGGTGGCGCGGGCCGCGGTCCTGCTTGACTTCGGCCTCGGGGGAGGGCTTGTGTCTTCCACTTTGGCGACCCTTCCAGAAACTTCATCGTATTGGGCGGCATAGCTTTTCGAATAGGTGGCAGCGCCAACTGTCGTTGATACAAGATCGGCCAGTAAACTTGTGAGTATCCTTTATTGGATGCGTAGAACATCGAGGATGCAAAGGAGACCTCAACGAAGCACAACAAGCCTGATGAGGATTAAACCCTCTATTTATTATTTAGTATATAGAGACCATGCGTCTTCATAGTCGTAAACCCTAAGACTAACGACCTCACTGGTCGTAATAATTCCAGAGGTTACATAGTATCCAATCTGGTCGGACATGGTTCCAAACCTAGTCTCCGACCAGTCAAATGCTCACAAGGTTTTGAACTGATGTCTGGATCTACGACCAGACATATGCTTTACCGTGTGACGAATGGAACATGTGCTATATATTCCATACCACACGACGCTACGATATTGGAGTACGGTTATATGACTCATTGACATATAACTGCACAACAGTTGATACATTATCAACTGACACCTCTCTTCGACCAGACGCGTTGCTTCCCGAACGGGCGTCTTCTCCGAGACAATCACAACCCTTCATCAACTACATAAGGAGGAATGCGATCAAGTTAAGGAGGCCTAATAGTGAAGATCATTTGGGAGACACTCTCAAGAGCCTTGTACTCCCGAATTAGTCTTTAGTCTAAATTATATACACTCTTTGTAATAGCCAGTTCAAAGCAATAAAGAGCAGTCTCACTACTTTCTAGAAGATACGCGTTATTTTCCTCTTTTCATTCATCTATTCATAAGATCGGCGATTTGATCGTCGACAAAGCCGTACTCATGTATTTCATATGTGTGGTAGAAATATAAAATGACATCCCCTCCCTATTTACATGGAGCCTATTTATAGAGTTGGAAGGGGAGGCATGTGAAGTTACATCGTTGCCCCTGGGACCTAGCTTGTCCTATGGTACTTTTGTCTGTTTTGTCAAGCGGGTCCTGCCACCTTCGAGGTATGTGACATCACCGGGCCTCCATCTACGCAGGTGTCGTCGGGACTCCGGTGCGAGGCTACCCCGGACCGGGTCCATAGTGGGTTCACCGACATACCGCGTCTCAGCGAGGTTAGTCTCTGGACCCCGTCTGGGGTTGGTCACCGGGCCTCGCCCGAGGAGGATCTCCCGACGTGTTGTGCCTCGGTGAGGTTGGTCCCGGACCCCATCTGGGGTTGGTCCCCGGTAGGGCTGTAAAAAAAAAGCACAAAGTTCACGAACTGCTCGAGCTCAGCTCAAGCTCCAAACGAATCGAGCTCGAGCGTGATCTCAAACTCGCGAGCCTTAACGAGCAGAGCTCGAATAGCTCGATTGGGCTCATTGTTTTCACAGCCTGCTTGCAAGTTGTTGACGATTATCGAGCTTTCCTCGAATAACCATCATATCTTGTTGAAACTTGCTCGAATAGCCCTTCTATCTTGTTGAAAATTGATGTATGTTAACAGTTACCGAGTTTCCCTCGAGCTTGAGCTCAAGCCTACTCGAGCTTTTCTAATTGTTTAAAATTGATGCATGTTGTTGACTATTATTGAACTTACTCGAGCTAAGCTCGAGCCGGGCTGAGCCGAGCTCGAGCCTAGGTCCAATCTCGGATCCCAACTTAGGCTCGCTCGTGCTCGGCTCGAGCTTGAGCCTGGCAGGCCAGGCTCGCTCAAGCTTGGCTCGTTTACAAGCCTTGTCCCCGAACCTCATCTGGAGTGGACCCCCGATGTGTCTTGCCTCCACAAGGTTGCCCTCGGCTTGAAGTAGTGTGGGGACCATCCCCAACAATATATTACTCGTGCACGCACATGTCATCAAAAACCTACTGGTCGGCTTTAAATGACCCTAATTGTCATTGCACTATGGAGGAAGAATTTCAGGCTCTTACTCATAAGTCATAACAGTATGTGGGATCTAGTGCCCAAGCCACTCGGTGTGTATCGTCTCTGGCAAATGAATTTTTCGACACAATCTTAATCCAGATGGTTCTCTCTCTCACTACAAAGCTCGATCGGTGGGTGGTTTGTGGTTTGTCTCAACAATCTGACGTGGATTATTGTGATACTTTCATCCCAGTGGTTAAACCTTCAATTATTCGCATCGTGCTTAGTCTTGCAGTAAGAAATTCTTTGCCTATTAATCAATTGCATGTGAAAAACGCCTTCCTTCATAGTTATCTTTGATGAATCTGTATAGTCGTGATCGTCTGGTTTTGCTGATTCAACACACCCGGACCATGTTTGCCGCCTCTCCAAGTCTGTGTGTGGGTTGAAGCAGGTTCTGCGTGCATGGCTTTAGCAATTCACCAACTTTGTGTGCACAATTGACTTTCAGTGCTCCAGGTTAGATTCATCTTTGTTTATTTTTCAGACAAGGTATGTCGACGGCGTATCTTTTATTCTATGTTGATGGTATTATATTAATTTCATCGTCGCCAATTTTTCAGACAAGGGTTTAGGTCCTTTGTATCATTTTATCGGGGTTTCTATTTCAGGTTCTGCTACTGGACTTCATCTTTGTCAACGCCAGCATGCACTTGATCTTCTGGATCGTGACGGCATGACATCCTGTCATCCTATTGCGACCCCTATTAATACTAAGTCCAAACTCTCAGCAACTTCGGGTGAACGGTTTTCCGATCCGACGCGTTACCGAAGTATTGTCGACTCCTGGCAGTACGTGGCCATCACACGTCTAGATATATCATGTGTTGTCCAACAAGTTTGTATCTTTATACATGATCTGTGTGAACCACATTTTTAGTTGGTCAAATGTATTCTTCAGTAAGTCAAGGGATGCTTCGTTTTGGACTGCAACTATATTCTTCTTCGTCTCATAAGCTTGTTGCACATTCTGATGCTGATCGGTCTGGGTGCCCAGAAACTCAGCGTTCAACGTCTGCCTTCTGCTTATTTTAGAGGGGTTCTCATCGACAAACTACGATTTCTCGTTCAAGTGCAGAGGTTGAATATCGTGTTGTTGCAAATGTGGTTGTGGAATCTTGCTGGGTCCGCAAGCTTCTCGTGGAGTTACATCAACCAATCAACATGGCCACCATTGTCTATTGTGACAATGTGATAGTTGTTTATTTATCATCCAATCCAGTGCAACATCGCCGTATTAAGCACATTGAGCTCGACATTCATTTTGTACAGGAGAAGGTTGCACTTGATGATGTTCGTGTTCTTCGTATACGAGTTCTCACTACGTAGACATTTTCACCCAAGGTCTATCTTCTTTGCTCTTTCGAGATTTTTGAGGCAATCTAAACGCCATTGAATCACCTTCAAGTTCACCATGTTCAGACTGTGGGGGAGTGTTAGAAGCTAAATCTCCTCCATCTCGTACTACTCTTGGATTGCTATCGGTGTTGGACAATGGGACTTAGCGGCTGTTTGTAAACGCTAACGAAAATTAGTTGTTGTTTGATTTGCTACCAAAATTTGATAACATCAATGAAATCCAATATCACACGCGGGCAATCCAGGTGCGGGGAAATCGCCCACCAAAATTTATCTTAGCCACAATCCAAACAACATTCTTTTTGCTAATATTTGATTTTACATAGGTTTTAGGTGCGTCAAAATTTTGACTCGAGTCATTTTGATCATCAATCAAACAGCCCCCTTATACTTGGATTGCTTCTATTCCATGTCAAACCACTGCTTCCTATCGGGCTACCTTGCTGTATAAGAGAAGGACTCATGTACTTTGTAATCTGTATCTTTGAGTCAATGAATTGATTCAAGGTGTGCGATTCCAGCAACCTTTCAGTGTTGTTAGCTCACCAACGTTCTTCTGCCTCCAAAACAAATAGTCTAAGCTCGTTATGCACAATCACCAGTATGGACACAAAATCAACAGAGAATTTGATAAAGATGCATGCATGTACCCCTGCTAAATGAATTCATTGACAAATTAAGTGTCACTACTGTCTTTCTCAGCATTACAACCTTGGACGAACATTAAAAAGAAGGGGTAAATAAAAGAACGTAATATAAATACTCCCGATTTAATCCATGGGCATTTATACAGATCTGAAACCACTACTAATCCTAATAACCATAATAATTAAAGATGGTCAAATTAAGGGGTAGGTAGACTGAGCAAGTCACACAAAGAGCTGCATGCATGCATGCTACCCTCATGCTAAGACCACAGGTCATGAACACCATGGAAGAAAAGACTAGCATTGATCGAGAGCTCTCACACCAGTAGCATGAAGCACCTACAACTCATCACCCGCTTTCCTACTTCTCATCCCTGCACAAATCCAGCAACCATGCAAAGAAAAAAAACCCCGTGCATCCATTTATCCCCTGAACAACGCTAGCTCTCGCAACCATACATCTATCTATAAGAACGTAATGAGTGAGTAACCACATCGATCGGACGTATACCATCCAAGAAAGTAGCAAGCTAAACTGCTATTTTTAGCTAATGGCTGGCTCAGCACTTCACCTCGCGATACTCGCCGCCGTCCTCTTGCTCCCTTTCCTCAGCGTGCCCGCCGCGGCGCAGACGAAGAAGTTCTGCCTCGGCCAGTTCGCAATCGCGAGCCAGGCGTGCGCCATCCTGCCGCCCTCCAGCCCGGACGACAGGCACCACCACCACCACCATCACGATCACGACGACGACGACGACGACGACGACGACGATCACCATGGCGACGATGACGACCATGGTGGTGATGGCGGCGGCGACCGTGGCCGCGCGTCGATGATCACCGTCGAGACCGATGTAGCTGACGACGACGGCCATCGCAACGGCAGTAGCCTCCACCGTGGCAACCACACTCGCGGTGGTGGCCACCGCAGGCACCGCCGCCGCGTGCGTGACGGGGACGACGACCATGACAAAGGCGGCGGCGGCGATGACGACGACCACAAGGATGACGATGATCATGGCCACGACGACGACGACGACCACAAGGATGACGATGATCATGGCCACGACGACGACGACGACGACGACGACGACGACGGTGACGACGATCACGACCACGATGACGAGCACCGCGCGTACAGGGACTGCTGCCGGTGGCTGAAGGAAGTGGAGCCGGACTGCGTGTGCGAGGCGCTGCTCCGCCTGCCGCCCTTCCTCGTCAAGCCGCAGCACAAGTACACCGTCAGGGTGGGGAAGAGCTGCAAGTTCACTTACAGGTGCGGTGGCGTCTAGGGTGTCATGCATGCTTGCATGCATGCGTGGCGAGTGAAAAGTTAATTACAGTCACAGATACTTAATTGTGTCGTCTTTGGTTCTCTTCCGAATCATTACCGGTATGTAACAAGTCTGGTCTTTTGCCGTGTAATTACCGATTTACCGTCAGTCGTTTAAGACTCTTAATTAGCTGGTGCTTGTCAGGTAATTAAGCATACGAGAATGGGGAAAGAAAGAGAAGAGTTTGGCTTAAGTACGTAGTTGGTCTATAGGAGGTAGCAGATACATATATAACGTAGTACTACATGCATGCATGCATGTACTATGTGTTGCTGTATGGTCTGGATTAATTGAGCTAGCTAGATGCTGGTGTTAGTACACGTCTAGTACGTAGTTAATGTTCCTAAGAACACTGTGTACCTATACGTCTAGTACTGGAGGTGGGGTTTGAGAGAGATCAGGAGAGTGGGCGTGCAGTTCCAAAGTCCATCGTGTCGATCCAAGCTCAACCTTAAGTAACTATAGACGTTCGGGAAAACGGCATCAGCCATCAGCCATCAGCCAGGAAGATAAAGACACCTGTGCGCCATCCACGCCCGCTCCTCCTTGCCATAGCCTCCTCCTCCTCCTGGACGTTAATGAAGAACTCCGCCCACCTCTGCTGCGTTGTGCACTTGCGAAGGGGGTGAGAAGGAGGTGGTTGGAAGGAGGGTGGAGGGCGGCACCATGTGGGGAGGGAGAGGGAGGGCAGCGGCACGTAGAAAAGGAGAGAGAAAGGGAGGGAGGGGGCTGGCAGCGGTGCGTGGGGACAGAGGGGGAGGGGTTGGGGAAGGCTGGGAGAGATGTTGGGCCAGGCCGAGTGGGAGAAGAGGGTGATTGGTTGGGCCAGGTCGGTGTGGGGGATGATTGGGCCAGGCCGAGGGGGTGGGGGTTGGACTAGAACGGGAAGGTTGAGCCTATTTTGTGCCGAGCTGGCCTAAAAACAGTCCAATGGACCGCATTCTCAGGTTCAACCCGGCCCACCATCCGTGCTGTGCTGTACCAACCGGACTTCGAGCTGACCCATAAAGGCACAACCCAAGTCCCAACTCTAGCCGAGAAGGCGGCGCTGACGCGCGCAGCCAATTCAAGACACGTGTGATCCGTTTGGATGCAATAAGATGCAAAAGGACGAGCAAGCCCCAAAAAACAGCGCAAAAAGGCTTGATGCGAGATGGTCTGCGCGCGGAGGCCTCACTGGGAGAGTGGGAGTTGAAGCCCAGTCAAGAGGAAAATAAACGTGTGACCCTTTGGTTGCATGTAATTGCGCCTTGCAATTGGGGCGGTCCAAAACGATCTCATTTGGTCAAGCTAGAGCGATATTGATATAGTTTAGCAAGTAAATTGTTTGTCCATTCAATTCCTCTACATTAATCTGTTGCGTCGGCTAAAAAATGTGTATTGTACATTGGGCATTGAAGCAAAACACAACAGCAAGCTTTCCGTCATAGTACGTAGAGTCGTAGATTGCAGTGAATCATTCTAGAGGTTATGATCGAAAATAAGAGAATTGATATATAACTTCCGGCGCTTTTTGAAGCCAAAAGTGTCACTTTTCATTAGTTAGATGTGCTATAAGATTCGTGTTGTTGATGTGCTGTAAGAAAAAAAAATCATAGTAGTTAAATTTTCATTCGTCCGATATGCTGAGCTTTGCACTTTTTTCCATCTGATGAATTGGGTCCGAATTTATTATGATTTTTTCTTCGGAACATAACGGATTCGCCGCATTACCTTATTTTGTTGGTATATAATTTTATTTTTTTATCTTTATTTTTGCACAATCTCTCAAAGTACATGTGAGATTTTGAATCATTTGATGGAAATATGAGTTATTAAAACTTTTAAGAATAATTATAGTGATAAAGAACCAAAATTACATAATTAATTTACTGTAATTTATGTATAATTGAGTTGTAAATGAACTTTCAGAATGTGACATTTTTTTACAAAGAAAACATGTGAATTATGTGTAGACAGACCCCGAAAATAAGCTCTGGCCTATGGGTTTTTTTGGGGGAATTTTGCACTTGCGCCTCCAAGAATTATTTGTAAAATCCACGCATTTCTCTCGTGGTTGATTGAGAAAAAAAGGGTTGGATACTCGCTAGGCAATGTACAGATAGAGTGGCAATGGCAATGTACATATTTTCGTTTATAAAATGAGAAAAATACACATAGTAATTGTTAGTATAGGTCACCTACTTCCAATTTAGCTTTGGGATAAGCCAACAATCTAAAATTCTAAATTACCAAAAGATAAGAGATTCGAGTCAAAAGTTTTTTTTAAAAAAAAATCCACCTCCAACTCCCCATGCAAGAATCCTACCGGGTAAAGGGGTGTGTTTTTCTCGCTAGCAGAGGCGGCCACGTCGCCCCGTTTATTCTCCCCCGTCCGATCCAGTGCGATCCTTCATCCTTGCCGTCTGATATATTTTTTTGTTTCGTGTGCCCTTCGATCCTATCAGGCGGAGCGCTCCCACGATCGTTCTCGTCCAGCCTAGGTCTGGCCTCATCGCTTCCACTACACCCGCTAGCTCCGCACAACCCCTACCCTTCCCCACCCCACTTCTGCTATCGACGATCAGCGGTGCTCTCGCCAGACCGCCCCCTCTTCCCCACCGTGCCCGCCTCCCCTCCTCCTCCTTCACCTGCCGTCGGGCCACACCCTCTTCCCCACCGAGGCCGCCTCCCCTCCTCCTTCTTCATCGGCCCCCATCTCTTTCTTCCCATGAGCGCCCACTCCTCCTTGCTTCCACCAGCTCTACACGCCCCCTTCTCTACCCCTTCCCCCCCCCTCACTCTCCTCCTCCATTCCCCCTACCTCCAGAGTTCACCGCCACCACGTCCGCATTCTTCCCAAAACCGTGCCGCCCACCGCTCAACCCCCTCTCCGCCTCGCCCCATGCCTTCCCAATCGCGTCACCACGCTGCCCTCAACGCCATCTTCCTAATCCCCTCTCAATTTGTTGATACTGTCGCGGAGAATGCCGTCGTCGCCACTCTTCTTCAACGTCATTGCCCATCGTCGTTGCACCTCCTCGAACCTTCTCCGACCATCCCGACTAGCTCTACGCATTTCCCAGGTCTGCGTGCACCCCATACTCCCTCCATCTTTGCAGCCGATCAACCGGTACACTACCGCCCCACGCCACCCACCGCCGTTGTTTCCTTCTTGTGTCGCCGCCACCACCGTGGGCTAGATAACCCCCACAGGGTCCCATTTTTGGGGTTGGACCATCTCCCCGCGCCATCGCCCTCCGCCGCCGATGCAACTCCTGAGCCGCCTAGCTCCTCCCCTGTTTTCTCTCTGTGGTGCTCTATGTTCTCTTCTTTTACGTCACTGACCCAGGGGCCCACATGTCACTCTTCCATCTCTCCCTAACTCTTTTGCTTGTGGGGCCCCATGTCATGTGCTTTTCCTGTTGAAAAAAACTCTGTGGTGCACCTGGTTTGTTAGTTCTGTTTCTCTGAACTGGCAAACTTGTAGGCAGGCATGATGTCTTCAACAAGAAGGCTTGCGTTTGTACTTGTGTTAGCTTTTTCAATCGTGGTTGTACAGAGCATAGAAGCATATAATATCTTGGGTAAGTTGTGAATTCATCATAAGAATGAATGGCGGGAAACAAAACTGTGCAATTACAAATAAGATCATAGGCACATTGAGGATTATTAGTCATTTACTAATTATCGATTTCAATGGGAATTAAATTATTGGCTATATCCTTGCAATTGCGATATTGTATTAGTACGAATATACTTGTGAAGTACATTTTAATGTTGATATGGCGGGCGCGACATTCGGTAGTAAGGAATGAAAGGGAGGGAACCACAATGTGCTTGTTCTAGTGGAAATTGCCCTTCATTCAATATTTTGGCAATGCATGTTGAGTTATTAGATGAAATCCTACCAAATGATGAATGATGAACCTCGCTTTGTCTCTACTATATTTAACAATGATCAGATCATATGAGTATGCCTATTAGTTTTTTCATCCTTTGTTGGCCACAAGGTCCAATGAATAATTAAAATTGGCTTAAAAATAAAATTTACACAGGTTCCATGATCTGCAGATTGGGGTTTAGAATCAACAATATTGCATTCACGATTCGGTATTTTAGGTTAATAAGTGTTGTATGAGATGATGCCTATATTTTGGTTTGCATGATTGTTCAATTGAGATAGAATATCGATGTAGAGAGGTGGGGATCATGGTTGTGCCAGCGTAGGCATAGCTCATTATGCCACAGCGTGTGGTACATAACTAGTGAGGACTTTTCTTTCAATAACCTTAGATGCAAATGTTGGAGAATGAGTTTATATTACATTTTATTTCGTTTGCTATAAATTAATCGCTAATCAATTTGACACTAATTTGTTACATCGCGTAGTGTAGATGGATCGAGCCCCGGATGTATGCATTGTGAGCCGTGTGAGTCAAGATTACATTAATGGCGTGGTTGCTTTTAGAAGAGCCATTTGACGGGATATGTTGAAGAAGGGATAAATTTTATGTCTTGTCAGGTGCATTGATTGCGTAATCTGAAGATGTTTAACTGTACCTTGTTGTGGTCGAAACGCGCTTGATTGAAGGGTTTCAAAAAGGGTATACATGTTGGACCGATCACGGTGAGAAGCAGATTATGCGGAGTTAATAATGGCGACATCGCAGGAAGTCAGCGATTTCCGGATGTGGACTATGCTTTTGATGAGGATGAGGGCGCGATGACAATGCTGGATCGAGATGCTTTCGCGATCAGGAAGAACTTCTGGTGAGAGAGAGTTTTGTAAATTCGAGGAGGCTTAAGGGAGGACTCGGTGAGACCTTTGTTCACCCCCATGGCGTGAATACACTGAGTTGTCAACCGTGCTGAGCTATTTGCAAGTGAAGGCAAGCAATAGTTGATCAGATAAGAGAGTTTCACGCGGCGTTATTAGGTCTCTAGGACACGGACATCCTTAGGAGAAGCGTGTTGCCCGACACCACCTATCAAGCAAAGAAGGTTATTTGCCCATTGGGAATGGAAGTAGAAAGAATACATGCATGTCAGAGCGATTGTATCCTACCAGTAAAGTATCGGACATGCATTATTGTCCGTGTGCAAAGCATCAAGTACAAAGCGTCAAAATCTTTGCTAAGGTGAAGCAGGGACCTCCTGCTAAGATGTTGTAGTATCTGCACGTAATCCCACGTTTGAAGCGTTTATTTGCGAACCCAAAGGAGGCAAGATTGCTGCGTTGGCTTTTCGAGAGGCGTAAGAGAGATGGAAAGCTAAGACACCACTGTGATTACGCCCGGTGGAGAAACTTGATCGGAGACTTGAAGAGTTCGGTGCTGGAACCGAGGAACATAAGGTTAGGGTTGAGTGCACGGATGGAATGAATCCTTCGGTAACATGAGCGTGACCATAGCTTTCAGCGCGTGAATCTATGTATGTACAACCTTCCTCCTTGGCTCCATAGGCAGGGGAAGTACATTTTGATGTCACTACTTATCAAGGTAAAAACAACTTTGAGGAATGATATTGATGTGTACCTAGCACCATTGCTTGGAAGATCTTGTGACCTTTATGGAGCAGAGGGAATGCAGTGTAGGATGGGTACAAGCGAGAGAACTTCACTTTCGCGCCATGTTGTTACGCACCATCAATGATTTTCCTGCCTTGTAGTAACTTTGTCGAACCCGATTACAAAAGGCCAAAACTTTGTCATGCTTTTGCTTAGATGCTCTACTGAGAGTGTATAAGTTGAACTTCATGTATAAAACGTATGTATATGCGTCACCGTGAGTTCCCAGAGAGTCACCCATACCGCAAGATGAAGAAACAATTCGACGGAAATAAGGAAGGCGGTTCGACTAAGAGGGGCTTTAGTGGGAGAGAGGTCTATGATATGGTTAAGGATATCGATGTTGTGCTTGGGAAGGGACGTATTAAGAATGGAGCAGTGAGGAAGAACATCGGAAGAAGCGGTCAATTTTTGGGACTTGCCTTATTAGGAGTACTTAGAAGTTCGCCATTGCATCGGCGTTATGCGTAGTAGAAGAATGTATGTGATAGCTTGATTGGTCTCTTCTTTGAACATTAGTGGCAAAACAAAGGATGGTGTGCCGCAGGCGTGACTTGAGTCGATATGAACATAAGGACCGAGGTAGCACGAAAGAGACCGATCTGGGGCCGAGCGTACCTTCCCCGACTTGCTACACTCTGTCCAGGCGAGAGAAATGTCTTGTGCTAGAGCTTGCTTGGTGTGAAAGTCCGTCTGGTTACTCCGCTAACATTAAGAAACTTGTTTCTATGCAAGATTTGAAATTAATTGGTATGAAGTCGCATGATTGTCGTGTCTTTGATGACACAAATGCTTCTGTTGCAATTAGGAGTATCTTCGAACAAGGTCAGTGGCAATCTTGAAATTGTGTTATTTCTTCAACTCAATTGCTGGAAGGTCATCGATCCCCAGGACTAGATGCTCTGCGGTAGAAGTAGTAGCGACTCTGTGTCATCTTGAGATGTATTTCCTCCGTCATTTTTGATATCATGGTCCATCTCATTGTTCACCTTGTGAAAGAGATAAAGATATCCGTACTGTGTTCTCGTCATATGTACGTTCGAGGTACATGGGAATTCTCAAGTCCTCGTCGGAATCGATCTCGGCGGGCGGCATCATCGAAGGTTATGCAACGGAAGAGGTCATTGAGTTCTGCGTCGACTACATGGCTCGAGTGGATCAGATTGGTGTGCCTCTATCTGCGTCATGAGGAAGCGGATGGTATCGGGACCATCGGAAGGAAATCAATCACTCCGATCTGGATACGTGCGCTCAAGCCCATTTCACGGTCTTGCAACACATGACCTAAGTGTCCCGTACATCGACGAGCACAAATACATGTACGCAATGTAATCCGACCGGTCGGAGGTTTGGATCACGAGAAAGCACAACCGTCGGTTCAACGAATGGTTAAAGGTGCGAATCACTCGGAGGTCATCAAGTGATGATCTTGCTATGGTTGGCAAGAGGGCCACATTTTACAATTGTCACATGGCAAGGATACGACATAAATGGGTACACATTTTATACTGGCACTCGGGATAGGAAGAGCAAGCGAAGCATGTGTCCGCATAGATGCATTCGATCTTGATGGTGAGGAGCTCGTACTATGGGCAAATAGAGGAGATATGGGAGATCGACTACGTGCTTTTCAAGATCCCCTATTTCGGTGCCGTTGGGTCCATCTCCACAGGTGAAGGTCGACAATCGGCGTCACTACGTGGACCTCGAGCGTGTCGGATACAAAGCGAACCATTCGTCTTGGCTAACCAAGTTGTTCAAGTCTTCTATGTAACCGACGGCAAATAAGAAGCGCCACGTAGTTCTTCATGGAAAAGGAGGATTGTCGGAGTTGAGAATGTAGTGGGACGAGGAAGAATACAATCAATTTGACGAGTTGCCACCTTTCGGAGACGGCATCGGGCTCGAGGAAGAACCCGTGAGGAAGCTAGCTATATGCGTCGATCATCATGAAGGGTCAGATTTTAATTAAGAATTTAATTACTCCATTGTAATTAATTTATTTATTCCATTGTCATGTGTTAATGTGTTATGGACTTGTGATCTTTAATATTGATGTCAATGTGGATATTCATGGTAATGTTGAGTTGAATTAGATATGAACTTTTGAACTCAAACTTGTCATCATACTGCTTATCCAACAGTTCATACATCTTTGTTGTGGGGATATCACGACGGATCTAGAATAGAGCCGAGCCAAGAAAGTAGATGAAATTGAGAATAGAATGAGAATGGGCTTTCACTTTCATAGATCTTTCCTCTCAAAAGAGGTGTTACCTAATCCACTATGTCCTTTGTTTAATACCGTGAACACGGAATTTCAAACCTTTTTCTACCTCGCCACTTCTTTCAGACCCTATCCACCTCCTTTGCGGAATACCAGATCAAGAGATGAATTAGCGGATCACAGGGCTAAGTCGAAGGAACCGTTCACTACTAACAAACAAATAGAAAATCTCAAAATAACAAATAATAACAAATAATATAGTTAATGGTTCCAATTTGTCCTCAATTTTGCGATCAGGATTGAAATCCTTTCTCTTTCAATAGAAAGAGAAGGAAGCCCACCGATCGAAGAATGAAGAAGCTAGCCGGTAGACTTTAAGAGCTCTTGCTCGCCTATCCGATCTCGCTCGTCTTGGAGGTCATAGAAAGATCGAAGGGCCAAAACAATAAAATAAATAATATATATACAAAAATCCGGATGTTGATGAAATTCCATTTTTGTGGTACTTTAGTAGATTTTACTCTGTTATCCTTTAGTTTAATTCAGTTTTAATTTTGATGTATCCGTAATGTAAATATAATGAAATTAATTGTGTAAAATGAAATTTCAATAAAATCTGAGCCCCTTCTTTTGCAATACTTAAGAAGGTCTCTCATGGCCAAATTCTTATTAAAGCCTTCTCTACCATTGAATTCGGCCTTGGGTCAAAATTCACATCACGCAGCGGTTCTATTAAAGAACGTGCATGATGTGACTATCACGAGCAGGTTCTATTAAAGAACCGTCGTGATGATTCATATCACGAGCGGTTCTTTGGTAGAACCGTGCAGGATGTTATTTTATAAGGCCGGACCGCTAGGGTTTTGCTCACTCTTCACCTCTCACGCGCCCCTTGACGTCCGGTCATTCCGCCTCCGGTTCCTCGGTGTTGCTCCTGCGCCTCGGCCCGCTGCGTCGCCTCATCTCGCCTCCGGTTCCTCGGTCTGCTCCTGCGCCTCGGCCCGCCTCGGCCACTTCGTCACCTCATGCCTCGGGTCGCTCGCTCCGGCGCTCGGCGCCTCTGTGCGCACCTCGCTCAGCTCTGCCCGCCCTGGCGTCGCCTCTACTCCACGCTCGCCTCGTACGCTCCTAAATCTACCTTCTTTTAAGTTTCGAACTAAAAACAAATTCAGTATTCTGACCTACTTGGTAGTGTTGTGTTGGTTCTGACAAGTTCAATTTTTCTTTATTAGCAACTGTCAAAATCATCGGTTTGTTATATACATTAAATATTGCATGGTGCAGTTTAGTGGCAATCAACCACGCATACTTGTCATGTACTTTGCACATGGATGGAAATGTTGTCATAAGTCGAGACCAAAGCTCTGCAATAGAAACATAAGCCAAATATCCCAAGTCTTTAGTGCTTCATTGCCATGTCGATGCACCCATCCAATCACCGACCCTCTTTCTTTGCTTCAATGCGTCTTTTCATGGAAGAAGTCGGAACGTGAGAAATTTTGGCCCAATAATATATCTGAGCACCTCTTCATCGCTCTTGAATTGCTAAAATGCCTTTCCAGGTTACCAAACCGTTAGAAAAATGTGTATGGTACAGATGTCTTTCATCAAAGACAAAACCATCCGAATAAAGATAGTCTGCGAAGCTCACTGCCATCTTTGGAGAACAACATGAGCTGTCCTCTCAAATTAAGGACAACTAACATCGAAAGAAAAGAGTAATTTAATTTGCGACTAAGAAAAGAAGAAACTAAATGAATGACAAAAGGAGCCTTTTGCATACCGATCATCTAACGAACGCCAATGGTCGCACTATCAAGCTTCCAATCCTTGTGTTTAATCATCCTTGATTTAACAAACTTTGCCACTTGTACTTGCGGTCCCATGCAAGAGCAAGCCATGATACTCGTTCTTCATCTATAGTATTGTCATATTTAGTCCATGAAAATACAATATAGAAGACATCAATCAATGCCCATGGATAAGAAAGCCTAATCTTACCTAGTGATGATGAATGACTCAAGGATGGCCTAATCTTACCTAGTGATGATGAATCACTCAAGGATGTTGTGTATTTCCATGCACTACAGCTGCTGTATGCTCACCGTATATGACTTTTGCTACTGTAGCCTTTTGTACATCCCAAATTGTCATATGACCATCACCATATCCTACTAGCAGAAGATCCCCTTGCTGGTTAAAGCACATGGCGATCCTTTGGTGATTGAGTTTTCTCACCTTGATTCCAAAAGAACAGCATCTGGAATAATTCTAAGTCCAGTCAAACTGAAATCTGTTCTTGAGTGTTATCTAATGACTGTTGTATTTCATTTCATTCACTTTTCTGCATATATTAAGAAAAATCTCTCTTGTAGTTGTCCAGTTCTTGATCAACATTTTACTATGTTTTCTTAATAAACATCAGTCAGGTCTAGTTGGTAGCGTGGTTGTGTTTTCTTAATTAATTTTCGATCTGAAACTTGAGGTATAGTGTCGAATGATGAAAACCTATGGAAGTAAGGCGGTGCGATTTACTAGGTTGGCCTAGGTATCATGGGTATCCGGTCTGACTAATATGGGTTAGCCTAGGTGACTTGAAAAACCAAGATGCTTGGTTAACCTAGGTTGGTGTGGGTAGTCTCGATACTTAGGGTGCCGACTAACTGGGTAAACACGGGAACCGTGATGATTCTTATGGTACATGACGGCAATTTATTTTATTTTACTCGAGATGGCAAGCGTTGATTATATTTGTTTATATTTTTGTGCAATTTCCCATATATTATATACTATGTAATAATTGCGTACGTAACTTATATAGATAGGAAGTAGCGAGATGGCGAGGCACCGTCTTGTGCACGATCACCGAGCGGACATGGCGAGGCGCGTCTTCGCCGCAATCACCGAGCCATGCAGATACATAGAGAGATGGTAGAGGAATATCGAAATTGCTGTGGCCGACGACCATCACGGAGGTCGGTGGCGTTGGGTCCCTATGAGTCCCGCATCGTGGCGAGATTCCGGACCATCTGCGGATACTTGCAAGGGAAAGGTCCTATCACCACACCAAAGTGGAAGTCTCGACAAAAGATCGAGAGCGTCGTCGTGGAAGACCTTTCAAGCGGTTCACTATCCGAAACAAACATGAACGCGTCGAGCGGCATGCCTTGCTCTCCATGTGTCAGCGCGTGGAGGACCTTCAAGAGCATTCTTGTCACGCGATCGTGAACAAGAGTGAGGCGCCCTTCACGAAGTTTCCATTCTTGCGCGAAACATGGAACGCCTTTGTGGCTATGAAGACGACGGATGAATTTAAGGAGCAAAGTGCGGCGCACAAAGCAATCAGCACGAAACACTCACCCCACGGACTCGGCACGCAGTGCAGCGGCTAAATCCAGCGCAATGGGAGGCGGAGGAGGAGAATCTATTTCGATATCACACACCGCGTTCCGTGCACGGTTAAAGCGAGGGCAAAGTCTCGTCGATGGCGTCACTTTCCCAAACCCGCGGACGGAAGTGTCCCAGCGTGTGGTAAATATGTCGAACTACCTACTTGTTTATAAGTCCATAACTTCATAGTGACTATAATAACATGATGACCTCTTGCGGCGTGAATTGATTGCCCAAACTTCAAGGCTCCTTCCAAGAACACAGGAGAAGGATATACTATCTACGACCCTAGGAAACAAGGAGCACCGGTCGCACGCGAGGCAAGGGGTTAACGTACCTTGGGTACATGGATTCATGACGACTACTTCATGTATAGAAGTAGGAAGAGATCCAAGGCGAAGTACGACAATCGGTTGGAAGCCTAAGCGAATTTCAGGGCGGATAGCAAGTTTGCGAGGATCAAGCGAATCAAGTACTCGCAACCGATGCAAGCCGCCTGTTATTGCGGGAACAAGTCCTCGACATCGGAGTAGTGTCGGCGTCCACGCATAATTTTGAACATGACGACGACCAATTACCGATAGACCGCATCAAGGTAATGTACATCTATGGAATGCACCAAAGATAGATCTATAGGACGCCTTAGCTAATTGCGTTCGTTTTGTAGGAGCCGACGACTGCAAGCTCAAGCGAGGTTAGTTGGGTCCATTCCTATTGAGTGGCGGGGATGGTGCATCCATACCGGGAAGGAGCGAGCAAACGGTGTTCGGTGGCGCATGGTTACGCAAGGGTGGAGGTGGACATGGTACATCAACATTTCATAGCCGTCCGCTGGACATTCGCCCGAACGAAGAGATCACAACACTAGGGGATGCCGTACGCGTTTTATCCGTGGCCCAAGACGGACATCGTCCGGACCCAGCGATCGCAATCTCGCAGGACCATTCCTCTCCAACGGAACCTCCATGACTCCACCTCATATTTCGCCTCGAAGGCCACCTCAGCCGGTTCCCGTGGAGAAGACGCGAAGGAACAACAAAAGCGTGCTACAGTATCGGTTCGAGTCGTCTCACGGAAGAGCGCCAATCGTTAAGGCCAAATCGAAATCGACGAACATTAAGCCGCCTCCCAAGTCCGAAGCGGAAGTACTCCATCGAAAACCGTTGTGCCCTAACGCACAATTAGCCCACTGGATTTGCTTGTCAGGCTTTGCATGCCTGGTACTTGCGGAATACCGCAAAGAAGGGGTGCGATACTGGAATCACCGTCGCATACAAGGATGAGCATTTCTTCAACGGGCCGGGCAACTTCGTGGTGGGCTTCAACGACTTATTCAACCTATTCAATCTCGAAGCCCTCGACGCCTCGCTTCTACGATGTTGGACACTGTAAGTGTGTACAATCAAGTTCTACATTCATGTAATACCGATAAATATCGCAACTCATTGCTTATGTATAGATACATGATGAAATATACCCGGGAAGGGCGAGAACCGGTGGGTTTCCTCGACCCACACGTGGTATCTATGCAAACCATCCAAGCAGACGTGACCTTCGTCGAGAACTATATAACGACGGCATTGCTTCTTCAGAATCGCAAGGACTACATCCTGGTGCCCTACAACCGGGGTAAGTGCTTCACTATTTGCTATTCAAATTTCATTTGTACTTAGGTTTAATAGTTATAGCTACATACATGAGTAGGTACCACTGGATCCTTTTAGTCATTATACCCAAGAGGAACACTGTGATATATCTTGATTCCCTAGTCGAAAGCGATCACGACTTGAGATTCGCAAGGAATACTCGACAAGTATGATCATTTCCTCCATACATAACTCTATTGTAGTCTTCCTTCGTTTGAAATGCCCGAGGGTTCAACCCGCCCACCATCCGTCTTGTCTTTGTACCAACCGGACTTGAGTGACCCATAAAGGCACAACCCAAGTCCCAACTCTAGCCGAGAAGGCGGCGCTGACGCGCGCAGCCAATTCAAGACACGTGTGATCCGTTTGGATGCAATAAGATGCAAAAGGACGAGCAAGCCCCAAAAAACAGCGCAAAAAGGCTTGATGCGAGATGGTCTGCGCGCGGAGGCCTCACTGGGAGAGTGGGAGTTGAAGCCCAGTCAAGAGGAAAATAAACGTGTGACCCTTTGGTTGCATGTAATTGCGCCTTGCAATTGGGGCGGTCCAAAACGATCTCATTTGGTCAAGCTAGAGCGATATTGATATAGTTTAGCAAGTAAATTGTTTGTCCATTCAATTCCTCTACATTAATTTGTTGCGTCGGCTAAAAAATGTGTATTGTACATTGGGCATTGAAGCAAAACACAACAGCAAGCTTTCCGTCATAGTACGTAGAGTCGTAGATTGCAGTGAATCATTCTAGAGGTTATGATCGAAAATAAGAGAATTGATATATAACTTCCGACAGTTTTTTGAAGCCAAAAGTGTCACTTTTCTGTTCGTTAGATGTGCTATAAGATTCGTGTTGTTGATGTGCTGTAAGAAAAAAAATCATAGTAGTTAAATTTTCATTCGTCCGATATGCTGAGCTTTGCACTTTTTTCCATCTGATGAATTGGGTCCGAATTTATTATGATTTTTTCTTCGGAACATAACGGATTCGCCGCATTACCTTATTTTGTTGGTATATAATTTTATTTTTTTATCTTTATTTTTGCACAATCTCTCAAAGTACATGTGAGATTTTGAATCATTTGATGGAAATATGAGTTATTAAAACTTTTAAGAATAATTATAGTGATAAAGAACCAAAATTACATAATTAATTTACTGTAATTTATGTATAATTGAGTTGTAAATGAACTTTCAGAATGTGACATTTTTTTACAAAGAAAACATGTGAATTATGTGTAGACAGACTCAAAATAAGCTCGCCTATGGGTTTTTTTGGGGGAATTTTGCACTTGCGCCTCCAAGAATTATTTGTAAAATCCACGCATTTCTCTCGTGGTTGATTGAGAAAAAAAGGGTTGGATACTCGCTAGGCAATGTACAGATAGAGTGGCAATGGCAATGTACATATTTTCGTTTATAAAATGAGAAAAATACACATAGTAATTGTTAGTATAGGTCACCTACTTCCAATTTAGCTTTGGGATAAGCCAACAATCTAAAATTCTAAATTACCAAAAGATAAGAGATTCGAGTCAAAAGTTTTTTTTAAAAAAAAATCCACCTCCAACTCCCCATGCAAGAATCCTACCGGGTAAAGGGGTGTGTTTTTCTCGCTAGCAGAGGCGGCCACGTCGCCTGCTTATTCTCCCCGTCCGATCCAAAGGCGATCCTTCATCCTTGCCGTCTGATATATTTTTTTGTTTCGTGTGCCCTTCGATCCTATCAGGCGGAGCGCTCCCACGATCGTTCTCGTCCAGCCTAGGTCTGGCCTCATCGCTTCCACTACACCCGCTAGCTCCGCACAACCCCTACCCTTCCCCACCCCACTTCTGCTATCGACGATCAGCGGTGCTCTCGCCAGACCGCCCCCTCTTCCCCACCGTGCCCGCCTCCCCTCCTCCTCCTTCACCTGCCGTCGGGCCACACCCTCTTCCCCACCGAGGCCGCCTCCCCTCCTCCTTCTTCATCGGCCCCCATCTCTTTCTTCCCATGAGCGCCCACTCCTCCTTGCTTCCACCAGCTCTACACGCCCCCTTCTCTACCCCTTCCCCCCCCCCTCACTCTCCTCCTCCATTCCCCCTACCTCCGGAGTTCACCGCCACCACGTCCGCATTCTTCCCCAAAACCGGTGCCGCTGCCCACCGCTCAACCCCCCTCTCCAGTCTGCCCCATGCCTTCCCAACCGCGTCACCACGCGTTCCCGAACGCCATCTTCCTAATCCCCCTCTCAATTTGTTGATACTGTCGCCGGAGAATGCCGTCGTCGCCAGCTCTTCTTCAACGTCGCTGTCCACTGTCGTTGCACCTCCTCGAACCTTCTCCGACCATCCCGACTAGCTCTACGCATTTCCCAGGTCTGCGTGCACCCCATACTCCCTCCATCTTTGCAGCCGATCAACCGGTACACTACCGCCCCACGCCACCCACCGCCGTTGTTTCCTTCTTGTGTCGCCGCCACCACCGTGGGCTAGATAACCCCCACAGGGTCCCATTTTTGGGGTTGGACCATCTCCCCGCGCCATCGCCCGCCGCCGCCGATGCAACTCCTGAGCCGCCTAGCTCCTCCCCTGTTTTCTCTCTGTGGTGCTCTATGTTCTCTTCTTTTACGTCACTGACCCAGGGGCCCACATGTCACTCTTCCATCTCTCCCTAACTCTTTTGCTTGTGGGGCCCCATGTCATGTGCTTTTCCTGTTGAAAAAAAAACTCTGTGGTGCACATGGTTTGTTAGTTCTGTTTCTCTGAACTGGCAAACTTGTAGGCAGGCATGATGTCTTCAACAAGAAGGCTTGCGTTTGTACTTGTGTTAGCTTTTTCAATCGTGGTTGTACAGAGCATAGAAGCATATAATATCTTGGGTAAGTTGTGAATTCATCATAAGAATGAATGGGCAGGGAAACAAAACTATGTGCAATTACAGTCAAGATCATAGGCACATTGAGGATTATTAGTCATTTACTAATTATCGATTTCAATGGGAATTAAATTATTGGCTATATCCTTGCAATTGCGATATTGTATTAGTACGAATATACTTGTGAAGTACATTTTAATGTTGATATGGCGGGCGCGACATTCGGTAGTAAGGAATGAAAGGGAGGGAACCACAATGTGCTTGTTCTAGTGGAAATTGCCCTTCATTCAATATTTTGGCAATGCATGTTGAGTTATTAGATGAAATCCTACCGAAATGATGAATGATGAACCTCGCTTTGTCTCTACTATATTTAACAATGACTGTATCATATGAGTATGCCTATTAGTTTTTTTCATCCTTTGTTGGCCACAAGGTCCAATGAATAATTAATAAGACATACATCCACATTTCTTTTAATTTGGAAAGCGTATTTGTTTTAATATTATGAGCATGGTTGATTCTTTTCTCAAACATATTTTGTTACGTCTCCCTTTGCACAGACTCCTGGTGTTCCGAATGAGCCACCTCTTTTGAGCTTTAGTGTTGATAATATCGATACCATTAAGCTATTAGAACTCCTGGGCCAGAAAAGGTTGATCCAGCTGATCTCAAGACTATTAAGGAAAATCTTTTTGGTTACACAACATTCTGGATGACAAAAGAATGACCTTTTGCTAATCTTGGGGAAGGAGACCTATTTATTGGGAATCTCCGAGGGGAGAGAGAGGAAATCTTTGCAAAACTTCAATGGCAGCTACGTGAACTTACAGGTGACAAATACAATCTTTTTATGGTGGAGGAGCTCAATTCAAAAGGGGAAAGACCCACGCGGGGTACCGCGTGTTGGTTTTGGTTTGCTTAGAAGAGAGGTTTCCGAGCCTGGACCTACTACCCTATGGCAATATGTCATTTCGTTGTTACTCTTCCTTCTCACTGTATTCTCTTGTGTTGAGTTAGGAATTGCATCAAAGGTATATGTGCCTTACTCTTCATTTGTTATATGCTACCGCATCTTAATACCCTTGTGTGCCAAATTGCTAATAAATTTGGACATTTGTGCATATTAGTAGTCTTCCACCAGAAATTGTTACATATTTCACTGATCCAAATGCTACTGGACCCCCGCCTTATATGCAACTTTCACTTCCATTTGTGGAATCAGCTTTGTCGGTGGCTTATGGTGTCTTGGCTATACAACTATTTCATGTAATTCACGCCCTATATCTGTTAAGCATCTTTTGATCTTCTAGTGTTTTAACTCCTAAAGAAGCTTTTTGAACAGCAATGCACTTTTTATATCAGCTCAAGTATTCATGATATATAATGGAAACTGACACATCAACTTTTCATGTTATGCTCAAATTTGATTTGAAAGATTTTCGGAGCTAGATTGACTTCACATTTTTTTGCTGTCATATAAAGTATGGGGCTAGGAGCTAAGTGCATTGATCTTGTTGAACTGCCTTGGTTTAGAGTTTTTGTTCAACCGATTCCACTGTTGAGATCATTGTTGCATAGAGATTTGTATAAAGACTCAAAACCGAATGAGTGCTGTATGACCAAGGCGGACAACGATATCAGAGGATACTTTAATTATGTATTGATTTATTGTCTGTTTGAACTGCTGTTTCACGAAGTCCCTTTGTTTGTGATTATTTTAATCTGACCTACTGTGTTGCATTCTATATGCAGGAGGTTGGACACTTTTTGTTGGCATTTTCAAAAAAAGTGAAATTGTGCACTTCTTTCTCCATTCCAAACTTCACTCTTGGAACTTTTGTTGCAATTACTCAGGTCAGTATTTAATTAAATAAGTAATATTGATTGGTACTTAAATTGTCTAGTACAGGGATATGCTGCTATTGTCTTATTATTATATTGATAGTTGACCACTGGCATGATATACCACACTGTTAGACCACGTTAAATTTACCTACCAATATGTTCTTACTTACAGTATAGTAACATATTTTCTCTTGATTATATTACATCACCCCACCCAAACTAAACATATATTTATCTTCCATATCTTAACGTTTTAGCTCCTTTATTAGTATCCTGATTTTGCTCTTCGTTGATATCCCAAATCCGCTCTTCGTTGATATCCTGATTCGGTTTTTCTTCACTCATGTATACAATGAGTGCGCAAATGCGCTCCCAGGTACATATTTTGATAATTCATACCCTTTTCTATTGAGCCTGCGCGCCAATCTCCACTCACCCCCAACCGGAATCGGATCGCATGGCCCCTCTCCCTCTGGCACACGCGTCACATATGGAGTTTTTCTTCTTCTCATTTAGCTTCTTTTTAGATGAAATAGCAAAACTAGTCTCCCTTCCACCGTGAACAAAATAGCATCCATATCACACAAAATCACCACGGAAGCCAACGTGCCACGAGAATTGAGAAGTTCTCGACAGGCGGCTTTCCGCTACGACTTTGTGCGGCACATTGGTTTCTACGGTAGCAGCGCTATTTTTATAATTTCGTTTTCAGAGAATATTTTTGTTATTTAGTCTAAAAAAGATATCATTTTAGCCAAAGACACATATGTTGAGCACGCGACGAGGTAGGGACGGTAGGTGAAAGGAAATGAATCCTTCAATACAGAGGATCTAAAGTGTATGATATTAGAAATCGATCTCCACCGTTCGATCAAAAAAACGAAGGATGATTTAAACAGTATGATAGATTACTGTTCACTTACTCAAAAGTCCTATTCGCACGTCGAACCTGTGCGGTGGTTCTCCAGATCCTAGGTGGAAGCAAAGGGAAGCGTACGAGCCAGCGGGCGAGAGAAGCCTCCTGTGTCTCCCTCCTCCCACCGAAAAAAGGCGAAAAAAAAAACGAAGCAACACGCCACGCAGCGCGCGACGCGCCGACGCGTGCTCGACGGGACACCCTCCTTGCTCCAGATCCAGCGCCACATCTCCCCCTCGCGCGCACCATGTGTTCGATGAGTGGCCGCGACGGGAGGGCGTAGCGCAGGAGGAGGAGGAGGCGGCGGGGGGGGGGGGGGAGGCAGATCTGGGGGCAATCTGGCAGGCGCGGCGGTGGGGCTGCGGGCGCGGGGGAGGACGGGGGGCTGGGCGGACGGCGGGGAGGAAGGGGAGGACTTCAGGCTCAGGCCCTGGAGGCGGAGGCTGCTCGCGTCCATGGCGCTCTCGTGGCCCTCGGCCATCCGCCTGGCCGTCGCCGCCGTCCTGCTCATCGCGGTTGGCGTCGCCCTCTTCACGCTCCCCGTTGATAAGGTGCGCGACTCCTCATCGAGTTAATTGGTGATTGAGATTTGGTTACATAGTAGATGCGATCATGCGACGTGTGCTTGGTTATCTGTGCCGATTAACCTGCTAGTGTGGTGTGGCATCGGAAGTCCTCCGGACTGTTGAAATGTAACTTTGTCCCGTCTCCTGAACCCTGATTAGATGTACTTTATCCCTCGAATATGCTTAGTTTTCTTAAGTTTTGTGAAAATGGAAGTTTTTGGTTTGACATTGTTGATATGGATGGAAATTCTTGTCACATGGAGCTAATGGTTGCCTAGGTGAGGAGGTCTCATAGGATTTATTTCCCATGTATATGGCCTCGTAGAGACGTACACCCATTTCTGAAACACTGGTATTTATCATATCTTATTCGATTCTGAATACATCCATGTTGTAATAATTAATTGGCATACGCAGATACACCCCTGTAATGCAGGGATTCGGGATAATAATTTTCAAAGTGAAACCATTTCCTTAGATACTGTTTTTCCATATATAATTGTATTTAGTTGGCCATAATTAATACTGTGCACCTTTCTCTATTGATTTTGATCACATTCATCCTTAGACAGAACTGCCTGCTACTCTTCGTACTATGTGATACGATGGTCTTTTGGTAGATAATACTGATATGGGAGTTAGATTGGGAGTTAAAAAGGAAAATATCCAGACTTCTAACATTGACTTTGTTTTGGTTCTGTTGGGTTTCATTTGATGGTCTTAACTCATGTTTATGGAACACCTTGTTGATATGAGATCCCTCTGTCAATCAAATATCGGTGTTAACCCTTAGCTTTCATTTTCTCTAGAATTTGTTCAAAGTCAAACTAATTTCTTGGAAATTTATCTCTAGTGGATTTTACTGTCTCATTTAGACCATAATTCCATAACTCTGCGATAGTCCTATCTTTGTTAGCTTTACAAATTATTGCTTTAAGACTATAAACTCTTCTAGACTTTTTTATTCTTTCATTCCTTTTATCTTTCTAGCTGCCAGAATATAATGGTTTTCTTACCATAACAAACTTTTCCCCCCTTCAAATGCTTATTCTTCTCATTTTATTCTTGACGAATTTCCCTGTGACATTGACAGATTTTGAAGGACTTTCTGGTTTGGATCAAGGAGAACCTGGGTGCATGGGGTCCTTTGGTACTGTAAGTATTCAACACTCTGTCACATAACTGGATTGGTATAGTGAACCCAATGTTCCCCCTGCCATTCTCACCACTTAGGCATTCCATTTTCCGCATTCGCGCCCACCTTCCTAGCGCACTTTGAGGGGATCCACCTTCCTAGCACACCCCTGAAAAAAACTGAAAGCCCGCACCAAACAACACACACACACACAGGGAGGGAGGGATGTGTCTGATACTTGGTTTACAGAGCTAAAATGTTGCTCAAGATAAAAAATTTCAGTTCCAACTTCGAAATAACATTTTGAGATATAATGTTAATAATTGCCTTGCTGTACATTACAGGGCTCTTGCTTACATCCCATTGACGGTCTTAGCTGTTCCAGCATCAATACTTACAGTAAGCACGATAACCATTTTTCTTTTAGCAATCACTTCTGGTGGAATTTTTGTCTGCTATGTTCTCCTATTTATGTGACATAAGATGGTGAGAGTATAGTATGTGCATTTTAATCGGTTGACTGGTCTGCATTCTCTACTTGCTAGCTTGGAGGTGGTTATCTGTTTGGCCTGCCTGTTGGGTTTGTTGCTGATTCCATTGGAGCAACAATTGGAGCGACTGCTGCATTTTTGCTTGGTAGAACGGTAAGGATGATTTTAAATGCCGCAGGCGCCAACTCATCAATTCATTGCTGCCTTTTCTTCTTCCAATCATTGCTCTCTTATATGTTCTGAAGCATATATCATGTAGTTATCTTGTGTTTCAACTGTGATTACATAAAACTTAATCTGTTAGCACATATATTTGCCTCTTAGTTTCATCATATATTTGCGTTATTTGCTATTTTTATATGTTATAGTTTTATAGTACTTTTGCAGATCGGAAGGCCTTATGTTCTCTCCAAATGCAAAGACTACCCCAAGTTTCAAGCAGTAGCTATTGCCATCCAAAGGTCTGGCTTCAAGGTAACTTTTGCAGCCTTGGGGTTGCACCCATGTGATGTGAAGAATAAAATGGCATCTAAGTGGTTCGCAAAATAGTATCCCTGTTCCACATGATTGTTAAGGTTAAGAAGATTAAGACTATTGCTAGGAAGAATTTACAAGGGTGATACTAGACACTCGGGATTTCCAAAATACAATTATCTAGCAAGCATGTTCGCCTCGTTCATGCTTATTAAGGCGTCGCTTAGGCGACGCTTAGCGGTAAGGCGCAGCTGGGAAGCAAGGCGTCGCCCCCGCCTTGCCACGCATGCTTATGGCGTCCGCCTCAAGGACATGGCGTCGCTTAGGCAGCATGTGGTGTCGGGAACGGCCGAGGCAGCTGCCATACGCATGAAGTGAGGAGATAAAAGAGATGGGATGAGGGGGGCCAGCGGGGAAAAACAATTGATTCTGGTTGAGAGGACTCGGAATATGGGTGGTGATATATCAGGATGGTCGGCAAGGCAAACAGATGCCAGTTACGACGAACGAGACCAATAGATACAATCGTCAGTCCTCCAACACGATAAAGAAATCAAATTCCCCGACGGAAAGAACGAAAAAAGGGACAGATCTAGATCGAGATCAAAATATGCGAAGAGGAGATGAGAGAGGAAGACCTTCGGATGAGAGCTGCGGCGTGAGAGACAGCCGCTCCGGCCCGTGCTTATATAGAGGCCTCCAGGGCATTAGGGTTTTACTGGGGCGGCGCCCGTGTAGCTCTCGGCTTATCTCCAATGAGTAAATTGCAGCCGTCCGATTGTCTTCGTTCGGTCCAATCTGTTTGGGCCATAAACTCCCAAACTTACAGGCCCGTGAGTATTAACTCGTCGCCTGTATTAGCATTAGCTCAGATGAGGGCCATGCTCAACAATTTCTCATACGCGTTTGGAATTTACAAGCTGCAGATCAAAGGTCTTAGCGCCTTAGGATGTGTAAGGCGTCGCCTCGCCTTGTGCCTTGGCGCTTAAAAGGTGTGAGGGGTGTGGGTCGCCTCGCCTCGCCTTACTGCCTTAATAACCCTTGTTCATATGATTCCACTAAGGCAATTTCCGTGATTCTGTGGTTTGTAGGTGCTGGTACTTAGGTTGCTATTTGTAATTGCCTGATGACTTTTTTATAGTTTGAGCCTTGCAGGTATTAGGAATATGTAATTTGATTGCTTTGCAGTATTAAGTCTTGTATATGTTATTGGAATTATCCTTGATAGCACAATAAACCTAACTATATTATACTTTTTCATATTTATGTTCGCAGATTGTGTTGCTACTAAGGCTTGTACCTTTACTTCCGTTTAACATGTTGAACTACCTGTTGTCTGTCACTCCTGTTGGCATTGGAGAATACATGCTGGCTTCTTGGCTGGGGATGATGGTACGCTTCAAGTTCTTTTCTTAGTTATGTAATTTGTAATCGTGGTTTTAGTTGAGCAATATTGTGGGACCAGGATACCGGCACACACTGGTTGGCCCAATGAAACCTCACTTTGTTATCACCTACTACATTGTCTACATAATTGAAACATGTATTCAGTATAAGGCATCTGTGTAATTTGCTGCCTAATGCTCTGTTATATGAGTAGATACATTATTCTCCTTCAGAAATTGGTACTTGATTATACAGTTCCTTAATCAGCATATTACCATATTTACACAGAAAACTCGGGTCACTGATAACAGTATACTCTACCATTTGCCAACTTGCAGCTTACTTTATTATCTCGTACTAAACATGCTGATATTAAACTATCAGGTGTTTGCGACTATTTTTGTTAGTCATAATTTTTTTTTTGTCAGCCAATCACTCTCGCTTTGGTATATGTTGGAACAACACTAAAAGATCTATCTGATGTGACACATGGGTGGAGCGAGATCTCAACTACCCGATGGGTGAGTAATGGAGTATTATAGCATTTTCCTACATTATGTTGGGCATAGATTCGGTTTGTGTTTTATCATATTACTAGTTCATAGTAAGTTTGTGCATATACAATAGATATCAATATATCATGTTATTTGATAAAGGAGAAGATATACATGAGAAGATATACTTACATTATTTGTTGATATTTTTCTTTGTTGTTTTGTTTGGGTTTCTCCATGAATATCGTGGCTCGTGTTTTTCCCTGTAAGCCATGTGTTGTTTATTGTGCACAATTTAGATGAGTGGAATCTATTCATAGAAAGTATGTAGTATATCCTTCCTTTGCATCTGGCTTCATGTGATGTTTGATCAATGGACTTCTGCAATGCATGGACACAATCTATATAGGTTTTACAGTTATTTGATTTCACTTTTACATTTGAATGGGTGATGAAAATTTAATGACAAGATGCTTGATTTGAACTCATGGTGACTGGAAGCCTGGTACTTTATATGTTGTAGACTTGTAGTGGATTATTGGTGTATGCAATCATTATTGGTGTATGCAATCTGGCCCATGTATTTGATTTTTCGTGGTAGCACTACAAAGGGTAGCACTACAAAGCAGTTGTCTATATTTGATGTTAGTTTAAGCCGAGATGTGGAAAGAAAATGTTAGGCATCTAACGTGAACAAGTAGGCAAAAAAAGTGCTACAGAAAGGGAAAAAATTATCATTTAGGGTCAAGAAATCAATGGTGAAAAGTTGCATTTTCCTGAGCTCCAATGACTCAGATGATGTCCTCTAAGTTGTTCCTCATTCTGTCTTTTGAAAGTAGATATTGTTATTATACACAACTTTTAATGGCTTCCGCTTGATTCTTCTTTACAGATTCTCATAATATCTGGCTTCATAATGTCTGGTAAGTGCTACTTCTTTTACCCCACAAACCTTACCGCCCCTTGCTTTTATATATATAAAAAAAACTCTAGTTACTCTTGCTTACATTTTAAATGGTTTGCTGAAGTACAAGGCTTATTCTTTCTGACTCTACTCAATTTGATGCCTTGAAAATTGACGTGCCTGTTTATTTTCAACAGAGCAGTATTTTGTATGCATTAGTTTTATTTGTGTGGGGCATTCCTTTTGTTGCGTCGAAATACACTACTGAGGAAAGCTATATCTTGAGCTGAGCTGTGCTTTTATCCAATTTCTAATGTTTTCTTTTTGGAAAGCAAATTTCTTTTACATTTCAAAACCAGGAGAGTGGCTAACATCTAGTCCAGAATGTATCTTGGTCTCAATTGTCATAAATAGGGAACTTCTAGGTGATTGGAATCATTGGAAACACCTTAAGATCTTAGTTGCCTAACCTACTTATAAAGAAACACTGCAGAGATCAGGGATTTCTGTAAAGGATTTGTTCTGAGTATGGATTACTAGTGAATAATGTGAGGATTATGTTTCGGATTGTTTTATCCGGAGGTTGATATAGCTTGAGGTCTTCAGCAACAAATAAACTTAATATTTAACTGGCTCTATTTGCCAATGTGGAAGATCAGTTTAAAAATGGTCCTCACTCTTATAGTCTTATTAAGAGAAAGCTAGAAATCAAACAGAATCTCAGTGAGAGCTCAGAATTCTAGGTGTGCTGCTCAGCTTAATGAATTTCTACCATACTTCGCAATATTTAAGACGATCTTTAGTTTGTAATCCCTTTTGCTTTGAAATATAATGCAGATGATATTTCTCTTGTGCCATTTTGAGTCAAACCATTGCTTCTGTGTTATCTTAACGGTGAGGCGTTTACTCATTATATACTGACAGTTTTCTTTGCGGCGCCCCTGCAGTTATCTTGATTATATGTGCTACAAGAGTTGCAAAATCTTCTTTGGAGAAGGCATTGGCAGAGAATGGAGAGGTCGATGTAGGAACTCCACAACTTCCTGTGGTAGCCTCTCCCTCGGATCTGCAGCAACCTCTTGTAATCAAGATTGACACATCAAATGAAGATCACGAGAAATAAATCTGTTGTTTACAACTTACATGTACATTCTTTGGCTGTTGAATCTGTAGCGCTGTACTCCATAGTTATGGCTTGACTTATATCCAGGCGGTAAAAGGGTAAAAGGGGAGAAAAAAAATAAATAGAGAATGTGAGCTTGACTGATAGGTAATACTACACTATACATTGTTTTAATCCACGTGCTACCTAACCTTTGATGCAAACGCAATTGCTTTTATTACGTGTACAAGCTTCAAGGACAAGCATCTGTTACGTCGTCCCAGCTACGCACGACAATTGCATTTGAAATCGTTGCTTCGAAAGTTACATTTTCTTCTGACAAGCAGTATAATCGCGTAAAAGGACAGGTCAAGTTCCAGCCGAATGGTTGCGCAAGTTCAGCCTGGAAGGCTAGGCAGTCCTGTGCTTATGTACCCGTTTCTTCCCGGGCGGTCAGTGCTCTTTCACCGCCCAATGGAGGGAGTACGGCGCTGACGCTGACGCTGACGCTGGTGGGCTGTGGCTGTGAGGATGCGCGGGCTGGGCAGCCGGCGTCGCTGACTGATTTGGCTTTGCATGAGACGGTACGTGTTTAGCGGGGCGGCTGGAGAAGCGGAGATCGGCGCGCGCTCGCGGGCAGCAGCGGTGCATCTGGCGTGTAGTACGGCTGCAGGTTGGACGCGCTGGGAATCGAAATGGGTCTCTCTCGTCCGGGACGCGCTTGCCTGGGACTGGCATGTCAGCTTCCGACATGACATGCGTACACATGACATACGGCACGCCGCCCCGATGCACACTACTTTAACCGCACTCGCCGTCAACCTTTCTTTGGGCTCTCCGAAGCACAGCAAACTGCTCATCGACGCGCCGGCTCTGCTTCTGCTTCGTCCGTCCCTGGCCGCTCTCGGGCGGCTCTTGGACGGATCGATCCAAGAACAAGGAAACAAATTAAAATAACCGCCCCTTAAAAACACAGGAACGGCAACAACAAGAGCGAACTAGAGTAAGAAATCAACGCCGGTCCGGTCTCAAGGAGTTATCACCTATCCTGCGCTACGCTACGTGCCATGCCACGCCACTACCGCCAAGTGTTCAACAAGCAATGGAGATGGCGAGTGCGAGGAGGAGGGCGAGGCAGAGCGAGTACCGCATCGTGCTGTGGGGCGCCTGCGTCCTACTCTCCTCCCTCTCGCTGCTCCTCGTCGTCGTCTCCTCGGGCCTCGGGGCCGTGAGGTTCACCGGGGAAATCAGCGTGCTCGTGAGGACGAGCGGCGTCGAGGACGCCGACGATGGCGGGTACTGCGGTGACGATGACCACGCTATGTTCGCTGACGGCGAGTGGGTGCGCGACGAGCGGTATCCGCTGTATGACTCGAGGCAGTGTCCGTTCGTCGACGAGGGGTTCCGGTGCGGCGAGAACGGCCGGCCAGACGGCGAGTACACCAAGTGGAGGTGGCGGCCAAGGCACTGCACGCTCCCAAGGTTTGTGCACTGTGAATCTTTAGGGAGCACCCATTTTAATCTCGGCCTCTATTTTTTCATCATCCAATGGCTGATACATGCAACTACTTCCTAGGAGTTGTTGGACTAGTACTAATGATGCTACCATGGTCAATTAGTAAGGACTTTCTACTGCAATACATATAATAGGGACAAATAATAGCATTAATGTTTACCAATTAATTCAAAACCCCTATGTACAAGGAAAACAGCATGTATATATGCTAATTAATGTTAGCTTTGTTTTCCAAATACTTCCTACCAACACCAAACACTGTCATTTTAGGATGCATGCAGTTGAGAGAGAGAGAAAAACTTAATTTGGCTCTCCGATTACTCTATGAATATCGATATTAACGTACATGAAAATCATATGTGTAGACTAAATGTACTTCCACAATGTTGTAATTTTACTAGGTTATATAAATATATTACAATAAAAATTATATGTCAAAATTTGTGTTTTAGAGACGGTGTCAAAGTCTAAAATAACACTTTTTTTTTTTGTTTCCAGAGGGAGAGAGTACGTACCCTTTTTTTTTATAGAGGTGATGTGTAGTTGTGAGTTTGGACGTGTCAGAATATGTGCATGAAAAAAAAGTATATATGGAGTAAAATTAGAACTTAGAAAAACGTGCAACCTTTATGCACCAAATGTGTCGTATATATAAGGAGCATCAAAGGTAATCGCATGGTGGACAAAACGCTAGGTAGAATGCATAAACGAAGTAACAACACACGCACATATCTTAATTCTATAACAAAGCTGAGTGCAAAATACTTCCTCCGTTCCACAATATATATTAATCCGGTGCGTATACCTAGGAATCACAAAATTTTAGTAATATTTATAGAGACCATATAGTCCAATTTCATTAAATATTACTTAAATAATATATCTCCTTGGCATACCCGTTGGACTAATATTGTGAAATAGAGGGAGCAAGAGATTAGAAAGTACCATATATATCATTACATTTTCTTTGTGTCGTTCAATTTGCATTTAATTTACACAAATGCACTGGTGCCTATTAATTAGTTCATAAAGTGTGGATCATACCGGAAACTTATATGTCCCTCTCTGTTAGATGGCAAAAATATCAACAAGTAAATTGTTTTGTATCGACGCACCTAGATGGATCTCTCCTATATAGTTAAAATAGAAAGTGCTGGATATATTGTCCTAGATTAATGTGCTTTGATGGAGAGGGGTAATGGTTGGAATGAAAAAGTTTCCGAAAAAAATCATAACTCTTATCTTTAAATATTCTCACGCTATACTTCAAATTTTGAAATGCAAGATAAGACCACTTATTTCTTTTATTTTTTTAAATCTTGACTTCTATCTTTCTGATCTTCGCAATTAAGCTTCATCTACCGACTACTCTTTAAAATTTACATCGACATAGACTAATTCTCATGCCACACAAATTGGAAGCTTTCTTCCTCTTCCGTTTTTTTTTAACTTAGACACAAAAATTGATCTATAAGTTATATAAATAATTATATATGCATTATTACATAGCTAATTGGGTTAAAAAAAACTAGAATTAGACAATTGATCTCGCGGGTTATATATGATTTTTAACTCACAAGGCAATCAGGGTAATTAGTTGATCACCACAAGGCAATCAACAATAATTCTCACATTCAGATTTGATGGCAAGAAATTGCTGGAGATACTCCGGAATCGTCGGCTGGTGTTCGTCGGCGACTCGATCGGGAGGAACCAGTGGGAGTCCATGCTGTGCATGCTCTCTTCGGTTGTTGTCGACAAGGCCTCCATATACGAGGAGAATGGGAGCCCAATCACCAAGCACAAGGGCTTCCTCTCGTTCAGGTTTCGGGACTACAACTGTTCTGTGGAGCATTACCGGTCACCGTATCTGGTCCGGCGAGGTCGTCCGCCTCGCCGCGCGCCCAAGCATGTGGGCTCGACGCTTCAGCTGGGTGCCATGGATTCGAGGGCTCCCCGGTGGAGGGATGCCGACATCCTCATCTTCAATAGTGGCCACTGGTGGAACCATGACAGGCTTCAGCAATTGTATGCATGCCAACGTTCTGTAGCATAATTAATTAATTAATCGGAATTGCTCACAGATATCGATCGTCTTCTACTACTTCCATGCACTGACAAGCCTGACTACTTTGTCGTACCAGGCATTGCAACTTCTACCAAGGCAAGAGGTTGAGGCTGGATATGAGCGTCAGGGACGCCTACCAAAGAGCGCTGAATACACTGCACGGATGGATTCAGAAGGAAGTAAACGCGAGCAAGACCTTGGTCGTTTTCAGAACATACTCACCAGCGCACCTAAGGTTAGTACAAAAAATTGGTCAGATCGAAATTAACTAGTGTGCTTTTGTACTTAATTTGCTACATTAATTAATTGCTTGTGCATGCTACTGTGCACAGTTGCTTAATTGCTCACAAATTTTATACGTGCGGCATTTCAATCGAGATATCTATATAGCTTGCTTGCGTGACTGGCTACTGTATCATTTTTTTTAAAAAAAAACTTAATTTGCAGGGCTACAAATGGTGGAAGGTGTGCCATGGAGACGACTCCGGAGACGAACACATCCAAAATCGCACTGCGCCAATGGCCAGGAATGCTGAACCCGGCTTTCCAGGCATCGAAATCCAACACCCTGGAAATAAAGTTGCGTGTACTGAACGTTACCCTGATGACGGCGCAGAGGAAAGACGGCCACCCGTCGATATACAACGTCAACGCGTCGTCGAGGACGCCGGTGGGGCAAAGGGCGGACTGCAGCCACTGGTGCCTGCCCGGCGTGCCGGACGTGTGGAACGAACTCCTCTACGCTGTAATTCTCAAGAGGTTTTCGTGATGTTTTTAGCATGTGTACGTGATGTGCTTGGCATTTGGCAACACGATGAAATGGATCATATATTGTGGATCGATCGGAATGATGAGCACACAAGGCAGAAATGTCCTCGATCGGGGTTAGAGACCACTCGAATATGAGATCCTGTACGTAGAGATGGAGAAAACTTTTGCCATCGGGATGTTTGTATTAACATGTCATTGCGTGAACATTCATACGATGAAATCGGGCTCCCTCAACCTCTTGACCATCTAGCCATTGGTAATTTTTACAAATGAAATCATGGTATAATCGCTGGGATATTCCCATGGTTCCATCAGGTACCTTAGCTGCTTGATTTGACAAGGGCGCGGGCAGCTAGCAGCCGCAGAGCGAGACGATGGCGCTGACCAGCCAGGCAGGTCTAAATGCAAGACAGCGGTGTGCAGCAACCAACCAAGTGGCACGGTGACGGTGGCGGTCGATCCAGCCATTGCAACCCCTCTAGTCCCATCCTACTACTCAAAACAACGAGTTGGTTAGTGCTGATTTATCCCCCTTACTCCCTCTCACGGAACCCGGCCGTCAATCGAATCTGAATTTATCTAGTTTATCTGGTATTCAAATTCGATTAGTATTGAATATGGTTTTAATTTTTCCATCCGATTAACTATTTCTCCCCTATTCATATTTGTATTCGAATTCGCATTCACATAAAAAAAATATGGATACAAATATGGTATAGGTTTTTGTCATCCGAAGTGTTATTTTATCCGCACTATTCGTATTTGTATTCAAATTTGATTTTATATATATATATATATATATATATATATATATATATATATATACATATTTTATTGCAGTGTGGCTAATTAGTTGGACGAATATTTTTAATTTAATATGAATTCATGTTTTTAGGTGAAATAGATAAACTAGAATGATTAGGTGTGCTATGTACGAAGATAAAATATCATAAATATCTTGCAATTACGTAAGTTATGAGGGTATACGAATCCGACCGAACTGAGTAGGTATTTGATTCGTATTCGTTCGACAACATTTGAATTCATATTCATTTAGAAAATACGAATACGGAAAGACTACTATTTAATTCGTATTCGATCCGTTGACACCCCTACACGGAACATGAACTGAAATAGCATGGATGAGTACGTATGATTTCGTTTGAGATGAACTTGACACCGTTGAGAGCATGGAGTTCAGGGAAGACACGGCCGAGGGCACCGAGCATGGCCCAGCGGTAGTAGATCACATTCCAGCTCGCGGTTCTTGGCAAACGTCTCGGGGTCGACGGATAAACCCGCGGTGTCCCAACCGTAGTCATCGGGGAACTCACCGGTCAGAAAGATTTGTTGCCGGAGTTTTTCTCAATTGTTGAACGGAGTGTTTCATTTTGTTGCAATGAATCTTCTTAAATATTGCATCAACTTTTCTCATATTTTTTTGTTGCAGTAGAGTTTGTGATTCTCATTTTTTGTTGTGAGCATTTAATTCCATTGTTGTCCGAGGAATTTTAAAGTTTTGTCACTATAGTTTTCAAATGTTGCAGTGTCGTAATGTCGTAAACTTTTTGTTTGGGATTTCTGATCTCATTTTAGTACTTAGCTAAGTCCTATACTCATACTCTTCATTCTTCTCTCGGTGAGAAGATAGTTGTTTTTTTATTTTTCTTGGCACTTTTTACATTTTTGTTGTATTCGTTGATTATAATTGTTGCATAAGTTGTTCATCGACGTTGCATGTGAGCGTACGATAGAAAGTTTTCCATCGTACGTCTGGGCGCTGGTTGTACTCTAATTATTTTCACGTTTCTCCTGTTCCTAAAGCAAAAGGCTTGAGCTAAATCATCATTTATATGAATGTAAGAGCTGGAAAAAAAATTGGGATGAAATGCAAAATGGTTTAAACTGTAATATATTTTAAATCCATGTAATATGTATTTTAGTCCATAACAAAGCATAGGTATTTAACTAGTTTGATCCTACTGCATCTGTGCGCTTCACGCATGGGCAGATAGCTTGCGCGGCCGACCAATCGGTGCCACGGACTAGACCAGGTGCTCGCACGGTCGCTGTGCGGCGCGACACGCGCTGGCTGGCTTGGTACCGATAGCGTTGTCACGTTGTGTACAGCGCACGCGTGTCATGACCCGCGTGAACGCACGGCCATATCTTGTTGAGGACATAGGTAAGACCGTGAGAGGTCGACCAAATTTAGAAATAGTGAAAAAGATCACAAAGGGGAAAAAGGTTTGCCAAACGAAAGACAAAGGGTGTGTTTAGTTGGTGAGACGTGATTGAATAGTATGGATAGAATCCTCATGGATGGAATCATTCAAGTCAGTCTGTTTGGTTGAATATATAGGATGATACAAGATTGTGTTTGATTGGTTATATGAGATGATACACGAATTGAGTTTGGAAATTGATTTATTTAAATTCAAGTTTAGAAATAGTTTTGCACACAATTAACTTGAGTTTAGTGTGCATAAACTAATCACTATTTACTTGCTAGCATTTAGGGGGATCACCTGTCATTGCCATAGAGAGAAGAACAGAGAGCAACAGAGGGAGTTGTTTCAACCCGAAGCAGAGCAGGCGGCGGTGGCGAGGGCGGCGTCGGCGGAGGGGGCGACGGCGGTGGTCGAGGTCAGACAAAATGGATCCGGTGAGGGTCCATAGTCTCGTGGGTGGTGGCAGCGCGGACGAGGGTAGCTAGTGGCGGCATGCGGCGACCGGCCGTGCGAGGGGAATGGGCGGCAACACCTGGGTGGAAGAGGGGAGGAGTTAGAGGGAGCATGAGCATGAGGGGACTACGGGGAGCTCACCCATGTGAACCGAGGGAGTCGGGAGCGAGCCGTCCTCGAGCCAGCCAGCCGGTCGACCATGGGGAGAGGGAGCCGAGTGGAATGTGGGGGAAGGTAGAGATAGGCCAGGGGTGTTCTCAGAGGAGGGAATCAACCAGAGGTGCTCCGGGCGAAGAGGGGCGGCAGTGTCGGCCGGCTTTGGGGAAGACAGAGCCGGCGGTGGCTTACGAGGGGGGTGGGGTGAAATTAGGTGAGGGGGAGGGGGGTTGGGAACAAGTTTTGATCCACTCGATTGGGGGAGAGGTTTACCATGGTGGCTGGAACGACGTAGGTTGCTTGGCGGCCGAGCGGGCACGGCGAGGTCGCCGGCTTGAGTTTAGCCCGGTGAGGAAGAAGATGAGGGGGGAAGGCAGCAGGGAGGTTGAGGGAGCTGATGTGAAACTTGGTGCGGGCCAGGCTTCACCGGAGCGGCTGCTGGTGCGGGTCGAGGCGAGAGAGCGAAAGTGAACAACGTGGTTCGAAGGAATTCGTTGAACGGGAATATACAACATCAACAGATAATATTCCCCGAAAGTGAACCAGGCCATCCGGGTGGTTTGATATCATTCAACCAATCAAACACATGAATGTCCCGTACCAAACCATCCTTTTTAGCCCGATACATCCAACCAAACGCACCCAAAAACATGATCTAGAATCAAGCCAAAGATTAATTGGTTTGATTCTATACCAAATAATCACAATGGCGTGCGCCGTGCCCCCAACTAGAGATCAACCGTCGTAGTCCTGGATCACAAGTAGCGCATGTTCCAATACAGGATTTGAACACAGATCAATATCAGAAATCAGCAACACCGCAGGCTACACCTACACGCGCACGAGCACCAAGCACCAAGCTCCAAGCACCAGGCGGCGCCGCTAACTAATCCACGAACGCGTACTGCTCGTACCGCGCCCTGCAGTCCACAAGCACGGCTCTCGCGCCGATGGCGTGGCCGCAGGTGCCGCTCATCCGGCTCACGGCGGAGCCGAGGCAGCTCGCGCAGTCCGCGCCCGTCATGCCGGCGCGGCACGCGGCGTGGCCGTAGGCGAACGCGTTCGGGTACGGGGAGATGTCGTACAAGTCGTGGCCAGCGCGGGACGGCGCGACGGCCAGCAGCTCGGACAGCACGTAGGCCAGGCTCGTCGCGAAGGGGTCCCCGACGCCGTACACCGCGACGTTGCACAGCACCGAGAGCGCAGCCGTGTTGGGCGCGCCCCCGGCGGCTCGCGGGGAGGAGAGGAGCAGCAGCACTGCCAGGGGAAGGAGTAGCTGTGCGTTGGCTAAGGACGCCATGGTGGTGGTGCTTCTGTTGGTTTTCTTTTTACCTGTATGCTTCTGGTGTTTGGCGTTACGAGCTTGCGAACGGAATGATCAAGTATGCAAGGGATGGGACGGACCGGCCAATGGTCCTTGTCATGGCATGCTACTGGGAGACTTGATTACTTGTTTGCTTCTTTATGAGCTAGTTGTGATGAACTGCTTGTTTGTTTGCCTGCATAATTTGTAGGTTGGGAGCTCGGTCCATCACAGCCCTTATAAATGTTTTTTTCCCTTGCTCTTTCAATAGCAATTCGTTACGGCTTGTGAACACCTCTTCTGTTGGTGTTTTAGTATCGATTTTACGAACGAATACTTGAGGTTTTTCTTGAGTGACTACATAACAAAAAAAACACAGAGATTTATACAGATTTAGACATTCTCCTTATAATAATAACTATACTTTTGTGTTGTTGTATTGACAATAATTTACAACAGAAAAAAAACCACTAGAACTAAGGCTTAATGATTTCTGTTTGTTGATCGTATCTCTGTTGCTGTTGTTCCTTTTCTTGATTCGCCCTTTGTTCACCGACTTTACTCCTTATATTGTGGATTTCATGGGGATATGTTCCAGATCTTAGGATGATGTGATAATTGGCAATGGCGTTTACGGTTTGTCGTTTCACGTGTTTTCGACAAAGCTACAGGCTTCTTTGACGAGGCGGTCCGACCGGTCCTTGCTGCAATGTCCGACTGTCCCAATCGGTCGGACCGGCCATGTGGGGTGATCGGACCGCGATGACCAAAGTGGTTAAAACGAGCTAGGCCAAAAATAGGTGTTGTAGGCAAGTGAGGATCCCAATGCACTTGGTCTCATGATTTTGGAGTCTCGGTAAAAATTCTATTGGTTTAAAGTTTCCAAGGTTTGGATTTTCGGGTTGAAATCGGCTAAGTCCCAGGCGGTCCGACCGCTCACGAGAGCGGTCGACCGCCAAGAAGCCCGGCCGGCTCACGTGGAGCGGTCGGATCGGTATTGACTTGAACGTCGGCCAACCGTGGCGATGTTGATTGGTTAGGTCAAAGTCATTGGTATCGTGGCATATGGTTTGCATGATGCATATTTTGACTAACATGGGTCAAGTTGTGAAGAACTTGTTCCCGAATTCGTGTTTGCTTGTCTGTGGTTGTGCGAGGTTGCTTGGTGGTCAACGACGGTCAACGGCGAGGAGGATCGGGACTAGACTTGGAGAGTTGAGGTCGAGCGATCGGCGATGCGGGTGAGGTCAACGACTCAAGCGTGACACAAGATGGACAAGGGTGACCTATTGGCGAATCCATGGCGCATGGTGAAGCGGTTTAGGTCAAAGGTTAAAGACGGCGCTTTGCGGCGTGCGTGTGTGACCCGTTTGTTAGTGGGCCTTAACGGAGCCCAATGGAGTCAAACCCTAGAGTCTAGGCCTCCACTATAAATAGGGGAGGTGGTGGTGCACTACTAGCTCTTTCTCTCTCTCGCCTTTTATGTTTCAAAACCCTAATTGTCTTTAGGGAGTTGAGGTGGAGGCTAGGGCTCTTGATGGTTTGTGGTGAATTTCGTGATCTTTGATTGACCAGCGATCCATGATGGTGTGGATGTAATCCAAGATCAATCACGAAATCAATCTATGCAAGGTTTGCTTGAGATAAGTCTCTTTCGTTCTTGCTTTCAATTTCGTGTTTTAGGGCTTTCTTTGATCCGCGAGTTTGTGATTGATTCTTTCACGTGAATTAGCTTGCTATGATATGTGTGAATCTATCTAGCATCATCTTGATCATCAATCACTCACGAACAAGCATTAGGATCAAGTTTTCGTTCTTGCCCGTTTTAGACCTTCCATTAATCAATTGACAATTGCTCAAGATCGCTCCAAGAATTATCATAATATTCGATTGGAATAGGTCCTCGATAGCATAGAGAAGGTGTGTGCAAAGTTTCGTGAAGTTTGGAGTTGAGAATCAAAAGTTAGACCTAATTGCAACTTCGTCATCTGGTGATTTTACTGCTTCATTGGTTACAGATCGCCGGTCCGACCGCGTCACCACCGGTCCGATCGATTCGAGCGGTCCAACCGCCAATATAATAGCGGTCCGACCGCCCGCAATCGATCGGCCCGGTTCGATCTGAGGTCGACCGCCAAGATTTGTGTTGCTTTGATTCTTGCGATTATTGTCACATTGCTTAGGGTTTAATTGGATTCAATACTAGTCTTCCATTTATCTTGGTATATTGATCTTCATAGCTTTCTAATAGCTACTGGAGTGAAATTGTATTGAGTTCATAATTTGTGAAAAAGTGAGCGTGCTCCTATTCACCCCCCCTCTAGTCGCCTTTACGGTCCAACATATATAGCGCGTGAAGGGATGACAGTTGTTCCGTATCAAGAGGTGTCTCACCGTTTGATGAAATACACACGTTCTGTGATGGTTATTATCAGATACTAACCCTTCCACGTCACCTTACAGTTATGTCAAAGACAAACTTAATACGTACAGTTATCCCGGAGAATAACAACACATATTAACTACGATATGTATTAAACACAGCGCATAAATGTTCCTAGTCGATTGAGACACATGCTTGTAGTCTTTGTTGACTATAAAGTTGTCGTAGTTGACCCAGTAGAAAATCTTACAACCACTAAGTGGTCGTAGAAGTTCTTACGACCATATAGGGTGGTCGTAAAATGGTTTATGACCACTCAGCTAAGCTTCTCCCTTATTAATGGTAAGAGGTGTCCTTATGAATAATATGAAGATGCTGCTATCTATAATAATAATTATAGATAAATAATTTAATTAATTGAGGATTTTTAGATATTCGTCACCTCCCATAAAGGATCTATTCTTTCACCAAAAGTTTGTAGTCTTTCATTGGTATCCACTATGCATTGATGGTTCATATCTGTATTAAAATATAAAAGGACTTAGTGATGTTGGTGAGTTTGTCATCTACCACCTCCTCTTCCCGCCTTTGAGTTTTAAGTTGTTACATCTTTGTGGATAGATATGTATATATACATAAGTTACTTGAAAAATCTTTTATGAATAATTAAATTATCTGTGCATGTGGCTTTATGATAAAATTATATGTGCTTTGTTGATTATATACAAATTATGTATAAAATTTTTATTTGGAAGATAGTCATTTTATAAATATTAGTTTTCTAAATTAGCAGTTTATATTATATTTATTTGAAACCCGTACGCACGAGCACTCGTGCACTCGGCTGGTCCGTATGAAAAGGTGAACAACTTGTTATGAAAAAAAAAAAAGATAGGGTGGGGTTGGAAAGGCAATGATTAAGACTGCCAATTCTGTTTCAACGCCACTCAAACTTAGGGGAAGTATACATGATGGTGGAAGCACTTTTTAAAATTGAATAAGAAAAAAGGTTTGCACCAATGTTAATTTAGGAAAGAGAACACATTAAACAAAAAATAACGAGGAAAAGCAAACAGATAAAAGTACCTCGATATCAAAATACCTCAATGGATGGTGCGGCTTCTAGAGGGACTGTCGTCCATAACAGCTTAAATTCTAAGAGGCGATGTACAGAGAGTGCTAACGGATCAGATAATTCATGACCGACCGATTAAAGGTTTGCAGAGCGAATACAAAATGAATAAATAGGGATGTGACACTATCCGTGTCCAACTCCGAGGAAAAATACAAAATAAGATACAGGATAAGCGATATCCATCTATATGTGTCGATATGTCAGGTAGTATTAGGAAAGTCTGTTATGACTTCACTTAGGAACATAATAACAAATATGTGGGTTACAATATTTGAGCAGGCAGGAGTTATAATATTTGAGCAGGTAGGAGATACTATGTATTTTTCCTTCAACACCTTAGCGATTAGTCTCTCTGTGTTCGCTTTGATTACATTACTGTCGTCTAATATTATGTGTAGTGTGCAAAAGAAGCAGATAATTTTTGACCGACCGACCGAGAACTCGCGGATCAAATACAGGATGGAGAAATGTGTATCCGATATTATCCGTGTTCATCTCCAACTCTGATAAAAAAAAATACAAAATATAATACAGAATGAGTGGTACCGTCCGTATATGCTCCGATCCCTAGCCATGTATAAATAGCTTCCTAAGTTTGCTGAATGCAGCGCAGGGTTGTTTCCCTTCCGGATGCATCCAAAGCTGACAAAAAGAGATACAGAAAAAAAGAAAAATAGTTATTTCCTTCTACAGATTATCAACTGCACATTTAGGTTAATTGTTTCATAATTTATCAGATGCTTCCGGGCAATTACAAATAAAACTATCACATATTTTGAAGTAGTTGAAAACAAACTCAGAATCTTTAGCTCTTTTGGCACTATTAGCGTAATAAATAGCAAATTTAGCCCCCTCATAAACCAAAAATATCACAACTGAGCTGTCGGCGGGCGACACGTACCCTAGCCTATGTCCCCCTTGCCTGGAACCCGTCGTCTGTGCCCCAGGGGCTTGGACAAGGTGGGTCCGAGCCTTGTCCGAGCCCTAGGGGAACGGTCAAGGCGAGCCTGACGCCCCCTCCCCACCCCCCGCCTCGCGTCCTTCATTTCATGTGAAGCTTAACGTTTTAAATGAAATCATGTGAAGTTTGGGAATAAAATTTGAAAATTGAAATTGACGAATTTGGGAATAAAATTTGAGAGACTTCATAATGTAATTTGTGAATTACATGACGTGTAGGGGTTGGTTACGTGCATTAGAAACAACAGTATGCACGAATCAACAAACCGAAAATCACTTAGCTTACATGTGCATCTTTTTTAATAGAAAATAGGGTGGGTTGGAACGAAATTAATTAGTCTTGCTGGACCATCGGTCCATTCCCCTTGTCTTTTCTTGACTTCCCGCTGCGGTGGCCAGTTTCGAAGGCAACCCTGTTCTGCAAGACGGGTTGGAAGAGTGCAATTTGAACATAACTTATCACTTCGACCCAGAGTGTGTTAGGGTGACGGGGAGCGCTAGGATGACCGCCGGTCTCAGTAGCAGGAGTCTTCCCCTTGTCGACCGGTGCCTCTTGAATAGAGTCTAGTACGTAAGGTTTGTAGTGTTGGAAGACCTCAGGTCGCTTCGCGTAGTTGAACATGTACTTCTACTCGATGAACGCCCTATTATACTTGTCTGGGCTGTCGATCCATTGGAAAAAGTTACAACGCATCTCCGGCTGCCATTACGCGCTGGTGTAGTTAGGGATATATGGAATACAACGTAAGATGTGAAAAATCGATGTGTGTGTAAGAATTGCTTACGGAGATATTCCCGCACGTGTAGCACAGCCAGGGCGGCGGTCACTGGGTGTATGGACTGAATGATCCAAATCGGTTGTTCGCACACACACTGCGAGCGTGAAAACTCTAGTGGTACCGACGCATCCTTCATGGAACAATCCAGGTAGGTTTTCGCCCTCTCAGCAAGCCACCTGCGTTTCTGCAGCATCTTGCCCCATACAAGACCATCGCTATAAAACACAGGTAAGTCTTGCATGTTCGACATCACCTAAAGCCACAACCACCCAATCTATTGTACACAGTCTAATAAACAGGAGTAATAAGTGCATAGTAAAAAAAAACTACAAAATTAATTACGGGTAATTGATTACGGTTAAATTAATTATGATTAACTAACTACAACTAATTATTTTGGACTAACTAATTAGAGTAATTAATTATGACTAAATTAATTACAAATATCACTAGATAATTAGGACTAATTGGTTACTACTAATTAATTAACCCTAATTAATCACTACTAATTAATTATGGTTAATTAATTAGGACTATGTTAATTACGACTAACTAACTACCAACAATTAATTCAGTTAGTTCATTACGGCTAATTAATTAGAACTATTTTAATTACGATTAACTAACTATAACTAATTAACCACAAATAATTAATTACGAGTAAATTAATTACAACTAACTATGTTGGGCTAATTAATTATGATTAATTAATTACGACTAAATAATTATACCTAATTTATCACAGCTAATTTATTTAACATCAATTACAATGTTAATAAACATAATACATATGAGAACAAATATATCCTCTAGAAGATCTTTACTTGATGTTGAACTAACTCTACTAAAACGACTGCTAAACACTCTATAATCAACAACGAAATCAAAACTAATTTCAGTCGATCGCGCTATCTCTCGCTCGCTCGATCCTCTCCGTCTCTCTACGCCGAGCGAAATAGTTTTTGTGTGGAGGAACGAGAGTGTAGCGTCGGGTTTTATAGCTGCGCGAAGGCCAACCGCGAAGCGACGGGAGGGAATCGAATTCCCTCCCACGGGCTACACGTCGGGGTTTTCGCGCGTGCGAGGGATAGCGAAAATTCAGGGCTTGTCCGAAATCACCGAATTTGATTCGAAACATTAAAAAAATCACGTGAAATAATGAGCGTTGCGTTGGATGGGGGCGTATGTGCCCCTGGGGACGGACTTGCCTTGTCCGTGCTCCTAGGGTACGGACGACGGGTTCTGAGCAAGGGGGCACGGACAACGGTATGTGGCGCCCACTGGCAGCTCCGGGGTGACATTTTCGGCTTTGATTAGATGAGAGAATTAAATTTAATATTTACCGGGCCGCTAACCGTGCCAAATGTATCAAAAACCCAACAAACGCAAGGCATACACCAGCTAAATTGGCATGATATAATATATAAATGGAAAAAATATGTTAAATGCCCACAACTATAAAATCGTCCATTTACGACCATAAACTCACAAAATTACCAGCTAAATTGGCATGATATAATATATAAATGGAAAAAATATGTTAAATGCCCACAACTATAAAATCGTCCATTTACGACCATAAACTCACAAAATTATTTAAAACACAACCGTCGACCTATTTCAGGTGGTTTTGCCCTCACGTGACATCCGGATGTCAGCGACTTCCTGCAGGCCGCATCGCAACGGTTGGCTCTGATTAGACGGCTCGCACGGCAGGTCGCTGGCGGAGGCGGAGGAGCACACCGGCGAGTGCTGCGGGGTTGCTGGACCTGGTGAGCAGGCGATGGCGGTGGCGGTGGCGACGAATCGTCGGTGCGGTGCTTGGTGTGGCTCGTAGCGGAAAACGAATCCCAGCCAAACCCTTAGCTCTTTCCCGTTTGATAGGAGATCCTAGCCCAACTCGATCTATGCAACCAAGACTGACATTAAACGGAGGCCAGGCCAACAGTACACACTCCACTTTACAAACTCGATCCCGCACGAATATTTTACAAAAAAAAAATTCTGATTTTGTCTACCATTTTAAGACTAGGGTAGATCTAGTCTCGATGTGCTGCTTGTCACGAATTTGTAAATTCCTAGTGCTTCATCTGACCTCTTGTGCAAAACAAGACTTGAATTCCACCCTTTCCCGTTGATGTTCCTTAGGGCTTGTTTGGGAGCACACGGGGATTTCGGCCCGATCATACCCGTTTATTAAGAATTTTGATGAGGCTGGGTGGGAAAAATCCTGGCCCAATACAACATGTTCCTCGGGCCCGCAAAACGAGTTTTTTTTTAATCTCGCTCGCGTCGTGTCACATCCCTTCCTCCTCATGAGCAAGTAGAGATGGCAATTATTACCCGCGGCGCGTACCCGCGGGCGAATACCCTAATAGAGGCAGGTATGAGCGGCTTTCTTTGCCCACAGGTATGAATTCCTTGCCCATCGAGTAAACGAGTGTAGGCATGGGTAAGCTCCACCCCTACCCGCTTCGTCCGATTACTCGTAACCTACTAGCATATGTAAGGAACTATGTCAGTTTATTTTTTTATCCTTTCTCTATCCTTCTCCTACTATGGCAACGACGTTCAGTTAGTCTTCTCATTCCTTTTCCACCTTCCCTTCCTCTTCCTCTTAGACTTCTAGGGATTTACAACCTAAACTTTTTCTCCCAGATCCTCGCTAGACAAGGGGGGAGAGAGTGGGAGCGGAGAAGAATTACACCCTGGGAGGTCGCATTGAAAGCGAATCTATCCAATACGTATGTCATCCTGCAGTGGACTGGAGTGTACACGAATCGCAGTAAGATGGCTTCAGCGTACTGGGAGCACGGTAGTGAGCACATGTTGTTTGTCTAGCCTACCACACTGCTATTTTTGTTATGAGAACTAGATTAACTATTTCGTTTGAAAAAGGGGCTTGCCAAAAAAATATCCTGAGTTTGGTAGTGGTTTATTTCCTGTGATACCACACCCCACTCAGCCACAAAACCAAACCCTATAGGTGTAACAATTTTACTTACCTACTGCTATGTACGCACCATCCATTATTGCACGACAAACCTGTGCAAAGTGGTCCACTATATGTTTTGTTCAGATACTCTGTGCCCTTCAACTGTAAGGCCCGCTTCGTGATCGTCATGCATCACACCAAAGAGTTCATTCAACATGGCCACATGCAACCACCAAAATGATAAACTATTGAGATATTCACATGAGTTCCCTATAAATGTAGTAACAATTTGTCTACACGCCCGAAATACGAAATATTCACAGGCCTCTCGTTTCCACTAACAAAAAAAAATGGAGATGTCAAAAGAATGGAGGAAATTTACAGAAAGAGGGGGACATGAGATTCCTCGTCCGATTCTCCAACTCCCCAAGTCTCTTCGTCTACGAGGACAGCGGCCGGGTCAGGCACCGACGCGCTGGTGCGGGAACCGTGGCGTCGGCACGAGCGGGTCGCGCCCTTCCTGCATCTTGCGCAGCCGCTCCGGTATGGTGGAGTCGAACAGCCGCGACCCCGGGTTCTCGGCGTAGCACACGTAGTAGCACCCCACGCACGCCTGCGGCAGCGCCATGCCGATCCGCGTCTGCAACGAACACAGGAACGTCGTTAGCGAGACCCCACCCCCCAAAATAAAAACGGCGTCTTTTTCTCTCTCGGGGGGAGGTGGAGAGAGGCGAGGCGCGCGAACCATGAGGTATCCGACGAAGAAGGCGAGGAGGGAGACGGTGGCGGTGTAGCGCTTGTGCGTGGCGAACGTCCAGGAGCCGGCCAGCGCCACGCAGAGCGCGCCGCTGGTCACGCCGGTGAGGAAGCACACCGAGCTCGTGATGTCCGAGTCCACCAGCGCTGGCATCCCCTGCAGCCGCTCGAACTGTCCCCACGTGCTCCGCGACGCCTGCACGAACCCCCTCCCGTACGCCGCGATCTGAAATAGCATTCACCGTTACACGGACCTTGTCAGTGCTATGATCAGAGGCATAGCAAGAATTGCAGGAGTTCATCAGGCAAGAACGAACACGCTTACATGGACGAAGGCCCAGCTGTTGCCGTACTGGAAGATGGCGTTCATGACGTTGAGGCAGCAGTGCGCGCAGGAGAACATGAACTCGTCCTCGCCCTCGAGGAGGTTGAGGCCGCGGGCGAGGATGCGCAGCGCCTCGATGGTAGGGACGAAGAGCGAGCCGAGGCAGGCGCTGCCCAGGTTGTACGACAGCGCGCGCTGGAAGCTGAACTGCACGCTCGACTGCATGCCGCGCAAGTAGTAGAGCGCGATCACCCGGCTCGCCGTCAGGTTCGCCACGTTCCGCATCACCTCCGCCGTCCACGCCAGGCTCAGCACCAGCGCCAGGATCGTCAGCCCCGGGAACCGGAAGTTCACCGCGCCGATCACCGCCACGCACCACACGGATATCCACACGAACCCCGCCGCGACCATCAGGTAGGCCGGGCCGTTCAGCCCGCGGAACTTGTCCACCGGCTGCACCGCGCACTCGAACACCCGCGCGGTGAAGCCGACGCGGCGGGTCACCCAGCATGCGTACAGCCCCGTGCCGATGGAGAACACGACCATCGCGACGCCGAGCCCGACGGTGGCCGGCATGGAGAAGCACATGAGCAGCGCGCCACCGCCAGCCGCGGCGAAGGCTGGACGACGATGACGCGACCATGGCGCGCGCCACGCCGCACTCCCTTCCGCCACGCGAACGCCAAAGACGATGCTTTGAGTGCCACCGCACCCTCCACGGGGCAGCCATCCACGCAGAGGCTCGCTCGCCACGCATCATTGCGGGACCGCGGTGCCGATGATGTCCTTGACGGCCTAAACACGAAGAACCCGACGGCGAACGCAGCCGCGGCTTGGTGGAGCAGGAAGAGGCACAGCGAGATGCGGTTGGTGTACACGCGTGAGTTGAGCGACGCGAGCGCCACCTGCCACGCCAAATTAATTTACTCCATTAGCCCAGTTGGATTAGTGGGTCATTTAGGAGAAATTTTATGATATATTCTACTAGTAGTATACGGTGTTAGTATAAATCAAATATGATGATTGATTTATTAATGGTATAATAGACTTTTATATGTGTTTATATTTTTTTGTGAAGGTATTATGAATTTTTCAAACTATGATTGAAAATATCACTCTCATGACATATGATCCACACATAATCAATTACAATTCTACTTTTTCGGGATTCTACTACTAATACTAGCAGACGTATTATAGCTAAATAAAAAAAGAGAAAAGAATGCGACACATGTTAAATTGAATGTACAATAAAATAGTTATAGTTTAGCACTCAATCTAAGGGGTGATAATAGGTTAGGCACTTAGGCGCCTAGGGAATATCGGATTTGTAAATCAAGTCATATGTAGAGTGGGGAATTCGATTCCAAGTACATTATGTAGGTTATTTTAGGGGGGGGGGGTTATTAGCGCATAAGTTACTCTCATCGGATTAATTAAAGATGCACGTTAGGCTGAATTGATTAAGAAATCGTGCCCATTTGAGTTTGTGTAGATTGCTCACATTGTTTGATATTCCATCATGCATTATTTGGTTGTTGCTGTGTGCTACAATGCTTCCATCAGAGATCACAAACATCTCAGAAATATCACCAAAGCTTTTCCAAACAAAATAGTGCTCTGCTTGTTTTAAAACGAAATCAAACGACACTGCGAGTATCAAATCGATATACTACTGTTTTTTGGGAGTATATAATTTAAAATCCAACATGTCAATCCAGAGTAGCATAATCCACCACATATGCACATTTTTTTATGTCAAAATGTCAAGTAGCTAAGGAGTACGGGATTATACAAATAATAGTACCAAACAAAATTATTGTACTTCCCTACCAAACAGCGTGATACAGTCAATCGCACTCCACACACACCCACATGTCCTAAAAAGACCGAGCTAATCAAACTATTTAAACCAAATAAATTAACAAATTCGGTTAAAAATTGGAGAGAAAAAAAACAAGCAGCAATTGGGCATTTCTTAGTACCTGTGGTGGTGTCGGCATGATGGGCGGCTGCGGCGGCGGCTCCACGCCGCCGGAGGCTACCGACATGGGCGGCGGCGGCGCCTGCGTGGTGACCTGCAGCGGCGCCACCGGCCGCTGCGCCTGCAGCATCGCCACCGCCGGCGGCGGCTCGTCCACGACCACCACCTTCGCCTCCGGCGCCGGCGCCCTCCCTCTGCCCCTCTCCGCTTCCTCATGCCGCGGCGCCTGCAGAAATCACACGGACGCAGCAACCAAGAACCCCATGAGCCCGGCCATACCAAACTGCAAGAACGACAGGACGTACCGATTACTCAAAGAAACAATCTTTCCGGCGAAAGAAGAACCGTACGGCGTTTTCGGCGGCGCCCATGTCGCGAAGGTGCCGGCGGCGGCGGCCCGGTGGAGCTCAATCGCAATCGCAGCCTTGCTTCTCTCTCCTGGCGCAAGCGTGATGGCAAAGTAGGAGGAGCGGTGGACGGGTGGATGGTGTGGGAGAGAAAGGGAAGGGAGCGGGGATTTGGTTTGGTTGGAGTTGAGGACCTGGCGAGAGAGAAGACGAGACGAGCCCAACCTGTGACCGTTGCTGTGGGCTGTGGCCTTTTCGCTCGTGCGGTAACCTGCGCATCGCTGGCTGCGCGAGGGCGTGACAGGGTGTCGTGGGCCCGGCGCGGCAGTGGGGAAGGGTGCGTACGGGTGGGTTCGCGGTGGAATTTTAAAAAAAACATAATTATTATTTTTTATTCCGAATACAATAATATTTTTATTATTTTACAGTAATAATCATATGCCGCTGGACCGTTCGGCAACTTAGATCTAGTCGCTCGATCATTAGGCGCCTGATCCAAGTCGTACAACGGTGGAGCGACACGTGGAGTAGTCGCCCAACGGTTGAGCGACTAGGGGCTTATATCCCGCGCGCACGCCGGTCATCGCCATTCCGTGGGAACTCGAATCGTGGCTCGAGGCTGAGGAGAAGAAGAGAGGAAGGAAAGAGGAGAAGAGAGAGAAGGAAGAGAAAGAAAGAAAGAGGGAAGAAGGGGATAGAAAGAGAGGGAAGGGAAAGGAAGAGGGAGAAGGAGGGAATGAGAGGAGGAGAAGTCCATGCATCGACGACGGTGGGTCCTTGCACTTTTTTGTTGATTTACTTTTAAAACCATGGTAGGTTAGTAATTAAAATCATTAGATGTGTAATTGTGTCTGGTACGTCGCATATTGTTAATATTTGTAAATAGTGTAGTTGTACAGCTACATCAATTTAGTTGTTAATAGTTGTAATGCGGCTATGGCTGAGTACATATTGTGTGCACATACACCATTTCGTGAACATACGCACATGAGACATCCAAGCAACCCATCCAGTAGTCCACGACCATTCTCGCATCCACCTCCCACTTACGTCATATTTGCGAAAACCCCCTCCTATGTTGCCTATACCCTAACCCTAACCTCTTAAACCCATACCCTAACCCTAACCCTTAATCCTAACCCCTAAACCCTGAAACCTTGAACTCTAAAACCGAAATGCGGCTATGGCTATATATGTTTAGGATTATGCGGTTTTATGCAAGAATGCAACTAAATTTTTGGAATTCCAGAGCTACACTATAAATAATTAAACCCCTAATTGTGTCGTTATTGCTAACTTAAAATTGATTTGCAGGTATGGCTCGTGACCTTGGTGGTTCTGACTGGCCTTTTTGAAGGATTACGGGAAGGCTACAATAGCACAATAATATTTTACCGCGCAACCAAAGAACCTCCGCTAGTAATAGATCACGATATTACCACTAGATGCGCTGACTCGTAGCAGAATTAAAGTCGATATAGCGAGTTGATGCGGTCGTAGTCGTACTCGCCACACGTCTTCTCCTCCGAGTAGTCATACTCGCCGCGCGTCTTCTCCTCTTGCTCCTGTGATCGTCACGAGTTGTGGATCGTCCTAGCGTTGATGCTTCGCAACAACACCTCCAAGGTGTCCACATGTACGGGACAGGGGCACCACGACTGGAGTGGTAGCACCGGCGACGTGGTTGAGGAAGGCGTGGCTATTAGAATTTTGGGAGTACTTCAAAATATCATTACACCCCTTGCCACCACCCCTCTATTTATAAGCATCCATAATGGGTCTCGTACTTGAGGTCCATTAGGAACTCGTGGCCTACAAGAATTCGGATCACCATCCAAATCAAATACTAGCCCTTTAAGTGTGCGATCCTATAGGTTCATGTGTTATCGGTTGTGACTCGGAAACTCTTTTCCGACCACTAGTCGTTAGCGGTACCTAGCAGCACATAACGATTCCCAAAATACACATAGAATATATCGGACGAACCTTAATGCAATATGATCTATGACCAGTTCCATATCACTAATGACCAGCTCGTATCTCTATACGACCAATTCATATTTGGTCTCGGCCAATTTGTAACTCCTTACGACCAGGTTTCGACCACTTAATGACTATGTTCGACCAACCAACAACCAGCTCGTATCTCCATACGACTAGTCCGTATCTGATCGAACTGAAAGACATTCTCATGTATTCTCCCTTTGCCTCACGATACCTGGTTGAACTGCAGGTGAGATGTGTATCATCCGTGGATTGTTCAATACTTTCTTGATCAAGTGTCGAATAACTTCATGTGGTCGACACTTCGACCACTAGTGGCATGGCCATGCACTTTCTTTATCCGACCACAACGAGGGGCCCAGAGACATCTCTCCTGTTATGTTAGGAGGGGCAAATCCCATATTCGACCAGTCACATCCCTCTGTATATTTCATAGCATACCCGAAAGCTACATTTATAACTACCCAGTTAAGAGTAGCGTTTGGCAATCCCTAAGAGTGCTACTACACATGTAGGAAACCATGTTGATCTCAGGTCGAAGGATTATACATCATCATTGTTTGAGACCAACTAATGATACATAGAATCATAACAATCTCAACAATGTCTCAAGGTGGGTCTTTTCCAATACTATGTTCTCTAATATATGTCCATATTATTGGTTTGATATCTCCATATCCATATGAAGCATAGTCATCAACTAATACATATGCTAGACTATTCATATGTGTTCTCTATGTTTCCAACCAAGGAACATTTAAGAATAATCATCGCGGAAATATAGAGTTTCACAATCAAGTCGCATACTTGGTAATAAATATTATTGATATTATTCTAGGAACAAGATAATATACTATCCAATATTATGAACATAATGAAATATAATCATCTTTATGATTACCGCTAGGGCATATTTCCAACACTTTCGGCCTGCTAAACCGACTCGTCGGCGCGCAACACCATGCTAGCCATCGTGTACCGCATCTTAAGGGCGGAAACGAGGCGATTGAGTTGTTGGTGGTCTGTACGCGGACACCCCGACGCACCGAGCTGAGCGCATGCATGAGGAGCAGGAGCGCGAGCATACTAGGTGACCCACCGAGCTGGGCTGCAAGGGCAAATGGCCACGTTCCACGCAGTAGTTCAACCATCCATATGTCCCACGTATTTTAAATTCCCTAAAGGCATGCGTGTAGCATCCTTGGTTCGTTAGCCTGCGTGCCATGTAAGTAGGGGTGAAAACGGATCGGATACGGAGGGATAATGGTCCTGCCATATTTGTTTTTTTTTAGGATCCAGATACGAATACGAATACTCTGGATACGAATACGGATACGAATAATATCGAATACAAATACGGAGCGAATACGAATTGAAACAAATACAGTCACGGATATTTTTCGGAACATGAAAACCCCTTAAATTGTATACCAGAATTAACGAAAACATATAACTCGTTTATTTGATGGAAACATTCATGAATTGCTCATATTTTCAGCAACCACACATAACATTGGCACTAGCAAGTTGCATTAACTAGTTCATCACAAACATAACACTTAGTTTACCATATTTATCTAATAAGTCATAACTCACAAAATCACAAGTCATTAAACATTCACACTTAGTTCATCACATGCATAAAACTTAGTTCACACTAACATTGATCAGGCTAGACGATTAATCTATACACAAATGACTGTAACATCCCAAAGTATGTTACCAAAAGTAAAATTAATAAAGTTATTATTTTATTGGATTTTTTGAGATTTAAAAGGGTTTTCTAGGTTAAAAAGTAAAATAAAATAAAATAAAGTCAATTATTTAATTTACTAGTTTTCAATGTCAAAAATAAAATTTATTAAGATTTCTGGGATTTCACTGGATTTAAAGTGAAAATGAAAAAATAATTAATTTCTTGAATTTTCTAGATTTGAAATAGGTTTTTCCTATTTTTCATGAATTAAAAATAATTTATGTGCAAAAATAAAAACTAACTTTAACTTGGAATTAATTTTATTAAGTTCAAAATAATTCAAGGAATTTTTATGATTTTTTCTAGAATTGTTTAACTCTATTTGCCATTTTCTAAAATGCTATTTGATTTGTTGCATTTTCTCAAATTCGAAAATCAATTAAAATCTTATTTTCTCTTTTGGGCTGAAATCCTCTTCTTTTGGGCCGAAATTCGGATATCCGAACTTAGTCTTATCCGGATAATCCGTATCCATATCCGTCGGATAGCATGGCTACCGTATTCGATTCCATTTCCGACAAAAAAATCTGAATAAGTTTCTGATCCGAAAATTATCCGAGAAAAATCCGATCCGAGACAATCCGAATCTGTTTCCGTCCGGATCAGTCGGAAACTATCCGATCCATTTTCATCCCTACATGTAAGTATGTAACACCCTTGTCGGATCAACTATCGTGTTGTTATCATTGCGCTATTTCTCTAAAGTTCTCCACCATGTATGAATTCCCTAGTGCATCGCAAGAATCACTTACCTTCCTACTTACGACTCATTGCTACCTCAACTGTTCACATAAAATTCTTCAAAAATTTACCGCACTACAACAACATACGACGATCACAAAATGTTATTGCGAGTCTAACAGATTTTGTACCAATGATAATCTACGAAAATCACAAATGGACCAACCAACCCTGTCACTACCCTTTTATTTCCCAAAAAAAAACAAACTACAAACAAGATTTGCTAAATGTATTACCTACAAAAATTACCATTTATCCCCCCACAGTTATTTCCATTGGACTATTAAAATAATAGTGTTATTATTTTAAATCGCCCAGCGTTTGAGCGACACAAGGAGTAGTCGCCCAACCGTTGAGCGACTATCACATGTCACTCAACCACATGGCGACTACTTCACGTGTCGCTCCACCGTTGGGCGACTGATCTAAGTCGCCCAATGGTTGAGTGAGTATATCCAAGTCGCCGAACGGTCGAGCCCAATGGTTGAGTGAGTATATCCAAGTCGCCGAACGGTCGAGCGACATATGATTATTTTCTATAAAATAAAAAGGAGGGTATATTACTGTATTTCAGAATAAAAATGGTTATTTTAAAAAATACATAATAGATATTATTTTTTTCCTTTCGCACAGACATATCAAATGAATCAACCAATTAAAAGAGAGCTTTACGTAAAAAGAGGGCATCATCTGCAGGGGATATAGCCAATTGCTTATTGATGCAATAAAATTCTAAATAAATACGTCAATTGAGAAAGGGCTAGTAAAAATACATAATACTTATTTCGTTTGTATACAAATTATACAATCCAAATACATTTAGTTACTTTGCAAGCAGTCCATCATCAAGGAGAAGGTATAGGCGTGGGCAACAACGAGCAAAACACCTAAATCACTTGTTACTATAACAATCCTAAAGCGGCCACTCACCAAAAAAATATTACTTAGTTTGCTCTATATTCTGTAATTCAAACCAAATTCTAATAATCTATACCAATTTAGAGAGTATTCATGCCAGTTCTGTTTTTCTAGCAAGAACTTCGCAATGGCAAAGTGGGTTAAATAACAGCAGCTTGGCTGGTCCTTCAAGCGAACCACGATGGTTGTATACCAGCGCTTGGTGCATATGCGACACAAACCTCCGTGAAGGCAGGCTAGCACCGTGGGCGCAGGCTACGTCATAGTCTCGATTGTTGAACATCATCTGGTGCAACAAGCACTCGTTGTGTGTCAGGCTTGCCGGTGCTGCCGTGGTAGGTTGCTGAGGCGCCAGCTGATGTTCATGATGCTGACCTCGTCCTCTACCTTGCCGCCCCCGCCACCAGGGCCCACATCTGTGATGTGCACGACGGCCGCGACGCGCATGTTGTGTTTCCACAACTTAGTGCTCCAGATGACACACTGCATGCTGATGAGCACCGTGCAATTCTTGGACAACGTACATCCCCAGACAATCGATCAAGACAGCTCGAGCGTCATCTACTCCTCTGACGGCACAATGCCACTGACCACCATGTTGGCCACCTCCAATTAGTAGCAGTCGTCCACCTCCAATCGTCCTATGTTAGCAACAAGTAACCCAATTCTTTCACATGAAGCAATCAAAGTCTGATACAATCCAAGAACAATATTCAACTGCTACGCAACCATCAATTCAGCACACGAGAATTACCTTTTAAATGTAAGAGACTATTGACTCATCAAGAACCTTGTTCAGTTGCTCCCATCAATGTCGGTGAAGGCTGCAGATTTTAAAAATAGAAGTTTGTCAAAAAAAATCTATGGAAGGTGAGTATGGAATGGAAGGAAATAATAAGTGGTTTGCCAATTTGTGCTTACTTCTCACCATCCATGAACCAACTGCCGTTGGAGGGACCTGGAGGACACTAAGGCGCATGTTGTTGTTGCTCCATAGTGCGTGAGCCGTGAGGCCGCCACTGTCGTGCTTGGCCGAGGCCGCCTCCTGCTCTCATCTCCTCAGCCACACTGCCCTCGTCCTCGTTGCTTCAACCATCTTCTTGCGACGGCATGGACATCAGTTCGCGTGGAAATTCGACAACTGCAATCGTAGCTGCGGCCTTGTCGCTCATCTTTGTCCACCACCGACTGCAACCTACGACATCGTCGCAGACTCCGATCCTAGATGTCGCTGACAATGTCAGGGCCGACTGCCGCAGGATCAAATCAAAGACGTCGCTCCTCGCCTTCGTCTGCGACATCCACATGTAGGGAGGTGTTGAGGATTAAAATATTCATATATTATCTTAATATATGATAAAGACCATACGTCTTCGTGGTCGTAACTTCTAAGACCACCGACCTAACCGGTCGTAGGTACTACATAAGTTATATAATAAATACCCTGGTCGGACAAAGTTCCAAACCTAGTCCACGACCAGGTAAGTGCTCGTAAAGCTATGAACAGACGTCTGGGTCGAGTCCCCGACCACGCCATTCACTATGTGATGAATGAACCACGTGTTTCATATTCCGCATAATACAACACTATCCCGGTTGATGGTGTAACGTTTCTTAAAACCATTAACCGCATAACAGTTGACATCTTCACCAACTGCCTCTGCAATTGGTGGAACCGTCAAACTACCGCCTCTTCCCGACCAGACGCATCGCTCCCCAACGGATGTCTCTTCATGGGATAACTGCCACCGCTTCATCAAGTACTTAAGGAGGACCATAGAAGGCCGGAAGAGACAAGGAGACGTGGACACGAGAACACGAAGACACGCAAAGAAGCATCACTGCAGAAACAACACCAAGCAAGGAATAGCTGAACATTGTGTTCTTGTAGTGATTAGAAACTCTTAGTGTTTGTAACAGTGAGTTCATAGCAATAAAGAGCAAGCCCGTTCCACTCTCAGGAGATACGCACACTTTTCCTCTTTTTTCTTTATATAATCATAAGATCGGCGATTTAATCGTCGACAGCTGGCGCCGTCCGTGGGGTAGATAGTGCAAAACTCCTGAAAAGGTTCCTCGCTCAACTCGTCTGTTTTCTTCATATTTATAATTGTAAGTATGGCAGGAACATGGGATGAGGAGAATTGGTTCGACACGGATGACTACTCCAACCTTGACATGGAAGCTCGCATCCGTGCCATGCAACATTCGGTCTTCATCCTCTTCCATTGGTTCGCAAGTCGACGACGGTGAATTTGAGCGGATGGATGAAGACACTCTGTTCCAAGAAGCGCTCTACGAGTGCAGTCGTTCAGGCCGGTTGAACATCGAATGTTTCTCCAAGACCGGTTTCCCGACCGGTGAAAAGGTGACAATGCTTGACCCACAACCCGGGGTCAATATACCCTTGGCGTAACCATGGTGGATGGTATTCACCAATGGCTTCGAAATTCGAGGACCAACCGACACTTAGTAACGGTGTCAATGAAACCCTCATCGGTAATGGGCGAGTGGGGCGATAAAACTCGATGTCCGATCGGCAATCCGCCGATCATCGGTGAGCCCACCACGAAGACCTCGGGAAGTTCTTATCTCGATCGGTCTCCGTCATGGGAGTCTCTGGTAGAAATCGAGAAGTTCTCCACTATTTATAGTAGAAGCTCCTCGGAGGATCATTCTTTGGAAGCATGAGGTCAACGCGATCGAAATCTCGATCGTAATGCCATGCACACCCCGCACACCGCCTCGCCACCACTGGCGATGGAGATGGCGCGGGCAATCAAGCACCACCGCCAGAGGCAACAGGTGATGAGCGTCTATCGGTTAATTGGCGTGGTGCGGCCCACCAAGGATAACGTGCGGACGGAGTTGGGCCCAAGGTCTAGAGGAACTTGGTCTCGAACACCAACATCAACGATGAATCCCTAAGACCTTGATAATGATTCGTAACTTGTGTTGTATTCAAGATATTCTCAATATCTTCGACCTGCTCAGTGAAGATCCGGCTTTACCCAATTGGTAGGCGGTATCGGAAATCCTTCAACAAAGCGTGCGTAGCGAGAGCGTCTGAGGACAAAGGACATCACAAAGTCTAACGGTGACTTCGTCTGGCGCTCCTCCCTCGATGAGGGCAGCATGGTTATCCACCGGTACCTAGACCTCCTCGGCGGTTTCGACTAGCAAGTCATGAAGGAAGAAGGCTATTCGAACAACGACCTCTTCCCTCGCCGAGAGAGCACTGCTCGGCCGGATGATCTCCGTCATCATCCGAGTCGTGCTAACGGTCAAAGATATCATAATAACGTCTCACGATGGATCAGACACGAGCCTCGGTATTCTAACTACGAAAACCGATCTCCTATTGATCATAATCGGCGCCTCTCCCAAGAAGGCGCTCGAATCTATCCGCAGTTGTCGAGCCTTTTGCAGGGGCTCCAAGCCGTGCGTTGGCCTAATAGGTTTCGACCGCCAACATGGATAAATTCGATGGATCTCAAAATCCATTAGAGTTTCTCGAATATATACCACCGCCATCGTGAGTCTTTGGTGGTGATGAGAACGTGATGGCTAACTATTTGCCCACTTGCGGAAGGATCTGCCGGTCTTGGTTGCTTAACCAACCGGTTGGATCTATCTACACTTGGGAACAACTCTGCGATCATTAATTGTGAATTTCCGGGTACATATGATCGCATCGAAAGGAGGATGATCTCCATCGAACTCCGGCGGGAACCAAAAGAAACTCTCGTGATACATCAAAATGTTTAGCCAAGTTCAAATTCCATTCGAGAGATCGCGAGATCTTACGTGATTCGAGCATTCAAGGCGAGTCTAAGGAATCGGCGGTTTACGGAGGATATCACTATGAATCCCCACGAACAACCGCCGAACTTTTGACATGGTGATAAATATCTGCTTAATGCTAAGCGGTTAAATGGAACGGGCCATAGATTGAAAAGACAAAATCCCTCGGCCGGCTTAGAGAAGCGAAAAAGAATCCCAAGAAGATTTTCAAGAAAAAGAAGCACCGTAAGATGGGCACCAAAGAGGTCCTTGCGGTTCAAGATAAACCGTTCAAGGGCAAGAAGGACTATACCGGTCGAGGCAAAGCCAAAGTTCAAACTGATAGTCCCGGTAAGAATAAGAAGTGGTGTCCACTTCACCGACAGGCAGGGCATGATTTGCGCACCTGCCGTGTTTGGCAAAAGAAGCTGGAGGATTACTATGCAGGTAAAGGCCCGCTTCCGCAATTCAAGAATTGGGAAACAAGTTCCAAGAAAGACAAAGATGGCGATGAAGAAATGGAGTACCAGGAACCTCAACGCACGGTCAACATGATCTTTGGAGGTTCTTCATCATACGATTCGCGCCGTCATCTGAAGGCCATGGAACGAGAAGTCAACTTAGCAGAACCTTCGATCACCACCCAGTCATCAAGGTGGTCGGATACCGTAATCTCCTTCGGCAAAGAAGACCGCCCCGTCCCGTCAACTCAACCGGGTAGGTTCCCTATCATCGTAGAGCCTACTATTAATAACTGCAAAGTCAATCGGGTATTAATAGACGGTGGTAGTTCTTTAAATATTTTATTTTCAGGAGCTTTAGAAGACATGCAGGTTCCTAGAACAAAGGTGAAACCAGTAAAATATGCCTTTCATGGCATAGTTCCTGGCTCTACCGCCAAACCGATAGGACAAGTGTCTTTACCGGTTACGTTCGGAAGTCCTGATAATTTCCGAACAGAAAGGATTTCATTTGATGTGGTTGATTTTGAAACCGTGTACAATGGAATTCTTGGTCGTCCGGCATTAGCAAAATTCTTGATAGCCACGCACTACAGGTATCAAAGTTTGAAAATGCCAGGACCAAAAGGTGTGATCATGGTTCGTGGAGATCGCAAAATGGCATACGCATGTGATCGAAGGTCTTTAGAACTGGTCGATGAGCTGCCGACCAGAAATTCTGACTCATCATCTGTGCAGGTCAAGCACTCCAAACCCAAGATAACACCCAAACCGTCCGACCAGACCAAAGAGGTTCCACTCGACGAAGGCGCTCCTTCAAGAAACGCCATGTCAGGCAATAATGGTGGATCCTTTCCAAAGGTACTGATCGGAGCAGGACTCGATCCTAAATAGGAAGAGTCACTCGTCTCCTTCCTCCGAGCAAACCAGGATGTATTCGCATGGCAAGCGTCTGACATCCCCGGAGTCCCCAGGGAGGTGATCGAGCACAGGCTAGCGCTCCAGCCTGATAAAAATCCGGTCAAGCAGAAGCTCAGACGTTTCGCACCCGACCGGAAGGACGCCATCGATCAAATTGACAAGCTCTTAAAGGTCGGATTCATTCGTGAAGTACATCACCCTCAATGGCTCGCTAATCCTGTAATGGTTAGGAAGAGAAATGGGAAATGGAGGATGTGTATAGACTTCACAGATCTTAATAAAGCTTGTCCGAAGGATGATTTTCCCCTTCCTCGCATTGATCAACTTGTAGACTCTACCTCCGGGTGCGAGTTATTAAGTTTTTTAGATGCCTACTCAGGGTACCACCAGATTAGTATGAGTAAAGAAGATGAAGAGAAAACTACCTTCATCACTCCATTTGGGACTTACTGTTATGTAAAGATGCCCTTTGGTCTCAAAAACGCTGGTGCAACTTTTCAAAGATTAATGCAGAAAACCTTTAGCCCACTAATAGGTCAAAATTTGGAAGCCTACGTTGATGACTTGGTAGTGAAAAGTGTCAACTCCGGCGACCATATGCTTGACCTTAAAGAGACTTTCAATAACTTGAGAAGACATAACCTCAAGTTGAATCCGGAGAAAAGTGTGTTCGGGGTTTCCGCTGGAAAATTGCTTGGCTTCCTGGTTTCGGCTAGAGGTATTGAAGCAAACCCGGCGAAGATATCGGCCATCCATCAGATGCGCCCCCCGACCACAAAGAAGGAAGTCCAGAAGCTAACCTATTTGTATGGCGCGCTAAGTCGTTTCATAGCGAGTTAGGGAAAAAGGACTACCTTTTTCAAACTCCTTGAAACATGGAAGTTTCGAGTGGACGACGTGGCGAATGATGCCTTTGAAAAGCTCAAAGAGTACCTTACGAGCACCGGGTCTTAGTTTCTCCAAGACCGGAAATCTGTTGATTTACGTGGTCGCAACACCACAAGTCGTCGGCGATGTCTTGATCGTAGAACGTGAGAGCGATCCAACGACCGATGTATTACGTAGCGAAAGTCGTACATAGGCCAAAGGAAAGATACCCACAGTACAAAAGTTGCTTTATAGTCTCCTTATGGCTTCAAGGAAACTAAGGCATTACTTTCGTGCCCACAAAGTGGTCGTGCCTCTTGGATATCCCTTAGGTCAAGTCCTTGAAATAGGGAATCGTCGGACGAATAGCAAAATGGGCGGTGGAGCTAGGGACGTTCGACCTTCATTTCATCTCACGACGACCATAAAATCTCGAGCGATAGCATAATTCATTCTTAGAGTGGACAAACCGGAATCTAAGCAAGAACCCGAGTACGAGCACCACGACGAGTGGACAATGTACTTTGACGGTTCCTTAATGCTTAAAGGATCGGAAATGGAGTCGTCTTGATATCCCCTACCGGCGAACACATCAAGTTTGCCGTCGGTTTAACTTTCCGCTACAAACAATGTGGCGAGTACGAAGGTTCTTTGGCGGGACTCGGCGGCTCGTTCGCTCGGGATTCGTAAATTGCTAGTGAAAGGCGATTCTCAACTAGTAGCGAATCAAGTAGGGAAAGAGTACCAATGCTCGAGTACCAAGATGTCTTCCTATCTGGCGGAAGTACGGAAATTCGAAAAGCACTTCTTCAATTTTCAGATCCAACATATTCCTAGAAAGGAGAACTTTCTAGCGGATCGATTAACGCGGATGGCCTCTACTAGGTCAACCGTCTCCGTGGAGTTTTTCTCAAGCAACTCGATTCACCCTCGGTAGTCGAGCATTCCGAGAATATCGATAGTTTACATCAGGTCAATCCTATTGACTCTGATAACTTAGATGCTCCACAAATCGGTGACGATCAAGGTAGAGACTGGATGACATCGATCTACAATTATCTTCAGCATGACCTAATTCCTGAAGATGATGTAGAGGCTGATCGTATAGCACGAAAGGCCAAATCATACACTCTAATCGAACGTACCTTGTATAAACGAGGATCTCATGGAGTGTTGATGAGATGCATATCTCAATCGGCTGGCATTAGGTTGCTAACCGAAATTCATGAAGGAGTATGTGGAGCACATCATTCCTACAGAACCTTGGTCGGTAAAGCCTTCAGGCAAGGATACTACTGGCCAACTGCCCTTCATGATGCAAAAGAGCTCGTGGCGAAGTGCGTATAATGTCGATTTCATAGCCGAACAAGTACATCGGTAGGCACAAGCTTTGCAAACAATCCCTCTTTCTTGGCCTTTTGCAACCTGGGACTAGACATTCGGGACCATTCCCAAGAGCACCGGGGCTTCAATTCTGTTCGTCATGATTGACACGTTTACAAAATGGATTGAAGCGAGCGGTTGAAAAATTACTGTTGAAGCCGCTAAGAGGTTCATAACAAAAAGCGTGATTACGATTTGGTGTACCCGATCGTATCATCACGGACAATGGTACCAGTTCTCAGCGGCAATTTCGTGAATTCGCGAAGAACTAGGAACCAAGATCCATTTCGCCAGATGGCTCATCCACGAGCAATGGAGCGGTCGGCGTGCCAATGGTATCCTAATACGAGGAATAAAGCGCCGAGTATTCGACCGATTAATAAAGCGGTCGGGGCTTGGGTTCAAGAACTTCCTACATTTTATGGGTTTGTCCGGACCACGACGATCGTGCGGCCGGTGAAACACATTTCTTTTTAGTTTATGGGGCCGAAGCTATGCTTCCTCCAAAATGAAAAATTGGTTCTGCTCGCACTGATTGTTTTAGTTTAAGCAATCAGGAAGAACATCGACTCGACGACATCAATTTCCTTGAAGAACAACGAAACCAAGCTTTGATACGTTCGACAATCTACCAAACAGTCATGCGAAGGTACTACAATCGTAAGGTGCAACCTCGCAACCTAGGTGTAGGTGATCTGGTTCTCAGAAAAATTCAGAGCCAAGCAGGGCGCAATAAACTATCCCCTAAATGGGAAGGTCCTTACACTGTGGTCGAAGTTACCCGACCAGGCTCAGTACGATTAGCCATGTCAAACGGCAGGGTTTTGTCAAATTCATGGAACATTGACCAATTGCGTAAGTTTTTTGTTTAATTTCTTCTTTTCATTTCATTTCATTTCGTTTAATTCCTTTAAATTTGATAATTAAATTTAGAGTAGCGAGTGATGTTATTTATATGACGTTGCCCAATCCTGGTCGACTGCGGTTCATATGCTTAGGATTATAAAATGAATAATTTATGTTTCAAAATTCTGTTCTACTCTTGTTTGGCTACTGGTCGGGACACGGAAAACCTCCTAGTCGAAGTCTCTCCTTTTCGCACGTGGTTCCCCTTTGGAAGGAGCTTCCTAGCGACGGTCTTTTTCCTACAATCCTCGCTGCCAATCGGACTAAGAGCATGAGCACGTCTTGCGAAATATATTTTATACCTTTATTTCCTAGCTAGGTTCATTCCGACCAGTATTGAGCATCGCATAGAAATAAAACCACTTTCCTGCTTATAACATATGTTTTTTCCTCTTATCAAGAAGAATTCTTTATTTTTCCGACCATATGTTGTCTTAGTAAAGTACTTCGATCATTAAAAACAGATTTACAACTAGTCGAAACCTACACGGTTCCGACCATAAAGGTTTCCTAGTATTACCACGATCAGTTTTTATCGATCAGTACATACTTACAAGTAATGGTTGAGATTTGAATTTATATTCTTGGCCTCAAGCAGTACTATTATATAGTAAAGATCTTCTACTATATAACTGTCGGGGGCTAGGTAAGACATAAATTCACAAGTCGACCAGATAAATAAAAGAATTTTTTCCATTTTGATAAGAGAAAGGTAAGTCTTTACATTATTTTCTCCTGCCTACATTTATAAACTACTAGAGAATGCCTAAGTTAACTACTGCTAGATGGAGATCCGATTTCCATCTCTTCTGCGACCTTTTCGCCTAGAGGTTTCATCTCTGCGAGGATCTGATTTGCCTCTGCGGGTAAGCAATTGAAATCCTCTTCGATGGCTTGAAGGTTAGTGGATGGGTCGGAAGCTTTCAGTTTTGCCAAAGCAAGACTGACTCCACAAGCAATAGACTCCTTAACGGAATAGGCATAATTCTCCCTAGTAGTCTTGAGCAAAACCTTAAGCTCTTCTAACAAAGAGCCTAGGTAGTTGACCTTCTCCATTGGGTCGCTCAAGGAGGGCAAGCTTGATCCCGCGCCCATATCAAAAAGCATTTTGTTTAGCGTGGTGATCTTCTCGTCGAGGCCGAGAGCACGAGCTTCCCTTGTCTTGCTCAAATTCCAGAGCTTTTTTCGCTCTGGTCAATGCTTGTTTTTGTTCTGCATAGACAAAGCAAGTATTAAGTAAAAATGATTAGAAGGCATATTGAGTCAAGACTACGACCAGTTACCTTCCTCTCTCTTTTTGGAATCATCCAAAAGCTTCTTATTCTTTGTCGTCAAGTCTTGATCGACCAGTTCTTAGCCCAAGTTCTCCTTCAAGCTTTATCCTACGGCTTTTTCAAATAAAGCCTCTTCTTTTATTTTCTCTAAATCTATCAAAAGTTTGATAAGAGAGAATAAATAAAAGGAAAGTCTTAAAAAGAAAAAAAGAAGAGGAACTCTTACTCTCTATTTCAGAGTGCTTTTTCTCTAATATCCTGACTCGCTCGGTTAGTCCTCCGACCGTAGCGAGGTTTTCGATCATATGCTACACAAGTAGCATTTCTTCCATAAACTTTCTTGTAAACTTCAAGAAAAATTATGGAAAAGATTGAAGACACTTACCCGAATTACGGCATCATTGTAATCGGTAAAGATTTTATCGGGCTCCGCCTGCGCTAGACGATCCGATATTCTCTCCCAGTAATTCTCAAACTCCTTGCTCACGGTAAATCGAGGAAAGAAAGGGAACTTGTTATACTGGGAGGAGGTACCTTCAGGAACCTGTGGAAGTTCTGCAGAAGTTTCTACCTCTGCTGATGGCATATCTACCATCAAAAGATCTAGCTCGAGCTCGATGCAGAAGTTGGCTCGGGGGCTTTCCCGACCATTTCCTCCTCTGGGTTATTTCCCTGAGGAAAGCCTTGGTCGGAACTACCCTCGACCACTTTATCTGCTGGGTTCGACTGGTCGGAAGCAACCGAAACACCAGCAGATCTGGACAAGAGAAAGCAAAAAGGGGTTCAAATTCATCAGGGATTACGAGGTATGTTTTCATATGATTATTTATTTAAACATACACGTTGTCTTTTGTTTTAACCTTGTAGCGCCCCGGCTTGAAGTCCGTTGCGCTCGCTTTTCTTTTCTTTTCTTTTCAACCGGTTTCACCAGTTCAGAACTGGTAGGTATGGTTGCAACCTCTACACTTCCCAAAGAAGAATTGGAAGCAATGTTCTCGACTATCCGGTGAAAGCAAGGTCCCCGATCCTGGATCGAAAGTGTAGTTTCACTAGTCTCGGAGCAATTTGCCTCGTACAACTATACGGGACTCGATGATTGCCGCTGGATTAACAAACAAAGTTAATCGGTGAAGAATATACTTCATCTTGCGAAGTTATTTCTTTCGATTACTTACCTCGCGTGTGATCACGCCTTCGTGATCGCAAGATCGGTCGAATCATCAATGGGCTCACACGTCTCGTAGCCTCATCGATCTTGAGTCCACCAACTACAAATAAAGAGGATTAGGGTGATCGAAAATAACCGAGAAAGATAAAAGAAGTTAATACACTTACCCTAAGTCTTTCAGCCCTCTCCTCAGCACTAGCAAGTGCTAGGATTTGAGGAAAGCTAGCCTTGTCGTCGGGTTCGCCAGCACAGATCATCTTGATCTTGTTTCCAACGTCCTCAGAAGACTAGACTGCAAATGCAAATGAAAGATCTTAGTTTTTACGAAAATAATCAACTCGCAAAATAACCTGGTCGGGATTCTTTGAAAAATTACCTGAATAAGAATCTTTGGTGGCGTCATCGCCACCGATAAACGAGCATCGGCGTGCCACGGTCTTCAAGGGACTAATCCTCGAATGGAAAAATCCCTTCGACATGCCGGAGGTTAAACCCACGACACTCTGGAGATGGATGGCCTCAATCCATCTCCCAACATTTCCTTCCTTCTTCGAGGAAGAACGCCAACGCGAATTTTCGACCGCCTTCTTACCACTGTAATACAGGTCGTCTTCTCGCGTAACCTTCATGTAGAACCAGCTCTTCTTCCATGATGACCAAGAGGACTTCGAGTACATACGAATGTACTCGACGGCCTTGCCGTCATGAAGTCTTAGGGTACATTCCCCAGGAGTACTGGTCGTTTTCTTCGTATTCGCCATCCGGTAGTAATACTTGAAGAGTTCCATCGTCGGTGGAATTCCCAAGTATGCTTCGCAGAGGTAGACGAAGATGCTCAGGTTTGCAATGGCGTTAGGAGCCAGGTTGATCAACTCAACCTCATAGAACTCCAGCACTTGGGAGAGAAAGGAATGTGCTGGAAGTTTAAGCCCGCACTCAACATACGCGAGGAACACCGGGATTTCTCCCTCCTCGCCGCTTGGGCAGTGCTCCCCAAAAGCCGATCTCCAGGAGATCAACTCCCTGTCGGGTAGCAATCCGATCTTCTCTAAACTCTCTAACTTTCTCCCGCTCAGATCGGAGATCGACCAGTTTGTGATGAGATCCGACATGGTGCTTATCTTTTTGGGTGAAGAACTCAAGGAACATTTTCTTGGAGATAAAGGCGAAAAGGTTCAAAACACCCAGCCGAGGTCGTTTTATAGTCACTTTCAGAATCAGACCCGAGAGAAGTCCAACGGCAAATCCCTTTCGCTTTGGCGGACGAGAAAGGCCTTTGCTTTTCCAAAGTGGTTTCTCAACTTTAAAATGAATACAGACCGCCTCGAGCCTCACGGCATTTAATGAGAGGTCTGTCCGATATGATTGCATCGGAGAACGTGTCCGCACGACCAACATTCATTTAAAAGTTCGGGGGCTAGCTGTTGAGGATTAAAATATTCATATATTATCTTAATATATGATAAAGACCATACGTCTTCGTGGTCGTAACTTCTAAGACCACCGACCTAACCGGTCGTAGGTACTACAGAAGTTATATAATAAATACCCTGGTCGGACAAAGTTCCAAACCTAGTCCACGACCAGGTAAGTGCTCGTAAAGCTATGAACAGGCGTCTGGGTCGAGTCCCCGACCACGCCATTCACTATGTGATGAATGAACCACATGTTTCATATTCCGCATAATACAACACTATCCCGGTTGATGGTGTAACGTTTCTTAAAACCATTAACCGCAGAACAGTTGACATCTTCACCAACTGCCTCTGCAGTTGGTGGAACCGTCAAACTACCGCCTCTTCCCGACCAGACACGTCGCTCCCCAACGGATGTCTCTTCATGGGATAACTGCCACCGCTTCATTAAGTACTTAAGGAGGACCATAGAAGGCCGGAAGAGACAAGGAGATGTGGACACGAGAACACGAAGACAGGCAAAGAAGCATCACTGCAGAAACAACACCAAGCAAGGAATAGCTGAGCATTGTGTTCTTGTAGTGAATAGAAACTCTTAGTGTTTGTAACAGTGAGTTCATAGCAATAAAGAGCAAGCTCGTTCCACTCCCAGGAGATACGCACACTTTTCCTCTTTTTTCTTTATATAATCATAAGATCGGCGATTTGATCGTCGACAGGAGGCCTCACGGTCCACTGGGCAGTCTCTCCCAGCCATGTGCACATGCCTTGAGCCCCTATTTGCCGTCCCCATACCCCCAATTCGATGTTGTGCCGTTGTCCGCACCACAACATCACATTGGACAATACGAGTTGCAATGGGAATTGCACGAGAAAGAGTGAGGAGCGTGGGTAGTTGTTTCGCTTAATGAGGGGATACATGGGCGGGAACTTGCAGAGAAAGATATAGGCGGCAAGACGGTTTTCGCTCGGGGAAAGAAAGGCTCGCCTATCCGTGCATTTTTTCAGAGCCATTTTTCCAGGGTGTCGTATTGGGTGTGTTGTGTGGACGAGAGGAGTGCCCTCTGCGAGTCTGAGGAGGGAAGGCAGACGACCAATGAGTTCTATTTTTAAGTATTAGATATTTCTGGCTCTTCGGACTTTTGGAGTTCGGACACAGAGAATGGGTTTTTCTACTTGTTTTTATAGGGAGGTTTTCATGCGTGGATGGTCCATGTGCACCAGCCATTGCCACCTTTGAAACAAGGGGCCACGTCGCAAGCTTTTTTATTTTTTAAATCTATTTTTCAAAAATATTTTAAAGATAACATCTCTCTAACTTTATTTCCAATTCTGGTCCCTTTCGTCACGTCATGACCCGTAGTGTGATCAAACTGTGTTGTGATGTCATCGACTGCGGCATAGCTAAACCTACCACGATAGCCATCCGAGCTAACACGCGTCTGTTTTTGGGCTAAGTCCTGTCACGCTAAGAGTAGTGTCGTGACATGACTCATTTGCTACGCTGAGGTTCGTAACGTGATAACGTGCTTTTGCTATGGCACACGTTTTGACGTGGTAAAAGGGGTCATAATTGAAATAAATTTAGAGAGAGATTATATTTAAAATGTTTTTTGAAAATAGATTAAATAAAGAAAAAGTTCCCACGTCGTATATGACGGTCCTCGGCTCCTCGCACGCTGGCACCTTTTGTGTGATGTGATGTTTTTTACTGCCTAGAAAATAAGAATCGCAGAGAGATCGACAAAGATCATCATGACCGTATCATGTGGAAAGTGCAATACGGTGATGTTGAGGATTAAAATATTCATATATTATCTTAATATATGATAAAGACCATACGTCTTCGTGGTCGTAACTTCTAAGACCACCGACCTAACTGGTCGTAGGTATTACAGAAGTTATATAATGAATACCCTGGTCGGACAAAGTTCCAAGCCTAGTCCACGACCAGGTGAGTGCTCGTAAAGCTATGAACAGGCGTTTAGGTCAAGTCTCCGACCACGCCACTCACTATGTGATGAATGAACCACGTGTTTCATATTCCACATAATACAACACTATTACGGCTAATGATTTAACGTCTCCTAAATCATTAACCGCAGAACAGTTGACGTTTTCACCAACCGCCTTTACAGTTAGTGGAACCGCCAAACTGCCGTCTCTTCCCGACCAGGCGCGTCGCTCCCCAACAGATGTCTCTTCATGGGATAACTGCCACCGCTTCATCAACTATTTAAGGAGGGTCATGGAAGGACGGAAGAGACAGAGGACACGGGGTACAGCATAGACAGGCACAAGCAGAAGACATCAAGCAAGATATAGCAAAGTGTTGTGTTTTTAGATACTCCCAGTGTTTGTAATTGTGAGTTCATAGCAATAAAGAGCAAGTTAGATCCACTCCCAGAAGTCACGCACATTTTTCCTCTTTTCATTTATATATTCATAAGATCGGCGATTTGATCGTCGACAGGTGACCATCAACTTGTAGTAAAAAAAACTCGTTCTTCACATGCCAGTTACAGGTGTTAAAAAGTGTGTAATATGTTTTTTTTTCTAAAAAAATGTGTAAAATAAACACTAAGGTAATGTGCATATTGTCTTCATGGTTGATACTAGGAGTTACTTCATCTGTTTCACAAATATTTATGTTTTTTTATTAATTAATTATTTTTAAATTTTATTTTAAAGTTAACCCATGCGAACCTTTTTTCAATTCTGGCCCATTTGGTCACGCCACCACTCATGGCGTGACAAAACAACATTATCACGTCATAGGATAAATCCGCTAAAGTAGCACTTTTTGTCACGCTGTGACCAAACAACACTGCCACGCCACGGGTGGTGGCGTGACAAGAGTTTGCTCAGATACGAGCTAACGTGACAGTGTTATTTTGTCACGCCAAAGTGGTGGTGTGACCAAATGGATCAAAATTGAAAATAAAGTTCGTGGGGTTAACTTTAAATTAAAATTAAAAGGGGTTAATCAATTTTTATTCATAGCCCACAATACGCACATACTAAGAAATGTATCTAAGAAATAATTAGTGAAAAATGACCATACATATCTCTATTAAATAGCACACTACAACCATTTGATATCTTTCAAAACATTTCCTTAGGGTTAGAAAGTGGAAATATAATAATAAATACACAATAAATTCTTCTAATAAATAAATATATTAAAACAGATAAACTTAATACTGCAGATAAATATAGCAAGATCATAGACAAATATAACAATAAGGGGGCGGTAATGTGTAGTCTCTTTTGATATTGGTAAATTTTTTTTCTTCTCTCTTTCGAGGAGATAGTACCAGGAGTCCTTACGGTCCAAGGTCAAAGCATAAATTAGAGCATAGCAGCAGTGGTAGTAGTACACGTTTGGAGTCGGTACGCGACATTGCTGCAGAGCTACACTCCCCAGAAGATCGAGCAAGCCGACTTTCAGTTTTGACCTGCTGCGTGTCCGTTATACTTGCGATTGTTGAGTCCATTGTACGTGTGTGTGTGTGTGTCGCACCGGTGGATGTGATGTCGAACGGATAATCTTGCTGATTGGACGGCCATCTTTCCAGGCAATGTGGCGCGAGCTCACTAGAGTTTTTTTTTTTTAATAAAAAAGATAACGCTGCTGTGATGCATCGAGGACTTTATATCTACAGTGCACATGGACGAAAGATCTCTACGAATGGTTTAATCTCTCTAATTTTTATGTCATACAAATAGGTTTCGTAACCATTTTGATCGTCCCGTACACGTAGAATAATACGTGTAGTTGTGATGCAGAGGTGAAAGAAGACCTTGGTAGTTGTAATCCTGACGGCGATGTCTCAGAAGAGAGGCGATTGCGATTGCGATTGCGATGGCTCACTGTGCATGAGATGCTTCGAGAAACGCGTCAGACCGAAGCGACTGTAGATCACAACACGTAAGGGTGGGGGGCAAAAGCGTCAGGGCCAGCTCATGTCTGACTCGTCCGAACTAGTTAGAGCCTGATGGCGCCATTCCCCGGAGGTCAAGAGAGATTGATTGAGATTCCTGGCTGACGGATCCAAAGCCGACAGGCAAATATCGGAGAAAAAGCCGAGAGGCAAATAGCAGGAGCAATTTTAAATTTGTACTGAACCAGGCGGCAAGTAGCCTGTCCCGCGGCACATGCGTGCGGCTGTCCGACCACTCGGTAGCATCGGGTCCTCGATCACGATCGGCTTGCGAGTCTGCAGTGCGCCGAGCAAAACGAGTGTCGGTGGCACTGCAAAAACCGAGAATCCGTCGGTATTGCTTGCTTTCTCGGTGGAGCTCATGCTGCTGCTCCGCTCGGCATGACAACGAACGCCTCGAGGAGGAGGAGGAGGACACTCAAGTTGGGAGGCACAGACTTGCACGCAAGAGTCCAGACTAGTCGGTGACGTGCACGAGATATCTGCCGTGTTTGCGGGCGCCCATACCATACCAAGCAAACTGCACGCAGTAAAACGCAAACTGTCAGTTCGAAACTGGGTTAAAGCGCAGGGTAAACATAGTACAGACAAGCAGTAGGGGGCTCGGCTTGTTCTCTCCCCTCTTCTTTTATAAGGCCTCGGAAAGCAAGTCTCTCTCTCGTCTCCGGCCTTCCTGCTTCCTCTGTGTTCAATGTTCATTGCAGGCATGAAGTTCACAGTACTAGTGCTAGTACTACTAGCTCATGTGCTACTGACGCCGCCATTGGCGCAATGCTACGGGCTTAACCCGGAGATCTACAGCACCGGCGGGCTGAGCCGGCGCGCCTTCCCGGAGGGGTTCGTGTTCGGGACGGCCGCGTCGGCGTACCAAGTGGAGGGGATGGCGAAGCAGGGAGGGCGAGGTCGCAGCATCTGGGACGCTTTCGTAGAGATACCAGGTAAGCTAGCTTACTTCACTACGTGCCGGGCTGCCGGCACATGTGTGTTCTTGTGGTAATGGTGCTACTTGTAACTGTGTTCTCTTGGGTGGAAATTAACAGGGATGATCCCTAACAATGCCACTGCCGACGTGACGGTCGATGAGTACCATCGGTATAAGGTGTGTCCATGTTTATGTTGTATATGTATTCTCGTTAGTATGGTTTTGTTGTTGTTTCTTGCTTTCTGATTCCTGATAGCTGTTTTTTCCGAGGCGTAGGAAGATGTAAACATAATGAAGAATATGGGCTTTGATGCATATCGATTTTCGATCTCTTGGTCCAGGATTTTCCCAAGTAGGTGACTTCATCTATTTGCAGTGGTTAGCCATTTCTGAGTCCCAAAAAAAAAAAAAAAATGGATCGAAGGAGTCTTTTAACGCAGAGTTCTGTGTAAAATTTAGATGGAACTGGAAAGGTGAACCAGGAAGGAGTGGATTACTACAATAGGCTCATAGACTACATGGTTCTTCAAGGTAATTTGCCTGCATGATTTACTTATCTTAGACAGAAAAGGTTCTTTGCATCAGGGTCCTGACTACCTTCTCATGGTGACTTAGGCATCACTCCGTATGCAAACCTCTATCACTATGACCTCCCATTGGCACTCCATGAGCAGTATCTAGGATGGCTAAGCCCAAAGATTGTGTAAGCATTTCAGAATTCGGACAGCGGTGTTCCCATTTCCAAGTTGAATTAAGCATGTGTATGATACAACTGTACATTGTACAATGAAGGAGGCGTTTGCAGGCTACGCCGATTTCTGCTTCAGACTTTCGGAGATAGGGTGAAGAACTGGTTTACCTTTAATGAACCGAGGTGTGTCGCTGCTCTAGGGTATGACAATGGCTTGCATGCACCAGGAAGGTGTTCTGACTGCACCGCAGGAGGCAACTCCACGACAGAGCCATACCTTGTTGCACACCGTCTCATCCTTTCTCATGCTGCTGCAGTGAAGCGATACCGCGATAAATACCAGGTAAATAGCAAAATGGCAAATTCAGTTCAAGGCTCCGAAGTGTACACTACACAGTGCAATTTTATTAAGTCATTTTGCTATCCCAGCATCCGAGAATGAACTGAAATACTGAATTCTTCTCAACTGAACAGCTTTACCAAAAGGGGAGGATTGGAATTCTCTTGGACTTTGTATGGTACGAACCTTTCAGCCACAGCAATGCGGACCAGGCTGCAGCACAGAGGGCCAGGGACTTCCACCTCGGATGGTAAAGTCTGAAAAAACACTTGATTCAGGATCAATTTTTACTTCAGAAGTTCAGGTGTACCAGTGATACAGTATAGCCACAAACTGTCGCTATTCTTTTTTTCGGAGGGAAACGGAAGCTGACACCATGATCTCATTACAGGTTCCTTGACCCTATCATCTATGGTCGGTACCCGTACTCAATGCTCGAGATCGTCAAGGACAGGCTGCCAACATTCAGCGACGAAGAGTCCAGGATGGTGAAAGGCTCCATGGACTACGTTGGAGTCAACCACTACACTTCTTTCTACATGAGGGACCCCGGGGCATGGAATCTGACGCCGGTCAGTTACCAGGATGATTGGCATGTTGGGTTTGTATGTGAGTGTTCTGACTCCATTTCCACATCCTGCTGAGTTGTGATGCATCTCTTGTACTTGCTTCGGTGGATCAGATGCTCATGTAGCCATGTGTCTTCTGTAGATGAACGAAACGGCGTGCCTATTGGAGCTCAAGTAAGTAGTGCTAAATTTACTGTGCAGTAGTATGTAGTACAGGTGGACAAAGCTGAATTCCGGGTTGAATCATATCGAAACTTGAATTGGTCGAGTTCATGCAGGCAAACTCCTACTGGCTTTACATTGTGCCGTGGGGGATCAACAAGGCTGTGACCTATGTTAAGAAAACATATGGAAATCCTACAATGATCCTTTCTGAAAATGGTACTCATGTACCAAAATGGTTATTCTATCTCTGAATAACAATCTCACTGACAAGGAGGGGAACGACCCAAGGCTTACTTTTGATCAATGCCGTGTTTTTTTTTTACAGGAATGGACCAACCTGGTAACATCAGTACCACGCAGGGCGTTCACGACACAACAAGGATCCGATACTACAGAGACTACATAATCGAGCTCAAGAAGGCGATAGATGATGGCGCTAGAGTGATCGGATACTTCGCATGGTCGCTCCTTGACAACTTCGAGTGGAGACTCGGGTACACTTCCCGTTTCGGCATCGTCTACGTGGACTACAATACGCTGAAGAGGTACCCCAAGGACTCGGCTTTCTGGTTCAAGAACATGCTCTCCAAGAAGAAGAGGAGCTAGGCTCGCAGACAAGATGATCAATCGCTTCAGCTGTCAGAACAAAGCTCACTAACCTATGTTCATCTCAGCACGTCGAATTTAGCTTTTAAGAAACTGCGCAAATAACTAGTGTCGAGATTTGTAGCTTTGTTTGTTCTTACTATACAGTGGAAAATAAAGAGATCTCTTTACAGTGTGGTGCCTCAGAACACCACCACAGGTAGATCATTTTAAGCATGCACAGAAAATGATTCTTCTAATACAAATGACACCAATTCAACAGCATACAGCCCACACTCACAGAAAAGGCCAGATGAACAATTCACTGGAAACAAGTGGCTGGAGATTGAACTCATTATATTCGATTTTACCGATTCAACATACACGAATAATGAATGCATGATCACAAAATTGCTAATGTATACGACTCTTATCTATCTTTCTATCCAAGAGCTTCTCTTTACCAGTGCTTTGCAAGCTCTTGCTGACATGACAACTTTTATTTCTATCCTATACTTCTTATCTGCAGCAAGGCAAAATAGGAACATTAAGACAACAGGTAGTAGAAATTACTGGGTACTCCTCAAAAGTTAACTTGGCCTCTCCAATAGCTTTACAGTTGCCAACTCCTTCGCAATATCACAACTTAGTTAACTTCACCAGGTCAGCCTGCGACCTGAAAATCCAGCCAAAAAAATTAGTATACACGAAGAACCTGGGAGTTGGTAACCGCAGTATGTATTCTACCAACTTAGAAAAGCTCAGGATGTGATCAAAACAAGTTCTCAAGGACTTGGGAAACTACTAAGTTGATCGTTAGATATCACCGTTGCTCCGGAATTTGCAGTTGCAGTGCTCATAATAATTCAATCAATAGAGTTTCCAGAACTAAAAAATCAGGTTTAACAATTGCTTTGAAATGTTCATGTTCCACTTCTACCGGGTCACTGGAAAGTGGAAATCACTAACAGCTCCATAACTGCATCCAAATTTGCACACTGACAACGAGCCATACTGTTTCAATCTCAGATTTTCTTAAGCTACCAAGAGCAATCTTCATTCAACAACTCAGGTTATATTTCGAATTTTAAATTCCCATTCCAATTCAAACAGTTTGGCACAAGTTTCACGTACCATGTACACAAACGGATCCGTGCGGCCACCAGTGCCAGCACGACGCAAGCCTCCCTTCTGCTTCAGGAGCCTGCGAATTTCACACCGAGTGAGGCACGAACAAACACAGATGTAGCAATGAGACAACCATTTCAAAACCGCTTCGAATGAGAGTTGGGAGGCAATGTGCTACTCACGAGCGCAGCGCCTTGCTGGTCCCGGCGTTGTCGCCGACGACTGCGCGGATGGCCGTCTCCGTGGCCGGCACCGCTTGTGGCCGCGACAGCCACTTCATGATCGAGGCCGCCCTCCGCGGAAGCTTCTCACCACCACCACTGGCCCGCGGAGGCCGGAGGCATCTCCCAGACGTGGCCGTTGAGCCCGCGGACGCGGCGCCCGTGATGGTGCTCCCCTCGCTGGCCACGGCGCTGCCCCTCTCACTCTCGTCCTCATCGTCGATCTCGATCCACACGCCCTTCCGCTTCTTCGCCGCCTCGCCCTGGAGCAGCGTACTGGTCGCCTTCGCGAGCACCTAGAGCCAACGAGCAGAGCCATTAGTACCGAAGAGACGATGGGCCATCGCTAATTAGCAATTGCGGATTGTTTACCTTGGGGTCGATGCGGCGGAGGGAGGCGACGACGGCGAGCACGCGGAGCGGGTCGACGGGGCGGCCGCGCTGCGCCGAGTCGGAGACGCACGACCTCGCCGAGGCGCCGGAGTAGGATGGGGAGGAGCCCGAGTAGGACGAGAGCTCGTCGCTGCAATGCGGAGAGGCACACGGAGCGGTGAATTTGTTGCGCGGAAGCGTGCGCGCAGAAGACAGGAGTGTGATCGGAGGTGCCCGAGTACCTGAGAGTGGGAAGAGGTGGAGGCGGGGAAGGAGCGGGCGAGGAGTCGGAGAGGAAGAGGAGCGCGCTGGCGCCGGCGACATCGGCGAAGGTGGGGAAGGCTGCGGCGGTGGCGGGAGCTGGAGCTGGAGCTGGGCCCATCTCGCCGGAAAGTGGGGGAGGAGGTGGTGGTGGGGTTGGACTGGGAGGGGAGGCAGTGGTTGCTCTCGCTGGTGGGAGGATTTTGCTGGGATTTGAAAAGTTTTGGGATGGTGTGGGCTGGGATTTCGAACCTTTCTGAATCTTCGAGCGTGTGGGGGAGGCGAGGCGTGCGAGTTTGGCATTCGTCTATGTGGAGTGTCGAGGTGGGCGGCAAGGAGGCTGGCATGTGGGCCTGGGTTTGTAAGGTTTTTTTTTTTGCTTGACCATTCTGTAATTTCCATTCCTTTCCTGTGTTTTGTTTTGCCATTTTCACTTGTGGGTAGAGTTTAATGTGATCAAAATCCATCCTAAATCACAATCATGCTGTACATCATATTAGCATAATTTCAATCATACGCATTGGATTGTGAATTCGTTCTTGACATGTGTAGCAACGCCCTCACCCACAATTAGTTTGTTGAACGGAACTTTCATTTTATACCATATTTTACAGTATGTATTGTTGTACATGAACTATAAGCCACGCTAATATGTGAGAGACACACACACACTCTCTGTCTCTGTCTCTGCAAAAATGGATAGTGCACCGTCTACTCCCGCGTGCAATTCCTCTAAATTTTATGAGACTGCAAGAGAAGACGCGCACGCGTGCATCTGTCACTGACGATGAGTGAGAAAACGTTGCCCGAGCCACGTGAGGGCGTGTGTGTGATTCTTCTTTCTCTGAACTACACATGAGCAGATGGGCTACTAGCCTCCCATACCAGCAAGAGCAAGGGAAAGGCCCATAGTTTGGTCCGAAATGGCGTAATCCCCTCCCTAAACAACCAACTGCACGCCTTCCTGTCCCCTCACCGGCCGAACCACCGCGCGCCGCGCGCCGGCGTTGGCGACCACTCCACTACCAAGCACTATCACCAAGTCACCTCACCGCTCCCCCAAATGCCACCGCACGCTTCCCCCGCCCCCGGTTCCAGACGCCTCGTCTACCTCATCCTCGCGGCGCTCGCGGCGGTGCCCTTCCTGCTCCTGCTCCTCCACGGAGGTGCCTCCCCGGCGGCCCTCTGCCTCGCCGCCTCCCGCTCCGCCCCCTCCTCCCGCCGCCTCCCCTACCCCTCCGTCCTCTGGTCCCGCGTGCCCCCACTCCCCGCCCTCCCGTCCTCCCCGGTCCCCTCCCTCCGCGCCTCCCGCTGGATCATCTTCTCCGCGTCGCCCCACCACCCTCACCACCGCCCGCTGCCCGCCGTCCCCGGGTGGCAGCTCCTCGCCGTCGCCGACGAGGCGACCCCACCCGATTGGTCCCACCCGGGCGCCACGGTGCTCACCCTCGCGGACCAGGCCCGCCTCGGCTTCCGCTCCGTCGCCTTCCTCCCCGAGCGCGGCCACGCCCGCAAGACCGCCGCGTACCTCTTCGCCGTGCAGCGCGGCGCGCGCGTCATCTACGACGCAGACGCGCGCAACGCCGTCGCGGGCGGCAACCTCACCAATCAGTTCGATGTTGATCTGGACCAGCGCCAAGGGGCGCCGTGCTGTGCAGTACAGCCACGCGGATCCTAACCGTACGGTCGTGAACCCGTACGTGCACTTTGGGCAGCCGTCGGTCTGGCCACGGGGGCTGCCGCTGGAGAAGGCTGGGGAGGTGGGCATGGAGGAGTTCTACACAGAGGTGTTCGGCGGTGGGCAGTTCATACAGCAGGGACTGTGCAATGGCCTTCCGGATGTTGACGCTGTGTTCTACTTCACTCGGAAGTCATCCGAGATGGAGGCTTTTGATGTCCGGTTTGATGCAGATGCACCTAAGGTTGCACTGCCGCAGGGCACCATGGCACCAGTTAACTCACTTAATACGCTGTTCCACTCACCGGCATTCTGGGGGCTTGCATTGCCGGTGTCGGTGAGTCCGATGGCATCTGATGTTATACGCGGGTACTGGGCACAGAGGATCTTATGGGAGATTGGGGGTTACTTAGTGATCTACCCTCCGACTGTGCATCGCATCGATAATGTGCACGCTCACCCATTTGATGATGAGAAGGATATCCATGTCAATGCAGGGAGGTTGATAAATTTCCTAATGGAGTGGCGGTCAAATAAGCGGACACTCTTCGAGCGGATTCTTGATTTGAGCTATGCGATGGCAGAGGAGGGGTTCTGGGGGAAGAAGGATTTGCAGTTCATGGCTGCATGGCTGCAAGATCTGGTCGCGGTTGGGTACCAGCAACCAAGGTTGATGTCATTGGAGATTGACCGGCCGAGGGCGACCATTGGATATGGGGACAAGCAGGAGTTTGTCCCCAAGAAGCTGCCTTCTGTCCATCTAGGGGTTGAGGAGATTGGGGAAGTAAGCACTGAGATTGGCAATCTCATAAAATGGAGGAAGCACTTCGGTGATATTGTGCTTATAGTGCATTGCACTGGACCAGTGGACCGGATTGCACTCGAGTGGAGGCTGCTTTATGGTCGGATATTCCGGGCAGTTGTCATTCTTTCAGAGCAAGGCAATTCGGATCTTGCTGTCGAATCCAGCAACTTGGCACAAGCCTACAAGTGAGTGAAATCTGCTTGATCTCTAACCAATCAAAAATAAAATCTCGCGTTACTCTTCAAGTCATCATAAATCTTACTGCCTTACCTGTCAATACTGAGGCTTTATTTGCTTGGATATCAAAAGTGTGCTACTATCACTTACTGAGAAGTTCTCATTACAGGATTTTGCCGAAGGTGTTTGATCGGTTTGCAGGTGCTGAAGGATTTTTATTCCTTCAGGATCATATGGTCCTCAATTATTGGAACCTCTTGGATGCTGATAAGGCTAAGCTCTGGATAACCAATAAGGTGCATACCCTTGTACTGGTTTCTAAAACATATATACGTAGAAATTTTGAATTTTGTAATCTCATAAAATTAACTTCTCCGGTTCTCCCCAGGTGAAGGAATCATGGTCGGATGTCCCTTTACGTGGTAATAAAATCGAATGGTTCATGAACCAAGGAGATATGGTAAAACAGGCAGTTAGGAGTTTTCCATTTCATTATCAAGCCAATTACAAAAGAAGTGTAGGTGAAGATAAGATAATTCATTGCAGCAGTGAGATATTCTACATGCCTCGACGACACATTGGTGACTTCTCATATCTAGTTAAAGTTATTGGAAGCTTGGACATTCATCACAGTATTGCGGTCCCCATGTTGTTCCTTGCAATGGATTTACCCAGCAATTTTGAATCCAAAGCTTTGACAAAACTTGTTTATAGGACAAACTTGCCGTCAAACACCACTTTCTCAGCAATATACACTGCTGAAGCACATGCAGTGTACCCTATGAAGGTTCAGAATGAGATGGATTTCATAAAGCTAATCAGAGTCATGGCTTCAGGAGATCCTTTTCTTATGGAATTGGTCTGATCTAGGATTCCACAAAAATTGTGTACTTCGGGTTGGGAAGGGAAAACAAAACAAAGATTGTTCAAGATATTGTTTTGTTCCTCTTCGCCCTCCCTTGGAGCTGTAGGTTCAATTTAACACCCTTTTTGTTGAGTAAGGATAATCTAATGATCTCATTTTACATGTACAATCAGATGACAGAAACTTACTTTGTCAGGTTTGGGATGTTCCAAATGCAAGTAGTAAGGTATTCTCATATATTTTAAAACTTGTTTGTAGTCCCACGTGGCCACATGAACAACATTTTTTCCTGTTTGGTAAAAGTTTGCTTTTTTGACCGTTGCTGTTGAATGTAAAGATAGGAAAGAAGGAATATAAAACTCTAGTGTTATTCGGTTAAAACAGTTAAAAGTGACACTCCATTATGTGTTGCTAGTCTCAAATACTGTTATGTAAACGAACAAGCGACCAGAAGTAACAAAATTTCCAAAGAAAGAACTTCTACTCATGCTTTTTTTCCCCCATTCACAACCACCCTCTTTGTTAAACATGATGATATCCTCTCATATTTCATGTTCCAACTTTTTTATCAATCACACAAACTGTACAAGTCTCAATTCAATGAGAAAGAAGAATTCCTTGTTCTGGGTTGGATCTACTGAATTCACCGGTCAATTCCTTCGATCTTGTCTTCAACCTCCGAGTAGAGTTCCCGGAGCCTTTCCAAGTTCTCCTCCGATGCCTCCCAGTAGCCTCTGCCACTGGCTTCTAGGAAGGTTTGAACGAGCTTCCTGAAGGAGTTGGGGTTGGTGTCCATGAGCCTCTTCCTCATAGCCTCATCTTCAATAAATGTGGCATTTGCCTCCTCGTATACCCAGTTGTCGACCTGTCCGGATGTGGCGCTCCATCCGACAGTATTTGTCAGCCGCTTCTCGATCTCTCGAACTCCCTCGTAGCCACTTCTCATCATCCCCTCGTACCACTTGGGGTTCAGCAGCTTCGTCCTCGCGTCGAGACGCACCGTCTCTGACAACGTCCGCACCTGTGCGTTAGCTGTGGTTGTGTCCGCTATGTACGAGGAAGGTGCCCGCCCATCCTTCCGCAGCCCTCGCACCAGTTTCGTCGGGTCTGAGTCGAAGTAATGGCTGACATCCGTCAGTGAGATCTCTGACGAGTCTAGGTTTTGGAATGTGGCATCCGCTGTTGCTAGAGCAAGCTCGAACGCCTGGCGTCTCTCTCGCATGCCTGCCCCTGGAGCGTCGCTATCGAATGCGAAGGACTTGCGGCTCAGGTACATGTCCTGGAGCTGCCTCTCGTCGGTCCATGACGCATTCTCCACCGCCAGGTTCACATTCGATGAGTAGGAGCCTGATGCATTTGAGAACACCCTCGTCGCCGCCTCTCTTACCGAGACACCAAGCTCCTCCGCCTGCTCCTGGGCATGCTTGCGCACGTAGTTCATCTCTGCTGGCTCGTCCAGTTCGGCAACCATTTTCACCGCCCGGTCCAGCAGATTCATCTGCGTTGATGTGTTCCGTAGGTGTATCAGCTCAGCAATTCAATTAATCTACTTGTCTGCAAAAGCATCTACAAATCAAAGGCAGAGGCAGTAGTATATGATCGATCGTACCTGGTTGATGAACAGATCTCTGAATACACCCGAGCAATTGACGACGACATCAATCCTGGGACGTCCAAGCTCCTCAAGGCTGACAAGCTCCACACGGTTGACACGGCCAAAGGTATCAGCAACTGGGCGGACACCGATCATCCACAGCACCTGGCCCAACGACTCACCGTAGGTCTTGATGTTGTCGGTGCCCCACAAGACAAGTGCAATTGTCTCGGGATACTTGCCACCATTGTCAGCCTTTTGCCGCTCCAGCAGACGGTCTACAACAATTTTGGCGCTCTTCATGGCAGCTGCAGTTGGGATCGCCTGAGGGTCGAGAGCATGGATGTTCTTCCCTGTTGGGAGAACCTTTGGGTTACGGATGGGATCACCACCAGGGCCAGGCTCAACGTAGCTTCCCCCAAGGGCAAGCTTCAAGCTGCCCAGCTCGTTGTCTGCCACAATCAGCTTCAAGCACTCTCCCAAGAATGTAAACAAGGTCCTCAACTTCTCTCTATCTGCCCTGATGAACTTGGTCTTGGACAGGTACTGCACCCATGGCTCCGAGAGACCAAAACCAAGCATGGTGCTCAGTTTGTATGCAACATCTACAACTTGCCCTTTGCTGTTTGTAGTCCTCTCAACAAAGGCAGCGATGGCGCCACGCGAAGCTTGCGTTATCTGCCTCAGAAGTTCAACATCGGCCAGTACGCCCCTGTCGCTTCCCCTGTAGACATCTTCAATGTTCCTTCCCACCGTCTCAGCAAGAACGCCGGGCAGTGAGGATATGCCATCCTCTGGGCGGTCAAGGGCGGCTATGTTAACTAATGTGGCCACAGCCTCGATGGCACTTGGTGGCTCACCTATCACATGCAGACCACATGGCAGTAGCCGTGATTCTACCTCCATGATCTTTGCATACACTTTTCCAACGACGAGGTCGCGTTCGTCTGCTGGGAGCTCCACGCCTTCCTCGGGCAAGGGGACATCCTTGTCTAGGTTACACTGTTTTGCGGTGCTAATGATTGAGCTCACAATCTGCGGGCCACGTCCTGTGTCCTTGAGAGATTGGTAGGAGGAGATGAGCTCTGACAGCTGCTTGAGCCCCTTGTAGAGACCAGCATTCTCAGCTGGTGGTGTTAGGTAGCTTATGGTGTTTGCATAGCTTCGGCGCTTGGCCACGGTTGCTTCTGATGGGTTGTTTGCTGCATAGTAGTAGATGTTGGGGATGTTGCCAATGAGACTGTCAGGGTAGCATGCATCGCTCATCCCAACCTGTTTCCCTGGCATGAACTCAAGAGACCCATGTGTGCCGAAGTGCAGAACAGCATCTGCCTGGAAGATCTTCTCAACAAAGGTGTAGTATGCTGCGAAGCCATGATGAGGACTGGCAGATCTTGAGAACAGAAGCCGCATTGGATCACCTTCATAGCCAAAAGTGGGCTGAACTCCAATGAACACATTGCCGTACTGCTTCCCGTAGACAAGGAGGTTTTCACCATCAGAATTGAGGTGCCCAGGTGGCTTGCCCCAGTTCTCCTCCAGCAATGACGCATAGTGAGTGAGCGCCTGGTACTCCCGCATGTTCATGCGGTAAGCAACATTGAGGTTGGGGCTGTTGAACTGAGCCTCCTTGTCATGAATAACCCCCTCGATGAGGGCTTCAGGTGTCTCTGGAAGACCCTCGACATTGTAGCCATCCTTCCTGAGATCTCGGAGGACGGAGTAGATGGAGTAGAAAACATTCAGATATGCTGCAGTCCCAACATTGCCCTTGTCTGGTGGGAAGCTGAAAACAGTTATTGCCAGTTTCTTCTCCTCCTGCAGCAGACAATTAAAAAAAAAGGGAATTGCTATATAACTTCTGACAGTTTTTTTGAACCCAAATCTGTCACTTTCTATTCGTTAGATGTGTTGTAAGAAAAGAAAAATCATAACAGTCGAATTTTCATTCGTACGATATGTTTTGGGATTTGCACTTTTTTTCCCATATGATGAATCGAGTCCGAATTTATTATAATTTTTTATTTGGAACATAACAAGTTCACCACATTGCCGTATTTTGTTGGTACATAATTTTATTTTTTTTGTCTTTGTTTTTGTTCAACCTCTTAAAGTACATGTAAAGAACATAACTGCTTCACCACATTGTCGTATTTTGTTGGTATATAATTTTATTTTTTTATCTTTGTTTTTGCTCAACCTCCCAAAGTACAACATGTGAGATTTTGGATCATATGATGGGAATTTGAGTTATTAAGACTTTCAAGAATAATTACAGCGACCAATAACCAAAATTACAAACATAATTTACTGTAATTTATGTTTAATAAAGTTGTAAATGAACTTTCAGAATATGACAGTTTTTTACGGAGTAAACAGTCAAATTACGTGTAGACAGACCAAAAAAAAAAAGTTGACTATTTTTTGTGTTCTTTGCAAACTTATACATAGAAGAATTGAGAAATGAGTATCGGTATGTTCACCCATTAGGAATTTGTCATGAAAGTGCAGACTGTAACGCATAATTTGAATTTAGGATTATACACACAAAGTATTGAATTTAGCAGAAACAGTGCAATCTGGACAGTAGTAATATGCAGCAACTGTGTGGAAATACATACCTTGTTTTTCCTCTTCAATTCTGCCCACCTGATTGCTCTAGTGCAGAGCTGTTCCACCCTCTTGTGCAATGCATGTGACTTCCCTGCATCCAATCAAAACACAAGAAGAAACATTTCCATCTCAGCTTCAAGCACATGATGTATGGGCACAAAACTACCAGCTATTACCCTGCAAGCAAACAAACAAGACCAAGAGGAATGGGAATTGGGATGGAGAAGTGGCTTGCCTGTTCTCGCGTCCCGGCCGGCGAACACGATGGGCTCCATCCCGCCGTCAAGCTCCGGGAGCGCAACCTGCAGCGCCACCTGAATCGGGTGCAGACCCAAGGTGCTGTTCAGCCACTCCTCCGTCGTCTGGAACACGAGCGGCAGCGCGACGATGTACGGCACGTCGAGCTTCTGCAGCGCGGCGATCGCCCGGGGATGATCCTGCCTCGCCGGCCCGCCGACGAGCGCGAACCCGGTCAGCGACACCACCGCGTTCACGAATGGCTTCCCGGTGATCGGGTTGACCAGGTACCGCTCGGTGGGTCCCGCGAAGTCGAGCCCACCGGCGAAGATTGGTATGACCTTTGCACCCCTGGCCTCCAACTCCATGATCACGGCGACGTAGTGGCCGTCGTCTCCGGTGACAATGTGGCTCCTCTGCAGCACCATCCCGATCACCGGCGCGTTGGGGTCCTTGAGCTTCTCATTGGCGTCCCGGCGCGTGCCGTACCAGTTGAGGTACTCCTTGACATCGTCGTACATGGTGGGCGCGAGCGGGTGCCAGATGCCGGCGTCGAGGTAGAGCACGGGGTCCTCGTACTTGATGTCCGCGCCCTTGAGCGCCGGCACGTAGGACACGGCGATCATCTTGAGGAAGTTCTGGAGGTTGTCCGGCGAGCCGCCGAGCCAGAACTGGAGGCTGAGGATGTAGAGGCGCGCGTCCTGTGCCTTGTCGGACGGCAGGTACTTGAGCACCTTGGGCAGCGTGCGCACGAGCTTCAGCATGCTCTCGGCGAAGCCGCCGGAGTTCTTCTTGCCCTTGAAGAGCTGGAAGAAGGGGCTCTTGGACTGGCCGAGCTGCGACATGCTGAAGGAGCCGAGCTTGTTGAGGCGCATGACCTCCGGCATCGACGGGAAGACGAGCACGGCGTCCATCCGGTCGCGCTCCTTCTCGACGGCGGCCTTGACCTTGAGCGCCAGCTCCTCGACGAAGATGAGCGAGCCGATGAACACATTGGCGTCGGCGAGGTCGGCGCAGAAGGTCCGGTACGTCTCCTCGTCCCGGAGCTCCTCGACGAGGTAGCCCACCACCTCGAACTCCGCGGCGCGGCGCGGGTCCGCGTTGAGCTCCCGCACCGCGGCGGTGACGGAGGACTGGTACTGCGCCTCCAGGACCACGTAGACCACCTTCACCCGCGGCACCCCGCGCCGCGCCCCGTCGCTCTCGGGCGGCACCACCCGCCGCACCTCGGGCTTGGTCTGCGTGAACAGCCCGTTCCCGGCCACCGCGCACCGTATCGCCGCGCGGCCCCTCCCGGCCGGCTGCCGGCGGCACAGCAGGAACGAGTGCAGCGGCACGGGCGCCCCCAGCTTCTGCGCCCCGGTGGCCGTAGCGAATGGCGTCGACACTAAAGACGGCATCTTTATCTTCACACAACACGATAGATTAAAAAAAAAACACGACACCCGAGCCAGTAAAAAGCTACCACTACAATGTAACAATCCAGCACCGCTTCCCTTCTCTTTGTGGCCTGCTTCTCGCTTCTTCTCGATCTCTGTGGTGGTGCCTAGCAGCTCGAGGGGTTCGTTTCTGTTTCCCTCCAAAACAGGGAGGCAAGGAAGCGAGCAGGGGAGTGTGGGAGCTTGGGAACGTATAGGTTGTTGGTTGCTAGCGTACTCCGCCGAGGAGGTGGCTGACCCGACCAGCGGCTAGGGGCCGTTCCGGGGGATCTGGTGGCGGAAAGCCTGGACACGTTGGCGCTGACGGGGAAGATGTTGTTTTGGGGTGCCGCGCGCGGCGGTGGGAAAGGTGGATCGCGAACGGTGCGAGGCGCGCTGTGATTGGCCGCGGGGGATTTCCTGGGCGCGCGCGGCCGGACGGAGGCGATGAGGGGGATGGATAAGTTGCGCGTGGCGCCGACCCCAGCCTCTAACCAAGTCCTCTCGCAGTCGCACCCCTTCGGCTGGGTCGTTGCGTTGGCCGATCTCTTGGGCCGTGCGCTTCGCTCCATACTATTTGATATTTTGTGGGTGCTTTTTGGTTCGTGGATGCGGCTCGCTGGGCTCGGGGTGTGTGACAATGGTGGAAGGATGCGTCCGTGAGACAAGTGGACAAACCTTGTGATTTATGCGGACTTTTTTTTTTTTACAAAAAAACAATGTTGGGGTTTCGATTTTTGCCAGTTTCGTTTATGAAAATCAGCTTTGCTGAGCTGAGCTGAGCTGAGCGTAACCTTCCAAAACGTCATATACGGAGTGAGAGACTAGACGGTGCGTTCCGGTTTAGGTGAAGGCAAGCGTCGGTGGTATTGGGTTGATCTCGGCTAACTACTTCTGATATTCACAGGGGCAACATCCACTCGCGCTCTGATCAGAGGCGCAGCCAACCGTATAGTTTTGATCCCGTTCACCCAGCGCTACAAAAAGGAAGGAGGACTCGGCAGACCAACTCTAAGGTCTGGGAGTTCTAGACTACGAGCATCCTATAACAAAACCGATCTATCTCGGACGCTGCAGTGAGCGAAGATCCAACACTACCGCATTTATCACTGTGACGCCGCCGCCCTCACGTCCGCACGCGACTTCGCCCGAGCCTTCACTTCAACATGTCGTCCTCGGGATCAGGTATGTGTTCTTGCTTCCGCTTTGATGTTTAGATTAGGTGTTCTTCTTGAGCTAGGATTAATGTTGCGAGATAATGTTTTAGCTCTCAGATATTACTCACATTTGGTATCAAAGCAGCCCTAGCTTAGTTTGAACCCTATTAGTCCCGATAAAAACTTGCCATCGAATGGATCTAAAGCTCGACGGCTCGGTTTAGCACTTAGAAGGAGGGGATTTGAAATCCTTAGCGAGCCCGAACTATCAAAATCCCCGAAACTCAAAACTCAGATCGGAATCAAATGCGGCGTAATACTCACGTTTTTGGAGATCTGGAGCCACTGCGGTCTTGGGTGTCACCGTAGCTCCACTCGACGGCTGTGCACGCGACCTCGGTCGCACGCACGCACCGGCGAGGAGGGCTGCGGGGGCGCCGCCTTTTGCCACGCGTCACCTTAAGTCGCCGCTTCTCGCTCTCCCCTGCGTCGTCACCGTTGGAGCCGCCGTGCCCGCCACTCGCGCGCCTCGCGCAGTCGCCTCCGACCGCGTGTTTCGGAGGAGCAGGGGATAGTGAGATTAGGGTTAGGTTTCGGCGATCGCGCCCTTTTATGTCGCGCACTGGTGCATCTCGGCCGTCCAATTCAATCCGACGGCTCGCGTCGATCGTTTGGCCGGTAGTGTAAAGCCGCGGCGTGATCTCGGTGGACGATTCGATCCGACGGCTCTCACCCGTTCGTTGTTTTGGTGATTTCAAGCTGGTAGTGGACCGAGCGATGGCGGAATGTGAGCCGTCGGTAGAGGCAGAGCAACGGGCCAAAGTAGGTCGAGAGGAGGCAATACTGTTCGGACTGGACAATGGAATTTTCCTTTTTCCAAGTGATCTTTTCCTTTTTTCTTTTAAGTTTTATGCATTGTTTTTAATTAATGTTAATTGCTCAAATAACAGTGCATCATTGTCTCTAATTAAAATTGAACTAACGAGATATTTTGGTTAGAGATTTTTATTTCGGCATTATGTATGCACATAATTACATACTGACCAACGTTGTTTGTAGTCATGTGTCACCATATTAAATTGTTAAGTTCTTTTTCATTTTACGCTAGCGGTGATATGGATTAGAACGTAGTTTTGCGTGATGTTAATCAGACCAATGTAAGGTTAATTGCATACGATACATCTTTATGTTATTTCTAATTTTGCCTTGAATTTTAATGTTCAACAATAAATGATTCGAATGTTGCCGTCACAATTGACAATATTGAGCAACTCACGGGAAGCAATTTTTCTACTTGGAAAGAAAGAATTCATGTCGTTATTGGAGTTTTGGACATCGACTATGCATTAAGGGTGAGCGCTCCCATTCCCCCCATCGACGGTGAGGATAATTATGATGAGAAAAAAAAACTTATGATGTTAATACTGAAAAATGGGAGCGGCCCAACCGTCTCTCACTAATGATCATGAAGACCTCTATTTCAGTTGGGATCAGGGGAGCAATCCCTGATTTCAAAAATGCTAAGGAATACTTGGCTTCAGTTGAGGAGAAATTCAAAGGCTCCACTAAAATTTATGCTAGTACTTTAATCCAGAGGCTCTTATCCGCTAAGTATGATGGGTCCAGCAGTATAAGAGAACATACCATGATGATGACAGATATGGCTGAAAAGCTCAAGGGTATGGATATTGAAATATCCGATGGTTTTCTAGTCCATTTTATTATGAATTCTCTTCCTTTTGAGTACACTGCATTTAAGATAAATTACAATACTCAGAAAGAAAAATGGAGCATGAGCGATTTAATCGCCATGTGTCTCCAGGAGGAAGAGAGAATAAGGATCGAAAAGAAAGATTTTGTGCATCAAGTAAGTGGCTCTAACAAAAAGAAGTTCCAATGGGACTCAAATACAAGAAAATGCTGTAATTCTCCCCAAATTCAGATAAGTCGGGGCCTAAGGTGCACAATGCACCTAAACCCCATGTTGCTCCCGCTGGAGCACTTAATGGGAATACATGTCACTTCTGCAAAGAACTAGGGCATTTACAGAAGAATTATGTTGGTTTTCTGAAGTGGCTCGCCAAGAAGGGTAATAATACTATAACGCTCATTGATGAAACTCTTTATACTGATTTCTCCCTTAATTCTTGGTGGATTGACTCAGGTGCAACTGTGCACGTTACCAACTCTTCTGAGGATTCCTTACCACGAGAACACTAAGAAAGGGTAAGCGGAGTCTTAGAGTCGCGGATGGAAAAGAAGCCGAAGTAGAATCGGTTGGATCTATTTCATTAGTCTTAGATAGCGGCTTCATACTTCGTCTCAATAATGTAGTCTATGTTCCTTCCATAAGAAGATTTTTGATTTTGGTTTCTTTATTGGACGATCATGGTTTTAAATGTAATTTTGGTAACAATAAATGTATTATTACTTTTAATTCAAATAATGTTATTTTTGCTTTTAGGAAAAACAAGCTCTATATGCTTTCCTTTACTAAATCTCATGTATCTCTGAATGTATGTGATGCTAAGTGTGAAAAGAATAATGAGACTTCATCGAAACTGTTGCACTAACGTTTAGGCCACATTTCGAAGGGGGGAATGGAGCGTCTCATTAAGGAAGAAATTCTCCACCTATTAGATTTCTCTGACTCAAACCACTGCATTGATTGCATTAAAGGAAAATATGTAAAGCAAATAAAGAACGGTGTCACTCGCAGCACATGACTCTTAGAATTAATTCATACTGATATTTGTGGTCATTTCCCTGTGACATCAGTGGATGATTTTGATTCATTCATCACATTCACTAATGATTTATCCCGTTATGGTTATATCTTTCCAATTAAAGACCGATCTGAGTCACTTGATAAATTTAAGATATTTAAGGTTGAAGTTGAAAATCAGCACAATCTAAGAATTAAAGTAGAAAGATCAGACCGTGAGAGAGAATATTATGGAAGACATGCCTCTTATGGGAAAATTCACACGTGCATTTCACACGTGGATCGCGATGGGAAGTTCGTCCATTTGAGACACAATAGAGATGTTATTTTTGGTATTGACATAGAAAAATAATTAAAACTACTATTAACATGGTAAATACCGCCACGTGAGGGGGAAAAAACTCTTCACCCACACACCACTCGTAGCGCGGTGGTGCGGTGGCTTGTCTCGAATTCTGGACTTTTTTAGCCCCATTGCGCAACAAAAATTCCAAAAAATAGCCCCGATAATTTCAAAATTTGAAATAGCCCCCAGACGTCTGATGCTATAGTCGGGGCAGCAGCACTAAGGTGGTCTTGCCCCGTGGCAAAAAAAATTCAAAAAATTAATTAATAATATTTGTTGGATGATTTTTTAAATATAAAAAATGAGCTCAAACAATTATAAATTTTTTTGTGGAGCCTCCTGGCATAGTTTTTATGCTTGTGTAATTTTTTTGAAATTTTATGCATTCTTTTTTTTCTGCAAAATTCTTTAAAGTGTAATGTTTGTAGGAATTTTATAATATAGCAAATGAGGTCCAAACATTATGATTTTTTTTCCATACTCCCTACACGGTGGACTTGATTGTGTAAATTTTACAAAATTTTATATGCTCTGAAATTATCTCGACAAATTCGGGGTTTAGGTCTCAAAATTAAGGCGAGGCGTTTGAAATTAGGGTTTTATGATTTCATGTGACTTGAAATGTGCGAAGTTTGATGCGACATGACTAGTCTTGGTCGATATGGTTCTCGATCACATTTCTTACGTGAAAGTAGAGTGCGGAAAAGCGAGTCACGGAAATTAACTTAAGCGAAGAAATGAGAGCGTTGCGATTATGGAGAAACCCTAAAACATAGCGAATCGATCTGGATGTGAATGGCTATCTCGGAATTCTACGGAAAAGGCATACTTTGATGGCTCAGCGGAGGCACAGCACCATAACTACATTGCAGCCCGCGTGCGGACAAAAGCACGTTACATGTGGTCACATGGCATGATGGTTCGGCTAATTACTTTACCATGGATGCTACTACTACGGTAACTTACGACCGAGCTTAGGACCATGTAAGTCGCATGCCTTTAGTGATAGCTAAAACATGGCGAATAGGAGGGACTACTACGGACTAGCCCGACCTCTGCGTGGGCCAGGGCCATTTGCCCTTTCTTGCGAGCTCGGCATTGTAGTCCTCGCTGCCATGCAGCCTCGGCCGCCATTTCTGGTTTTCTCGCGCTCCTCTCGCGTGCCTCGCACTCCTGCGCTGCGCCTCGAGATGGGCCCGAGTCTCCGGCGGATCGCTCGTTGTGCTCTTCGATCAAGCGATCCTCCTCCGGATCTCGCGTCCCCTTTATGCATTCCACTCCTCGAAGTCGAGCCCGCTGTCGTGTGGGTGAATCTCTAGGTCGATCCATTTGCGGAAGCCACATAGCGGCTCGGGGCTGCGTGTAGAGCGGGAGAGATTGTTAGTGCATACTCGAAAGAGAATTGGTGCGATATATTCTTGTTAGTACTCCTTCAAAATTTGCCGATAGTTGCTCGTATCCCAACGGCGGTCGGGATAGTCGGAGGAGTAGTTAGGACATCCCGATGCGCATGCCGAAATTGGTGGTGCTTGGATTTGAAGAACTTGCATGTGTCCCTACACCAGCAGAGGCGGCGTCTCCCCTCTGGCGGGTGTTGCGCGAATGCTCGTTGGAACGTTCGGCGGGGGTTCTTTGATGCAGGGGCTTCATTGCGGAGAGCTGCCATCCTGGCAAGCTGCTCTTGCCGGACCCGGGCATCAGCAGCCCTAGCTTGTTCGGCCCGTGCAGTTGAAGCCCTTGCTAGATCACGGATCTCGTCCCATTGCTTCTTGAGGTTGTCCATCCCCGCGTGGTGAAGCAAACTCTGGTGTAGTGTTTGGTTTGGTTGTGTGGTTTTCTCTCGTAGATGACTTGCACCTCCTTTTATAAGCCAGAGGGTTGGCATGACGTGGTTGGCAGAGTGTTGTCTAATCTTTCTGCAGAGAGTAGTCATGCCCCTTTTTTTTAAGTGTTGTATTTTAGGTAGGAAAAGCTTTGGAGGCACAGTGTTGTCACGTTTTGCGTTGCACAGTCCTCTCTCGTCCTGGTTTTTGCAGTGTGTTGTCACGTCTTACTCTGCGAGTCTTTGTCATTTGATGCGGAAAGTTGGCGGCGGTGTGTTGTCACGTCTTACTCTGCGAGTCTTGTCATTTGATGCGAAAAGTGGCGGCGGTGAGTTATCACGTCTTACTCTGCGAGTCTTTGTCATTTCGGCTGAAAAATTTGGCGGCGGTGTGTTGTCACGTCCTACTCTGCGAGTGATGTCATTTGATGCGAAAAATTGGCGAGGCGGTGTGTTGTCACGTCCTACTCGGCGATCTTTGTCATTCGGTCAGAAAAATTTGGCGAGCGGTGTGTTGTCATAAATTAAATAAATTTGTTTTGCAATTGAAGTTGTTTTGAAAGCCATCTGCTTGCTTTGTTAGGATGATCGGTAGTTCAAACGATATAAGTCGCGAACTACCTCTCGTGAACTTCAAAAATCTCGCGGACGTTTTTTCTCCAAAGAGCATTCTTTTGGGACTTAGCGATTTTCTACAAGCGTGGTTCTTACCGCCATGTTGGAGCGGAACTCTGCACGCGAAGTTGATTTTCATGAGAATGTTTGTTTGAGAGATGGTCTTTTGCGCTTCATTTAAGAGCGGTAGTCTTTGCAAAAAATTTGCGGTACTTAGATGTCGGAAGTACCACAAATTAGATAGCGATAGTTCTGCGTTGATTTAGAAATCTTGTTTCATTAATTCACACGCAAAAGTGTTCTCAGCGGAATTAGATAGATGCATACATGATACAAACTAGTACCACAACGCCGCAAAGGCATGCATCACGTAGTGCGGGGATGCATAGATAAAGTGGATATTACAATCTTATTAAAGCGAACTTCTACTTAGCAAGAACAAGAAATAATAGAAGAAAAATTACCAAACTAGCCATGTTAACTAATTTCTGTAGCGATTTCTCAACCCTTTCCATCCTTTCATCCAGTCCTTTAAGAACATTATCTTTATTTTTCGTCGGTTCATCCGATGGTCGAGGCACTTGACAAAATCTGACCACACGACGTGTGTCCTCTTGCAAGGCCGCAATTTGCATTGCAATGCCTCGAACCTCACACGCACTTCATCACCACGGCCGAACCGACATGTTGTGTTCTATAAAAATAATTGGGAATACAAGTGAAAAATACGGTGTTTGGAAAGAAGTTCAATGGGGATGATCAGACATAAGTTACCGTAAGATTCGAACACTTCATGAACACTCGGGATGGATTCGTTGGCGTATGGGAGGTGAACACATTCACCGGATCCACCTGCGAGGGCAATCAAGTGTTGTCTTAGTGCTTCTAATTGCACCTCACTCGAAAGTTTGATGAGGCCGTAGATATCCGTTTAAGATGGAAGGAAGGAGAAGAGGCGAAGAGTGAGTGGAATGGAAGCCAAATCATGCATATATATAGCTGTTGGTAAATTGTAATTTGGTTGAAGAAAATTCGCGTCCATGAGTAGCGAGGGCGAGGATGTATCGTGGGACAGCATTGCGTTATGTCTTTAAGGTTTAGTAAGTTAAAATCGGGAGTTATAGTTGTTGTTAGTACTAAATATTTCAGAGAATATTTTGTGTACATAAATCTAACAGTCGTAACGCACATGGACATTACATATATCAGAAAGGCGAGATGTATAATGGCATTACATAACAAGTTTTACACGACCATGAAATTAGTTAGGCGTATGGTGGTGTAAACTGCAGGACAGCGTAGTTGATCCTCGGGGAATGTGAACTGTCCGGAGAGTGGCGTACATCTCGAAGGCCGTAGTACGTGCCCTGTCTGGGAGGCGAATCTGGGGTGATCTCATCGTGGCGGTCCGGCTGAGGCCTGAGCATGTCGTCAACCCACTGGTGCTCTTCCTGCGGAAAGCGTCTGAGGTGAGTTAGTCATTGGTTTTGTCTGACGGAAAATTGGTGTAAATGCGTTCACGTGTACACGAGTAAATTTGTTGTATTGGCGAGGATCCTCTGGCGGTCGAGCCATAGTCTTTGCACGGTGTACCCTCCATCGTGTCGTTTGAACCACCGTCGCGCTCCGTAGGTGTGATTGAGCGTCGTGCGAAGAAGTCGATTCTGCGCCTCCTCGTGATGGCGATGGTTGCGGCGAGTGTTGTCCCCAATCTGCTGCAAGAACAAAGGGTAATGTCGAATCGTCCGAAATGAGTGCATGGAAAGGTACTCACGACAAGAACCGGTTGACGGATGACACACACGTGGCGGCGGGTCGAGGCCGGCGGCCGTAGCTCAAGCGACTCCGGTCACGGCGAGGCGCGCGGGCGGTCTTGTGGAGTGCGGAGGCGGAGGTGGTGGAAGGTGCGGCACATCTGCGATCTTGTGCGTGAGCGTCGTTGTGGCGACCACAAGTTATGGATCTAATCGCGAAATTGCGTCCTCGCGTATCGTCGCGCGCAGCGCTATGAGACGATCAATGTGTTGTTGTTTCCACGGTTTATAGCTTCACTAGTCGATGGCGGATCGCTCCAAGCGGTATCTTGCCGCAAACCGATAGTAAGTGCGAAAAGTGTTGCTTAATGAGAATTATCGAAGAATGTTTCTACCGTCTCGTCGGCGGGCGCCCGTGACGGTCCGGACCAGCTAGTCGACGTCGTCTGCATGGCGTCCATTGGGCCGCGGCGCCGCCCGATAAGCTGCACCTAGTCGCGAGCGTACCACCGCAAATCGCGCGTCGTCGGATGGCGTGGCCGCGAAACTCGACACCACGTCCGTCGTAACCACGTCAATCCACGGCGTCGTCGAGTGCTGTATGCGCCTCGATCGTCGCTCCTCGCCTCTCTCCTCGCTGCACTGCAATTGAATTTACATGTCGAAAAATCTTACTCAAACATGCCCTCAAAATAACACCAAAGAATGACATCCGGTGAGCCTTTCTTTGTGAGAGGTCGTCCGTGGCGGTGGTACCTCTGGTAAAGGCGAATTGCCTCATGACCAGCTGCGGATTGTCTTGCTCGACCATGTGCGAGAAGACCAAGTGGCGGTCGTCATCGAGTGCCTCGTCCAGTTACCTTTGGGACGATAATCCGAAGGGGCCGTGTCATGAAGGCTGTCTTGTCCATGGCCACGGATGACCTCGTCCTCGTGGAGAGTCTCGAAAAGGTTATGGAACTCGGGTATCGCGCCTCGGTCTCTCCTAGCCCACCCTAGGGTATACGTGTCCAACGTGTTCCCATCGTGAGCCCGTCGGCGGGTCGTCCCTGCGACATTCCGTAAAGCTCGGTGGTCACTGGTAAGGGTGCCTGTTGGTGCGGAAATCTGGCCGGCCGTGGAAAGTGCTCCCACGACCATAAGCGTAGCGAGCGTAACATACCGCGGTGGCTCCTCGCCGTCTTCTGTTGACAAGCGTCACACAACCCTCGGTAGGTGGCGCAAAACCTGCGAGCCCCAATCATCTTGTGGAATCTCGGCGAGCGTCAGGCAAAGCGTGCGGATGGATGTAGCTTCGGTACCGCGCATCTCCTGCGTGGTAGGAAACATGATCCATCCGAACAAGAACAACAGTGCGCGACTAAATGTGTCCTCACTTCTCCGAGTCGCATGCTCGGGTAGATCATGTACCGCGCGCGCCGAGAATGTGGCACACCCGACGCGTTCGCGGCAATCGGGTGACCAAATCTATCGATAAGCGGACCTTCCGGTCTCGCCCTTGGAGGGCACTCACGGAAGACCACGCAGGTAGACACATGGCGAGACACGTCCTCGAGTAATGGTCATCTCCCCATCGGAAGTGGAAGGTGTGAGTCTCCGGTCTCCAACGGTCCACGCGCGAGCAGAGTGCCGCGTCAAAGCTGCGGCCAGCGTCGCGGGAGGTCCAACATCCGGGCGGCGAGGAGCCGGTGTCCGGCTTTGGGGGCGTCTGCTCGTCAAGGGTCATCTCTCTGGGGCGCTCGGGACCGAGCTCGGAGGGCGGCGCCGCGGACCACGCCCGACAGCGGTGTCCCACATCCAGCGTGGGTCGGCGGCTCGTCTGCGTCGTCAAGCTGGAGCTGCGTCATCTCACGCCAGCGAGGAAACAACATGTCGATTACGCATGTAAAACATATTATGTGTACGGAAAATAAGGCAAGACATACGATAAAAATTCAACAATACAATATGATCATAATGAGTTAACAACAAGCGGGATAACTTAACAAGTAGTACATAAAGGCATGGATTAACGACAGCGAGTCCATCAAAGACATTGAAATAAGCAAGCGACATCATGGCGTAGTAATTATATCTTCCTCGCTACGATTGCCTTTGCTTGTGCAAGATGCATTTGGGGCGTGGTGATGGAGTGCCAATGATCTTACGATGCACGCAGCGGGCGGCGAACTTCGTTGCCGCTGTTGGCCGTCGTCCATGTCGTTCGGATCGTCGGGATGTCGTCTTCCACGGCGGGGTGCTTGAGTGCGTCGTTGGGCACCCACTTCTGCCCGACCAAAGGTCCTGTAGTGTGTGTCCGGCCGTCAGAATGGAACTCGGCCTCAAGTTGCATCAGGTGGTGGATGTCATAGTACTCGGAGATGTAACGCTCAGGGCTTACTGCCACGCCGCGCATGCCGCGTACACATGGGAGTATAGTTTGTGCAGAAGCTGCGGCTTGTTGCAGGTGCACGACGCTTCTTCACCAATCGTGCAGACCTGCTTACGATTCCCTCTAGCATGGCTCATCACGTACTTCTCCACGAGCACGATCTCGAACTTACGCTGGCGCCATCCATGGTACGGCGGCGTGCGATCGAGCCTTCTTGATCTTATTCTCCATGTAGGCATGCATTACTTGGAGAATTGCTTCCGTCCTCCAAATGCTTCTTGGCCATCATGGCTCTGTTAACAAAGTATCCGATGGTACGGTTCCGGCTCTCCTCCACGATCGCGTTGATCGGCGGAGCGGACACCCTTGAGCACACCGTTGTACACCTCAGACATGTTGGTCGTCATGATCCGTACCTTGCACCGTCCGTGTCGTGCAACGGGGACCATTCTCCAGTCGGTGCGTGCGAGTTAACCCACCGTGTGAACTCCCCAACTCGCGGACCCTCTAGCCACGCCCTACCTCGGCATGCGGCGAGTCCCTTACATGCTTCCGGTCTCCTCATCGAGTTGTCTCCACACCACCGAACTTCCTCCTTTGGTTACGCATGCGAGCTTCTTGAACATCTTCATGAGGTCCTTGCTCGAAACCTTGTGTGGAAGTTGGCGCGAGATGCCTCATGCACCAACGGCTCCTAACATCGTTCCACTGATGCGGCGGTGCGTCCCATTTTGCATCATGCTGCGCGAGACAACAACCCGACATTGCGATCCGAGATGACACAAACATCGGCCAATCTTGGGCGACCGCTGCTTCACATTGCACGGAACCACAACCGCTCTCCGTGTTCTCGCTCTCAACAATTGCGAGCGCCACGGGGACTAAGCGGTCATTCGCATCGGCCGCAGCGGCGGTGAGGATGGTACCCTGTACTTCCCACATAGGAAGGTGCCATCCATCGTGAGCACGGGGCGACAATGTTTGAACCCTTGATCGCTGACGGAAGGCCCGAAGACCCTTTCAAGAACAAAACAATTGGGCCCCTCGATCGGATGCACCCGCTCAAGCTTGTTTACGTCGTTCGGATTAGATTCGCGATTTGATGCGATAATCTTGGTACTAGGTTGTAAGCCTCTTGAATGTGCGAACATTCGCTCGAACTCTGCGTTTACGCACGCCATGCCGTCTTGTGGTGACGGGAACCCCACCATATTGGCAACATCCGCGGCGGGAGCTTTGGCGAAATGGACACATCTGCGGCGACGAGGTGGCTTATCAAGCGGCAACATACGAGGGCGTCATGTTGCGGTGCACGTGTAGCGGCTCGGCTAACTTCGCATGTGTGGTCCTTGACGATCGTTATCCAGGAAGCCCATGGCGTGATGCGTGAACCTCTGCTCCACGGACCTTGCCGGCCACGAGTTCATCAACACACTGACGATGTGCGTGTCGGGGTTGGACCTCTGCACCGTCGTCCGGCCGATGTTAACGGCGTATCTTGCAATAGCATGTTGTGCGGCGATCTTGTTAGGAAAGCGGCCTCCTACGAGCATGGTGTCCTCATTAAACCCCACTCGGCACCCTCCGGACGTGGCGGAACCGGCGATGTCGTCATAGCGTCGTCCAATCGAGAGGGGCGTAAGCAATGTCGATGGTCATAAAACCACCAAGTGCACCTCCCCGCGGCGGCTTCTCCGTCTTCGTCGTCCCCGAACTAGTTGTTTCCACGTCCTCCTCACTTTCCACCTCATCCACAGGTCGGTCGGTACTCGTGACAATCAATACGGTGACCACCATCTCTCCGCCTTCGTTGGGCTCAAAATTGACCGCCGCCTCCTCGGTTTCCATCGCCCGTCTCCTCCAACACTGCGGACCAACGCAGGCTCCTCCTCGCGGACTTCACCTTCACCGGAACCACCCGCCGGATGTCCCGTCCTCTCCAAGAAGCGAGCGTAAACCATCGGCGCGCATATATCGCATAGCGGCGGGGTTGCAAACAACCCCATGTAGTTGGCCCATGAAGCATCACATGTGACCTTCATCGGTTGCCAAATGGTCTCGCTGCACCACCCGCCACCGAGGCATACAACGCCTCGATCGCGGCTTCTTCCTTCGATGGCGCGATCGAGCGCGAGCGCACGCCCGCCTTAGCTCAGAGAGGCTCATGTCCTTTAGAGTCGGCGCCGGATCACGGTCGGTGACAATTTAACAGTCCGCACGTCACGGTCCGTCGCGTCTGAGCGTCCCGTGGAACACGAGCAGATCTTGAATTTCCGCCATAAAGTACCTAACACATGTGCATATGAAACCATCGAATTATTTACGGGATTTTTGTCCGAATGAGCGCTTCTACAAATTTGGTTATGCCCAGCTGTACCACGATCGTTTTGTCCTACATGTTTTCAATCCGATTGGAGTTCGTATGATTTTTCTATCAATGAAATGTCCAAGCTAATATTATTTCTAGTATAAATAATCCATAGCCTATTCTATGTTATCCTTCAAAATTTTCCTGTGGTACTATATAGTTACGAATTTTTTAACTAGTTCGATATTACAGTGCAAAAATAATTCAATTCAAAAATTCTTATTGCATTTCTACGTTTCTATACCCGAGTTAGACCTAGCTTACACCAAAGACATATGGGGTCTCGACAAGGTATTCTTTTCATTAAATTTCGATTTAAAAACTTCTTGAGAGGTGCGTCAAGTTTCTCATTCTAGCGGTGTAATCGTAGTGCATGCCTTTGAGCGCGATATGCCCGATCAAGAGTACATATACAAAGCGTTCGATGGGGCTATTTCTATTTTGTACTGGCCTCCAAATATTTTGCTATTTTATGACCAAGTTCATGAAACTATACAAATAGTCAAAAGGAAATTTACAACACTATTAGCAACAAGTCAGTTAAGTCAACTAATTACGGCATAATTATATTGTTAACTACTAAGTCTTCAAAATAAACTAACTACACAACTAAAACTAATGCATTCTTGCAATTCATCTAATTGCATCCTAATCACATAGCTAAAACTACCGATAATACTAATCGGATCACGAATGACACTTATCTTTTCTAGGTGCTCGCAGCGAGCTTCAAAGCTTATTTTCTAGGTGCTCGTGATTTTCATTCGCTTCGCGCTTTTTTTTTCGCTCGTATATTTTTTGCACAAAAATTTTTCCGCTCTAACCGTCGCGAGGCAGTGAGGTGAGGAGCAAGCCTCGTGGCTCCCTCCTCTATAAGCGCGGCGTTGCCTTGCAGAACTGACCACAGGCGCTTGCGCGCCCGTGATGGGCGCTTGCAGCCGGCTCAAGGCAGCAGGCCCCAGCCGGGTGGCGCGCCCCTCGATCGCCATGTGGGGCGCGGCCCGTGCCGCCGGGTGGGGCGCGGACAGTCTTGGCAGCGACGGCATGCGGGCCCCACGGGAAGTCTTCTGCCGTCCCCGACGGCGATTAAATGCGTCTGGGGTTATTTTGGAATTTTGAAATTATCAATCTTATTTTGAAATTTTGTTGCGATAGAAATTTAAATTAGTCAGAATTCGCTGGTCTCACGTGCCAAAACCAACGAAACAACGGTGTAGGGGCGCACCGAAGCCGTACGCTAGAAACCAGAGCGACGCGTCAGGCCGCGATAAATATCTACTGCCTCTCCTTCGGATCACTCGATTTGCTCCACTCGAAAGGACCGGTGCACTGTGAAGAAACTGCGGCAGCTCAAAGCCCTCACGTGCCAGCCACACAGCAGCCGGTCACTGAACGCCCTGCGCGCGCGATGGCTCTCTTGCTGCACAGCTGCCTTGCTCCGGTCCACGCCGCCGCCCCGGCGTTCCGGCGAGCGGAGACGGGAGGCGGTGCCCCGCGGCTTCCTTGCCGGCGGCCGTCTCGGACGTTCGTGGCGGTGGCCTCGGCCGCCGCTTCCTCCGGTGACGGCGCGTCCACTGCCGCTGCGGCGTTGGGGTCCGATGCCTCCGCGGCCAAGGCGCGCAGCTACGGGCTCGTGGGCGGGCCCAACGGCGCCATTGCCCCCACCGCCAAGTCCACCACCGTCGAGACCACCGTCGAGAGGGTACGTCGCGCGCGTCCCTGTTTGGTTCATTCCCAAGATTTGCTTTGCTTATGTTTGCGTGGTGTTGTGTGCACTAGGCTAATGCTGTTCTTGGAGCAGGTGATCTTTGATTTCCGATTCCTCGCTCTTCTCGCGGTCGCCGGGTCACTGGCCGGTTCCCTCCTGTGCTTCCTCAATGTAAGTGCTGTTATCCATTTTAATTTCCGCACCTAAGTCTTCCCTAATTTTGTACGATGCAGCTTGCTAGGTACTTTTAATTGGTACGATCTCCAAGTAGTTCAGTAGTAGTAGTATTTTTTGTCCGGAATCGCAAAATGATTATACTGGCAGTGTAGAATGGCAATTGGAAAGTATATGTATGTATTTGGTTGAGCTTCCTTGATCACTGACGTGGTTAATCAGCGGTTAGTCAGCTAATTAAGGTGTTGGTGTACCATGCATATCTAGTAAACAGAGACAAACATCGAGTAACCAGAGTAGAAGGTACAGCTCATACCGTACTTCCTTACTAGAGATTTCAATTCGTCAGGATTCTGGTAGAATTATGCAATCAATTGTAGCTCATGTCTGGGACTCCGTCACAGGCATCCAGAAACAAGTGAATGGTCGAAAGCACGAGCCACTAGCACGACTTTAACCTTTACTTTGCTTCTGTTCTCGCAAATTCCGTACTAGTATGACAAATTCCGTACTAGTATGTGTAATATAGCCATATTATTATGTTCTGTTTGTCCTTCAGTTTAAGCGTCAGTGCGTTACTGAGCAACAACATTGTAATGGATGTAATCATCTTATATCTGCTTGTGATCAGGGCTGTGTTTACATAAAAGAGGCATACAGTGTTTACTGGACGAGCTGTCTTCAAGGTGTTCATACAGGGCAGATGGTCCTCAAAGTCGTCGAGGCCATTGGTGAGATATTCTGCTGCTATTTGATCCAACGTGATATAACTTGGTTGTTTGTCACTTCCTCAAATCCAATAAATTCATTTAGCCAGTTAGCACAGAGAATGGTATTTGTCGCGATAATTCAATCATTTTTCAGCGACACCTCGCCCAATTAGTTCGTTATAAAGCATTTGGGGACCAAGTGTAACCCTCACACCTTAAATTTCTGATATGCCTAGAGATTGTTAGAATGGTAGGTTACTCTATAGGCTTAACAGATTCTTTAGGACTCTTTATCAGCCTTTAAAGGCTGCAAAGTGTAGTAATTGATTGAACTTTGCACTAACTGCTGCTTAATTTGACGGGCACTTGTCCTTGCAGATGTGTATCTTGCTGGAACAGTTATGTTGATATTCGGGATGGGTCTTTACGGGTTGTTCATCAGCAACACTTCTACTGATGTGCCTTCTGAATCTGATCGAGCTCTCAAGGGATCATCACTCTTTGGGATGTTTGCTTTGAAGGTAATCAGTTAGTCTTGCCAATCCCAAGCATTCCACAAGTTTTATTGATGACCACATCTAGCTGTTGACACTAATTCAATTGCTTAATTCAGACTAACTCCACTACTGACAATTCAGACTAACCGTTCATTCTTTAAAAGTGGGGTGGGGGGGGGGGGATATATCATCATATTGTATATAAACACTTCCTGGTCCTGGCTTTAAACATGTACTTACCATTCAACTCTGCGGTTTTTCAGATAACTTGGGACTGAATTTACTGAACATGCTATTCCCTAAGCATGAAAGCTGAGTTGTTCTTTTCTTCTTCTTTCAGGAAAGACCAAAGTGGATGAAGATTACCTCCCTCGATGAGCTGAAAACAAAAGTAGGGCATGTCATCGTGATGATTCTCCTGGTGAAGATGTTTGAGAGGAGCAAGATGGTGAAGATAACCACAGGATTGGACCTCCTTAGCTACTCGGTCTGCATCTTCCTGTCATCCGCTTCCCTGTACATTCTGCACAACCTTCACAGGCCAGAACATGAGGAGTCGGTAATGCCAAACTTGTAACTGAACCGAGTTGGGAGCTGGGAAGGAAGGAGGCCACGAGGCCATCGCCTCAGGATTTGTAGGCATTAATCCGATTCTGATGTGCTAAAAGCGGAACATGTAATCGTCGGTTCTGCAATAAAGAACCAACTGTAAAAGGATTAAGGTCAGATTTATCTTGTAGCTATAGAAAGAAAGAACATTCATTGGGTGCAGAATCGTTGATCTAATGTGGCATGAAATGCCTGGTTTTCAACTTCTGGCTGGTGTCGAGACGATTGGCCTGCGAGTCTAAGAAGAATAAGCACCAACAAGGAGAGATGAAACGTGGTTCTTTACAGCAAATGGGGCCATTCCATTCGCAACTTGCTCTCCTCGGTGACCTCGGCGTCGTCCTCCATGTTGGGTTGCGCCCACAGCTTCCATTTCCAAGCCATCTCTGACTGTTGCTCGACGCGTACCGAGTGGTCCAGTGGAAGATGAGGAGGACCAGTCCGGACTTCAGATCGATCGTGTGATAGAGCTGCACTGTACGATGCTCGTGCTTCCCTTGGGCCCGGGAGATCTCCCCGCTGTTATGACGTCATCTTCCAGTTCCAGCACGTTCTTTCGAAGCATCCGTTCGTTGATCGTTGTCGACCGGGGGCCATTGCAACTTGCGAACCAAAGGTTGATCCAGGGGGATCGACTGGAACTCTGGAAGCGCGGTGGGTCGTTTGATCGCAGGTTGAACGGCTCGGATTTAGGTTTTGTTTCGAGTATAGGAATTTCACAGCAACTTTTTTTTTTAAAAAATAAACACTTTAATTCCTGCTGGAATCCCGGGGATCATCTTTCAAAATAGGACCTTAATCTTAATTCGGTGGGCGCGACTAGCGCTCGGACGTTCGGCCCGAGCGCAACATCTTTATATGCTAAACGCAACAAAATTCAGAACATGTGCAACATATTTAAAATTCATACGTATCATTTCGAAGAGCATCACTGTGAAATCATCAACCTCACCGTGAAACAAAATTGCAACATCACTGTGAATAGTATCAATACTTTTTTTCTATAGATGCAACATTTTTTCTCTACATATGTAGCATCTCAAAGAACAATATGTAACATCATTTTCAATATAATGCAATATTATTTTCAACAGGCTTCAACATCAACATCAGAACTAGAAAAACAACAGATGGGCATCAAACCACACAAGGCGACGATGGCGGCGATGTGCGACGTGAGCTGCCACGCCTCGGGTGCGGGGTGGAGTGGAGGCGGGAGGCGAGTGCGGTGTGGGTGCAGCCGGTCGGGCCGGCGATGGCGACCTCCGGCTGAGCTGCCTCACCGTAGAGGCGTGGGTCGCGACAGTAGCCTGGCGGTGAGTGGCCGAGCATCGATGGTCGCTTAGAGGACAACGGCGTCGGGTGAGTCATCAATGACTGTTTGGAGGATGGGAGGGCATGATTTGAGAGAGAAGTTGAGAACGCGAGGGAGGGGAAGGAAGGTGGGGGAATGTGAATGAATGGTGGTGCTGATGTGAGAATAGTTGGAAAAGATAAGTGTAGGTAGGTGGGCTATTAAGACGAGGTGGGTGAGGTGGCGTCAATTTATTGAATTTTATGTTTTCCTAACCCGATTGAGAAAGAGAGGATACACCTGCTATCTTTCTACCGTGTTCAATCTCGGCCTTCAATCTCGGCCATTGAAGGATGATTCAATATCATGCACACGTGTGCAACCATTCGCCGTATTCGTATTCTGAACATGAAGAACCGTAGGGGCGTGGTTGATCCTTTAGGAGCAGGCCTGAAAATTTTCACCACTCGCTTTATTCGTTTTAACGCTCCACTAATATTGGCTGAGTTTTCACTTTGATGTCGTTGCCACTTGCTAGAGAGACCTGACTGAATTGCACCCGTCTATAGAGTCTAATGTGTTAACATTTGACCAACAACAATAACTGAGGAGAATTAAATTCTTAAATATTAATTAAAAGTTGCATAGCATATATTGTTGTAAATCTCGAGTCTAACAATCCCTATGGTCGTTAGCATCCCAGAGGTCACCCGATGGGTAACCTGGTCAGAGAGGGTCATGTTCCCATTGCTTGACCAATTGGCTTCTCGTAGAAGCTCTGAACTGGTACTTGGATCCAGTTCCAAGTATATTCCTTCTGTGTGATGAATGAAACACGTGTCTCAATTGCTCTAATCCATACAACGTTTTCGGTCCTAAGTCACTGACAATAACCACTCTATGGTTTTGTCCCCTACTAATATTAACCGATGATCAGTTGGTATTTCACTAATTTGCCCTTGCCCCTCAGGCCGGACACGTCACTTTCAAGGGACATCTTTTCCCGAATAAGCATCACCTCTTCGTTAGTTATTTAAGGATGGATGATGAACAGTAAAAGAGAGATCGAAGGAAGCAAGATCCAGCGATTTGAAGACAATTTAGGCTGTAGTAAGCAATACACTCAGTGTAATTAGAGCTAGTCTGTCGCCTTGTTTAAAACACACCCTGTAAAGATCCAATTCATTGTAATAAAAAGCAATCTCATTCTCTCTCAAGAACTCTTAACCATTTTCTTCTTTATATTTCATAAGATTAGCGACTTAATCGTCGACAATAACCCATTGCAGCGAGAGTAACTAAAAAACAAATCGAGCCACATAATCACGATGCCAACCAAAGCGGAAAGGACTTTGTTACGACACGCTATACCGTTAAGTGTTATCTCGACGGTACAACATCTAGCAGTAGGATCGTATGTTCTAATCGCATAACCACACTACTTCCTCCTCGGCTCCTTGAGACTTCCTCCTTTCCATTCGTGCTTGCCGGCCCCAGGCTTCCCAGTCTTCCTCCTCCGTCGGCTTTCTCCTCCACGCGCGCTCCGCTCCCTTCATCCTCCTCCGCGCGCTTGACTTCCCCGTCCTCCCCTTCTTTCTCCTCCGCGCTAGCTCGCCGCCGGCTTGCCAAGTCCTCCCCCCTTCATCCTCCTCCGCGCGTGTGGCCACGCATGCGCCTCCCAGTCCTCCACCCTTCGCCTCCACCCTTCGTCTTCCTCCACACGCACGGGGGCGCGCTGCCGGCTTCCCAATCCTCCACCCTTCATCCTCCTTGCGCTTCCCAGCCGTCCCCTCATCATTCTCCTCTACGCAATAGTGACATCGTGCCTCATCAAGTTTCAACTAGTTTCATTCAGTTATTTTGAGACATGTTTCATTAAGTTTCACCAAGTATCATTTTTTTTCCCATATTTTGTAGAGCAAGTTTCACTCAATTTCATGAAATTTTATCCCAAGTCTCATGGAGTTTCATAAAGTTTTATCTTTTTCTTTAGGATAAATTTTCAACAATGACATCGTGTCTTATCAAGTTTCATATAGTTTCATTAAGTTATTCTGAGACATATTTCATTAAGTTTCATTGTTTATCCATACTATGTAGAACAAGTTTCACCCATTTTCATTAAGTTTCATCCCAAATCTCATGAAGTTTCTTTTTTTTTTCCTAGGACAAGTTTTCAACAGTGACATCGTGTTTCATCAAGTTTCATATATTTTCATGAGACATGTGTTTCATGAAGTTTCATCCAAAGTCTCATGCAATTTCATCTTTTTTATATAAAGGCAGGTTTTACATACTGACATCGTGTTTCATCCAATTCCATATAATCTCATTAAATTTCATTTTAGTTTCATCATAAGTATTATAAAGTTTTATCTTTTTGTATAGGACAAGTTTTCAATAATAACATCGTGTTTCATCAAGTTTTATATCAAATCTTATGAAGTTTTATCTTTTTTTTATAAGACAAGTTTTAACAATGACCTCAGCTCCTCTTTACTCTTTCTTTGCCAAACCACAAGACGCCCCTGCCTCCTCTGACTGCAATCGTACCGCCGCCGGCTCCTCCTCTGGCAACGAAACCGCCCTCGCCGCCTCCTCTGGCTGCAACCGTATCGCCCTGTCTCCTCCTTTGGCCGCGAAACCTCTCTCCTCCTCTTTGGCGGCTTCGATTGGAAAGAGATGTTGAGAAAGAGAGAGAGCGAGAACGAGAACCAAACTAATGGAGATAGAGGACAGGGAACGAATAGATAAAGTGAGAAATAAGAGAAGATCTGATGTGTTGGTTTAATTTATATCGAGGACTGTGATTTGCCCTGTTTGCTTTCTCAAAGCGTTGTAGCCTTTGGTAGTACCTCTCAGACGGAAAAGGACGGTAGAAAAGTGAGCAAATAATAAGATAAAATGGTAACTGAGTAAAAAAGAAGAGAAAAGAAACGGCACATCGGGAGACGACGACGGCGACGCGTTGTGGCGGCTGGTCCCAAGCTCGAGCGCAGGCACCGCACCGATACCGATGCTCCTCCCACCCATCCACCTAATGCGCTCCCTTCATATCCACCCCCTTCACCAATTCATTCACTCCCCCGAAGCTCTCCGCGACCCAGCCCCTTCCCGGCGATGTCGTCGTCGCCGCCGCCGCCGCACGCTGACGACGGGGCGGAGGAGGGGGCCACCAGGAGCGACGGCGGCGGCAAGGCGTTCAGCTACGGGGAGGCGGGGTACTGGGACGCGCGCTACGTGGAGGAGGGCGTCGCGCCGTACGACTGGTACCAGCGCTACGCGGCCCTCCGGCCCTTCGTGCGCCGCTTCGCGCCGCTGGCGTCGCGCCTCCTCATGATCGGCTGCGGCTCGGCACGTATGCGCTGCGACAGAAGTCGCCCTCCCTTTCTCCTGCTCTTCTCCTGTCGATTGCGATTGTTCCTTAGAGATTGCGCCAGCTTAATGCATGGACTGGAGTAGCTAGCGTTGCTTCGCCTGCTGCTTGTGCGCGTGCTTGCGTAGTTGTCTTTTTTTCCGAAAGTAGAAAGCTCCTTTCTTTTTCATCTTCTTTTTTGAGAATTTTTTTATTCAAATATGTCCATGATAGTATGCAAATTTCGATTTCTGAATAGGGGTGATTAACAGATAGTGAGTGATCTTCTGGACTAGTTGCTTGCATAGGAAGTATCGGTTCTGATGGAAATCGCTGTTTCGGTGTAGTACGCAATAGTTTGTGGAAAGCTCCTTTCGAGTAACTGTGGTTTATTTGGCTGCAATTATTTTTGTTTCTCTATTCATCATCATCATCATGTAATTCAGATAATGCCATTCTCTAACTCCACACGTTGGCATAGGTGACTGCCCTTAATCTGATATTTATACTCTGAGAGCTTGGTACTGTGAGCTTCTGTGTGAGTGTGTGTTGCTACAATTAGGCCATGTGTGAAATGACAAGGTCTTGCTTTTGATGCCATACAACAGCAGACATTGTGATGCCCTGATGGGGGCAGGGGTAGTGTTTCACTCACGGACTACAGAGGCACACACCTGGAACCAACCAGCACAGTGCTGTATGATTATTTCGACCAACTTTGATCCTTCGAGTTCTGCAGTAACTTGAAGTTACTCCTGGCTCAGTGTTTTGTTGTGGTGCAAATGAGATGTATTGCATGACATGGCATCTCGACACGTTAGAAGCACCTATGTTTTAATTTTATTTTCATAGGTTTTACAAACGTCCTGTGCCCTGTTGTGTTCCATTGGTTGTATTCTTAGTACAGTGCATGCGTGTGTGTCAGGGTTGGGGTGCTGCAACGGGGCTGTGTTGTTCAAGAGGGAGTTTGAGTTTAGGTTCTACTTCTGAAGCTAAGCTCCAGAATATCAATGATTGCTTCTTTTCATCTAATAACACTCCCTGTGCTAATTCAAAGGTTCTTTCACTGCTCTGCTGTTTGTAGTTATGTCAGAGGATATGGTCGATGATGGCTACGTGGAGATAATGAACATTGACATTTCATCGGTTGTAATTGAGATGATGGGAAAGAAATGCTTCAATGTTCCGCAGCTGCAATGTATCCTTAATCGCTTTTATTTCCCTTTTTTTGGAAAATGTTGATCTCCTTATGACTTGTAGACATGCAAATGGATGTTAGGGATATGGGTATATTCTCTGATGAATCGTTTGATTGTGCCATTGATAAAGGTATGAATTTCTACAGTGGCGTTCTAGCAAGTATTGAAACATGTGTAATCCAGCTTGTTCTTTTTTGTGCATTTCTTTTAGGTACTTTGGACTCTTTGATGGTAAGTAGGTAACATTTGTCATCATTTCTTTCCTTGTTTTGGCACTTCTTCAACATTGCGGTCTTGCTACTTCCATAGTGTGGTTTGGATGCTCCTCTCAGCGCAGCTCAGATGGTTCTGGAAGTGGACAGGTTTTTAATATCTTGCCCTCCCATTGAAGTATCACTCACAGTCTCGTCTGCACTAAGACATCTCATAAATTTCAATATTCCTGCAGACTAATCAGTGGCATCTTTTGATTGTAGGCTTCTTAAACCAGGAGGAGTGTTTATGTTGGTAGGCACTTTGAATAAGCTTCTTCTGAGTGCAATTCTGAATCTGTTATTCCCTGACATTGATTATAATGATCAATTTTTTTTGTCTGAACTGCTAGATAACTTATGGTGATCCATCAGTGCGAGTTCCCCATTTAAACCAATCAGGATGCAATTGGGAAATTGTACTATACATTCTGCGTACGTATAAATATTATGCTATTTTGATCCTCTTTTTTTTTTGCATGGCAGCCATGTTATCTGACAACAAGTTTAGTCCACCTTGGCAACTTTCCCTGCTTAGCACTAGTTGAATTTTTCTGTATGAACACTACTCTAATAAAAATAGTACTTCTGTTTGCTTGCTCATGAATATTAGTTGCCCCACCCCTTACATAAATAATAAAGTCAAGGTATAACCTGTGTAGTTGATCTCATTGAATTCGTACAGTATTGTAATTTGTAAGAATTCTACATACAAAAGATCAATGCAGAAATTTCAAGTTTTTAATGTCTGTGAAGGTGCTTTAGACCCAAGTAGCAGATTGAGGTTAAGTATATGTCGTTCGGACGGCCCACCGCCCCCAACGGCCAGGTGAAGAGTCAACGAAAACAACCCCTTCAACATACGAAGGGTTACAAGAGACATCATCTCGATGCCTCGGACAATCGGTCCACCACCTTTCGCTGAAGGGTCCTCGGCCGACAGGGCCTTGAGGCGGGGCGAAGGGAGGGCGAGGCCCCATGGACCAAGGAAGGTGGCGTGGTAGACACCGCCCACGGAAGTCCACCATGCACCAAAGCTACAAGCGAAGGGTGAAAAGACCGCAAGGCCCCAATAGTTGTAGGGCATTTAAAGGGGCACTGGTGTAATCTCCTACCTCCCAACTTGTAATGTTATAAATAGACCCTCCTGCGTATCAAGTGGGCATGGGGATATTTTTTGGACACATAATAAAATATCATTCATTCCTCTGTACCGTTTCCCATACTTTGAGGACTTCGGGACCCCTACCTCCTTCGTAGCAGGTATCGGCCTTGAGGCCCTCCTTTTTCTATTGTTTGGTCTATAGCCACAACAGTTGGCGCCGTCCGTGCGCATCGGCAGAGAAGCAACATCGTGATGGCACCCAGAAGGAAGAAAGCGTCCAAGGTCTAGGCTGCCATGGGCACGACGTCCAGGATACCTTGAGTGAAGTGAAGCAAGACATCCGCAGCCGCCAAGGTGTCACTACCTGGAGAACACCACGCGGGGCACCAACGAGGAGGTCGTCGGAGAGGACGGACGGGAAGTGCGAACCAAGGTGTCGCTACTTGGAGAACACCACGTGGGGCGACACCTTCTACCCGCAAACTCAAGTGCGAGCAGGGAGGCCTATGAGGATGTGCAAAAGGAGCTAGAACTTCGTCAAGAGTCGTCGGACCTGCACTAACGCAACCCCTCGGTAGCACTCGCCACGCTACCTCCGGCGGCGGCATCCCTCGTCACTCTACCTACGGCGGCGACACCCCTCATCGCGCCACATCCGTGGCGGCATCCTCGTCGCTCTACCTCGGCGGCGACACCTCGTCGCGCCACCTCGGCGGCGGCATCCTCGTCCGCCACTTCCGTGGCGGCATCCTCGTCGCGCTACCTTGGTGGCACCCTTAGTCACGCCACGTCCGTGGCGGCGGCCTCGTTACTGCCGGGTGGCCGCGTGCCACTCATGCAAGGCGGAAAATCTTCAAAGGAGACCGAGTTCTCTGTTAAGCATGGAGTTTCTTGGTGTATGAGGCAACCATTGAGGCGGTTGGAGGGACGACACCACCAAAGCAAAAAAAAAACATCGCCCTCGCTCTCACGGGGTGGCATTGACATGGTTCTTCGCCTCTCCCGTGATCCATATATGCATGGGGCGCTCGGGGCGGCTTAACAACAACTTTCGGGCAACTACGGGGCGAAAGGCGAAGGACATATGTTCATCGTGAGGCGAGGGTAAGCGAGTCTGCGAAGCTTCTTTAAGAGGTTCGCGAGAGGTCAAGTCTGGTGAAGGGCATCACCGACAACACCATCATTAACGCCGCGGTGCGGCTCGAGTAGGCCCGTGGCGGAGAGGATAGCACGAAGCCCATCCACAATGTGGAGAATTTGTTCGACAAAATGGAGTGCAGCGCGCGCGGAGGAAGATAGCGTGCGTGAAGCGACGAGGCGACAACTACCATGGTGGGCAAGGCGACATCTCGGCAAAGATGGACCGACGATCGCGCGAAGCGAGAGGGTGGTCGCGGCCCACGCCGATGATGATCACGTGAACCGCTCGGCGGAGGGGCGACACATCTTTCACGTCGAAGGCGACACCACCCTACCAAAGAATGCCGCACTATCGTGGCCATGAGGATTACATGAACAAGGGGCGGTCCGCGATCGAGGGAGGACCGGCGCCATGACAATCCGACTCCTGGCACAACAACTGTGCATCGAAGCCCCTGAAAGGTCATCAACACCATAATCGGGTATCCTCCCTGGATCTGGGATCCAAGAGACAGCGGCACGACTACGCTCGTCAAATTCATCACCTTGCGTCTTACCCCGCCAACATACCCCCAAAATACTCCGAAGTGTTCATCACCTTCGGCCCCGAAGACGCAAGGGGGCTATTCTTCCCACATCAAGACCCCCTCGTCGTCTCGGTGACCATTGCAAACTTTGAAGTGAAGCGCATATTGGTTGACATTTTTTGGTGGAACAAATAAAATATAATTCGTTCATCTGTATCGCTTCCCACACTTCGAGGACTTCGGGACCCCTACCCCCTTCGTAGCGGGTAGCGGCCTTGAGGCCTTCCTTTTTCTACTGTTTGCTCTGTAGCTACAACGGTATACTCTTACATCTACCATGCACCTCTATTCCCCATGTATATTTCTTTTGCCTGTCCATTGAGGCTTCTCCAGGAATGACACCTTTTCTCTGCTCATAAATTCGGTCCTCTTAGGCAGAATACAAAGTGTCGAGTCACTCTTCTGTAGTTGAGTAAGCGATCCAGGCTTTTGGTTTCAGGCTTCAGTAACTGAGGCAAAATAGAAAAAGAGATGCCATATTTCTCTTATACAGCCCCAATCTGGGAAACTTTTTCCAAACTGCACTGGTTGCATTGACAGCCTTGTTTTCTAGATTGCATGTTGACTTACCCAGCAACTTTTATTGTTCATCATAAAGTTAATTGCACATGATTTCTTTTATCCAATGTGAGATTTTTGTATTGTAGTACTTAATCTGAAGAACTTGGCGACTAAAAAACTCTGGAAATCATCTCAAAAGACAAAAGATTTATTGGTCCATACTACTACAAGTAATGATAAAAAGATAGGATAGAAAGTAGTATGATGAAATGAAAACAAATATTTGTCACAAATCCTGGTTAATTGAATTTAATTATTCTGTACTTTTTGTGGACTATATCATCAGCATTTCAATGTATTGCAGCAAGACCTGGGTTCAAGGGAAAGACAAGAAGGTCTATCTTGGATCCTGTTCCACTGACAGAGAGGGTAGACTGCCTGATGGCTTTGTTCCGGAGGATCCTGACTCTCATTATATCTATGTCTGCAAAAAGGTGCAAGGATTAACAGGGACAAGTTCTCCAACAATAAACCATGTAGAGACACAAGTCGCAGAGTGAACTTTAGGCTGATTCAACTCACATCATTTGTGCATTGTTGCGATTTGTACAAGATCAGACGACGTGATGTTGCCACCATTATGGCCATCCAAAGATAGAAAGCCTGCCTTTGCATGTATGTGTATTTTTAAACTGATCTTGTAAGAATCAGCGAATCATTGTATTGTGCTACAACTGGTTTTTGTGTTGTGTGGGAAGGCACAACATAATTATTTGGCACATTCGAGGAAGAAATTTTCTCCTTGGAGCCTTTGTTTTCATCCGCTGCTGTGCAACGCGAAAGCAATTGGCCTTTTTCAGGGAATGTATTTTGTTTGTGGAAGTAAAATACTATCAGCTTTTTGAAGAAGTGTGTTCATGCAGACCGTTTTTCAGGGAATGTATTTTGTTTGTGGAAGTAAAATACTATCAGCTTTTTGAAGGAGTGTGTTCATGCAGACCGTTCTGAATCTGTAGCAGATTATCATATCTACTGTTTCTGCTAGGATTATTGTTGATGATGCCTGATTGAGATTTCTGAGACCTAGTCATCTTGCAAGTAGCAATGCTTTAATGCTCCTTAACACATGGAGGTCAATGTTACTGTATCCCCTGTTTTGGTACCAGCATATAAATTCAGTATATTTCGTTGTCCTGATTGATCTGTGTAACACATGGAAGCACCAGCTTTGCAGCATAGGTTTTTGGGCAATCAATCTTCAGACTGATAAATTTTATCGTACAGCTCTCTATATAAATCATTTGCGTACTTGCGGTTACATGATCAGCAAGGTGAATGGGTTTCTGTATCTGACTTGATTTTGCTTCCTTCTTGTACTGAACGAAATGGGCACAGCAATGGCAGTGATACAACTTGTGGTGGTGGTACTGCTGTACTATTTATATTGTGAAAAGTTTTTTTCCGTGCTAAACCTGTCCACATTTTTTGCACTCAGGGAGCCTTTTGCCTGCGAGGAAATACTGAACAAGCACAAGCGCTCGCTGCGGCTGGTAGCTGGGGACCTCATGGCCTGCTCCTCTCACGGTTACGAGGCTGAGGTTGCCCTTGTACTGAACAACGTATCCACCCACCTCTCCAGCACCCTGAGTTAAGAAGATTGAACAGATCATTATAATTGTCAAATCCTAGCAAAAACTAGTACCTCAAAAAGTTCGAATTCTTCGAGATTCTTATCCGAGTAGAATTAGGAGTGTTACATCTATGCTAGATACAGATTTTGGTGCATGCCGTTGTGTTTGCTTGTTATTGCAATAAACAGGTGAGAGCAGGATAGAGTTCGAGTGTAAGCACCTGAGTGCTGCTAAACCATGGTCTCCATTTATCAGCAACTGGAAGCTGGAGCAGGTTGACAGAGTATCTACTGGAAGTGACCGGCACTCTCCCATCAGTGTCTCCACTGCAAAGATCAGGTGACATTGTATTGATTAATTTTCATATATACCATAAATCAGTTCAGATCCATTTTTTATGGTTGGATCAGAGTGTAAGGATCTGAAAAGATTATATCATGCACACCTGTACACCCAGACTCTGATGTTGTTTTTCATGAGCTCCTGGATGGTAGGTAAGATTGTCGAGGGGCTGTCGACCCAGCGTCTCAAGACCTCACTGGAAATAGATGAATCCTTCTGTAAATCATGGTCTTTTCCTACTTTATTACCAAGATATGTAGTTCCTTCTAGATGTATTCCATTTGTGTTCAGTAAAATAAATAAATAAATAAACTAGCACCATGCATTCATTGCCTTCTCATTCTGTTAAGTCGGACGCATGTTGGAGAGCAAATCTCCAGGAATTTTGAGCACGCTACGCCAACTCATCGAAGAAAAAGTTTGCTTACGCATCATGTGAAAGGCAGTTGCTAGTTGCTACAAGTTTGAGCAAACCACCAACCTTCTGCGCTGCCAACTTTCTTGTGCTACACCTACCCTTCAGGAAGGCATATGATGCCCCCACATTATCATATTGTCGCAGGCAAAAATCCAGGGCGAATGGAATAAGTCATTTGTAGATGAACACTTTTCGTGCATGTACAGCGCATGCAGGTATGGGCTGATGTAGAGTTTTTTTTTCTTCTATTATTTATTAAAAAAAATATAGCACAGGTCTAATTCTATTTTCAATGTCATATATATATATATAATTCGGTGCAAGCCTGCTACCTAATAATCGTGAAATTAATGTGGTATGATTTTCCTATGACGTGTGTGTGTGAGAGAGAGAGAGAGAGAGGTGTTGATGATTGATGAAGCACCAATAATGTATCTCCCATATATAATGGATGCCATGTCGACGGAACTAATCATAGACCCTAGTTGGGGTCTGATCGTTCGGCTTCAAAACTTTGATGGTACGGTGTACTGTGATCAAACCAAGCATGGGCAACATTTGCAAAGAATTGAAGCTCCTTGGGTCACAAAAGAAAAGAAGGGAGGGTCCGTGGAAAATGGGCTTTGATTTTTTTAAGCTTTTGGGACTAGTAATGAGCTAGTGCAACCTGCTAATGTATGGTTTGATTTTTGTGTACGTACGTGCGGTCGGTGTAGCAGTAGCAGTCACTACCTGCACTGTGACCAGGGGTAGTCGAGCCGGGTGACGTTTGCGTGGAGCGCCTTTTGTACATCTGGGTTGTTGAGGTAGGCCTCCACGTAAAAATCCGTGCACGGATCGAAGCTCTCGATCTGGTCACGTCACGTAGAATCCAAGTTAGCTTTCCCATTTAGCATTATTATTATCAAACCCATCTACTGTACTGATCGTCTGCGATGGTCACGTACGTACCGATGCGTTGATCGGCGGCGTGACGAGCCCGTCCGACTGGCAGATTGGCGCGTAGATGTTGTAGATGTCGATGCCCTGGAGGCTCTCGCTGGCCTCGTCGGTGGCGTCGTCGCAGAGCTGGTTCGACGCGGCGCCGGCGGTGAAGTTGCAGTTCTTTCTGATGCCGTCGGCCACCTCGTCCGAGATGAGCGCGTGCGTCCAGAAGAAGTCGATCATGCCCTTGGCGTCCGTCCAGCTGTTGATCACCGCGTTCCCGATCTTAGTTGGTCGTACCGATCGAACCCACACCACACGCCACGCACTCATCATGGTTAGTTAGTTGCTAAAGACTTTTAGCCAAGTAGCACTAGTAGTACGTACAGTTAATGTTCGATGTACGGTTGGACGTGCTATGTATGTACGTACGTACGTACCATGATGCCTTTGAGGTTGATGTGGGGGGATGGCTTGCCGCTGCCGGCGTGGCGGAGGATGGATTGGGCGAGCTGCGGCACGTAGTGGCCGGCGTAGCTCTCGCCGGCGATGTACAGGTGGCGGTCCTTGTACTCGGGGAACCGCTCCATCCAGTACACCAGGAACCAGTACGCGTCCTCCGCCGTCCGGCTGTCCCCGCTATGGCTGTAGTCCGCCGTCGTGTTCGAGTACGAGAACCCCACCCCGGCCGGGCTCTCCAGGAAGAGCACGTTCGCCTCTGCAAACATCATCACTCACGGGCAATCACCAGGAGTTTCACATGTGCGGGCGCGGGCGCGGGCGCTGGCGCTTGTGGACGTACCGTTGTTCCAGGAGTAGGGGTTGCGGTACAGCGTCTCGCCGTCGCTCTTGACGCGGAACGGGCCGAGCTCCTCCATGGCGCCGTACCCCAGCGACGAGCACCCGGGCCCTGTGATGTGACACGCGCGGACACACGTACGTACGTGAGAACCAGGCCCTCGCACACGCTCGAGGCAATCATCAGTCATATATGTGCCGCACTTACCTCCGTTGAGCCAGAGGAGGAGGGGCTTGGACGCCGAGCCGTTGCCGACGGCCTCGGCGAAGTAGTAGAACAGCGCGCGCCCGGCCGTCGCGTTCACCGTCACGTACCCCGCGTACTGCGCGAAGTCCACGCCGTCCGGCTGGCCGGGCAGCGCCCCCACGCGGTCGGACTCCTTGCTCCCGACCACCGGCGCGGGCGCGGGCGCGGGCGCGCTATCCGTCGTCAGCACGGCCAGCGACTCGGCTGCCCACGACTGGCTCGCGGACAGCGACCCGTGCAGCCGGTCGAGGTAGTCGCCCTGACGCGTCCGCTCCTTCGCCGCGGCCGTGCCCAAGGCGAGCAAGAACAACAGTAGTACGGTCCTCCTTGTGGTGGTCTTGCTCCTCCTCATGGTGCGGTGCGCCCAGCCGCTCGTGTCGGCACTGTTCAATCTGCCAGCTATGGGACGGGGCGAGCACACTTGGGATGGTGGGTGCCGGCCGTGTCAGATGTTTCATATTTATAGGGCGGAAACGGGGTTGCCGAATTCATTCCAATGTGGGACAAATGACAGGCAGGAATTGGTGGCAGAATTCCCATTCAAACAAGGCAGATCATGTGCCATGCCCACCACGCGTATGCCACTGTGACCTACTCGGTTTGCCGTCCATATATCTACGATTTTTTATTATTTTTATTTAATTCTTTTTTTAATAATATTTCAAAGTTAACTTTTCGTTAACTTTATTTCCAATTCTAACATCTTTGATCAAGGCGTGGCAGAACCACTCTGTCAAGTCACTTTCTTCGGCGTGGCCAAAGCTGTCACACAAGCCCCTGTCCGCACACCATATCAGAGTGGAGGGCTTGCGTGACCATTGTCACACTACAAATATATTACATTTTGAGAAAATTAGCTTACTAACACTGCAAATATGTAAAATTTGGAAAAAAAATAGTAGCAAATGTGAGACCACTTGTTAGTAACACCAATACTATTTTCAAACCTGCAAATTCTACGCAGCGTTGATAGTTTTGTGGTGCAATCCTCGGTAATTATGGATCTATTTAATTTGCTGTTCGAGACCAATGTGCAAGGGCAGAAATTTAGGTTCAACTTTTCAGCATATAACAATCAATTAATCGGCTAGAAAGTGGTCATTAAGAGTTTAAGACAGTCCAACACTTCCCTAAATGATAATGAAATATTTTTGTTCTTCCTAGGAACATTTCAAGTCATAAATTAATTAGGCTTGTGATTTATGGCATCTAAGGAGATTATTGGCGGTTAAGATTTACAATGAAACAATGAACAACATGTATACATTGATTTGTCTTTTATTGTGTAAAATCCCGTGTGAGAATTAGAAATCATCGGTTGCAAACCGTGTGTGTGTGTAAATTTCACCATACAAATCGTCCTTTTTGTGCACTCTGTGTCTCATCACAATTCTCTGAACCCATCGACGCATCACGATCCGAGTCAGCAAGGTAGGCGCATAATACAGCTGTAGATCCTTGTGCAGGCCAGCCCGTGAGTCATGCAGACAGACCGACAGACCGACCCCAGATTAGACGGCAACGCGACAGGTCGTTCCTAATGCCGTCCGGTGCGGCCTCAACTGGCGTCGATCTTAATAGCGGGCACCAATGCGTGCGTGGATTATGAAAGTGGCACCGGTCGCATCTCCACGCAAAATTAATAGAAAAGATTGCTAAAAAATACATGATTCTTGTATCTCTTCAGGGCATGTACAATAGTACAGACAACTGCTGTCTACAGTAACTCTCTATATCACCTGTAGATAGCACTATAAACAACTCATACAATGGATTATGTTTTCACTTGTTTTTATAGACAACACAATCTTTTAATACTTTTATGGGACTAAGACATTTACTACTCGGTTCTGATGATACAGTTGGCTACATAATTATAGATATTTATTACCTATGTAATTAGTGTTTAGTTTGATTATCAGGGTTTCGGCTCTCAAAAACTTGCTTCTCGGTCTGCTCTATTAATTTAAAACTAGCTCTCCTACCTGTTTCAAAAAAAAAAAATCTAAGAAATTAGATTGTGCAATCAGAGACAGAGTAATACTGTTGTCCACTGGAGCAGGTGGGACCAGAGGGCGTGAGATATATATATCATCTGTGATTTAGCCCCGTTAGCTATTGGTGAGGTCATTTTGTACATCCAATACTTTACCTGGGGGAGAAAGAACAAGGGTAGGGCTAAAAGAATCTTCTTCCCTTAGCTCTAATATGATGACATTAGACTAACTAGACATAACATCATAGGTAGACTGGAATTTGGCGTCGACTATGCTTGAGATAACATTTCCAGTCTCTCTCTCGGAAAGGAGACTAGCCCGGCATCATCTACGAATGATTCAATCGTTTGCAGCGGGTCTAAATCGACGGTCAATCCTGCCCAACATTGCCATTTGCACACACGCGGCGATTCCCCAGTTTGCTCTATGCCGCAAGGTGGCATCATCCGTTGAAGAACTGTCGAGGTCAATCCAAACGATTACCTCGTAAATAAATTTAGAATCGTAAGAATAATACAAAAATATAAGAACATAATAGTAAATTGAACACAGAGATATAAGGTGATCCCTAACTTCTCCTTATCACTCTTCTGTAAAACTGTAACACAAAAGTTTGGGATACCCCTTTTATATAGTTTACTGGGAGGATGAGGAGTCCACTATGAGCAGTCGCTAGCGGCCTGTTCCTTAACACTCCTGGGCACTCATCCATCATGTAATATCTCGTGAACTTCATAAAAACCCATGAGAAAATCTCGAAAGAGTACATGAAACACGTTTCTTGTCTTGCTTTAATTGCCTTATTAAAAACATTAGCAAAAAACTCCAGGAAAACTCGTCAAGAGAAGAAAAAAAGTACAATCTACCCAATTTCTATTTGCTCTATCTTGGTTCAGAACAGGGATACATTCAGGTACCTTCATATAAGCGTCAATCCAAGTTTCTATAAAGGTATGCAATTACGATATCCATCAATTTCATTTCTAAATTTAAGTTTATTGTTATTGAAATTAAATATCTAAATGTAGTTCCGCCCATGACCGGGAAATAGGTTTATTCATAATCAACCCCTGGTCGTTGAGTGAAACCTTGTGCAACGAACCTTACTTTATGTTTTACAATTTAATTATTTTCATTTCTCTTCCGAACAAATACCCACATGTGTCCTACAGGTGTGCGGCTTAGGGGCCAAACACCTCTCTTTTATTCAGAGATAATAATTTTGCTTCTATTGCCTTCTTTCAATCTTCCCAATCTGATATTTTTCTTACATTCAGTGAGCGATGCAGGCTCTGGATCAAGATTGATGATTGTGATAATTTTCTTTACAAAATGAATGTTGACATTAGTTGCTGTCATATTCATAGATTCTCTCGTGAACACATAATTTATAGTTATTTCTTCATGGGGATGATTCTTCTAATGCTTCTACTTGCTCATCGCTGCTTCTAGTTGTTGGATCAAGTCCCTTTAGTTTTTCAACTCCGATGTGTGCGCACACATCCATACTGATGTCTCCCTATGTGGGAATATTCAAATCCGGTATGTTTTTTACTGAAGTTTCCATACTGGTGCCAGGTCTCAACCGACTCCCCTTCGATCTTTGGGCAACCGGTGATCGACTGTGTCAAGTTCTTCTTATCCTTTTTCGCCAGGTGTCCACAGTTACTTGGGATTCGAGGGGCCAGAGTTTCCATCCTTTTATTCCAAGGCCTCTGGACGGGATTAGGGGTACCTTCAATTTTCGTTGGTATTTCAACCTTCCCCGATGCATTGCGTGCAGGCATATGCGACTTGGTCACACTCTTCAAATCACTAAAGTGATCACGCAGTTGATTCGCTAATGCTTGCAAATCAATTATCTTCTGGACTTCTGTATTTGCTTCACTAGTGCGCAACTAATGTGCATGGATTCCCGTGGCTTGCCACATTATTTCACGATATTTTTCATCAAGGGGTTGATTTCTCCCTAATTGCGGGAAACTATCATGATCAAATGTGCTATTAGTGAAGCGATGTATGCAAATCTATAGTCATAGCGTCGAGATACACGATTATGGATGTTGTTTCATAACCAACGTATATCTCATACTTTCGGAGAAGTCCCATGGTAGTTCGCTGCAGTAGTGGTATATGTATATAAACGTTGCAATCAAACCTGCGAAGATGATAAATTTTCGGTGCTTGCTCTTGCGCTAGTTGTATATGTGAATGGATGTTATATGCAGACGGTCTAAAATTGATGAGAGTTCTTTGCGTGTAGAATTGCGTGTTCTCGCATGTAGTTGATAAATTACAATTCGCAAGAGCGATCGGCAATAAATTTAATTCTTTTAATTAAGGCATATGCTAGTCCATTCGGTGTGAGCAGACGATGCGGAATGCTCAGCGGCAATTCACATTGCCATGGCGGGAGCACGTGCTGCTCGGTGTAGCTGTGAGTCGATTCTTGGCTGCCGCTTCGTCGCTATGCGCGCTACCAACCCTTCGATGAGGACATCCCTACTCCAAGTATTCATGATATATCTAAAGGTCCCATGACAAGAGCACGAGCAAAGAACTACAACAACGGTGAACTTGTTCTTTAACGAGCATAATTTTAATAAGAATTGCTCTTGCCTAATTCTAGTGTTTTGTGTATACTTAGATATAAAGAGGAAGGAACGAACCAAAGCACTAGAGGAGCACCGTGCTAACGCAAGAAGACATTCATTTGGGTGATTCACGCGGCAAGAAGAAGAATTCAAAACCATGCAAGCGGTAGAAGGCCATGCAACCAAGGAAAATCCCACACATGCATGCACATGAAAAGGGACTTCACGTGTCGCAACCACTTGGTGAATCTCACGCATGCATACATACACATGAAAAGGAAGCCTTGTATTTAATCAAGTATTAGTTATTGACAAGTTGGGTGAACAGTGTAAAGCAAGAGAGTCCACATTGTTTAGAGATAAGAATAGGGAGAGGAGCGGTGGTGTTTGACCGAGCGGAGTTGAATCTGTTATGGCTTGACCGAGACCACCACTAGCGCCCTAGGCCGGCCGTCTGGCGTTATGTGGAGGACGCCCATAATCGTCGGTTCTTCCTTTGTAAGGGACGATAATTTGAGATTAAAACGACAAATTGCTTTCTTCTTCTTGATGGCCAATGCATCAATAGGGAAATTGAGAGTTCTTATTAATTGAGATCGTTCAACCTTTCCATTTGGAATTGAGCAGCGATAGGACTTCGCTTGGTGGTCGTGAAGTCGAGCGTGTGTTCTTGCGAATTAAAGAGTGTTCGTTCTTGCATTGGCACGGAGGATCACTACGATTCGAGAGGCTACACGTGAGTATATTGATCCTCGTCGAGAAGATCAGGCGACCCGTATCATCCGTATCGAGCGCGGTTGACTCGGTAGGATTACTTATCCTAGATTAGATTGATTTTATTTTGTTCTTAATACCTAGAGTCCATAAACCGAAAATTGCAATACAAAATTCCAAACCCTAGTTTTGCATCTGTTTTTTGTGAGTTTAGTTAGGTTTTAGTCCATTAAATTTTTGTTTAGTGCTTGATCGTCGTGTTCTTTTGCGTAACTTAATCGTTGTGTCCACGTAAACCAAAAAAAAAAATTGCATCTATTGTTGTTCGTATACGCTTTCTTGTGGGTTGGCACATCACCGAACCGATCTGTGTTTGGCGAAGAAAACTTTCATCGATTGTCTTTGTTTGATTTGACATCACACCAACTCCTTTGTCTTCTTGACGGAAGGTGTTTGGTTGGATTAAATCACACAACTCCTTTTGTCTTTGTTAGTCGAGCATTGCACCACGTATAATCTAGTTGCAATCACAAGTCACACCTTGAACACTATGCCCCGTCCGCACACCATATCAGAGTGGAGGGCTTGCGTGACCATTGTCACACTACAAATATATTACATTTTGAGAAAATTAGCTTACTAACACTGCAAATATGTAAAATTTGGAAAAAAAATAGTAGCAAATGTGAGACCACTTGTTAGTAACACCAATACTATTTTCAAACCTGCAAATTCTACGCAGCGTTGATAGTTTTGTGGTGCAATCCTCGGTAATTATGGATCTATTTAATTTGCTGTTCGAGACCAATGTGCAAGGGCAGAAATTTAGGTTCAACTTTTCAGCATATAACAATCAATTAATCGGCTAGAAAGTGGTCATTAAGAGTTTAAGACAGTCCAACACTTCCCTAAATGATAATGAAATATTTTTGTTCTTCCTAGGAACATTTCAAGTCATAAATTAATTAGGCTTGTGATTTATGGCATCTAAGGAGATTATTGGCGGTTAAGATTTACAATGAAACAATGAACAACATGTATACATTGATTTGTCTTTTATTGTGTAAAATCATAGCGTTTACATCCTAGTGAGCCTCAGCTCTTACTCTGTCAAATGAATTAGGTATGTTGCATGTGATCCTGAGTGTAAATTATTCTACTTCTAGTATAAAAAAAGAGTCCTTACAGATATAACAAAGAAATTTGTACAGCAACTTGGCAAATTTGCTTTTGTTTTTTTATCAAAGAGGGGAGCTTTCTGAATGTGATACTCAAGGTAGTTAGAATCGTGATCCCACTCTTAGAGTCTTACGATTCTACGAACCCACGACACCCTGTCAATCCAAATCGCACCGTGAATCGGAATCAGGTAAAATCGTAGTAGAGTCGCGATCCAAAGAGTAGAATTGTGTAGAATCGCAGAGTAGAATCGTGGTAGAGTCGTTTTGGCAAAAAAAAATATTTTTTTTAGAGGCCAGGGTTTGCTGATATTTTATTTTAGAGAAAAATTTATTGATATTAATTTCTGAGAATGAAACTACAAATAAACAAGGATAATGCAAAATATTATATCAGTGTGGTAATGCTAGTATAAATATCTATATTATGACATGAGCAATCTTGAGCTTGATAATGATGAGCTATTTTTATTTCTGGAGTATGTCTAGCTGCTTTTAAGAAACATGCAAGTGTTGTAATTAGATATTAATTTACAAAAGTTGTGAACATTTCTCATGTAATTGTAGTAAATTAGTCATGATCATTGGCTGTTCTCCTGTAGTTCAGAACTATATCACCCATCATGTCAGTACCATTATACTTTTCTGTTGTGCCATAAAAAGTGTTTTGTCCCTTTTTCAGTTATAAGTAAGTGGTAAACCATATAAGAATCATACAAACTTAGATGTTAAATATGTGTATTTTTATAATTCCGTAGAATCGCCGATTCTACCATTCGATACTACGATTCGATCCTATCGGAGGCAAATCGATCAAACTTAGGATCTCGACTCTGACTACCTTAGTGATACTAACGGATGCAAAAATAAATTTATTGTGCGTTTGATTGTAATCATATATAGCTACATGTGCATATGCCATACCCGTAGATGCAAGAAGTCAAATATGTAATAAAACAATGTGCCATTTGTATTTTTGTTAGAGGGAAATCCAATAATTAAGCTCAAAACTGAGAAGTTAAAGTTTAAACACACTGGAATTACATTGTATTATGTCATTGTGTGAATTGGTGGGCCAGCGGCACATAAGTTACCACTGTCACGCCACGTGTAACATCCCAAAGTTTTGTTCTCAAAAATAAAATTAATAAATTTATTATTTATTGATTTTTTTGAATTTTAAAAGATTTTTTTATTTTCTTGAATTTTCTATATTTTAAATGTTAAAAAAAATTATTTGAGTTTTCCGGGTTTCTCTTGGATTTAAAGTTAAAAATAAAAAAACTTGAATTTTCAAGTATTTAAAAAGATTCTTCCCATTTTACCAAAAATAAAAAATAAATTATGTGCAAAAATATAAGTCAAATTTAAGTTGAAAATAATTGTATTATGTTCCAAAAATAACATCCTAGTTTTTAGGAACTTTTTGAAGTTTTTTTTAAGGAACCAATTGAAATTTCCTTGATTTGTTAAAGCTTAATTTAAAATTTTAGGAAAATAAACCAATTTAATATGAAGAAATCAAAGTTCAATTAAATTCAAAAATCAGTTTATTTGATTTTTTTGAATTTTTGGGCTTTCCAAGTCCCTTAGTTATTCCTTGGAATTCTATTTATTTTATGGCTTTTCCCTAAAATTCTTTTCTTACTTGTAAAATTTTAATTTAATTTAATTATTTTAAAAGTGTTAATTCCTTTAGGAGTTCTTGCATTTATTTAAATTCCAAATCTGAAATTCAGATTTAGGTTCCTTTTGTCAATTCAAATCTCGGTGTGAATTTCCAAAATTCAAATTTCGTAATTTGAATTTCTTTCCGCTATTTATCTTCATGCTGAGCTCAATTCTTTTTGTCCGGCCTATATTCCAATACTCAATTCAAATCTTTTAATCATATAAGAAACTCCCTCTCCCTCTTCGGCTCTATTTAAGAAACTCCCTCCGCATCAAAATTCTCGTCTCTCCTTCCTCTTCTGAAGCCCCGAGAAGCCACCGTCGGATTTGCATCGACCTCACCGGATTTCGTCGACAAACCCGTCGGCCGCTGAAGGTCTTCTCTGCCGCGTTCCGCCGCCGTTTGACGTCCTCCGCCCAAGACGTCTTCACCATTGAGTTCGTGTGCCTGCATTCTACACGGTGCTTCCTCCATCTTCCTAGAGCACCCCCACCGCAAGCTTCCTCTTTCCTCCCCAACTACGGCCGCGCCACCTCCTCCCTCGATCTCACTCTTCGATGACGCTCTTGCCCCTCTAGCTACGTCACCATGTGTTCCAAGACCTCCTCCTCCCTTTCCCCGAGTCTCCCCTTCCCTCTCCCATCCACCTCGTCGTATTTTGAAGCTTTCCACCGCCGACCGAAGCTCCTTCCTCCGCTCATTTCGTCGTCGTCGTCGATCTTCTGGCGACATCATCTCCACCATTGGACACGCCGCTCCGCGTTCTACGCCGTGCTCGTGCTCTCCTCACTGGAACACCGCCGGAGCGCCACCACCGTCTAGCACCACCGCAGACGGCGCGCGCTTGCCGACGCCTACCGCGCGCCCGCGCCACCGCCATGGCCGAGCCACGGGTTCCATTTTGGCTGTCGGTCGGCGCCGTCGCCATGGCCGAGCCACCCTGAAGCTTCTGTGTTCTCGCCTTTGCTCTGTGGACTATGCTTGACTCTATGACAGGGAGGTCCCACCTATCATTGGCTCCCATCCTTTTCTTTCATTCTTTCTTCTCTCGCTAGCTTGTGGGTCCAAGGTGTCATTCACTCCTTTGTTTTGCTTTGCGAAATACCAGGGAGATTCCAGAATATCCCCCCTTTTATGATTTTTAAAAAATTGGGGTGGTTAGCTATGTGATAGGAGAGTATCCTTATCATTTTGTATGAAGGTTATCTTACGATAAAACTTAATAATTTAGAAAATAAATTTTAGTTATAGAATAACTACTTTGAAACTCAGTATGAATATTTAAAAACCATTGTTTTACGCAAATTCAATCATATAAGTCTTCCTTTGATATATCCCTATATGCATTATAATTATGTTATTGGGTGTAACTTACGGAGTATATTTTTGTACTGACCCTTACTTAATAAAATATTATTCAAATGAGAAGTACCTTGCAACTGCTGAAGATCTCGACGATTAGGCCGCTACCCCAGTCGTTTGCTTGTGACAGATTAGTTGGGCTCTATTAGACTACTACTTCTTCGTCTTCTACTGTGTTCTTTATTGTTGGTTTGTAAGCTTTTTTATAAACTCTGATATTTATTAATAAAGTTGTGCGTTTTATGGATGTTACCATATCTGTTTATGTGTACACTAACTACTGTTACAGGGACTAGTAGGAAATACACAGAGAATCTGAGGGTGTTACTCCCGGACCCGACACCACGTGCGACAAGCTGAGGTCGTGACAATGGCCACGCAAGTCCTCCACTCTGGCACAGCGTGCGGACGGGGGCTTGCGTGATAGCTTTGGTCACGTCGAGGAAAGCGACCTGACACAGTTGTTTCGCCACGCCACGTGTCATGGTATGACCAAATGGGTTAGAATTGAAATAAAGTTAGCGAGGGGACAAGTTTAAAATAAGTTGCAAGTATTAGTAGGCTCTTGGATTTCATGATAAGATAGTTTTTCCCTTCCTGTTTCTTAAAAGGACAGTTTCCCATCAGATTCTACTGGTCTAGTTAAATCAATCCTGCACCGGTAATTTGATCGAAGATGCCACTGTCAAGAAACTAGTTGGGTTAGGAAGGAAACTTCAGTGATTTTATCGATAGCCATCACAAAATTTCTCTTCGTAGACGTGGATTTGATTGAGATCCAGCGTTGAAAGTTCAAAAGAAACATCATCGGCGAAATGAAAGTGGAGTAATCTTTAAGATTCAAACTGAAGTTGGATAAACCGCTACGTACTGTATAATTTTAGACACTGGCCAATTACAGATGACCTCGAAAACAAAAGAGAAGGAAACTCGCAAGAAAAAAAACACAGTGAAGAAACAAAGCTTCGCTGTCGTCGATGTGGAAGTACCCCCCCAATCCGTGTTGTCTTAAATTCCTCAATGAACTTACACTCGTTTTGATTTTCCAAATAGTCTATGGACAAGTCTTAATCGCAATGATGTCGTAATCAGTAAAGCAATAGCGTGGAATATAATAATCTAGAAGCGTTGATCTCTTCAAAAAGAACATCAAACGCGGTGTTTTTCGCCCAAAACACTGGTGGTCTAGACTCCAGTCCAGAGTACCACCTCAGGCACTCGACGGCTTTTGCCGTGTGGGGGAGGGTGGAAAGGTTAGTTTGGCTGGGCTAATTTTAGCCTAATAGATAAAAAAAAATTATGGCTTTTGATTACGAAAAAATTCAACCACCTTACGAATAGACAATTTATAAATATACAGGGAAAACGACGTAGAAGAGGACCGGGTGCAGGAGTATTGCTATGCGATAAGCAATAGTAAGACAGATAAGACGGCTCTGTGCGTAAGACAGATAAAACTAGGAGCTGCACCTTCTTCTTGTTTGATCAACTAGGAGCTCCATCTGTCAGCGAGTGTTCGTAACAATTCCGTGTGAGAATTAGAAATTATCGGTTGCAAACCGTGTGTGTGTGTAAATTTCACCATACAAATCGTCCTTTTTGTGCACTCTGTGTCTCATCACAATTCTCTGAACCCATCGACCCATCACGATCCGAGTCAGCAAGGTAGGCGCATAATACAGCTGTAGATCCTTGTGCAGGCCAGCCCGTGAGTCATGCAGACAGACCGACAGACCGACCCCAGATTAGACGGCAACGCGACAGGTCGTTCCTAATGCCGTCCGGAGACCAGAGGGCGTCAGATATATATCATCTGTGATTTAGCCCCGTTAGCTATTGGTGAGGTCATTTTGTACATCCAATACTTTACCTGGGGGAGAAAGAACAAGGGTAGGGCTAAAAGAATCTTCTTCCCTTAGCTCTAATATGATGACATTAGACTAACTAGACATAACATCATAGGTAGACTGGAAGTTGGCGTCGACTATGCTTGAGATAACATTTCCAGCCCGGCATCATCTACGAATGATTATGATTCAATCGTTTGCAGCGGGTCTAAAATCGACTGTCAATCCTGCCCAACATTGCCATTTGCACGCACGCATTGATCGGCACACGCGGCGATTCCCCCAGTTTGCTCTATGCCGTAAGGTGGCATCATCCGTTGAAGAACTGTTGAGTTCAATTCGAACGATTACCTCGTAAATAAATCTAAAATCGTAAAAATAATACAAAAATATAAGAATATAATAGTAAATTGAACACAGAGATATAAGGTGATCCCTAACTTCTCCTTATCACTCTTCTGTAAAACTGTAGCACAAAAGTTTAGGATCCCCTTTTATATCCCCTTTTTGCTGAAGTTTCCATACTAGTGTCAGGTCTCAACCGACTCCCCTTCTGATGCTGGGCAACTTCAGTGATCGGCTGTGTCAAGTTCTTCTTATCCTTTTTCGCCAAGTGTCTACAGTTACTTGGGATTCGAGGGGCCAGAGTTCTCATCCTTTTATTCCAAGGCCTCTGGACGGGATTAGGGGTACCTTCAATTTTCGTTGGTATTTCAACCCTCCCCGATGCATTGCGTGCAGGCATATGCGACTTGGTCACACTCTTCAAATCACTAAAGTGATCAGGCAGTTGATTCGCTAATACTTGCAAATCAATTATCTTCTGAACTTCTGTATTTCCTTCACTAGTGCACAACTAATGTGCATGGATTCCCGTGGCTTGCCACATTATTTCATAATATTTTTCATCAAGGGGTTGATTTTCCCTCTAATTGCGGGAAACTATAATAATCAAATGTGCTATCAGCGAAGCGGGCTGTTTGCAAATCTCTAGTCATAGCGCCCAGATACCTGATTATGGATGTTGTATCATAACCAACGTATATCTCATACTTTCGGAGAAGTCCCATGGTAGTTCGCTGCAGTAGTGGTATAGGTATATAAACGTTGCAACCAAACCTGCGAAGATGATAAATTTTTGGTGCTTGCTCTTGCGCTAGTTGTATATGTGAATGGATGTTATATGCGGTCGGTCTAAAATTGATGAGAGTTGCTGCGTGTAGGACTGCGTGTTCACAGCATGTAGTTGATAAATTACATTTTTGCAAGAGCAGTCGGGCAATAAATTTAATTCTTTTAATTAAGGCATATGCTAGTCCATTTTGGGTGTGAACATACGGTACGGAATGCTCAACGGCAATTCACATTGCCATGGTGGGATCCCGTGCGGCTCGGAGTACGCAATGGTCGGGTTATGGCGCTGTTCGCTTGCGTCTGGCCAATAGCTACCCACCCCTTCCCCTTCCTTTTTTACTTTCTTTGCTTTGGGCGGTGCCGTGGCCATGCGTGGTTGCGAGGGGCAAGGCAAGGGCGCATACTCAGTGTCGGCGACGGCACAACTCCAGTCGGCGTCAGATCACATGATGCGGCGGTCGCAAAGCGGCGCGGTGTGTGCGGCTCGAGGCTAAGGAGGGCCCGTCGCGGGGGCGGCACCGACTTCGGTCGGCCATGTCGGCCAACGGTCGTGGCGGCTCTGGCGGCTATTGCCCGTCACCGGGTGCCGCAGTGTACCAAAGAATTGCCGATCGCTTTTTCAGATCGCTCATGCATTAGCCGATCGGCTTGGCCGGTGATTTCAAGTCGGGTCGTTGTAGATTAGAACGGATTTGCAATCTACAGTGCAATTATCATCTACTCTTTCATGCAATCTACCAATCGACATTGTGCCGACGACTTCAAGTCGGCTCGTGGTAGATTAGAACAGATTTGCACCGTATGATAAAATAATCTAAAAAGCAACAATTGCATAATTGAAAGCGATCTAGAAAAAGGATTCGATCTACGAGCGTCGTGCTACGACGATTATCTTTCGATCTGAGAAGAGTAGGTTGGAGTCGATCGTGTTGATAACGTGTTGAGAAACCGTCGCTGGTGAGTCTAGTCCGAGCGATTGCCTCGTAGACAAACTTAGAATCGTAAGAACAATGCAAGAACACAAGAACAAAATAGTAGATTGAACACCAAGATATGAGCGAACTTCTGGCTTCTCTTTATTTCTCTTCTGTAAAACTATAGTACAATGGTTTGGGTCGCCACTTTATATAGTCTACTAAGAGCATGAGGAGCCCACCATGGGCTAGACCTACATGGTCTGGACCCAGTTTCTTAACATTATCCACTCGATGGATAACATTTTTAGATTCTACATGATACAATCGTAATGTTCTTCCTAGAGAAAGATGGACGACACGCTGCCACTTCCTGTTACTGGCGGCGAACCTTCTCTGCTTCTACTTGTTGGAGTTTTAGGCTTGACCCAATTAATATTTCAATTAAATACTATTTTTTTTAAAGTTTCGCTCATGCATGGTGGAAGGTGGAAAGTTTAGTACCATATTGCTAGCCTAGGTGTGAGCAGACCAATATATAAGGTGGAGTTGGTCTTACCTAGTTGAAGCAAACAGAGGAAGAACACACAAGCTCGCTCTCTCGCTCACCTTACCATCACCCACGCGTGACATGCGCGTGAATGGTCCGGCGATCTCGTGTTCTGTCTGTGGAGCTGCAGCTTCTTTTTACACCTCAAAACCATGCATACAAATTAGAAACTGACAGTTACGACGTCAGTTTCTTGTGCTGAATCTGGCTCTATAAAAAGGGAGAGATCAGTATCAGAATACTCACTCTTAGAAATAGAACGGAGACATATTTAGTACCATTTTGTTGCCTGGTTCCGTTCCTTCTTCAGCGTGCATAGACGTGGGGAGAGCAATGTCTCCGAAGCCCGCGTCTCTCGTGATCCTGCACGGCTTGGGGCGAATCAGATTTTTGAGAAGCTTTTGCGCGATTGTTCACAGCTTCCTCCTGCTCTATTATCCTCTGTGCGTCGTCTTTTTCGCATCGGACTCTACCGCGAACTTCGTCGGAGCGATTCTCTGTAAGTTACGGTGATATCATTTGATATGGCTAGGCCTTTTTTCTTAGATATTTTTCATATGATGACGTTGATGTCTACTACGGTTAGTAGCATTCTTGTTCTATGTTTTGCCTTTTAGTATGTGTGTGTGTATATATATATTGTTGTTGCATCGGTTACTATTTTAGAAATTAAACTAATCACAGAAATGCACATATCCTTGTATCCGTGTGCATGCTCCGTCAGAGATCTAAAAGTATTTTGTGGTTGCCGTCTTCGTCGTCGTCTGAAAGCTGTTCAGTGCTCAGCTTTCAGCTTTTGTCCGTTTGGCTGTCCCACTGACATTGGAAGCTTCCTGCAGTCTGACCTTTTGCTAGCTAGCAGCATCTCTTTGGAGGCACGAGCAGAACTCACGAGTATGATTTGAAAAGAGGACACGTTGTTGATTGGCCGGCGGATGCCAGGACACTGGTCGTCGGCGGGAGCGGGAGCGGGAGAGGGAGCGGTTGAGTTACCGGCAAACGTAAGACTGTGTTTTCTTCTCCGCGACATAGTTGTTTTATGTCATCTGTATCAAATATATCAACTCATGTATACAGTTTATTTGGACAATACACGTTAATTAGTGGGCACCCTAAAAGAGCTCAATAATTAAGACACAGACAAATCATCTCCTACCAAGAACATCTCTAATATATAGTCTCTAGCATACTCTCTAACATTGATATTTTATTTTTTATTTTTCAAACGGGCCCACATGCCAACAAGAATAGATTAATGTATTCTGTTTTGATTCGCATGCACGACAGTCTCTTCAGAAAAAGACGATATGTGCTCTCTCTCTCTCCTCCATCTCTCTGCTCAACATAGGATTTTGTTGGCATAACATAGTTAAGAGACGACAATAAATACACTGTTGGAGATTGTCGACGATCAAATCGCCGATCTTATGAATATATAAATGAAAAGAGGAAAATGGCGCGTAACTTCTATAAAGTAGTGAGACTGCTATTTATTGCTTTGAACTGGCTATTACAAAGGGTGTATAAAACTTAGACTAAAGACTAATTCGGAAGTACAAGGCTCTTGAGGGTGTCTCCCAAATGATTTTCACTGTTCCGGTCTCTCTATGTTCAGTCCGCATTCCTCCTTATATAATTGATGAAGGGTTGGCAGTTGTCTCTGGAGGAGACGTATGTTCGGGAAGTAACGCGTCTGGTTGAAGAGAGGTGTATGTTGATAATGTATCAACTGTCGTGCGGTTATATGTCCATGAGTCATGTAACCGTACTTCAGTATCGTAACGTCGCGTGGTATGGAATATATAGCACATGTTCCATTCGTGACACGGTAAAGCATATGTCTGGTCGTAGATCCAGACATCGGTTCAAAGCCTTGTGAGCATTTGACTGGTCGTAGACTTGGTTTGGAACCATATCCGATCAGATTGGGTACTATGTAACCTCTGAAATTCTTACGACCAGTGGGGTCGTTAGCTTTAGGGTTTACGACCATGAAGACGTATGGTCTCTATATACTAAATAATAAATAGAGGTTTTAATCCTCGTTAGAGATGCCCTAACAGAAGTAGACTCTTCTTCATCTTCGATGATCTTGTAAGGTTTGTGTATGATGAGAACATCCCAACCTTCAATGACCACGCTGAAGATGATCATCTCCGCAATCAAGTTATTCTCAAGGACCAATCACAAGAAGACGTGCTAAGCAAATACATGATCAGGTGAATGCTAACCTAAGCTACATTTCAGATTCTTATGACTTGGTCGTGCCCTCCACCTTTTCTTCTTTGATTGGACTTAGGTTCCTCGGTGTGGAACGAGAAGAAGGACTATGTGCTACCAGTATGGTTTACGTAAAAACAAAGGAGTTCATTACCTTGTGACAGATGTGTCACTTCCCAAGGGCAAGACGCACCAACTTATCGCGTTTCACTGTATATAACCTATATGGATGGAAAGATGATCAAGTTTACTTTCACCTCCAACAAACGGCTCGTCATTTGGACTTCCGATGAGAAAGTTATTGTTGTTTTACTGAAAACTGCGCAGAAGTTGAGCGGACTCGCGAGAATTCGAGAAGACTCCTTAAATGCTTCAACCAGTTGGCCTTCCACCTTCCAACGTGGTGACTTATATTCATACCCAGCTAGGAGGATTGTTCCTAGTATATATACCTCTCTTCCCCCATCCGTGAAGGCATCTTTGAGTTTTCGACAAACCGATATATAAAAATTGCAGCAAGACTGCTGAGTGCCTTACTCCTTTGCTTTTGTGAGTTCTTTTGGATTTGCAAGAAGATTTCCTTGGGATCCCTTAATTCGTACTCTACGCTTCTAGGCGTTTTGTGTGGATTAGTTTCGGATTGTGGTTCTGTGATTGTTTGGATAGCGGGTCGGAGTCCAGAAGGCTCCGGATCGTCTCTCCCCGACGCTTGATCGCATCCAACCTTGGTAGGTTAAAGTTAGTTACCCTTTTTCGCTCCAACCTTGGCAGGTTAAAGTTAGTTACCCTTTTTCGTTGCTCACAACTAGTTATCCTCGCTCTTCACAGCAAAATTCACTTTGTTCTTCAACCTACGCTGTGAAGATCAGACCACCCCTAGCGAGTATGCATCAGTGTAGATAATTTCAAAAAACATCACATTTCCTTTGGAAATATTATTATGGATAAAAGCATCCATGTGACCGCAAAGAAACAAAATGAAAATGAACCTTTCGGGTAAAATGCATACATGTTTATACTCCAAGTCCAAGGTCGCCCTCTATCAGCAAGAAAAAGGAACAAAGAACCGTGAAGAACTACGTAAATTAAGACACGCAGAGAAAGTACGACCATTCCAAGTTGCAACTATATTAAAATTAATCTACTTGGCGTGAAATAAACTAAGTACGTTGAGTATTCGAGCATCAAAAGGATAAGAAGAAAAAAAACAAATTTCTAAGCATGGCCTGTCTTGCTGTCTTGTTGAGTTGTTGCTGCATCTTATCCACCGTTTCTTTTTTTGTTTCTGTTGGTAGTACTCAATGGCATTGATGAAATCTTGAGATTGCAACCCATACCTGCCTAGATTTTCTTTCCCTGAAATTCGAGCTACAAGACATTGCAGTGCTACTGAAATGTAGGCGCTCATTCTCAACACTCCATCAATCGAGACCAGGAATATATTTTTTCTTCAATTTTCAGTACTATATGGAGCTACTTTATATACTAGTATTATGTGGTACAGGACAGTTCACCCAAATTATAAGCCACGAGAAATGACGCGCTGCTAGTCTGCTGCCACTAAGGATTACTCCAGCAAAACTGTACGATACTTCAACCGTCGTAATGCCCGGTTAGCACTGCAAGTTTTCTTATCTTTCTTGCTAACAAACACTCTACATGGGCCTTTTAATCGGGCTATGGAAGAGCGCGGTTGCATGCCTTCCGTTGCAGATGTGATGCAGACCAGTGTAGAATTGACGGTGGGCCTTCCACGACTAAAGCACGCCAAGTTCAGGATGCAAAATTTATCCCGTGGCATGTTGCTTCTTTTTTTCTTCTTCTTCTCGGGAGAACCAACTGGCCACCAAAATCAGGGTGGAAAGCACGTAAGAAAAACTAACATTCTAACAATGTAACACGGAGCTAGCAGAAGAAACATTCGCAAATCGCAACTCAAAGATTACAACACTAGCTAACTTGACCGGCCATTAAAGCAGGGACTCGAGAATATAGATCGCATAATAGTTAGACCGGAAAGGTTTTAATGTAGATAGTCTGCAGTGCTCTACATTAAAAATTTACATTCACCGTCCAATAAAAAAAACCAAAATCCAAACCAATATCTACAGTATTTGTTGGTACATTAAAATATTTCGCTATTGCAACAGTCTCGCTGTCTAATATTGTCTATATAATGATCCTCCGTGTTACAAGTGAGGATCCGAATTCTAGTTATACATGTCAGGGGGCACGAATATAGATGTGCATAATCTAGCTAGGACATGCCCCCAAGCTTTATGGATGGATGTATCCGTGAATTTGTCCAACGAATTGAAGTCCCGCTTGCTCTAAAAAAAGGGTAACTTACACCGGTTACCTGTTGGCGTGAGCGCCCAGTCCCGCACACGCCAGTGTAGAGGTGGGTATTGGGTTGTGCCGTGTCGGCACGGTCTAGACTTTCTCGTGTTTGGGCGCGTCGCGCGTGTCGGCTCGGCTCTCACCCACCGTCTTTGCCGCGTCTTGGCCGCCTCGTCTCTCGTCGAGCCCAAGCACGCCCAAAGTCCATCGTGCTTGGTAGACAGCCGTGTTGGTCCAAGCTCAGCCCTAAGTAACTATATACGTCTGAGAAGACGATAACCGCCGTCTCCACCGTTCAGGAAGACAAAGACACCCGTGGGCCAGGCCGGTGGCAAAAGGGAATGATTTGTTGGGCTAGGGCGGTGTAGGGGAGTGATTGGGCTAGGCTGAGGGAGAGATTGGGCAAGAATAGGAAGGTTGGGCCAATTTCGTGCCGTGCCGACCCAAGCACGCCTAACCGATCATGCTTGCGTCGTGTCGCCTAACGGCCGCATTCTCGTGCCCGGCCGCCGCTATTCGTGTCGTGCCGACCCGGCCCACCACGTGCCATGCTTAGATCGGCTGGTCGACCGGCTTTGATCGCCCAAAAAGCACGGCTCAAGTCCCAGCTCTACGCCAGTGGCATGGCACTGGCACGTACATGTGCCGCGCGTTTGCCTTCTACTCGGCACCGCCCATCCTGAGCGACTTGTTGGGGCAATCGCGCGGCAGCCTGAGGCGGCCGAGCGCGTCGACCAGGATGAGCTCGAGGTTCTCGCAGCTGCAGATCTCGATCATGAAGCCGCCGGGTCTTTAAAGAAGAGCTAGCCGACAGACGGCAACTCCTCCTCGTTGAAGGTTCTTTCATGTACTTCACTACCGAATTCCCTTAGTTCCTAAACGCCTAATTTTTTATCGAGTACACTTGGTAAGTCGCCAAGTGTTATGGAGGACATTCGGGGATACCTAAAAGCACTCGGAGAATAAAAATCCCGAGAGTTTCAGAGTGCACTCGGAAACATTGATGGGAACCAACACCGCAACGTTAGAAATGAGGTTGCGAGAGCCTACAAAACAGTTTGTGGTGTCTCCCGAGTGTATTGTTCGTTTTCCCGTTGGCACAACACTGTCACTGTCGCGCCCGCCCATATGTTCCAATCCCTAGAGTGGGTGCACCACAACTTTCTCACGGCGTGCCTAATTTTTTTCGTCATGCAGGCACCGGTGCGAAAAATCCTCACCACTCTCATCCTCACTCGCCTATCACTCACTACCACAAATCCAAATCTCCCCCAATCCACTAGCCGCAGGTACCACCATCTCCTCCAGTTTCCACTTCGTCTCCTCCTCCTCCTCAGTCGCCGCCGTCTCCTCTGGCTTCCACTTCGCCTCCTCCTCCTCCTCCTCCTCCTCCTCCTCAGTCACCGCCGCCGTAGATCCACCGACTTCCCTTGGCACTTCCCCCACCACCGACTGCCTCAACAGACGCCACATTGTAGCCATCTTCCCCGCCAAAGAAACCCCAATCCACTGCCTGTGTCGCCGTCCCCCGCCTCCCACTTCACCTCCTCCTACGGCTCCTACTCTGTCTCCTCCTCAACAGCCGCCATCGTGGTAGATCCACTAAGTTCCCCTGGCACTTCCCCCACCGTTGACTGCCTCCATCAATGCCACAATTGTAACCAGCTTCCCCACCGCCAAATCCCAATCCACCAGCCGTCGATGCCGCCATCTCCTCCTCCAACTCCTACTTCGCCTCCTCCTCCTCCTCCTCCCTAGCCGCCGCCGCCGTAGATCCACTGAGTTCCCCTGGCACGTCTCCCACCACCGACTTCCTCCACCGATGCCACAGCTGCAGCCAGCTTCCCCACCACCAAATCCTACCGCAGCTCCCTCGGCTCCCGCAGCTCTAAGAACTATTGTAAGGTAAGAGAGAAGAGAAAAAAGAAATAAAGTTTGCTTATTTTCTTGGCGAAGTAGATTTGGTTGTGGTTGATTTATTTTGTGGTGATCGAATGTTATTGATTTTTTCTTATAGGTGCATATTCATGGTAGACAAAGTTCTACTCAGTTCATACAGTGAGATTTACCCCCATTTTTCCCCGTATTGTTCTATCCCATTCTTCCATGGCTATTGGTAAGGAAATTATTAATTTGGCTGGATGTGTTGTTTATCTAATCTCTTGAATAGTGGTTTGACTATGTGGTTGCTTAGAAGGGAGAAAGATGGGTTAACATTTCTATTCTTATCCAGTGAAGTTTGCGGTGTTACAGATTGACACTACCTTCTTTGCTATTGCCACAGCCTTGCTTTGCTAATTGACGTGTGCAATTCTCAATTTTATTGCATGTATGTAATGTTTGAACCACTTGATCCTTTTAACGGCTAGTCCACTACCAAATTGAATTGGTGTAATATATACCCGCATGTTACACAATAAATATATGAGGTAGTCCTCCATCTGATTTATTTACTATCTTGTTTGTAGCATGCAATGCTCAATATATGTTGTCTTTTCTGGTAGGAAGAGGAAATGATATGTCTTTCTACTCTTTTCACCTGCCCACACATTTCCACTTTTCCTAAGATAAGAACAACATTGTGTGTTCCTATATGAATTACAACCATAAAATATTGCATTGTTGATCCTCCTTATTTCGCCATCATCCTCTGAACACACTATTGTGTAGTTACCTTGTTTTATTTGTACTATATTGTGTGCTATCTTATGGTCTCCTATGACTCTAGGTCTATAAAATAGATTGCACCTCACATCATCCAAGAGTCACCGCTATGACGACGTTAGTTTCCTTGGATTGGTAGAGGGATCCACCACAATTGAAATCCACCATCACCGTTGTTACACATTTAGTGCAATAAGAAGCTAGGTAAACCTTAATCTCGTCCCTTCTTTTGTGTTGTCCGTTAATAGTGGATTGATATGTTGTCCTTACAATGATACATAAATGTGTTAATAAATAATGGTATTCATTTATATTGTCTTCATGTCAATCTGTTTTAGTGTACATAGGGTATGGATCATATGGTAGTTTCCAACTAGCTCTATAGTTGTAATTTATGACATAAATAAGAAGGCAGATTAAAATATGCACTATGTTTTGCACACTAGGATGGCTGAGTATCGTAGTTGGATGTACATTGTGCGTAGAGAGATAGTGTCTGTAGCCAAAAATGGATGAAAAATACCACAAATTTCGTGGATCGAGCATTTGCTAGGAGTAATGGATGGGGTATGTTGTGCCATTGTTCACGTTGTTCGAGCACACAGCCACAAATGAGGGTGGCAATGATCGCACACTTGTGTAAGTATGGATTTAGGCAAGATTATACCGTGTGGGTCTACCACGGTGAGTCACAACGTAGTAGATCGGATGTGCTAATGAAACAAACAAACGATGGAGGCAACAATGTGAGTTGGATCAACGACATGCTAGATGATGTGCATAATGCATATGTGCCACCTGTAGAGGAATAAATTCTCTCCACGTGATTTTAGTAGTAGCCGGTGTTGTCAAGAAATTATACTTCTTTATTCCATAACTACAAGTATACAACAAGTGGCATGCAATTATTAGCTCACAAAATGAAATGGTTATGTAAGTGAATGTCATCATTTCATGGTGAAGTAATGTGGCACTTTTCAAATCAATGTGTATTGCTTAACCGACAACTTACTCATCTAATCTAACTTTCTTTTTTACATGCAAATAGTTGCGCACTTATGCTTATCTTCCTTGTAAATATTTGCTGAGATTTTATTTTTCTGAATATATGTCTTGGTTGTATGTTGATGTTGGTTAAATTGCTACGTTTTGACTTTCATTGCATTATGAACTTGTAGGCAACAACGGATCGACGGCAAATCCTATCGCTACTAACTCATCATGCCGAGATTCCACACGTGATAGCGACCCAAACAAAGATCGTGTGGATGAGTCCATTACCGAGAGGTCAATGTAGTTTCACCCAAAAATGTAGGTCATTGCAGCTCTCTCTCTAACTATACTTAAATTATGTATGGTTGTGTATGCATTAACCATAAGTTGAGTGATACATGATCATCTTGACATATCCACTGTAGACTCTCTCAATGGAACTATACTAGTTTATTATCTAGATATGATAATGGCAGATCAGAGGTTAATATTTTCTATTGATAATTTGGTTAACCATTCTGCCCCTTCTCCTATTCTAATGTAAAATTGTATATCTTTTGTTTCTAGCACTTGTAAACATTAGTTCGAGTTCATGTATATTTGTAACAAGCTACCCACTGATATCTACATTCAATATTGACATACTCCCTTTGACATATTCCCTATGCGTACATTCTTGACTTATAAGAACTGACATTCTTGGATAACTAGACTTACTAAAAGAAGGAAATGGGAACTAGCCCAATGCCATGAGAACTAATACTGCAACTCAATTTTTGGTGCTACATTTCACAATGCCATGAGAGCTAATACCACAACTCATTTTTTGGTGCTAAATTTCACATCAGTTAGCCATGTTTGGCCTACAAGAGCCATATCAAAGCTATTGTGTTACGTTTATGCTAATATGCTATTTATTGTTCTACCATGTACTTTGATAATCTATGAATGGACAAAGCTATTTTCATTGTCATTGTAGTACCTTACTAGTATTTTCATTATTCGAGTAAACTGTGAAAATTAAATATGAGGTTTGAAAGTTCGAGCTGCTGCCTGATTGCAATATTAATTTAAGAGTTTGCAACTGATCCTTGATTTGATTCTTTGCAGCTGAGCACTGGAGCGACAAATCGAATGTTACAACTCATGTAACTGCGCAACTCGACAATTGATGTATCATGTACATGTAATTGTTATTTAAACTAGTTTGTTGTTGAACATTAGTTGTTGAACTCTTGTAGCTGTTGGATGTTTTCAATTTCAACTTGAACATGTCGCGGATCGATGTCAAGAGCTATCTAGTTTTTTGTGGTTGTGTAACGAACTCGAACATGTTATTGTCGACTCTATATATGACATTGTTTATGGATATGGTACATGTTAGTTTGTGTTGTATTGTTTGTTTTAAAAAATGAATGTATGATTGTTTGATAATCTATGAATGGACAGATAAGAAATGCTTGCTACATGTGAAAAATTAGGTTGTACATCTAGGTAACCGTGCTAATTCCCAAATGTTCATTTTTGTCCAACACTCGAGAATATAAGTAACATGCAATTTCAATTACTGATACACATGTCACATATTCTCGAGTGTCCACACTCAGTAAACAAACTAATGAACCATCGGGGCACTTCGGACATGTGGTGCTAGATTGTAGTAGCAACGTGACAAGAAAACCTTCTCTGTTCGGAAGTTGTCAGGCCTTTCGAACGTAACCGGTAAGGACACCTGCCATATCGATTTTGCGGTAGAACCAGGGACTATGCCGTGAAAAGTATACTTCACTAGTTTTAACTTAGATATGGGAACCTGCATTTCCTCTAAAGCTCCCACAAATAAAATATTTAAAGAACCACCCTTGTCTATTAAGACTCGATTGACTTTGCAATTGTTAATAGTAGGTTCAACTATAATAGGGAACCTACCTGGCCGAGCCGACGGGATGGGACAGTCTTCTTTGCTGAAGGAGATCACTGCTTTCAACCACATTGATGGCTTGATGGCGATCGGGGACTCTGCAAGGATCCTCCAAAGATCGTGTCGACCGTATGTTGAGACTCTTGGTACTTCATCTCGTTGTCACCGTCCTTGTCCTTCTTGGACTTGCTTCCCCGAGTTCTTGTATTGAGGGGAGTGGGCATTTATCTGCATAGTAATCTTTCGCTTTTGCGGACTTGACAGTCGCAAGTCATGCCACGCTCACGGTGAAGTGGACACCAGTTCTTTTTTTTTTTTATCCATCGGTCGGAATTTTTGCTTTGCCTCGACCGGTGTAATCTTTCTTACCCTTGGTAAACTTGTCAGGAACCGCAAGGACTTATTTATCATCAGGATTGCGGTGTTTCTTCTTCTTGAGAGCTTTCTTGTGTCTCTTTTCTGACTTTTCCAAGGCAGGTCGAGGGGTTTTATCCTTCCGATCAATGGCCTCGCTCCATTCAACCACTTCGCTAGCGGTTGCGTATTTGTCGGTCATGTCGAAATGCTCGACAGTCGTCCATGGAGGATTCATAGCGATGTCCTCCGTAAACCGTCGATTCCTTATACCTGCCTTGAAGGCTTGAATAACAGAAGATTCTGCAACCTCTGGTATTGAGTTACGAACCTGGATGAACCTTTTGATGTATTGACAAAGAGTCTCATTAGGTTCTTATCGGATTCGATGAAGGTCATCCTCTTTTTCCAGTATGGTCGTGACGCACTCGAAAATTTACAATCAGGAGGTCGCAAAGTTGCTCCCAAGTATAGATTGACCCGACCAGTTGGTTAAGAAACTATGACCAGGCAGACACTTCAAGTACCGTAGGTAGATAGTTTGCCATCATATTTTTGTCACCACCAGCAGCTCTAATGGTGGTAGTCTAGATTTGGAGAAATTCTAACGGGTTCTGTGTCCCATTGAACTTGTCCATGTTGGTAGGTCGGAACGTGTTTGGCCAACGTATTGCCTAGAGCCCTGCCGAGAAAGCTCGACAGACTGTGATTGATTCATAGCGCCTTCTTTGTAACGGTGTCAGATTGTAATTGGTCGGAGACCGGTTTCTAAAAATAGATTGTCGGGGCTCCGGTGTTCCGATTTGGTCGTGGATGTTAGGATGACGTCTTCAACCACCTGCTTGGCCTAGACGATGTCGGATATCATCAGGGCCAAGCGATCGATCCTCTCGACGAGGAGAAGGAGGATCGCTGGAATAGCCTTCTTCCCTTGTGATTCCTTGGTCGGAATCGTCGAGCAGGTTTTGGTATCAATTGATCCCCAACTCGACCACGCTGCCCTCTACCGAGGGAGGAACGTTGGGATGAAGTCATAGTCTAACTTTGTGAACTACTTTATTCCCGGTACGCTTCCGTACGTTGCATGATTTACTGTAGGATCTATGATACCTGACCTACAAGTTGGACAAAACCTGGAGCATCTGCTAGAGCAGGGTCAGTGTTATTTAAAATACTTTGAACATGCTACGTGTTCCGCATCACATCAAGGTCTTGGAGGATTCATAGTAGTTGTAGGCGTTTGTAGATCTGAACCTTCCCCTGACGTTGTGTTTGGTCCCGTCCGACCCATTAATCTAGGTGGGGCAGAGCCAGACGATTTAACTGATAGACGTCTATCAGTTCTGTTAGCTCTGGCATTTGGTGCTTGATTGCTCGTGTCATTTCCATCAATATGTGGTGGCGAGGTAGTGTATGCAGGACCGTACACGGTATTTTGATCCGTATTTTCGATCGCATTGACCGCTGTTTCAAAGAATGATCTTCCAAGAGCTTCCATCAGAACGGTGGGAGCCCTTCAGTGCCTCTACCAGAAGTTTCCACGATGGAGACTGGTCGAAAATTAGCACCTCCAAAGGCCTTTGGGGTGGACTCAACCTGATCCGACGAATAGTCGATCGTATGCTGAGTCTTATCATCCTCACTTGGCCTATAGACAGTGAGGGTTTCACCGACACCGTTACCAGATGCCGGTTGGCTCCTGGAATTTTCAGAAGCTGTTGGTGAATACCTGTCAGCTATGATCGTATCAAGAATATACTGATTCTCGGATTGCAGGGCTGAAGCTTTGTCACCTTTTTCGCTGGTCAAAAGGACCGGGCTTGGAGAGATCTTTGGATAGTCCGAACTGGTCGGAATGACTTGTCCCTCTAGAAGCATCACTTGTTGTGGTGGTGCATCTTCATCCATTCGTTCGATTTCGCTGATGTCTACGACATGCGAATCTGCAGAGGAGGAGGATAACAACATACCGTTCTCATCCATGGCGCGGATGCATTCCTCCGTGTCAAGGTTGGAGTAGTCGTCAAAGTCGAATCAGTTCTCCTCGTTCCAACTCTCTGCCATAGTCGCATGAGCGATTATGAGGAACGGGTGAGGATTTTGATGAGCGAAGAATTTCTTCAGGAAATTTGCAACTTCTTTCCCACAGACGGCGCCAACTCTCGACGATCAAATCGTCGATCTTATGAAAATATATAAAAATAGAGAAAAATAATGTGTACCTCCTGAAAGAGAATGGGGCCGCTCTTTATTGCTATGAATCATTGCTTACAAGGAATGCCTACGATCGGGCAAAAGGACTAATCCCGGTCAGTTGCGTTGAATATAATGTTGGTCATGCTACTGAAAATAGAACAAAAGTATGAATCTAATGCCAGTAGCCTCTTGTCTTTTCTCCGCTGTCTGTCTTTTTTCTTTTCTTCCCTCCTCCCATGCTCCATCCTTAAATAGCTTCCGAAGAGGTGGTAGTTATTTTCTGGAGAAGACGCCTGTGCGAAACGTTGCGTCTGGTCAGAGGGAGGTGGCAGTTGATTAAAGTATCAATCACAGCGGTTAAATGTTGGTGAGACATTCAACCATTAGTCGATGTCTTAGGATTATGTAATGTCGCGCGGTATGGAGTATACAACATGTGTTCCATTCAACACACGGTAAGGGATATATGTAGATTTAGATCCAGATATCAGTTTATAGCTTTATGAGCAGTTGACTGGTCAGGGACTAGGTACGTGACCTTGTTCGACCAGAGTATTTACTATGTAACCTCTGGAATCCTTACGACCAGTGAGGTCATTAGCCTTAGGGGTTACAACCACGAAGACGCATGGTCTTTTCTTATGTATTAAAGTAATACATGGAGATTTAATCCTCGTCAAAAGTCGATCTAAAAACGTAAGTACCCGGTTTAAATATGTTCATATTACATTGTGGTCCAGTGTAATTTACCTGTCAATATATATTTGGATTGAATCTCCTTCAAATCCAACGACGCGGAATAACCCACCCAAGCCTACCAGTGGGTTGAAACCCAATCCGCACCCAACCTAAACCACATGTAATTAGACTAAACTTTTAACCCAACCCACCACATGAAATCTCCTTCCAATCCCTACCTGATCCAACCCATAATATCCCTTACAGCCAACCCAACCCAGCCCATGGGTTCAACCCGTGGCTCAACCCATGGGTTCAACCCAATATTTGGATACAGTCAAAGAGCAACATACTACTTTTCTATGCTAATAAGAAACACTGAAGTCTAAGCAATAGTTCAAGGCTTGTTTTGATCTTCCCTCAAGCAATTTTTAGGTTCTTTAACTACATAAATGAGAGCAACAGACTTGTCAATGGTTTAGTATCGATCTTATGAATGAATTCTGGGCGCTCTCCTGGAGCAGAACCACACAGAACATGACACATAAATTTTATACAGGTTCATGCCTTCTTTTAAGAGAATAATAACCTACTCATGTGTTTATCATATCGATTATGTTTACAACAAGAAGTCACTAGAGCTAAGGCTTAATCTCTTGTCTCTCACTTCTCGTCTGTCCACTGACTTTACTACTTATATAGCGCATGAAGGGGTGACAATTGTTTACGTCAAGAGGCACGTTGTCGTTTGATGCAATGCACACATTTAAGAGTATTTTATTATCAGAGATGTACCCCCACATCGCCTTGCAGTTATGTCACAGATAGAGGTTTAATACGTGTAGTTATATCAGGAATAACGTCACATATTAACTACTACGTGTATTAAATACGACGCACAAATGTTCATAGTCGATTGAGCCCACATATCTGTAGGCTTTATTGACAACATGATGGTTATAGATGATCTGATCATAGTAATGACGAGGATTAAAATCTCTACTTATTATTTAATAGATAAAGGACCATACATCTTCGTGGTCATAACCCCTAAGGCTAACAACATCACTGGTCGTGAGGATTCCAGAGGTTACACAATATCTAATCTTGTCGGAGAAGGTTTCCAACCTTGTGTCCGATCAGTCAAAAGCTCACAAAGTTTTGAACTGGTATATGAATCTAGCGCTAGATATATCCTCTACCATGTGAAGAATAGAACATGTGCTGTATATTCCATACCATGCGACGATACGTAACTCTAAGACACAGGAATACGGTCAAATGACTCACTGACATATAATCGTACGGCAGTTGACACATTGTCAACTGACGCCTCTCTCCGACCAGACGCGCTGCTTCTCGAACAGGCGTCTCTCCCAGAGACAACTGCTAACGCTTCATCAACTGCACAAGGAGGATCATGATCAAGTGGAAAAAGCGGAACAGTGAAGATAGATTGGAAAACACTCTCATAAGAGCTTTGTATTCTCGAATTAGTCTTCAGTCTAGGTTACAGACACCCATTGTAATAGCCAGTTCAAAACAATAAAGAGCAGTCTCATTACTTTCCAGAAGATACGTGTCATTTTCATCTTTTTCTTCATATATTCATAAGATCGGTGATTTGATCGTCGACAAGGAAGATTTACAACCATGAGGTAATCGTAGTAGAATTTACGATTAAGGGGTGGTTGTAGAAGAACTTACGACCATACATATTTGGTTGTAATAGGACTTATAATCAAAAGATGGTCGTACAAGAACTTACAAACATATAGAGTGGTCGTAAAATAGCTTACGTCCACTAGATGTGTACAATCACTCTCGTTGTTAATATTGAGAGGTACCTTTAAAGGTTATATAAAATACATTATTATCTATAAACGATAGATAAATAACTTAATTAATTAATGATTATTAAATCATCGTCAAGACTACTTTTCTATGTTCTCAAAAGATGTGAGGTAGCATGATATTAATTCAGAGAGACAAAGTTGTAAATTAACAAGTAAGCTGAGCACGCCATGGACCGCTTCATCTGCCTCGTCAAGTGAAAGCACGACAGGGACATCAGCAAGGACGGTCGCGCGCTCGACAAGCTCCACCACGAGTGTGAGTGCGCCAAGCACACACTCAGCAGCTAGCACTAGGTGTGTGTCGAGATCCAGGTACTCTTTGATGGCATCGACTTCGTGGAGACACTAACGAGTGATAAGTCCGAGGATCTCAACATGGACTTGTTCAAAAAGTCGCTGGCCCCATCACGAAGACCATCGCCGACGACAAACTCAAGAAGGTCGACGTTGACTAGATCGTCCTCATCGGCGTCACAACTAGGATCCCCAAGATGCAGGAGCTCCTCAAGGAGATGTTCGACGTGAAAGAACCCACCAAGGGGATCAATCCCGACGAGGCCGTTGTGTACGACGTTGCTGTGCAGGGCAGCAACATCAATTGCAAGGGTGAGAGAAGCTTGACGAAGGACCACCGGGAGCTGGACTAGTTCGACCTGTCCGGCATCGCACTGGCGGCGCGCAGCGTGCCGCAGATCGAGGCGCCACATCCTGCACGTGACGACATAGGACAAGGCGGTGGGTCGTTCCAAGTCGATCACGATCACCAACGACAAGAGCCGGCTCAGCCAGGAGGAGCTCGATCGGATTGTGCGAGAGGCCAAGGAGTTCGCAGAGGAGGACCGCCGGTTCTAAGAGTGCAACAAATGAGATACGGTAAAGGAGTGAAGAAGAGTGGCTTGGCTGACTGTCGACGATCAAATCGTCGATCATATGAATATATAAATGAAAAGAGGAAAATAGCGTGTATCTTCTAGAAAGTAGTGAGACTGCTCTTTATTGCTTTGAACTGGCTATTACAAAAGGTGTATAAAACTTAGACTAAAAACTAATTCGGGAGTACAAGACTCTTGATGGTGTCTCCCAAATGATCTTTACTGTTCCTGCCTCTCTATCTTCAGTCCGCATTCCTCCTTATATAGTTGATGAAGGGTTGACAGTTGTCTCTGGAGGAGGCGCCTATTCGGGAAGCAACGCGTCTGGTCGAAGAGAGGTTTCTGTTGATAATGTATCAAACGTCGTGCAGTTATATGTCCATGAGTCATGTAACCGTACTTCAGTATCGTAACGTCGCGTGGTATGGAATATATAACACATGTTCCATTCGTCACACGGTAAAGCATATGTCTGGTCGTAGATCCAGACATCAGTTCAAAGCCTTGTAAGCATTTGACTGGTCGGAGACTTGGTTTGGAACTATGTCCGACCAGATTGGGCACTATGTAACCTCTGGAATTATTACAACCAGTGAGTCGTTAGCTTTAGGGTTTACAACCATGAAGACGTATGATCTCTATATACTAAATAATAAATAGAGGTTTTAATCCTCGTCAGCTAGCCCCCGAACTTGAAATGAGTTGGTCGTATAGACGCTTACTTCAGAAGCAATCGTATCGAGCAGACCCCTCATTAAATGTCGTGGTATTCGAGGCGATCCGTATTCATTTTTAAAGTTTAGAAATTTCCTTGGAAGTTGAAGGAACTCTTGGTCCGCTGGTCAAAAATGGATTTTTGTCCGTTGAATTTTCCCCAAAAACGGTTACAGTGTTGTTGCTATAAAAAGCCCCTTAGCACTGGGTGTTAGGGTTTCTACGCTTTGGTTTACCTACAAAACTCTTTGATATGTAGCGGTTGGTCTTAGAATTGATGAGGAATGAGACTATGGCCAATGAGAACCCTCCCAACCTCGATCACTTGTGATCGTATATATAGCCAACGAAATAATTTTTGCTTAGATGAAAGATATTAACTTTATTTGTTGAAATCGTAGTCATTGAGTCTACCGCTCAAGATTTGCCAAGTGTCGTTGAAGCAACCGCTTTGACATGAACCTACACCTTCGATCCAACGATCGTGTTCTACTCAACGTGAAAGTATTACATCGATCATTTATTGAAGGATGCAGCGTTACAAACCTTCTTGGACGGAAATTGGTTGAAATAAATCTAGCGCTACAAACTTTAAGCCATAGTTCGTCAAGATAAAAAGATAACCGCATGTTGTAAATGAAATTATCACATAACGCATACCTTTATATTCTTGGTGAACTTGAATGTCAACTTCTTTTGCACTGGAGTTCGAATTGGTCGATCGTTATTTGGAAAGCTCGTGATCGAGGCACCTCGATGGCTTTCTGAGCAACCCGACTGGAGTGGTTGAAGCCTCTGAGCCTACTTCAAAATGTTGGAATCGATTTGAATCAATGGAGATTATTACTCCAAGAGTAGGCATCTCTCAGATCCAAGAGATTCCAACTAAGAACTCGATAACAAGTTCCTTTCTGACTTGATTTATCGAGGATAAGGAGCTTGATGATGCTTGAGAGAGTATCGATCGTCTTGCAAAGCATATAAGATTTTATCGATTATAATGATGTGGTAATTCAAGTGTCCTCAACCATCCTTATAGTTTTCTTGAAGTTCATAAGAAACTTTAAAGAAAAATGTTATTCATGCAACATATGGTTGAAATATTTCCTTCCTATGAATATGTTGGATCAAAACCAAAGAAGTGCTTTTGAGTTTTAGTACTTCCGCTAGATAAGCGACATCTTGGTACTTGAGCATTGATACTCTTTCCCTACTTGATTGCTACTAGTTGAGAATCGCTCACTAGTAATTTGTGAATTCCAAGTGAATGACTGAAATCAATCCCGCAAGACCTTCATATTCGCTACATTGTTAGTAGTAGAAAAGTTAAATTAGATGGTGTACTTAATGTGTTGGCAGGGGATATCAAGACTACTCGACCAGATCCTTTAAGCATCAATGACCTCAAAGTACATTGTCCACTCTCGTGGTGTTCGAACTCGAGTTCTTACTTAGATTCGGTTTGTCCATTCGCAATGAATTATGCTTTTGCTTGAGACTTTATAGTCTTGTGAGATAAAATGGAGGTCACGTCCCTAGTTCAACGCCCATTTTGCTATTCGTCCGATGATTCCTGTTTCTATGGACTTGACCTAAGGGATATCATGTAGTAAAGACCACTTTGTGGGCTTGAAAGTAATATCTTAGTTTCCTTGAAGACATAAGGAGACCATAGAGTAACTTTGTACAGTGGATATCTTTCTTTGGTCCATGCAAGACTTTGTTTACGTAATAGATCAGTCGTTGACGATTTCACGTTCTACCAATAAGTTCTTATGTACGTAACCTTTTTGGCAGATGACATATGAAAATCACGTGTTTCTTCGGCTTGAGAGACTAAGCACGGGCTTCCAAGTTACTCTTTTAGTTTTTCAAAGGCTTGTTCTTTCTCCATTCAAAACTCCCATGCTTAAGAAGTTCAAAGAAAGGTAATCCTTCTGCCTACTTGCTATGAAATGACTTACGTCTGCCATACAACCGATTAGCTTTTGTACTTCTTTCTTTGTTGTCATGACATCCGTCGATGATCGGTATATCTTAGTGGATTTGCTTCGATACCTCTAGCAAACTAGGAAACCAAGAAGCTTTCAGGAAACCACACACATTTCTCGGATTAACTTGAGGTTATGTCTTCTAAAGTTGTTGAAAGTTTCTTGTAGGTCAAGGATATGATCACTTGCATTGATGCTTTTCACAACCAAGTCATCTACATAGATTCTAAATCAGCCCACGCATGAACTTTTGCATTGCTTTTAAAATGAGCAGATTCTGAATCAAAAGGCAACCCCGACTCTTAGTACTACTAGATTAGGTAATCGAAGAGTCTACCAGTACCGGGTGTACCTACGCTCCATGATCGGGAGTGATGAGTTCATGTCCAATCGGCTAAGTCCAAACCGGATGCTCTGGAAAAATCAAGCCGCACATTTTTGGACCATCGATAATGTCGGAACTTCCGCTAGTATACAGCGGAACTTCCGATTGTGCACTGAGAAAGAGATTTTGCTTTTGAAACCAAACCAAAAGAGAATGCATGATCCTAAGTTGATCTTTTACCATCTTTGCATTTTCTTTTCATGTCTTCATTCGACTCAGGACTAAGCCTTGAACACATCTTAGCACACACATTAGTCCCACAACACAATTGCAAATAATTGAATATAAAGCAATATGAGTATATATGAACTACACAAGTTTTATATACTCAAAGGATTTATTTCAAAGTAATGATCCTTAATATATGAGGAGAATGGAATATGGATCAATACTTATGAAACCACAAAATATAGAGTGAACTCCCCCTAAATGTGTGCATACACAAATGTGTAATAAGAACATATGCACATATTCAAGTTTAACTTATGTTGAGTTCAACCTATATTTTGGATCCGAGGAATGCAACAATATATAAGATTAAGATGTCGATTGCATACCTCGTTGAATTTCACCTTTATATCCAAATGAGACTACACAAAATAATACTAGACAAAAGAGTTAGTCTCATATTTAGATTTATCATTAATCACCAAAACATTCTATTAACTCATAATGGCGGGTCTAGATCCTTCAGCCTTTTGCTTTCCTCTTCATTTTCCAAGAAACCATCTCCGATCACCTTTAAATTCTTCACCCGAAAGAAATCACCATGTCGAATCTTATTACCAACTGGTCGATCTCCGATCGGCGAGAAGAAACTTGAAGGTCGGAAAAAGTTGGGCTATTACACGAAACGATCGTGTGGAGATCGCTTTTGGGAACATTCTCCAAGTGGTGAGGATGGAGAAATTCTGTTTTCTCGTATATATCAAATCGACTGGACTTCGTTCCTCCTTTCTTTCTCAAGTTTTGGAGTTTTATGGAGTTGAAGCGATCAATCGCCTCAACGCCATAGCAACCTCGGCATCTTCGTTTACCTCAGGAAGCGTGTCGAGAATTCCGCAACCCGGACCTCTTGAGTACTACTACGATTGGTGAATCGAAGAAGGCGCCAGTACACCGGAGAGTGTACCTACGTCTCCATGACGGGTAGGCTGATGAGTACATTCCGATGTACTCCAAGTGTTCGTGGTCGTCATGAAAGAAGAGTTGGTTTTATATGAAGATCACACATGGCGATGGCCTTTATTACAGCGGTAAAAAGGCTATCGAGATCCCGCAATGGCGTTCCTCCTCGAAGAAGGAAGGAAAAAATTGAGAGATGGGTTGAAGCCATCCATCTCCTGAGTATCAGGGGTTTGACATCCTGGCACGTGGTGAGGGACTTCTCCATGCGGAGAATCAGTCCTTTGAAGGCCAGAGCTCACTCGATGCTCTAGTATATTTGCCGTGACAATACGACCAAGGATTATAGGGAAGGTAAGTTCCAGTGAGAATCCGACCGTATATCTTCTACGGTCAAATGCTCTTATAACCCTAAGACCTCTCTTTTTATTACCTCTTTGTCTTCGGATGAAATCAGAAGCCGGATCAGAATGATCTGTGCTGGAGAGCCTAATGAGAAGACTGGTTTCCCTTTGATCTTAGCAGTGACTACTGCTGAAGAGAGGGCTGGGAGACTTCGGGTAAGCATAATAATTATTTTCTATCTTTACAATCTTTTCCAATCGGTGTTTACCTAAAAATCCTCTTTGATATGTAGTCGGTTGGTCTAAAATTGATGAGGCAAGGAGACCAGTGAGCCAATTATGACAGAGCCAACCTTACGATCACTTGTGATCGTGTGGAAATAAATAACCGAGCGAAATACTTTTTGCTTAGATGAAAAGATATGTTCATCATCCGACTAACTTTATTTGTTGAATCAGGCGGTAGTCATTGAGTCCTATACAGTTGCTCAAGATTTGCCAAGTGTCGTTGAAGCAAGCGCTTTGGTGACAATGAACCTACACCTTGAGATCCAACGATCGGATTCTACTCGACCGGTGGTTGAAAGTATTACATCGATCATTTATTGAAGGATCGAGGTCGACCAACCCTTCGATTGAGACTGGAAAAATTGGTTGAAATAAATCTAGCGCTACAAACTTTAAGCCGGTAGCGCAGTCAAGATAAAAAGATAACGGGCATGTTGTAAATGAAATTATCACATAAGCGCATACCTTTTATATTCTTGGTGAACTTGAATTCTGAACTTCCTTTTCTTTTGCGCAGACCTATTGGAGTTCCAGTCGTTCCCGATCAGGTTATTCTAGCAGGTCAGGTGATCGAGGGCACCTCCGATCAGGGCTTTCCTCAGGAAAGCAATCCTGAGGTGGAAATGGTTGGGGAAGCCCCCGAGCCTACTTCAGTGTTGGAATCTGATTTGAATCCTGTGGAGATTATTACTCGTCGGGAGGTAGGCATCTCTGCAGATCCACAGAGATTCCAACTAAGGAACTCCTCCCAGACTAACAAGTTCCCTTTCTCTGCTTGATTTATCGAGGATAAGGAGCTTGATGATGCTTGGAGGAGAGTATCAGATCGTCTTGTAAAGGCGAATTCTGATAAGATTTTTATCGATTATAATGATGTGGTAATTCAAGTGTCCTCAACCATCCTTATAGTTTTCTTGAAGTTCATAAGAAACTTTAAAGAAAAAATGCTATTCATGCAGCATATGGTTGAAATATTTCCTTCCTATGAATATGTTGGATCTGAAAACCAAAGAAGTGCTTTTCGAGTTTTCGTACTTCCGCTAGATAAGACGACATCTTGGTACTTGAGCATTGATACTCTTTCCCTACTTGATTCGCTACTAGTTGAGAATCGGCTTTCACTAGTAATTTATGAATTCCGAGTGAATGAGCTGCTCGAAATCCTGTCAGCAAACCTTCATATTCTGCTACATTGTTAGTAGTAGAAAAGTTAAATTAGATGGTGTACTTAATGTGTTGGCCAGTAGGGGATATCAAGACTACTCCAGCCCCCGATCCTTTAAGCATCAATGAACCGTCAAAGTACATTGTCCACTCGTCGTGGTGTTCGAACTCGAGTTCTTACTTAGGTTCTGGGTTTGTCCATTCGGCAATGAATTATGCTTTTGCTTGAGACTTTATAGCTGTTCGTGAGATAAAATGGAGGTCGAACGTCCCTAGTTCAACTGCCCATTTTGCTATTCGTCCTGATGATTCCCTGTTTCTATGGACTTGACCTAAGGGATATCCTGTAGGTACGACCACTTTGTGGGCTTGAAAGTAATATCTTAGTTTCCTTGAAGACATAAGGAGACCATAGAGTAACTTTTGTACATGTGGATATCTTTCCTTTGGTCCATGCAAGACTTCGTTTACGTAATAGATTGGTCGTTGAACGTTTTCACGCTCTACGACGATACCGATTGAACGACTGCGGCGTGCGCTATGAAAATCAACGTGTTTCTTAGGTCTTGGAGAGACTAAGGCCTGTTTGTTTAGGCTTAGGCTTTTTGGCTTATAGCTTAAAGCCGCTTTTTGGCTTGAATCGACTTATAAGCCTCTGACTTTAAGCCAAGCTTTGGTGTTTGTGTAATCTGGTTTTTATAGGATGTTGGTTTATTGAGTTTGTGTGAAGGATAAAAGCTGAATTGCCCTTGAGGGTTTGAAGGATGTTTTTAAGGATGAATTTAAACTTATTTCGCACTTTTGCGGAAAAGTGCACTTTGCGTTGGTTTTGGACTTGACAAGGACATCTTTACGTGTTTATCAGTGATGAGTGAGGAGATCTCTGATTGTTGAAAGGTTCCAGTGATAACAAGTTCGAGATAGTTCATGCAGTTTAATATAGTACTAAATGCGAACTACTTGAAATATCGATGTGCGATCAACGGGTAGAAACACAAACTAAACAAATCGACTTCTGTGAGATGTGCATGCATAAGATGAGAGTAACATCAACTTTTTCTCTCATTTGGAAGTTCCTTCATATTTGTTTGTACCTTCAAGACAAATAGGAAGAAGCCTTCACCATGATTGTTTGTACATATCCAAGCATCGATGGCGCTTTGAGTCGAGTGGGAGATACCACACTCATCAAATCGAAGACAAAGAAACAACATAATGTGTTGGTCGGATGGATAGTATATCTATTCCAAAATAGGATGCGAGTGATATGCAGAAGTAATGCACCAATCATCCATTAACCTCGAGTCAAAGGGTGTTAGCGAGGATGTCGATGACAAATATAATGTCTACTCTTTGTATTATGGTTACTTCTTGTTTTATAGATCGATTGCCATAACAAATGGAACTCCAAAAGACCAACTTTGCGATTTCATAAACCAAGATCCACCCATTTCAAGAGTTTCTAGCTTGCTTTACCTAAATTTTGTAAACTACCATAGAATCTGACGTTGTACAAAGTTTCTAGGCTCCACAACAAACAAGCCATATGGTTGAAATATACAACAATTGAAGATAATGGTTTATGTGAAGTTATCGGGACCAGTCCTTATATTAGAGAATCGAGGCTTGGCGTCCGACTGATCGCGAGCATTATGATGCTCTCGATCACGTGATCGGTTCAAACGATGTCAAGATCGTTCGGACCAGCGAATGACCCTCTCGACGAGAGGAGGTGTATTTGTCCTGAACATCTCCTTCTCTCGCGACTCATTGGTTGGAAACGCCGAGGAGGTTGCGGTATTGATTGATTCCCAACATATGCATGTCGCCTCCGCCAAGGGAAGAACGCGGACGGTTATGGTTTGACTTTGTTGTGTCCTCCGTTTCGTATTCTTCCGTGACTGTACGGTTTGTTGGAGAATCTCGACACTTGTCCTACCAATTGACAAAACCTAGAGCTCCCGCTAAAGGAGGATCAATATAATTTAAAATATCACGAATGCGCTTGCGATTCGCATGCTACGGATGGTCTCGAGTATTCATCGAGGTTGTTGGCGTCGCAGATCCGAATCTTCTCTTAACCTCGGCTCGGCCGCACTTGACATGTCATCCTGCGGGTGAACTAGACAATTAATCGATGGACGCCCATCAACTCGTTGCCTCGTAGTCGGTGCTTGATTGCCGCGCCATTTCCATCACACACATGGTGGTGAGGTAGCGGTGCAGGACCGCATGGCATTGCGATCATTATTTCCGATTGCATTGACTTCAGATTTCCAGATCGATCCTCCGAAGAGTTTCCATCGTACTCAGAAAGAGCTTCGAGTACTTCTACCGACACTTCCACGACGGAGACCGGTCGAGATGAGAACCTCTTGAGGCCTCCGTGGCGACTCACTGATACTGCGAACGCCGATCGTGTAATCGAGCTTTACCATGCCCACTCGCCCATAACCGGTGAGGGTTTTATCGACACCGCTACTGGATGTCGGAAACACAAACTAAACAAGTCGACTTCCTGTGAGATGTGCATGCATAAGATAGAGAGTAACATCAACTTTTTCTCTCATTTCGAAGTTCCTTCATATTTGTTTGTACCTTCAAGACAAATAGGAAGAAGCGCTCTACACTGTGATTGTTTGTACATATCCAAAGATCGATGAGCGCTTTGACCGTCGGTGGGAGATACCACACTCATCAAATCAAGACAAAGAAACAACATAATGTGTTGGTCGGATGGATAGTATATCTATTCCAAAATAGGATGCAGAGTGATATGCAAGAAGTAATGCACCAATCATCCATTAACCTCGAGTCAAAAGGGTGTGTAGCAGGATGTGCGATGACAAATATAATGTCTACTCTTTGTATTATGGTTACTTCTTGTTTTATAGATCGATTGCCATAACAAATGGAACTCCAAAAGACCAACTTTGGCGATTTCATAAACCAAGATCCACCCATTTCAAGAGTTTCTAGTTGCTTTACCTAAATTTTGTAAACTACCATACGAATCTGACGTTGTACAAAGTTTCTAGGCTCCACAACAAACAAGCCAACTGCATATGAGGAAATATACAACAATTGAAGATAATGGTGAAAGTGCAACCTTTTATTGGTAAGCAAAGATTCACCCCTCGACTCAGTAACTTCTCCTCTCAAGACCCAAAGACCTCCCTATTTCTTATCTCCTCTCGCACTCCTGACTCTACCAAATGAGATCAACGTTTTCCTCCTCGTAGGACTTGAGCACTCTTCTCTCCTTCTTCATATCACAGTTCCTCGTGAGCAAAGACGGCTCCATTTCCTCCCGATGGCACTTGTCTCCTCCAATTCATCATCTTCAATCCTTTACCCTCGAAGCTCCAAATTTTCCAAACCTCGATCCTCTTTGGAATAAAATGTCCTCCTCGACCTCGTCCTCGTCCGAAGAATTCGACCTCCATTTCCTGCCAAATCGCTTTGCTGTGGGGGGAGCGGAGCGGAGCCAGGCGAGTAGGGGAGGGAGGGAAGCGGCGGGTCGAGGAGTTGGGAAGTGGGGAGCGCGGAGTGGGGAGGGAGGAGGCGTGGAGGAGGAGGAGGAGGAGAGGCAAGCGTGGAGGCGGCGTCGTGGGCGTGGGAAACCGAAGCGAACGGGGGAAGAGGAGGATGGAAGATGGAAAAAACAGAACGATTTGTATATTTATGTAATGGCATTTTGTGGGTAATTTCAACGAAGTTTAGTGGCAAATGGGTATTCCATTCATAAAAGCCAAAAAGCACCTCTCTCGTGGCTTATGGCTTTTAGGCTTAAACTGGCTTAAACTTTTATAAGCCGGATGAAAAAGCCACCCCTTTGTTTAGGCTTAGGCTTTTTTGCTTATAAGCCAGACAAAAAGCCTAAACAAACAGGCCCTAAGACCGGGGGGCTTCCAAGTTACTCTTTTAGTTTTTCAAAGGCTTCGTTGGCTTCTTTCGTCCATTCAAAACTCCCATGCTTAGAAGAAGTTCAAAGAAAGGTAATCCTTCTCGCCTAACTTTGGCTATGAAATGACTTAGCGCTGCCATACAACCGGTTAGCTTTTGTACTTCTTTCTTTGTTGTCGCGGGACGATCTCGATCGATGGTCGTTATCTTAGCTGGATTTGCTTCGATACCTCTAGCCGAAACTAGGAAACCAAGAAGCTTTCCAGCAGAAACCCCGAACACACATTTCTCTGGATTAACTTGAGGTTATGTCTTCTAAAGTTGTTGAAAGTTTCTTGTAGGTCAAGGATATGATCACTTGCATTGATGCTTTTCACAACCAAGTCATCTACATAGACTTCTAAATTCCGACCTACCTGCGGGCTGAAAGTTGTTTGCATTAGCTTTTGAAAAGTTGCACCAGCATTCTTGAAACCAAAAGGCATCTTAACATAATAGTAAGTGCCATATGGTGTGATGAAGGAAATTTCTCCTCATCATTTGTACTCATGTTTATCTGGTGGTACCCTGAATATGCATCTAAAAAGCTTAGCAACTCGCACGCGGAGGTGGAGTCTACATGCTGGTCAATGCGAGGAAGGGGAAAATCATTTTTCGGACAAGCTTTATTAAGATCTGCGAAGTCAATACACATTCGTCATTTCCCATTATTCTTTTTAACCATTACAGGATTGGCGAGCAACTGAGGGTGATGGACTTACCGAATAAACCCAGCTTAAAGGAGCTTGTCAATCTCCGACTGGATTGCTTCCTTCTGATCAGGTGCAAAACGCCTTAGCTTCTGCTTGATCGGCTTTTTATCAGGTTGGAGAGCTAACCTGTGCTCGATCACTTCCCTGGGGACTCCGGGCATGTCGGACGCTTGCCAAGCGAAAACATCTTGATTTGCTCGGAGGAAAGAGACGAGCGACTCTTCCTATTTAGGGTTGAGTCCTTCTCCGATCAGTAACTTCAGAACTGACCTGTCGATGTCTCCCAACCTGGCGTCTCTCGGAGAAACGCCTTTGTCGAGGGGCACCTCTTTTGTCTGATCGAAGGGTTTGGGTGTCAACTTTGGTCTGGAGTGGTTGACCTGCATCGCAGAAGAGTCAGTATTTCCAGTCGGAAGCTCATCGACCAGTTCTAAAGATCTTTGATCGCAAACATAAGTCATTTTTTGATCTCCCCGAACCATGATGACACCTTTTGGTCCTGGCATCTTCAGACTCTGATAACCGTAATGCGTGGCTATCAGAAACTTTGCTAGAGCCGGACGACCAAGGATCCCGTTATAGGCGGTCTCAAAATCGACCACGTCAAATGAAATCTTTTCTGTTCGGAAGTTATCAGGACTTCCGAACGTAACCGGTAAGGACACCTGTCCTATCGGTTTGGCCGTAGAGCCAGGGACTATACCATGGAAGGCTTATTTTACTGGCTTTACCTTTGACTTAGAAACCTGCATTTCTTCCAAAGCTCCCGAGAATAATATATCTAAAGAACTACCTCCATCTATCAAGACTCTATTGACCTTACAATTATTAATGGTAGGCTCAACTATAATAGGGAATCTACCCGGTCGAATCGATGAAACGGAGCAGTCTTCTTTGTCGAAGGTGATTACGGTGTCTGACCACCTCAAAGGCTTGATACTGATCGGAGATTCTGCTAGGTTGACCTCCCGCCCCATGGCTTTCAGATGACGTCGCGAGTCATACGGTGAAGATCATCTAAAGATCATGTTGACTGTGTGCTGAGGTTCTTGGTATTCCATCTCCTCGTCGCCATCTTTATCCTTTTTGGAGCTGGCCCCCCAACTCTTGTATTGAAGGAAGTGGTCCTTTACCTGCATAGTAATCTTCCAATTTCTTTTGCCAGACACGACAGGTACGCAGATCGTGTCCAGCCTGTTGGTGAAGCAGGCACCACTTCTTACCCTTTTTATATTCATTGGTCGGAATATTTGCTTTACCTCGACCGGTATAGTCCCTCTTACCTTTGGTAGGCTTTTCCGGGACCGCTAAGACATCCTTACAATCCGTCTTGTGATGCTTCTTTTCTTGAGAACTTTCTTATTCTTCTTCTCAGGTTCTTCTAAACCATATTAAGGAGTTTTGTATTTTCGATCTATAGCTTTACTCCATTCGACTGCTTCACTAGCAGCTGCATATTTATCCGCCATATCGAATAGCCCGGCGGTTGTTCGTGGGGGATTCATAGCTATATCCTCCGTGAACCTTCGGTTCCTCAATCCTGCCTTGAATGCCTGAATTACAGAAGATTCTGCAATCTCGGGTATGGAATTACGAACCTGGCTGAACCTCTTGATGAACTGTCAGAGAGTTTCTTTTGGGTTATGCCGTATCCGATGTAGATCGTCTTCCTTCCCTGGGCGGTCGTACGTACCCTGGAAATTCACGATTAAGAGATCGTAGAGCTGTTCCCAAGTGTAGATTGATCCGACCGGCTGGTTAAGTAACCATGACCGGGCAGATCCTTCTAACACCGTAGATAGGTAATTGGCCATTACGTTTTCATCACCACCAGCCGTTCTGATGGCGGTGGTATAGATCTGAAGAAATTCTAACGGGTTCTGAGACCCATTGAACTTGTCCATGTTGGCCGGTCGAAACCGGTTAGGCCAACGCCTACACCGAGCCCCGAGAAAGCTCGGCACTGTGGATCGATTCATGACGCCTTCTTTGGAAAGGAGCCGGATTGTGGTCGGTTGGGGACCAGTTCCTTAGATTAGAGAACTGAGGCTTCGGCGTCCCGACCTGATCGCGAGCATTATGATGCTCTCGATCACGTGACTGGTTCAAACGATGTCGAAGATCGTTCGGACCAAGCGAATGACCCTCTCGACGAGAGGGAGGTGTATTTGTCCGGAACAATCTCCTTCTCTCGCGACTCATTGGTTGGAAACGTCAAGGAGGTTGCGGTATTGATTGATTCCCAACATATGCATGTCGCCCTCCACCAAGGGAAGAACGCTGGGACGAAGTTATGGTTTGACTTTGTTGTGTCCTCCGTTCTCGGTATTCTTCCGTACGCTGTACGGTTTGTTGGAGAATCTCCGACACTTGTCCTACCAATTGGACAAAACCTAGAGCTCCTGCTAAAGGAGGATCAATATAATTTAAAATATCACGAATGCGTTGCAGATTCTGTACCGTTACGGATGGTCTCAGAGTATTCATCGAGGTTATTGGCGTTCGCAGATCCGAATCTTCTCTTAACCTCGTGCCTGGCCGCACTTGACATGTCATCCTCGGTGGGGCTGAACCAAGCGAATTAACTGATGGACGTCCATCAACTCTGTTGTCTCTGGTAGCTGGTGCTTGATTGCCCGCGCCATTTCCATCACACACATGGTGGTGAGGTAGCGGGTGCAGGACCGTACAGGGCATTGCGATCATTATTTCCGATTGCATTGACTTCGTATTTCCAGTATCGATCCTCCGAAGAGTTTCCACTGTACTCAGTAGAGAGCTTCGTAGTACTTCTACCAGACACTTCCACGACGGAGACCGGTCGGAGATGAGAACCTCTTGAGGCCTCCGTGGCGGACTCAGCCTGATACGGCGAACTGCCGATCGTGTACTGAGCTTTACCATGCCCACTCGGCCCATAGCCGGTGAGGGTTTTATCGACACCGTTACCAGATGTCGGTTGTCTCTTTTTTTGCTGGTCGAAAAGACCGGGCTTGAAGAGGTTTTTGGACACTCCGAACTGATCGGAATGTCCTGTCTCTCGGGAAGCTCCACTTGTTGCAGTGGTGCGTCCTCATCCATCTGCTCGACTTCGGCGTTGTCAGCGACTTGCGAACCAGCAGAGGAGGAAGAGGACAACGTCCAATCACCCTGCATGGCCTGGATGCAGGCGTCCATGTCGAGGTTGGAGTAATCGTCCAGATCGAACCAATTCTCCTCGTCCCAAGTTCCTGCCATAATCTTATGAATAGATGGATGGGTGAGGATTTGATGAGCAAAGAATTCCTTTAGAAGATTTGCGCCTTCTTCCCCACGGACGGCGCCAGCTGTCGACGATCAAATTGCCGATCTTATGAATATATAAATAAAAAGAGAAAAATAACACGTATCTTCTAGAAAGTAGTGAGACTGCTTTTTATTGATTTGAACTGGCTATTACAAAGGGTGTATAAAACTTAGACTAAAAACTAATTCGAGAGTATAAGACTCTTGAGGGTGTCTCCCAAATGATCTTTACTGTTCCGACCTCTCTATCTTCAGTCCGCATTCCTTCTTATATAGTTGATGAAGGGTTGACAGTTGTCTCTGGAGGAGGCGTCTGTTCGGGAAGCAACGCGTCTGGTCGAAGAGAGGTATCTGTTGATAATGTATCAACTGTCGTGCGGTTATATGTCCATGAGTCATGTAACCGTACTTCAGTATCGTAACGTCGCGTGGTATGGAATATATAACACATGTTTCATTCGTCACACGGTAAAATATATGTCTGGTCGTAGATCCAGACATCAGTTCAAAGCCTTGTGAGCATTTGACTGGTCGGAGACTTGGTTTGAAACTATGTCCGATCAGATTGGGCACTATGTAACCTCTGGAATTCTTACGACCAGTGAGTCGTTAGCTTTAGTATTTACAACTATGAAGATGTATAATCTCTATATACTAAATAGATGTTTTAATCCTCGTCACGGATCAAGAGAGAGGAAAGGAGCCACAAACCCATAGGCAAACCCGGTTGTAGCACCACGGGTTTAACCCGTTCTCAACTTAAAATTTTGAACCCACTCAACCCACCCGATCAAACCAACAGCCGTGATCTCTCGAATGACGCGGACGAGTCTCCCAAGTCACGCAAACCAGCGCACACCTGGCCAACCCCCATTTTAACCCGATCAGATCCGCACGAGATCGGCCCAAGGCACGAGCAGATCGGCCCTAACCCACTCGCGCCGCACCACCCCCTGTCCTTCCTTCATACTCTTGCCTCCTGTCCAGATCGCGTTTTTTCCCCAATACCCCCGCAATCCCGTGTAACGCTCCTGCCTAGCGGAGAGAGAGAGAGAGGGCCAGATCTGCGCGATCGCCGGAGATGTCGAGCATCAAGAGCGCGCAGAGGGCGGCGCTGACGGCGCTGGCGCCGGATGCGCCGTACCTCGCCGCCGGCACCATGAGCGGTGCCGTCGACATGCTCTTCTCCGCGTCGGCCAACATCGAGATATTCCGCCTCGACTTCCAGTCCGACTCCCCCGACCTCCCCCTCCTCGCCTCCGCCCCCTCCCCCGACCGCTTCAACCGCCTCTCCTGGTCCCGCCCGGGTGCCGCCGAGGGCGACTCCTTCTCCCTCGGCCTCCTCGCCGGCGGCCTCAGCGACGGCTCCGTCGCCGTGTGGAACCCGCTGAGCATGATCAGGTTCGGATCCGCCTTCCCTGCCCATCCCACCCTCGAGATCTGCTCGTGCCCTGATCTAGGTGTCGCTGTTGCAGCTCCGAGGGGCAAGCGGAGGACGCCATGGTCGCGCGGCTCGAGAAGCACACCGGGCCGGTGAGTGGTGCTGGGCTGGTTGGTTGGAATTGCGTGTCCGTGGTTCTAATGTTGTGTTGATTGTGTTTGTTTGGTCTGGCAGGTTTGCGGGTTGGAGTTTAGCGAGCTCACGCCGAATCGGCTCGCTTCAGGGGCTGACGAGGGGGAGCTTTGCATCTGGGATCTCAAGAACCCTTGTGAGCCAGTCGTGTTCCCGCCACTCAAGGTATCGGCAGTGTGGCACATAGCTTGTTGTCATACAAGAGGATTGTGACCTTATTGTTAACCTTTGTAATGCATGATTTCTGCAACTTTTCTGCTTGCATTGATGTAGGGCCCCTTTTCGTGTGTGCGCAAAGCATGATGTTGTGTTATGTATTTGTGAGTGTCCTAGCATGATGACGCCAATTCCAGACAGGCATTTTTTTTTGTTGAGCTGCAGTTAAATACATTTTTGTTGGACAGCTATTAGGTGTAAAGCACCATTCTCATTTTCAACTCGCGTTCAACACTACCTGAGGCAGGGCTTAAAAAATAGCTAGCTGAAATGCCATTCTATTTGTAGTTTTTGTAGCCTGGAAATTGCGTCTGTCTTGGGCAAATTGTTGTTAAGACCAAACAGGTCTTTCTAAAGATTCTTAATGTTTGCTTGTTGCAACCAGATCGTGCACTTCCCACCCCCTTTCCATCAACATGCATTTTATTTCCACATGTTTGATGGGGGGTGTTAATTTGACTGGAAATAAATGCCATCGGAATCCCAGTCCTTTTTTTTTGTCGTGGGTGGATTAAGGAATGATTCCAATAAACATTTAAAATAAAATATGTAAGTCCAAGGCGTTTAGAATACAATAGGAATACATTCATGACCTGCCAATAAGTTATTTATGGATATACATATATGTGTTTGAGATCCTCCATTCTTGGATCATTTTGAACATGTACGCGAGACCTGATGAAGGTCAGCGCTAGCAAAACATTTCTCATCATGTTGCATATGGCTTAGTTATGTACGGTGATCTATCTCACAGGTGTTATTTTGATGTTTCCGTTTCTCACCATTTTTTTTGCCTACTTTATTTTGCTCAACTTGTATTAATGGTTAATGATTCTTGTAATTTTCTACAGAGTGTTGGCTCCAGTGCTCAAGCTGAAATATCTTATTTAACCTGGAATCCCAAGTTTCAACATATACTAGCGGCTGCTTCTAGTAATGGGATGACAGGTAAAGGACACTTTGGTTGCTTGTGTAATAGTTTTCCTATCTATTACCATCACTTGTAATTTTTACTGGTTTATCTCACTGTTTTGAATTTATTACTCTGCAGTTGTTTGGGATTTAAGGAACCAGAAACCATTGACTAGGTAATTGATTTAACTACCCAAGTTACATCTGCAGTTTCTTGATCTATTTACCATTACATAACGATGTCATTTATTATTTGTGTTACTAAATTTCGATCTGCTGTTTAAATAGCTTTGCAGATTCAAATAGAAGGAAATGTTCTGTTCTCCAATGGAATCCAGACATGTCCACCCAGCTAATTGTTGCATCAGATGATGATAACTCTCCTTCTTTGAGAGTAATGACCATTTTTCTCTATTTTTTCATTTCAATTTTTTTAGTTTACTTGCCTTCGCCGTATGCAGCACATAGCTAGAATAGATGAAACGGATTTGTTTGTTCATTTTATTGACCCTCTTAAAGTGTATGTTGTAGTTCTAATTATGCTACTGCTTTTGAATAAAAGAGTAGCAGTACAGCCGCTGGTCCTTCATTTTAATCCACATTAGGATCTTGTTTATGTGGAGATTTTCTATTTATATCATAAACTTTGCTCACATATCCTTTCCTAGGTTTGGGATGTGAGGAAAACCATTTCACCAGTACGAGAATTTGTGGGACATTCAAAAGGTTTCGTTTCTCTTGCTGTTGTCCTATTCTTTTCTATCAAGTGAATGTTGATATACTTAAATTGAACTTAGCGGTAATCTACATTCTTATATTCTATTTGTTATTCTTCTGTTGGCCAGGTGTAATTGCTATGTCGTGGTGCCCCTATGATAGTTCATTCTTGCTTACTTGTTCGAAAGACAATAGAACAATATGCTGGGATACTGTTAGTGGAGAGGTATATTATGACTTTTAACATACATTTTTTTTTGGGGGGGGGGGTCTAATTCTGCCCTGTTCCTCACATTATTTGTTACAGATTATCAGTGAGCTACCGACAAGCTCTAATGGGAACTTTGACATTCACTGGTACCGGAAAACTCCAGGTGTCATAGCAGCATCCTCATTTGATGTGAAAATCGGCATATACAACTTGGAGGTAATATGTGATGTAAGAGTTGATGCTTATACTCGGTCCATCATATGACTTACAAAATGCATTAGAGTGTGGAGTCTATTTTTTTAAATTGGCTTTATCTTAGTGATATTTAAACAATTATGTGTTACTCCACTCATTAATGTACCACAAAAAAGTAAGCCCTGTTATATAGCAACTTGAATTTTAGTTTAATCAAACTGGACTTAACCAAGTGTGCTCTCTTTGAAGGCAATTACATATGATGGTTGTTCTGGATGAGCGGTCCTCCTAGAACATCTGATTATCATTGTTCATTTCACTTCATACTTATCATTAGTTCTCCACGAGATAAAAGTTAACAAATTCCTGCCTTTCATCCTATAAAGATCACTCGGAGGGTTGTAGCTCACAAAATCAGGTTTCCAGGATAGGTTGGGGGGGGGGGTTAAAAATGCTTATGTTGAAATGTTCATTGGATGCACCAGATTTTATATTGTCCACTATATTGTTATCAGAATGACTTGACTTCATGCTGTATGACTCATAGTATCTGCAGGTTCTTGTAATCTGCCAGTGCCAGTACTTTCAGGTTTGGCATACAAAGCTAATTAGTTCTCTGAAATTCTTACTTATTTCCTTACAGTTCTCTGGCCTTTATGCAGCTGGTGAAAGTGCTGTTGGTGCCCCAGGTAAATTAGAATACTGCCTCGTGTTTAACTTTCTGACACAATTAAATATTTAGTACATTTAGATCGCCTTTGATTTTGTATGATTAAATATTCAGTAAGTTTAGATTGCCTTTGATCTTGTATGTTTACAATCGTTACATCAGCTGAAAGAAAATTTTAACCATGTCGACGCTTATCCTTCATTTTACCACAAAAACTGAATGCCATGTTTCTATATTAAGTGTCAAATGTCATGTATCTACATTCAGGCTTGTAATCTGTTAATTATTGATGGCTTTGTTTCCCCCACTATGTTGAGCTAACTGCTCAGTACTCCTATTGCTTATTTTGTCTCCGCTGAGAAACAAACTGTACAACTTGATTTGATTGAGAAAAGTTGTTCATGCGACTTAAGGCATATACCTTTAGATCTAGTGGGGCAATTCCTTATTTGCCATCGAAAGTTTGCATCATCCCTTATATGCAACTCGTGTCACTGATATGTGGGCCCAGACCCCACACGTCGTTTACATGTTTGGGGATTTTGGAAATTTCCAGTGGCATATATGGAATTAACCCTTATCTATAAACGGTAAACATGGAATGAAAAGCACCTATTTATTTAGTCTGCCAAGCACCAACTTTAACACCTCAGTTTTTTTGTTGTTGCTAATTATGTAAGTGTGCATAATGTTTCTAGCATATTATTCCTCTAATGAAAAATAAAATAATATTTAGCACGTCCAAGAGCTCCAGCTCCAAAATGGTTGAAATGCCCCACTGGTGCATCTTTCGGCTTCGGGGGTAAACTTGTTTCTTTCCATCCGGCAGTGCCTACCCAGGGCACACAAGTGACTACTTCTGAGGTAAGTTTACTTGGTATTTGCCATGCTGTACGCTTTTCTTCAAGTTCCTCTGTGTTAAGGCATTTGTTCCTTTTATAGGTGCATGTACATAATTTGGTGATTGAGCAGAGTCTAGTAAGCCGGTCAACTGAATTTGAAGCTGCTATACAGAATGGGGACAAAAGTTCACTGCGTGCTCTGTGTGACAAAAAAACACAAGAGTCTTTGTATGTTCTCTCCCATTAGTGGAACACTTCCAAATTTTTGCCTTCCAACTAACTCAATGCTATAAATGTTTGAATAGATCTGACGAGGAGAGAGAAACATGGGGCTTCTTAAGGGTTATGTTCGAGGATGGGGATATTGCCGGACAAAATTGCTTGCTCATCTTGGCTTCAATCCACCTCAAGAACCGACTGTGAATTCAACCGATGAACTGAACAAGACATTGGCAGACACACTTAATCTTGATCATGGCACACTGACTGATAATACGGATGCTCAATTTCTTGTTGATAACGGGGAGGATTTTTTCAACAATTCTCAACCTTCAGAGACTAGTTTGGCTGAGGAATCAATATCTACAAATGGTCAACAGATAGAGCAGGAAATGCCTGGAAATGTTGTGCCGTCTGATCCATCCATTGACAAAAGTATTCAACATGCATTGGTAGTTGGAGACTACAAAGGGGCAGTTAATCAGTGCCTTGCTGCAAATCGTATGGCTGATGCTCTGGTTATTGCCCATGCTGGTGGTTCTGCTCTATGGGAAAGCACAAGAATTCATTATCTTAAGAACAGTATCTCACCCTATCTAAAAGTATTCTTGTATTCTCGGTTTATTGAATACGTGTGCTTTATTATTTCTGACCACAGTATTTCTGCTTGTATTACCCTGATTTATCTTTCTGTTGGTTCAAACTCAGGTTGTTTCTGCTATGGTGGGCAATGATTTAATGAGTTTTGTGAGTACTTGGCCACTAAATGCATGGAAGGAAACACTTGCGCTACTGTGCACAGTAAGTGTCTTTGTTATATTATGTATTGTAATTCATTTTTCTTGTTCAATCAACTTGCCTGTTCTGTTATTTAGCACAAATCTGAGAGATCAGATATGATCTCTTTCCATGTACAAGAATTACCCCATCATGGTTTCAGACTTTCAGCTATTGGCCGATACTGGCATTACATTTCATTTTTTGTTATCTCATATTTATACACTGAACTGATATAGAGCTTAACTTTTCTTATGTGTGTTACCTTCATGTTGGTAGCATACTAGCATATAGTCCTAGTTATGAAAATCGGACCAGAGGAGAGGTTCTTCGACCGGGAATGAAAACTGAAATGGAGCCGGGTCTGGCCTGATTCGTATAGTCTGATAGCCTATGTAATGGGCCTGCCTCAAACCAGAGCAGCAGCAGCTAAACTGGCTATGGTCAAACCAGTGAGCCGCACCCGAGGAATAATCACCAAATTTTTTGTTTCTAGCGGGGTTCGAAACCCATGTTGTGGGGCTCCTAGAGGAAAGGTGGGCTGCTGACCAGCCCATCTGTTTTGTTGTGTCCAAACTACACACCTTGTATTAAACAAACAATAGTTATCTATAATTCTATACCATACATTTTAATAGATAATTATTTTTCTACAGAACTGATGGTTCAATCAGTGACTGGTCCGGTTTCAAAAACTATGGTATAGTTGGTATGGACTTGTCTTACATAAGCTAACATTGTAACCTTGCAACAGTTTGCCCGGAAAGAGGAATGGAATGTTTTATGTGACACTCTTGCATATAGACTTCTGAGTGTTGGAAACACGCTGGCTGCGACCCTCTGTTATATTTGTGCTGGAAATATTGACAAAGCTGTGGAAATATGGTCTCGTAACTTGAAGTCTGAAGATGGTGGGAAGACTTATGTTGATCTTCTCCAGGTACAAATGGACAATATAAGTTGATTGTTCTATGGCAAGCTGCCAAACAGTCCTAATTGATTAGTGTGTAAGTGCAGGATTTGATGGAAAAGACTATTACTCTCGCCCTTGCTACAGAGCATAAGAGATTTAGCGCATCGCTATCTAAGCTTGTTGAGAACTATGCTGAGTTGTTGGCCAGTCAAGGCCTTCTTAAAACTGCGATGGAGTACTTAAAGCTTTTGGGATCAGATGAACATTCACATGAACTGGCGATACTGAGAGATCGAATTGCATTTTCTACAGAAGGTTGATGCAAAGTTATGACTTAATATTGTTGTTATGTGTGCTGTCTTCTATTGATTTAATGTTTTTCTATGCATTTTGAACTGGTTTATATTTTTCTGTTATGCTGTGACGGCAGCTATTTGAGATCCGCTTATTTGCTACTTGTGTGCTTAACATTTGAAGTTATATACTTATATTGTAGAGCTCAGCAAGTTTGGCTCATTATTGTTGTCATGCATTCTCCGCAAGCATATTAAATAGCATTGGCCATCTTTCGCCCGACATTTGTTTCCCACTTGCATTGGAGCCTGTTCTTTTGTATTTCTTTTGCTATCAAATGTTTCAATAGTTCATTCAGCTTTCGGCTAGCTTTTTGTTGCCAGAACTTTTAAGTATCTTAAACTTGCATATCAACATTATTACATTACATTTTCTTCACTTTTTCCTTTTTCTGGTGTGCAACATGCTACAGGAAGAGGTTGAAAGGCTGGATGTGACAAAAATTTCACTTTTGCTTATGTTCCTACTTTTACCATTATGGAACTCTTGCTTGGTTGAAAGTTGGTGGAGCAACGTTCTTCCAAACCTTTATGCATGTGATTTGTGAAGATTCATAATTGAACATAAAAAAAATACAGTATTGCCTTTTAAAAAATACCTCTTGTTGTATACAGAGTAAAATAATATTTTCTTCATGCTGTCATGAACTCATGATGATATCTTCGTGCTTTAGCAAGTTAATTACTTAAAGTAATTAGACTTGAAAATTTATATCATAGTATTGATTAGAAGTATGCTTTCCAGAGAATGATGCTGCCAGAAGTTCGGCTCCTGAGAGCAGTGGCAACAGCTACCCCTCCCTCACAGAACAATTTAACTATAGCACCCCAGACCCTTCTCAGAATCTTTACCAGGTTTCCCCTTATACATTTTTTCCAACTCCATACTTTCTCCCACATAATTTATGCCCTGTAATATTTGTAAAAATAAAATAGAGTAAATTGCACTTTGGACCAGGTAATTTGTCCTAAGTTTCACTTTGCACTAGGTTTTGCAAATAGTTTCACTTTGCACCTCCCCGTATGCAATATTGTGGCAGAAAACACTAGGTTCCGTTGTATCTCGTTGCTTCTAACGGAACACAGCAAGGGCCCCACATATTATCCCTCTCAACTCTCTCTTCCTCACAGTCACACCACCATAGCCTCTACTAACCGCCGTCACAGTCAACCAGACCACCACGTTTCCATCCAACCGCAACACTGGCACCTGCTTGCGCCCCCTTCTACACCAAAGATGGAGTAGAGGAGTTCGTCGTCGCTGTTGAACCACGGGCGACCGGAGTTGATGAAGAAACTATGAGATGCAGGGACGCACCGAAGAGGGTTGGAGAAGGAAGAAGGGGGCAGAGGAGTTTGCCAGCTGGTTAGTGGCGGTGGGTGGCATTGGGGCAGCGCGCCGGCAGCGGTGAGCAAGATTTGAGGATGCAGTGGCTCAACGGCGTGGCGGAGTGAGACAGTGGAGACGTCCCATATCTCGCCGGAGAAGCTGGAGATAGTGTGTTTCATTATGCAGCCCCACCGCCGATCTGCTGCTCCATCCACTCCTGCGCATTGCCCACCTCCTCGGTTGCCATGGTTTGTCATTTGCATCGAATCGGAGGGGATGGGGAGAGAACAGCAGGGGTTGGAGGGGATGAGAGAGATTAAGAGAGAGCATTTCACCTGTGGGACCCACCAAGGACAAAATTGTTGATATTATCACTGACATGTTGGTCCTGTTGGACAGACTCCGTCTAAGATAACGGAGAATAACAGGAGGTGGTGTTTTCTGCAACAAAACTTTTTGTAAAGGTGTTGTTATGTGAAACTATCGCAAAACCTGGTGCAAAGTGAAGCTTTGGACAATTTACCTTGTCCAAAGTGCATTTTACTCAATAAAATAATATCTTTTGCTGTAGAGATGCATTTTGTTATTTTTGTTTCTGACTACCACGAACTGCAGGTGCCTCAACCATATAATGTGCCAAGTAATACATATCCTGAAGTTTACCGGCAACAACCTAATTCGTCCTTTGGAGTATACAACAACGCATATCAACCTCAAGAACCTACCCGGATGTTTGTTCCATCAAACCCACCAGCGAACTCCCAGGTATTTTATGATTCAGGAAGCCTTTTTTTTTCTTTGTATTCGTTTGCTCAAGTATTTTGTGTGAGAATTAGCTAAGGCCAATTGTGTGTGGGCGAAATGTTCGAAAGATGAGGTATTCTGTAACTGGGACGTAGCAGAGTATGTAGTGTATCCATTCTGTGCTAGCATGGAAGATCTAAATGTAAAATATATAATGTAGGATTATGATGTGTGATTTCTGAACAGATAGTTATCCTCCATCTATTTTGTAATTTTTTTTTGCTTAAGTATATATTACGCTTTACTACCTTGCTTTAAATCGTTAAACTTTGTGTGTCAACTTATGTGAAGTTAGTTCAGTGCTTTGTTTCCTCTCGTTTTAGTTAATTTTTGTTCTATCTTCATTTCTCTGGGGAAGTTTCAATATTTCTTTTCATTATTTGTTTTGTAATTTTTTTCATTGAACAGCCAAGTTCAACTCCAGCACCGGTGCCCCAGCAAACAGTGAATACATTTACTCCTGCAAACTTACCGGGTCTCAAAAATCCGGAGCAATATCAGCAACCAAATACCTTGGGCCCCCAGCTTTATGCGGTATGTAGAATGGTAATTTAAGTTTCACGTCATGTTTGTGTAATATCAGTTACATAGTGATCTCTCTGGTCTAAACAGGCTTCTTTGAATCCACCGTATACTTCTTCTGGACCGTCCAGTGGACCTCCCACCACATACCATCAGCCTAGACCGCCTACTCAATTCCAGACAGTTCCACCGGTCTCTGTACCAGGAACAATCCCAAATCAGATGTTTCCCCATGCTGTTGCAACGAACTCAGCATCCAGGTTTATGCCATCAAGCAATCAAGGTTTTGTTCAGAGGCCAGGTTTGAGTCCTGTACAGCCCTCAAGTCCAACACAGGCACAGCCACAGCCGCAGCCTGCTGTTGTCCCTCCTGCACCTCCCCCGACTGTGCAGACAGCTGATATATCGAAGGTGTCTGGTACGTGGAATGCAGATGCAAGGCTTGGATCTGTTTTGTTGTTGATTAATTGATTTCTTGCTTCACTTTCCTAGTAAAGTGATACTGACAAAACCTGTCAGTAATGTCATCATTTTACCAAGTTTCATATGTTTACCTTTCTGGTTTTAAGAAATTTTTTTGCCACTCCTTATGTGATTCACCTGATTTACATTTGAATTCTACCAAATATTTACTTATGGTGCCAGGAAGCAACTCTTCTATGTTCTCCTATTGTGTTGGTATCCGTCATACACTGGTGCTGACTTCTCTGGTCGTCTTTTGCAGCTGAGCTGAGACCTGTTATAGCAACACTGACCAGACTATTTGATGATACATCCAAAGCTCTGGGAGGATCTAAAAAACGTGAAATTGAAGACAACTCAAGGAAGATTGGGGCATTATTTGCAAAACTCAATACTGGGGACATATCTCCAAACGTTTCATCGAAACTCATTCAGCTGTGCAGTGCACTTGATAGTGGTGATTTTGCCACTGCGATGCAACTTCAGGTAGATTTCACTAATTCATCTTATAATTAGGGATGGCACTTGCCCCTGCAGGGATTTTTTTTTTCCATCGGGGCTGGGGATGGCGGGCCATGTCCGTACCTGTCTCCCATTGTGACCTGCTAATATTTTATAGAAAATGAGCTATTCTTCTACTCTTTGATGAAAACAATGTCACGTCCTGCATATGATCCAAAGTTGTGGCTATACCTTATAACTAATCTCTTGATATGTTCTGTAATTCCCTCTTTGCTGCTGATTGGACAAATCGCATGCTGATCCTTGCTCCTAATCAAAATTAGAGTTCTTTTCACAAGTCTGCGTCTTTTACTCAATAGTTTATATATAGGTTTGGGCTCCATCTATGGTTCATATATCGTACTGTATCTTGCACTTGATGTCAATAGAAGTAAAGTCTATGCATTGCACCATTCCCGTTTGTCCATGTTTTGGTGGAAGTTACCGGATGTTGATTTTTTTGGTTCTGATGCTAACTATCAACATATGTTCAATGGTGGCAGATTTCTCTGACGACGAGTGACTGGGATGAGTGCAACCTTTGGCTTGCAGCATTGAAGCGTATGATCAAGACAAGGCAGAACTTCAGAATGTAAACCTGTGGCCTTCTCCTGCAGTTAGTTCTGTACACACCTTTTCTGCTTATCAAAATTGTTAGTCTTAGCCATTTCGAGGGTTCACCTGCACAGAGGTGTTATCCTACTTGTGTTACCGTCTGCCAATTCTGCCGAAGCTTGTTGCTGAAAGTGGTCTGTTATTTGGTTGCGATTACTTTTTGGTAATAGTTTTTCAATATTTCTTTGCAAGAGCGTTAGTTCTTGAGGGGTTGTTGGTTTTGAAAAATATTAATTGTAAGAGGGCACTTTGTCTGTTATAGCTGGTCCATTTTCTTTACCCTTTTCAGATAGACTTCGTCAGTTTGGACAATCGGAAGTACTCTGGATGATTAATACTAGGGACATTGGCATGTTTATTGCACTGGCATGAATAGAAATCAATAAATTCCTGAAATTGAGATTTTTTTTTTTTTTTTTTTTTGCATCGGTCGTACGCGGGCGTGATATGAAGGCCATTCACTGCCTTTAGGAATGAGGAAAGCGCCACTTAATCACGATATTTCCTCATTTTTTACGGAATGTGTTTGTTCTCCTAGCCCATATGGAGTTTTCGTTTCTGGGCTTGTGGCTAGGACCAGAATTGGTTGAAGATAGTGCTGTGACCGTGGAGGCTAATATCATGTGAATGATTATTCTTTCATTCTGTGACAATATAAGTCCTGTTTGGAACCCTGGAAATTATTACGAATTCTGCGGGAACTGAATTGTTTCCTTGCAGGGTTTCAGTCCACGCAACTTGGAGACACGTACAGCTAAATCGTTAAGATTTCGAGCAATAACCCAATGCTTTAGAACGCTTATTATCACGTGTGGAAGCGTACGGCCGTACAGGTTTGCTCCGGTTTGGTAGAAGAACCAGTGACTCTCTCTCTCTCTCTCTCTCTCTCTCTCTCTCTCTCTCTTTGCGAGAGGTACTCCCATCTAAGATGACAACTAGAAAACGATGAAAAAAATCGGATTCTACTTCCCCTCTCCCCCTCACGTTCCCGGACTTGTCTGCATATCCATAACCAGGCACATTCGGATCCCAGCCAAGCCAGGTTCCACCCATTGGACTTTCAGAGTTACAGGATCGTTAGATTCGATTCACCAATGCGCTCCGGTCAACTCGCGCGTCCTGGCACCCCACGGCACCATCGCCTTCGCCTACCTTCTCCACGGCCTCACACATCACATGCCACCGTCCCTCGGCGTGCGTGCGTGCTTCCTGTTCAACGAACCACCGGGAGGCCCAAACACCTAAACAAAACTAGGCTGTTCCAGCACCAATACTAAATCCACTTCCCACAAACAGCGCACACCCTGTGGTTGTGAAATATGATTACGATACGCCAGCTCGGCATCTGCATCTCCCCTAGGATCATCACATCTCTGTCTCTCTCCCCGCATGTGCACTGCCAGTTCGATACCGATCCAACTTGCTCTACTTAATCCGGCATTCTGCCTCCCTGCGGCCCGGATAATCTCTGCGGATGCACTTGTGTTTAGATTAACGCCTGCAAATTCCCCTGCCCCATGAGGATGCCTGCCATCAGCCCATGGCCCTACCATTTCCTATGTTTTCAAGCACGGCCGCTGCTTCATCGGTCGTCGTTCATGCCGGTGTACCTGATCAAGGGAACTTGGGTTTCTTCTTCTAGCTAGTGTTTTGTCATGGCAACAGAAATATGCGGATACCTGTGTTGATGCAGATGGTGGCAGGGACTAAGACGAGAGAGGCAGTCACACACTGATCAGAGAGGGAGTCTTGCTCTGCTATATCCTACACTGAATCTACATTAGTTTCTTTCTTTCGGAAAACACGCAGGACAAGTTCCTGAATAATCTCTACGGATACACTAGGTTCAATCGAATTGCCAGTAACTAAAGAAAATAACTGTGCTGTAAGTGCAAGTGTAACCATGTGTGCATTTTGGTTGCTCAGCTGGACAGTTACAGAAACCGGAGGCGATGAAGGCCGCTAAAAGGGAGAATAAGAATCTAGTACCGCCCGCAGACACCACACCAGTAGAGACTTGAGTAGCCCCCACTGGAATAGAGAAAGCAGCCCGGTGGTTTCAACCGTCCTAACCTATCCAAAAGCTGGGGGACCAAACAGCTCCTGCTCTATACTAATAACAACTCAACTTAAAACACCCCAAGAACTACCGCATAAACCACTAAATTATTCTGATTCCCAGCACGCATTATTTGCAGATGATGCAATCCAATCTCTTCCAAGTCATGTACAGGTCTCGCTGATGGCAACATCAGGTCGGCTCTATCTAATCACCTTCCATTAGGCCCATCCAAATCCATGAACAAGGCTACTAGTACTAGTATACTACACTAGCACCCAGTTGCCTATTTGATACGTGCGTGTCATCACAATTCACAAGGTCACTGGGATAAGCTCAAATCCAAGCTGTACAGCACTAGATTATTATCACCTCTGTCTGCTCAACTACCGGTCCCGGCAGCCCCTACCACACCTGCAATGCAGCGGTACTTGGGGACCCAGCAGCAGCTGAGCAGATGTGATGGTCATGGCACTGGCACTGGCACTGGCACTGACTGAGCATGTTATGAGCAAATGATTTGGGCGAATATTTCAGTACTACCAACTCGGTTGCTTACAGCAAAAGTGCTCCAGTGATGCAGTCCTGGATCTCAAAGCAAGCTAGCTCAAGTACTTTTGACTTGTTAACAAACATGGTGTCAGTAATGTGCAAGTCATGAACTCTGAAGGCCGGCAGGAGCATTGGCATGCTTGCATGCAATTATCTTCCAAATGTACAGCAGATAGATGCAGGTACATGAACACACACCACATGCTGCAGCCAGGAGTGGTTATTGTAATATATACTAGTAGTTGTTAGATTTCTCCACGATCCATTTCTAGTGAAAATATCTAGGCATCTGATCTCTGGTGAGCACTCTCTGACCACCAACAAGGAAGGTCAAGTACTTTAGTTGTTGAGAAAATTAATGACGCAGAGAGGTTTACTTGACAAATTGAACTGCTCAAGAACAGATTGGTCTAACAGGGCCTGCAAACTGCGAAGTACGTACTCCACAACTTGATTTCTGTTCGTGCAATATCGACGACGCTTAACATTTTCCTTTTTGCTAACGTGCGTGGCAAAGAAAGGTTGATTAGATCGAGATATGGAGAATGAAGTGAAGCAACAACTGCAAGTTTCAAGAACGGCTTTGCCACCTTGTGTTGGAACATTCACGATTCAGCTCTGAGCTGCTTGCCAGTTGCCAGTTGCAATGCACCTCTATTTTGGATCGCTGGAACTACTGTCTGTCGTGGTTTTTCAAGCAGATGGATAAGCCTCAGTACTAGTTTCCTCACGGACCAAGTTAAAGTGCCCTGATAACTTGCCGTGTTAAAAGTCACCTCTTTCTTTATGCTGCCTAAGCAACAGTTTGCATCTCTTAAGCAGTAGAGCCTACGCTCCAGGTATATATGGTGGTATTGGAGTTTTCGATGAGACGATTGTTAAGGATATAAGAGTATTTGTGGTATTTTCTATTATTCTAGGGTTTAGACTTGTGTCCCTTTGACCTTATATATATTGTCCATTGAGTCTCTTCAATATACACATAATATTCATAATATGGTATCAGAGTAAGGTTATGATTAGGGTTTCCTCACATGAATCATACACGGAGTCTCTCTCGAAGTCTCAATTGTACTCTCCAACTTGGGAAATCTTAAATCCTGATATTCCTCTGTAACTTAAAGTCCAAATTGTCCAACCAATCCTTCACGGTACACGGTACACCTAAGAAACTGAATTCCATTCCATACATGAAGTGAAGTGGCCAGTGGATAAGAAGTCGTGTCCAAAGCCAAAGAAGGGATACCCAGAAAGGCAAAAGCTAAAAAGGCCTGTATGATCGATCACACATGAAAAGGAAGAAAATAAAAGGAGAGAGATGTAGCTCCAATCATACACGTCCAATTATTGTTATCTGATTGGCAACCAAGAAAAAAAGAGAGAGGAATGCGTAGCATAGGAGTATCTACATGCTAAACGAGAACAGAATACACATTGTTATCACCGGTGCCAGTCTACGCATGCTTCCAACCGGTTGGCCAAGGTGAAAGGCAACCAAATTAAACGAGTTCGTGCATCTTTCTTGTAATCGCAAAAATTTTTTTACCGATGCATGGCCGGCTTTGTCACTGCAGCGGCGACGATAACTGATAAGAAAACAAGTGGTTAACGGCGTCGATGTATGATCCATCGCGATGCTTATCTTCGAGGCCTGCCTGGCTGTGGCTGGCTTGTTGATGCCATGTCATTCTCGCACCGATTAAGACTCGTGTCATGTCCAGGGTTGGTTTAATGGGGGTTCACAGGCGCTCCTAACCACGATTAGTTTGATGTAACGTTAACTTTGGACATGTGTATCACCAGCTCTTGAGTCACTCGGGACCAGAGAGAAAAAAAAAACCGTCCGGTAACCGCCGGCGGTAACTGAATTTTCCGGTGGTGTTCGGGATCCAAAATCTTGGTCTGTTTTTTCGGGTTTTGCAAGTTTAAATTTTGAATTTTGAATTTCGACTGATTTTTAAGTGAATTCAAGCAAAATTCAACTGAATTTTTCATTAGAAAACCGGTAGTTGGTCGGTTTTTCTTTACCGGCTGCCCAGGAGGATTTCCCCGGAGCCGGTTTTTAGATCCTAGCTCGTGACTATCCTACCAGTGTTTTTTCCACAACATTTCACAGGAATTTCCCCGTTCGTACGTACGTGAGGGAGCGGTGATAACGTAGATCGGTTGGTCCTCCAGCTACAAGCACGAGCGATCGCGCGCAGAGCCAGCGACAGCGTCGGAAGGACCCCCCTTATCCAGTGGCACACAAGCAACGGATCTTAATAAATCAATCCCATATTCCCATTTCCTTCTTGCTTGCTTCGAGGAGCAACCAGAACCAACAATGGCGATGACGATCGAAACTGGAAGAAGGAGAAGGTAAATTATACGCAGTGGATGCCTAAATTGTACCATGGGCCACAGCAGGCTGAACTGTTTCACCAGATTTCCCCAACACTGTTTGTTTTTGTTTCTTCTTCTGAATTTTTCGAGACCGTCCATGTAAAAAACGACGGTCTACACACGCAAACTGGGCAGTGACACACTAACTAACACAACCGGGGCATGGCATGGGCCGTCAGATCACTGCGACCATCTTGTGCTAGTCCTTACCTGCTTTTCACTACGAGCCTCTTTGTATCCGTCAGACACTTGCTCCTTAAGCTTGGCCATGCTGGTCTCTTTCTTGCTTGGTGGCCTAACCAAAGTAACCATTAACCAACCAATCCTATGGCCCTAACTAACCCCGGTCTTTGATAGACATATTGATTAACAACTGACTGAGCACTTTAGGTGACATAAAGGAGAAAAAAATGCTGTTTTCTTCTTCTTCTTCTTCTTCTTCTTCTTCTTGTCTATGTTAGTAAGCACCAACCCCGCATTTCAACTACTCCCTCGTGTTTAACTTATTAGGTTGATTACCTTGCTAGTCCTCGCTCCTGGCATCACATGAGTTTCATGGGAAAAAAAGATTGTTTTATTTCCATCTTTGCAGACATTCCCTCTACTTGATGTCAGCCTAAATTCTTGCATTCAAAATACAGCCTAAATTCTAGCAGACATAGCTGTATGATGAACCGGTTTTCTGGACACTACTGAATCAGCATTTTGTTACCGCGAAATACTGATTAACATTTGACCGTCGTCTTATGCGAGACCATCACAAGATCCGGCCGAAGCTTAATTAGTTGGATCATAACAAAAGGTGGCACGGAGTGCTACTTCATTTGTCAGTTTCATAGGATACACTATTATTAGCCTGCATCAGAAAGTTAGCTAACGAAAAGCTAGTGTACTTCATTGCTTTCCTTCTCGAAAAGTTCGCATCACAGGACACTTAACAAGTCAAATGCTCACCAAGTAGACCAAAAAAAAAAAACAAAAAAAGTTTCGAAGCCATATGTGATGTCACAGTGCTGATCCATGGCTTGCTCGAGATAGCGTAGTAGCCGTGTGGGCGTAACATTGCATTCACTACTACTATACGGAGTACTTGATTGGGATTAGTACATCCGGGGTGGTACTTGAAGAGTTTGGTAGCATTAAAACTTGAGTTCAGCCGATCTGCATGTTGCTTTCTTTCTCAAGTTTATCTCGAACAAGTGAATTGAGATTGCTTAATGGTACTAACTCCGTTCTTCAAGCATCTTGTTGTGCAAGTACAACACTAACACGAAGGGATAGACGGACTTGACTACGATATTTGGTCAACCAGCAGCCCCTGATGTTTTCTTGTATACGCGACCCCTTTGAAGCCGAGCAGTCTGACGCAAGATTATTGTTGTTAGACCATGTGACTAAGTATAATATATTGTAGCTGATGAATAATTGACAATGTTATTTTTCAGATATTATTTTAGGCGTGTGGTGTGTGTAGACTTATGTCGGTCAAGTTGGGAAGAACTTGTGCTGGGAAAATATGTTGTTTTGGTCTTTGTATGTGCAGGGTAACTCGGAGGCGATCGTGGTCTACGGCGGTGACCGGGAGATGACTTGGTGTGAAGTCATGGTCCAGAGGGTCGAGGATGATGGAGGATGTGATCGAGCTCGAGTCGGAGCGCATAGAGACTAAAGATGAATAATACGTGTTGGAGCTACAGATGTCTTTGGCGGCTACTGCTCATGAAAAAGGGGAAGCACATGTAGTATATGCATGTGAAGCATATACGTACCATGGAAGGAATAGAGAGAAGGAAAGATTGCGAAGGTATTTTGTTTTCGTAGGATCAATCCGAATCAATATTTGACTACGAGTTAGTTTCCTATTTTGGTTAGGTGAACCTTGGTTGGTTAGCAGTAGAGTATTGGACGTTTTGATCTTGGAGTCGGGTTAGGATTGTGTGTGTGGGTGTTGGCATATAAAGCCAGGCCGTCGGCCGTGTAAAGTCAGAGGTTTTTGTTTTCGGCTTTGTACACAAAGGTTTTTGGTAGAGATAGACGGAAAATAAAATATTGGCGGCGGCGGCGTGTTTCGCCGAACTGAGCTTTGCGTTCGACAGTTTTTTTTTCTTCGATCGTCGTGCATCGTCCCTGGCGACGAATCATCTCGAATGCAGTGAAGTGAATTGATTCCCTTTGTTAATTTACCCTGAGATTCCTGCATTAGTCTCGCTCGGTAAGCCAGCAAAGTTTGTGCTTCTTTTTCATGCATAGTTGATAGAAAAGTGACAGGGAGCATTAATTTCAAAGAGATAGCTTTTGGTAATTGTTGATGGATGCATGACGTAAAGACAAATAGATGGCATCCAAAACCAATCCAATATCGATGGTTAATCGCCGCAGTTGTCTTTGTTAAATCTTTGCGGTCGAGTTTTCCGATTACTACAAGATGCGAATTTCGGTGCTCCAAAGATTCAAATTTTTATTGCCGCAGATTCCGATTTTTATTTTGGTGCCCAAATATTTTTTGCCTTGTCTGCTTTTCTTTGTGTTCTTATTGTATTGACAAGTTGGAAAAGTTAAAAAAAATAGATTTTACAAAAACACCTCCACTGCGAATTACAATCATTCACCCCCCCTCTGATTGTTGTTACGATCCTACAAGTGGTATCAGAGCAGGTTTATTTTTCTAATTGATCTTAACCGGTGATTAGAAAACATGTCAATGGATAGGTATTCCACAAAACCTTGTGTTTTCGATGGTGTTGATTTTCGTGATTGGAAAGCGAAGATGGAGGCATATATTCAAGCTCAAGGCTTTGCAATATGGGAGAAGGTCTACAAGCCTTATCAAGTGCGGAGAACGATCTTTGTGTCGCAGAAAATATAGCACAAGTGGAGGCAAATAGCAAGGCAAGGAACCTGATAATTCAAGGGCTAGGAAGGAGTGATTTTGATCGTGTTGTGCATCTTAAATCCGCATATGAGGTATGGAAAGCATTATGTGATTATCATGAAGGTTCATCTACTATTAAAGAGGTACGTCAAGATATGTACAAAAAGGATTACATGCGTTTTGAGATGAAACCTGGTGAATCAATAGATGATTTCTTTGCTCGTTTTAATAAAATTCTTAGTAACCTACGTCTTTATTAATGTTACTTATTCGATCTCAAAATGCACGTCAACTACTTGGAGCATTAGATATGTCTATATGGGAGATGAAGGTTACATCCATTAGAGAATCTCATCATCATGAGTACACTTACATTAGATGTACTTTATTCTAAGTTGAAAACTCATGAATTAGATGTTTTTGCTAGAAAAAATAATGGTGATAAATCAATTGCTTTAGCCTCACAATCTAGCAAGTCTAATGGTGATAACTCTTCTACTAGCTATGCTTTGTCTTCTTTGTCTTCACTAACTGATGAACAGCTAGAGCAACTCCCGGAAGATGATTTGGCACTCCTCTCTACACGCTTCACAAGAGCTTTGAAGAATGTAAGATCAAGAAAGAGAGGAAATTTTGGTCCTCAAAGGTGCTATGAGTGTGGTGATCTCAATCATATTCGTCCCAAATGTCCAAAGTTTCTAGCAAGATTTGCAAGGGAAGAGAATGAGAAGGAAGAAGAGATGGAGAAAGGAAAAATGAAGAATAAAAAGAAGGGTTATATGAATCGCAAGGTGGTGCATCGTGTTCTTTCGGCTCTTGAGCAAATTAATTTGAGTGATGTGGACACAGACAGCGAGGATGATGTTTCCAAAGGCAAGAAAGAGTTAATTGGGTTGTGTTTAATGGCAAGTAGCAACAGCACCATCGACAATGATGATCTTGACAGCGACAACTACAATGAGGTAGAACCTTCTTATGATGATTTAGCTAACGCTGTTGCTAAACTTGGTATTGTGCTAGAAAAGAAAGATAAAAAGATTAAGAAGTACGATACTTTGATTGAATCTCTAAATTTTGAAATTGAAAGACTTAGAGTTTTAATTCCTGATGATGAATCTTGTGAGTCTTGTCAAATTTTACATTCTGAGTTAGAGAATGCTAGGTCACTTAATGCTTTAAACATGGATCGACTTAGAGATGTAACTGCTAAATTTGATGAATTAAGATTAGCACATGACTCTTGTAATGAAAAATTGAAATGTGCTAATGATGAAATTGAAAAGCTCAAGTTTAGTTCTTCTTCATGTTTAGAGTCAAGTACTTCAAATGTTAAATCCAAAAGTTGCTCTAATTGTGAATTGCTAAAAGCTAGACTTAACTCATCTCAAGAAACAATTCAACAGATGCTTTATCATGATATATCCTCTTGCTCGAATTGTCCTAAGCTTAACACTGAAATAGAAGCTTTGACTAGACAACTCAATGATTTTACTCAAAAAGAAAGATTGATTCAGTCTAGTGCTTCTAAGAATCTTGTGAATGAACTTGTTAAATGCACAACTTGTCCCACTATAGCTAAAGAAAATGAGTACCTTAAGGACACTTTGGAGAGGTTTTCTCTTGGAAAGAAAAATTTGAATATGATTCTAGACAAGTCAAAAACAAGTGTGAAAAATCGTGGTCTAGGATTTAATTCTGTTGAGCATGCCAAGAATAATCCTCCTAAGATTGTTAAGCTTATTGAACCTGAAAAAATTGAAGTAACATCTGAATCAAAACAAATTGCTTTTAAGTCTGCTGGTATTATGTCTTCTACTAATCAAGCGAATGCAAATGCTTCTTTTACTTCTCAGATTAAACATAAAGTTAAGTACATTTGTAGTCATTGTGGTAAAGATGGACATCTTGTGCAATTTTGCTTTAGACTAGCCAAACAACAAATGAAAGAAAAGGCTAAGGCTTGGTTTAATTTGAGGAATGCACATTCTTTTGTGACTAGAAACACGAGTGATGCTAAATCTGAATTTTTACATAAGAATACTCGTGTTGCGCCTACTTGTCGTGTGTCTCAGTACTGGATTCCTAAAAGTTTTATTTCTAACCCCAGTGCTGAGGCCTCGACATCTTCTGTCTCTATGTAGGCTTCTCGCGCGAGGAAGGAGAACATATGGTTAGTGGACTCCGGATGCTCACGCCACATGTCCGGTGATAAAAGTTGGTTCTCCTCCCTTTCGCATACATCTCGAGCTGAAAGTGTTACTTTTGGAGATGCTACTTCTACATCTATTTTGGCAAAAGGTACAGTGAAGGTAAATAAAAAGTTTATGTTTAAAGATGTGGCACTTGTTGAGAACTTAAAATTCAACTTGCTTTCGGTCTCACAAATGATCGATGAAGATCTTGAAGTATGTTTTAAGAAAGGTGAATGTAAAGTGTTAGATGCTTCAGGTGATCTAGTTTTTAAAATTTCAAGATTTGGAAGAGTTTTTAAAGCTGATTTTGATATTTCACATGATGCTAAGTTTAGGTGTCTAGTTGCCAATGTTTCTAAAGATTTATTCTTTTGGCATCGTAGACTTGGACATGTTGGTTTTGATCATCTCACGCGTGTTAGTGGTATGGATCTTATACGTGGTTTGCCTAAACTTAAGAATGAAAGTGATATAGTATGTTCTTCCTGTAGACATGGTAAGATGTGTGCAGGTTCACATCCTCCGCTTACTATGGTCATGACAAATGCACCGGGACAGCTCCTACACCTTGACACAGTTGGACCATCGAGAGTTCAGTCGTTTGGTGGTAAGTGGTATGTACTAGTGATTGTTGATGATTTCTCTCGATATTCTTGGGTTTTCTTTATGACATCTAAAGATAAGGCTTTTAGTCATTTTAGAAGTCTTGTTCTTAGATTATCTATTGATCTTCCAGGATCTCTTAAAGCTATTAGAAGTGATAATGGAACTGAATTTAAAAATTCTTCTTTTAGTCATTTTTGTGTTGAAAAAGGAATTGATCATCAATTTTCTTCACCATCTGTTCCTCAACAAAACGGTGTAGTTGAAAGGAAAAATAGAACTTTGGTTGAGATGGCTAGAACAATGCTAGATGAATATAAAACTCCAAGGAAATTTTGGGCTGAAGCTATATCTACTGCATGCTATATTTCAAACCGTGTATTCTTGAGATCTAAACTTGGTAAAACTTCATATGAGCTTCGGTTTGGGCATAGGCCTAGTGTATCTCATTTCAGAGTTTTTGGGTGCAAATGCTTTGTGTTAAAATCTGGAATCTTAGATAAATTTGAAGCTAGATCAACTGATGGTATTTTTCTTGGATACCCTGCTCATTCACGTGGCTTTCGTGTACTTGTTTTGGAGACTAACAAAATAATAGAAACCTGTGAAGTTTCTTTTGATGAGGCTAGTACAGGCACTAGTCTAAGTGATGCAGGTACAAGTGCATATGTTCAGGGGGAGAGCATATTTGTTGATGAGGATGAGGATGATGAAGATGAGGTTATGGTTCCTACTATTTCTCCACCTGAAGTTCCTTCTACACCTTCTACTACTGCGGCTACAGTTGGACATCCTCAAGCTACTACTTCATCTACACATATAGAAAATGAACAAGAAGGTGCTTCAGAAATTTCTGCGCCTCGTCACATTCAAAGGAGACACCCACCTGAACAAATGATTGGAGATTTAAACGAAAGAGTAACAAGGTCCAGGTTTATTGATTCTGACTCCCATGCTCATTCTGCTTTTGTAGCTTCTTTTGAGCCCAAAGATATATCTCATGCATTAATCGATTTAATCTTGGATCAATGCTATGCATGAAGAATTATAGAATTTTGAACGTAATAAAGTTTGGAAGCTTGTTTCACCTCCTTCTGATCACTCTATAATAGGAACTAAATGGGTGTTTAAAAACAAACAAAGTGAGGATGGCGTTGTTGTTAGAAACAAAGCTAGGTTGGTTGCTCAAGGTTTTTCACAAATAGAAGGTTTAGATTTTGATGAAACCTTTGCTCTGTTGCTAGATTTGAAGCAATTAGAATTTTGTTAGCCTTTGTTGCATCTAAAGGTTTTAGATTATTTCAAATGGATGTAAAAGTGCTTTTCTTAATGGCTATATAAATGAGGAGGTTTATGTTAAGCAACCACCGGTTTTGAAAATCCTCGCCCCTAATCATGTTTTCAAATTGTCAAAAGCTTTGTATGGGTTAAAGCAAGCTCCTAGAGCATGGTATGATAGATTGAAAAACTTTTTATTAGCAAAGGGCTTTTCCATGGGAAAGGTTGATAAAACTCTCTTTGTTCTTAAGGAAGGCAATGATCGTTATTCATTCAGATTTATGTTGATGATATCATCTTTGGGAGTGCATCTCATGCTTTGGTGACTAAGTTTTCAAAGAACGATGAGTAAAGAATTTGAGATGAGTATGATGGGAGAGTTGACTTACTTTTTGGGACTGCAAATAAAACAAACAAATGAGGGAACTTTTGTGCATCAAAGTAAGTATACAAAGGATCTTCTAGGTCGTTTTGGGATGAAAAATTGCAAGCCTATTATGACACCTATGGAGCCGCTTGACCCTTGATCCTGATGAAGATGGTGAAACTGTTGATCAAAAGAGTATAGGAGCATGATTGGCTCACTTTTATATCTTCTCGCTTGAGGCCGGACATACAATTCTCAGTATGTTTATGTGCTCGCTTTCAAGCTTCCCACGTGTTTCTCATCTACAAGTCACAAACGTATTTTCGGTATCTACATGGTACTCAAAATTTTGGCATATGGCTTTACGCTTCTTCTGTATTAGTTTAAGATCTTTTGTTGATGCTGATTTTGGAGGTTGTAGAATTGATAGAAAAAGTACATCCGCTCATGTCACTTTTGGGTAATTCACTTATTACATGGTCATCTAGAAAACAATCTTCATTGCTCAATCTCTTCTTTGAATCAATATGTAGTCTGCGCTAGTTGTTGTTCACAAATACTTTGGATAGTAGCCACACTTGAAGATTATGGGATAATTTTGGATAATGTTCCACTTTTCTGTGATAATACTAGTGCTATTTGTATTGCTAAGAACCCAGTGCAACATTCAAGAACTAAGCATATTGATATAAGATTTCACTTTCTTCGAGATCATGTGGATAAAGGGAATGTTGTGCTTCATCATATAGATACTGAACATCAGTTGGCAGACATTTTCACAAAACCTTTGGATTCTTCTCGGTTTGTTCGTTTACGAAGTGAGTTGGGTGTATTGCACCCGATGGGATTATTCTGAGGGGGAGCTTGTCGTTTAAAAATTTCAGAAGCTTTGTTTATTATACTTGTCAAACAAATAATCAAGTCCAAGCCATTTAAATCAAATGAGATATAGAGCTCTCTTTATCATATTTACTCATGTGCTGTGTAGCGTTGCTCATGACTAGTTATAATTAATTAGCCACTTTTGAACTAAAGCATGACATGGCGATATACTTTGACTAGATCGATTATAGTTAGTACATTGCGATGTTCTTTGAAAAAGATTAGCTTGTTGTGAATCTTATTTTAAATCTTGATTATGAAGCTCGTATGTTTCTAATTACAGTCTTTTTATGTTCACTCAATTTGGCATGTCATAAAAAATGAAAAAAATAAGAAAGAGAAAATTGAAAAGATGTATGCTTCAAGCATGCCATACATATCTATGTATTCAAAAAAAAAGGAGCATAAAATGTGCTCAAATGACAAGATGTATGCTTCAAGCATGCCATACATATCTATGTATAAAAAAAAAGAGCATAAAATGTGCTAAACTGACAAGAAGTATGCTACAAGCATGCCACCATTGAAAAGAAGTATGCTACAAGCATGCCACCATTGAAAAGAAGTATGCTACAAGCATGCCACATGCTTCAGAATTGAGTGTGGAGCATTAGGCTGTTATAAGAGACTGCTAGCTCGTCTATATTTAAAGTTTGCTTCACTTTTAGGCTTTAACTTTTCAATGTGATATCCCATTGTGCTCTTTATAATCGTCTTTGTCATTGTTGAGATGCCTGTCATTAATTTAACTTGCTTAATCATTTTAAAGACTTGTTTTGACATTGCTATGGTATATGACTTTATATGATCCAGATAGCTCTACTAAAAAGGATGGCTTGGTTAATTTAATAAATCAATGCGAAGTGACTTGGATAATCTACAAAGCTTCTCGATTTTTACTCTCTTTGCTTCTTTGTTTTAGAATTGTTTTTTTTTCTCTGAAGTTCTTGATGATTACATTGTCAAAGGGGGAGAAAAATAGGAGAAATTTGCTTTCCCTGCATTGAGGGGGAGTTTTTTTTTTCACTGTTGTTTTGAACTGTTTTGCTTTGCAGCTTTGAAACTTTATTTTTGAATAAAAATTAAAATTAAAATAACAAAATTTTAAAAAAATCAACTCTCGATTTTGAAGTGTTGTCAATGTATTCATCAAGGGGGAGATTGTTAGACCATGTGACTAAGTATAATATATTGTAGCTGATGAATAATTGACAATGTTATTTTTCAGATATTATTTTAGGCGTGTGGTGTGTGTAGACTTATGTCGGTCAAGTTGGGAAGAACTTGTGCTGGGAAAATATGTTGTTTTGGTCTTTGTATGTGCAGGGTAACTCGGAGGCGATCGTGGTCTACGGCGGTGACCGGGAGATGACTTGGTGTGAAGTCATGGTCCAGAGGGTCGAGGATGATGGAGGATGTGATCGAGCTCGAGTCGGAGCGCATAGAGACTAAAGATGAATAATACGTGTTGGAGCTACAGATGTGCTGGCAGCCGTTCATGAAAAAGGGGAAGCACATGTAGTATATGCATGTGAAGCATATACGTACCATGGAAGGAATAGAGAGAAGGAAAGATTGCGAAGGTATTTTGTTTTCGTAGGATCAATCCGAATCAATATTTGACTACGAGTTAGTTTCCTATTTTGGTTAGGTGAACCTTGGTTGGTTAGCAGTAGAGTATTGGACGTTTTGATCTTGGAGTCGGGTTAGGATTGTGTGTGTGGGTGTTGGCATATAAAGCCAGGCCGTCGGCCGTGTAAAGTCAGAGGTTTTTGTTTTCGGCTTTGTACACAAAGGTTTTTGGTAGAGATAGACGGAAAATAAAATATTGGCGGCGGCGGCGTGTTTCGCCGAACTGAGCTTTGCGTTCGACAGTTTTTTTTTCTTCGATCGTCGTGCATCGTCCCTGGCGACGAATCATCTCGAATGCAGTGAAGTGAATTGATTCCCTTTGTTAATTTACCCTGAGATTCCTGCATTAGTCTCGCTCGGTAAGCCAGCAAAGTTTGTGCTTCTTTTTCATGCATAGTTGATAGAAAAGTGACAGGGAGCATTAATTTCAAAGAGATAGCTTTTGGTAATTGTTGATGGATGCATGACGTAAAGACAAATAGATGGCATCCAAAACCAATCCAATACTGATGGTTAACTGCCGCAGTGCCGCCTGTTAAGTACTGCAGTGCGAGTTTTCCGATTACTACAGTACCCGAATTTCTGGTGCTCCAGTATCCAAATTTTTATTGCCGCAGTACTCCCGATTTTTATTTTGGTGCCCGAAATATTTTTTTGCCTTGTCTGTTTTCTTTGTGTTCTTATTGTATTGACAAGTTGGAAAAGTTAAAAAAAATAGATTTTACAAAAACACCTCCACTGCGAATTACAATCATTCACCCCCCCTCTGATTGTTGTTACGATCCTACAATTGTTTATGCAATTTATTAGAAATTTGCCATAGTCAGTATAATTTCTTAGCTGTATTTGTTTTAATTTAAAGAACGATGATGCATGTATGCTAGGACGCCGATGCATATTCGGCTAGCACTTCCGTATTTCTTCTTCTTCTTCTCTCTCTCTCTCTCTCTCTCTCTCTCTCTGGAGAATAGGAAGATAAAGAGTTGATTTATAAATCCGACTAAATGCGTGAACATTAGCACCTAAGAAACTTGGGAAATCTTAAATATTGTGTAATTTACACTTGGCTCCAGATAAAAGGACCCCACAGATTTCTCAAAGATGTTCCATCAACACTGTGGCTGTGTTGCTATACCAACCTCGAACCGCCACTGCTTCTGCTTCTGCTTCTGCCATTTATAGCTCTCCGGTTCTCGCCTCGCTCACTCTCTCACAATCCAAAACCCCAAAACCTTCTCTTCTCTCCTCGATCGAGAGAGAGTCTGCTCTCTACACCAAACATGGTGCAGCAACACAGAATCTACATCCTACAGTTCAGGAAGGGCGAGCCGGAGCAGCAGCTGGAATGCAAGGTCTCGCCGCCCAAGGGCGCCGGCCGCCGCGTCATGTACTACTACCACGACTACGGCAGCGGCGGCAAGAACGGCAGGACGGTGCAGTCCATGACGCTCAGCATGCGCCGCTTCTTCGGCTTGCTCCTGTTCTCTTTCCTCTCCGTCGCCACGCTCCTCGTGGCGCCGGTCTCCTTCTTCTCCATCGTGCACAGCGACGCGGGCGGCGCGGCGGCGGCGGCCACGCAGCGCACGACGGCCACTCTGTGCTCCGGGATGGGCAACGACAGCCTCTGCTGCGACCGCACGTCCTCGCGCGCGGACATCTGCTTCGCGCGCGGCGACCTGCGCATGCACTCGGCGAGCGCGTCGTTCCAGCTCGTGTCCGGGAACTCGACGGGGGAGGAGGAGGAGGAGAGGATACGGCCGTACACGCGCAAGTGGGAGGCCAACGTCATGGCGACCATCGACGAGGTGCGCCTGCGCCGCGTGTCCCCCGCCGACGCCGCGCGCTGCGACGTGAGGCATGACGTGCCGGCTGTGCTGTTCTCCACGGGCGGGTACACGGGTAACGTGTACCACGAGTTCAACGACGGCATCCTGCCGCTGTTCGTGACGTCGCGCCACTTCCGGCGCCGCGTGGTGTTCGTCATCCTCGAGTACCACGACTGGTGGATCACCAAGTACGGCGACGTCGTCTCCCGCCTCTCGGCCTTCCCGCCCATTGACTTCACCGCTGACCGCCGCGTGCACTGCTTCCCCGAGGTGATCGCCGGCCTCCGCATCCACGGCGAGCTCACCGTGGACCCCGTGCAGACGCCCGAGGGCAAGAGCATCCGCGACTTCCGCAGGCTCCTGGACGACGCCTACCGCGGCCGCACCAACTACCTCGAGCGCCTCGAACGCCGTGCCGCTCGCAAGCGCCGCGCCGCCGCCGCCTCCTGGTCCACCACCATCCCCGCGCCGCTCCCGCCTCCGAAGTACACCTCTCCGGACAAACCGAGACTGGTGATCGTGTCAAGGACCGGGTCCCGGGTGATCGAGAACGAGGCGGACGTGGCCGCGCTCGCCGCGGACGTCGGCTTCGACGTGCGCGTGATCCGCCCGGAGCGCACCACCGAGATGTGCAAGATATACATGGAACTCAACGCCAGCGACGCCATGGTGGGCGTGCACGGCGCGGCCATGACCCACTTCCTCTTCATGCGCCCCGGCAAGGTGTTCATACAGGTGGTTCCCCTCGGCACGGACTGGGCGGCCGGCGCCTACTACGGCGAGCCCGCTGCTCGGCTCGGCCTGCGGTACGTCGGCTACAAGATCCTCCCCGAGGAGAGCTCGCTCTCCCGCGAGTACCCGACTGGCGACCCCGTGCTCACCGACCCCGCCGGCGTCGCGCAGCGCGGCTGGGACGTGACCAAGAAGGTGTACCTGGATCGGCAGAACGTCCTGCTCGACCTGGCGCGGTTCAGGGAGGAGCTGGTCAGAGCTCACCGGTACATAGTCGCCGCCAGGAGGAGGAGGCGGCCAAGAGCTATGCTGTGATCACTGATCAAGCAATCAATCACTTTGACCGTTTGGTTAACCAACTGCTCCCATATGCTATAGTACTGTATACAATTTTCTTCTTCTTCTTCTTCTTCTTCTTCTTCTTCTTCTTGTTACTTACACCGACTTGACCTGACAATTCTTTGCATTAGATTGTGTGTTGCGTACAATTTACAGCCTGAACTTGATGTGCATACATACTCAATAAAAGAATTCAATTATACAAGGGTGTGCAATTGATTTTACATTTTCTGTGGTGATGGTGTATATATGTGCAGTAAGGGCGTGCGAGTAGCAGAGACAAGTTGCTGCTGCTCGCAGGTCAAGAAGTTTGAACTGCTACTGCTTGTTGTTATACGAGGATCCATCTCAAACACATGCAAAGGATCTTGGCAGGTTCAGGAGGGAGATGTAAACGTGTTTCCTATCCCATTCTCCAGCCCGTATTGGTTTGGTTTCTCAGTTGGTTGAAACATACTAGTCAGCTTTTGTTAAGCGTCGACAAAGCTAGCTTGCTAATCAGTACTTGGCCATAAAGCTCTACCTATCAGGCATCGACAACTGCCAACACAGGCGGCAGGCACTGCAGTACGGTGGTGATCGATCGATGCATGTATGCATACCTTCTCCTACCACTCAGGCAACGCAACTAGTTGAGAATTATACTCAATAGCTGCTAATATATGACGCACCCATCAGGCTAGATAGCTGCTAATATACTTGCAGCTAGCGTAATACTGGTCAGAAAAATCAGACGAAATCCCGTGTCTGAACTTGCCCATCCACATCGGCGTCGTCACATCGAGACAGGAAATGCTCACTTCGGGTACACGCACACTGACCTGTGACTTGCTATCGAAGATATATAACATCTGCTCTCGGTGTGCCTAAGTATGATTACCTTAGGGGTAATGACACGGGGCGTCACACACACCTCCCCATCGCCGAACTGAGCTCGCCCCTGGGTTTCGGCCATTCCACACCGCCGAATCGACCTTGCCGCCTTCGAAATGAAATCGTCCCGTCATCTCCGTCAACCAATCGACCTCGCCGCCTTCGAATCGTGATCGTCCTGCCATCTACACCACCAAATTGAGGTACACCGCTCCCCTATGCTCCCACGTCGTCGCCCTCCTCTCCCTACTCCCGCTCCTCTCTCTGCTCTCCCCTCCCGCGCTACCACCCTCCCCTCTGATGCTCCCTTCTCCTCTTCCCCCTCCCGCGCCGTCGCCGCCCTCCCCTCTGGTGCTCCCTTCTTTGCTCCCCCTCCCGCGCCGCCGCCCTCCCCTCTCTGCTCCAACTCACCTCTCTACTCCCGCTCCCCTCTCTTCTCCCGTGCCGCCCCCCTAGCGCCGCCCTCCTCTCTCTGCTGCTCTGCTCTCTGCTCCCCCTCTCTATACTGCTCTACTCTCTCCCTCCTAGTGCATGCGCCGCTGCTATGCTTTGCTTTTCCTTCTCTTATGGCTCGACTGTGCTGAGCGGTACATTGAATTGTCAATTGTGTTGTGGTTGTGCATTGCTTGGCCGAGGTTGTGCTATGCATTGATGTGCCCAGGGTGTACTGTGAAGTGTGAATTGTGGTGTTAATTTGATAATTCCATTATTTCACAATTTGTCTGGATGTATAAAATGTGTGATATGTTAAGTCTGAGATCATTCTTTCTCACACAATAGCAAAATAACTAATCATTGATTAAATATGCAGGTTTATATTATTATTTGATTACATACATATTTACGTCACTCTCTTGGAAGGGAGATAAGTATACATGAGTACATCAAATTGTCCATGTCTTACTTCTTCAGGTAATTTTCCTTCTATCTCGCTCAATTGGATGTCTGATGCTTGCTCAATTCAGCGCATTATATCTTTTGTGGGTTTATTTGCACCGTAGCTAAGCCTCCCGCATGGACGCCGCCTAGTCCGCCTAGGTGCTAGGCGCCGGGCCACCGCCCGCCTAGTGCCTAGTGATTTTTTGAACCTTGGAACTATGTAGCAGTAGTTGTACTTGAAAAGTAAGTTGATTATTGTCGGTGTATTAGAACCGATCTTACGTAAAGATTGTTTGATTCGGGGGGTCTCCTAGAGATGAGATCACGCAGAGTGGATTGACACGGGATGTTTAGACAGGTTCAGGCCTTCTCCGGAGAGAATAATAACCCTAATCCTGTGTGTATGGTATTCTTGATGATCCAGTAAAAGACTAAGACTCTTACAGATAATAGCACTTGTGTTTCTACTTGACTAGCTCTTATTCGCTCTCCTTTTCCCATCTCTCTGATTGATGCCCTTATATAGTCGTGAAGAAGTAGCCGTTTTGTCCTGCGGGAGATGCGCCTAATTAATCCAGTAACGGGCGCATGATGGCAGTAATTACCGACGCCTCGGCTTCTTCACGCCGTCTGGCAATTATCTTCCAGAGATAATGGGGTAGTTACACACCATTAATAAGCGGAATAATAGTGCGTGTAGACCGTTCGGATTCCTTAATCAATTGGACCCACTCGCCTGTAGGTTTGATTATAAGGTGGTCGAAGTTTACCTGGTCGTAGAAGAACTTACGACCAGGTAGCAGTCGTAAAAGGACTTACGACCAGGTAACAGTCGTAGAAGGACTTACGACTATGTAGTGGTCGTAGAAGGACTTACGACCATGATATAGTCGTAGCAAGACTTACGACTATGGGGGTGATTGTAGAAGAACTTACAATCACTTGTTGGGCTTCTCCCTTATAGATATAAGGGTACTACGGGACTATGTGACATCATATTTACCCATAATAAGAATTATAGATAAAAGATAAAATGAGGATTATTAGATCCTCGTCATCTAGCCCCCACTTCAAGTGAAAGTAACTTACTTGATAAAGGTTTCAGAATGGACTTACGACCATGAGAATGTCGTAGAATGATAGTCGAAGGAAAACTCTTCGACATTTGAGTCTTTGCTTGACCAGAATTTGCTTGGTCGGAAGGTTGCTTACGACTATCAAAAGTCATAAAAACCCTACGACCGTCTGGTGGTCGTAGTAGGGGAATCGGAGATAAAACTCTTCCGATTGATACTTCCTTCGACTAGAAAGACTTGGTCAAGAATGTAATTTCGCTTGGAGGTGACAATACGCACCTATTTTTTCTCGAACGGACCATCTGGGGAATTGCAACCGGCTCTCATAGACTTGTCCGATGAAGCGGTTCCGGCGGTACAACCATCTCTCATAGACCTATAGCCGAGACGGTTTCCGGCGGCGGAGATCGTCTTGATTATAAAACTTACCAGAGGTAGACTTGGATTTTTACCTTTCCCAAATCACTCCATTGTTCTTGAGCTCTTGCTTTCTCCTCCTCGACTAGGTTTCATCTTCTCCGCCGCCAACCCAATTAAAAAAACTTCTTGCTTCTGAGCGAAATGGCCAAGAGAGTTTCTGAATGGGAGGAATCGGAGATGGATGCGGCTAAGATTAAGATCTTAGTCGATGCCGGGAAGATTCCAGAGAAGGCTCTGGTGAAGTGGATTCCAGCTATCGGGCAAAGATCGCCATCGGGAAAAATGGGCAAATTCCGCCTTCCAAGCGTATTGTGAGTCGCGCGCCTTCGATTGCCTGCCCACTTTTTCTGATGAGTACTCGAACACTTTGGGGTGGAACCGGTGAACTTAGGTCCCAATTCCATTACCATGTTGAGTGTGTTCGTATCTGCGGCGTGCACTGGGATTCCGCGGATCTCGAGTGTTTCAATATTATTATGGGATGGCTCGACAAACCGGAATCGCCGGAAGTCATGATCAAGCTCCATGACTCAAGTCGAAGGAGTACATTCGAGTTTCACCCGGTCTTCGTGGTCGGGCCGAGGAAGAGGTGGTTCTCTTTGGAAGGTCACCTCAAGACACCTTTCTTTCGCGGGAAGGTCGCTGAAAAGAAATCTTCATGGGACTCAACCCTCAAGATATCAATAGGATTAGTCCTTATATTCAAGCTATTAAGGACTTGAAGGAAGAAGGGTGACGGATGGCATGTGGTGAAGGATTTCATCACACGCCGAATTAGTCCTCTCAAGAAACGAGCATCTCCTATGTGGAGGTACTCGGGAGAGGAGACCCCACCGAGACTACGAGGAGGGTAAGCAATTGTCGACTTAGCTCTCCGCTTGGTCTTTCTCAACCTTGTCTAATATTTTTATCTGCTTATACGCATCTTTCACAGCCGAGGTTGACTCCAGTCGACTCATCTCGTGAGAAGTCTCCGCCACTCCGAGGGGCGGTTCCTCAAGTCATTGCGGCTTTGTCCGCAGATGAAAGGATAGAGCGCCTAAAGGTAATCAAAATCTGATTTTTTCTTTAGGACTTTATAGTCGTAGAAGATACTTACGACTAATGGTGATCGAGAATATCTTACGATCAAGAAAAAGTCGAGAAAAACTTACGACTTGGTACTAGTCGAGAAAAACTTACGACTAATTAGTGATTCTTCTTTTCTCGCTTTGCTTTACGTAAAGTAGGCATGGAAAATCGCCGGACGACGAAGAAGTCGCTCGATGATTATTGGCGCTGGGTTGTCGAAAGATAAAGGCTCGGCTCCTCCTCAAAGAGACGCCGACTTGTAAAATCTGCCGATAAGGGGGAGCAAGCTCGAGCTCGGTCTTCGACCGGACTTCTACAAAGCTGCGGCGGTGTAGTTGTATCTCGCCGAGGCCGCACCGTCGGCCGAGGAGGTTGAAGCAACCGAACCTCTTAAGCGCAAACCTCGCAAGGCTAAGGTACCTTCTATTATGACACTAATCTTTCGCGATCGGTGCCACTCCTAGTTTTATTAAGCAACCGGAAAGGGAGAACTGGAAAGATTTTATGTCTTTATGAAGGACGATGTTTGCAGATCAAGACAACCTCGCAATCGAGGGCGTTGTCGCTTCGGAATGGTCGAGGCCGATCTCGCCCATCCGGAGGATCAGAAACCGAGCCACGATCCTCGTTTCAAACTCTACGACCGTGACGTGGTCGTGGCGGGCCAATTATTGAACCTCGACCGCACGTGGTCGTGGAGAAGAAGAGGTCCTCCGTAGGGAGGATTGCTCCAAAATTCCTAGTTAAGACCGAGTGCGAGGTATGTGAAATGTACTAAAGTGTAAGAACGACATTTACCTTTTTCTTTTCACAACCTCGATTTGCTTTTCTTTATTTCATCCGACTCCTCAAATTTCCGAATGCTTCACGAGAAGTCCATTGCTATCCCTTCATTCACCGGAGAGGTATCAATGGAGGTGGTCAAGCATCACCTTTGACCTGTGGCCGATGAAGTCGAGACTCCTGAGTGACTTCCACATCTGCTGAGGTCGTAACTACGACCCTTGAAGTAGCGGCTGTTACTGTTGAGGTGGCCGCTACGACCACTGAGGTTGTGGAAACAACAGAGGCAGCTTTGGAAGCCTCTGGTCAAGGTGGTGACCAGCCTGCGCACCGCTCTGGGAAGGAAATCGTAGGAGGCGTTCCTTCCCCTACCCAAAGAGAAATCACAGAACTAGAAGGAGAAAATTTCAACTTCTGTGGTGACTTCTTTGGGCCTGCCTCCGTCGTAGGGTCTTCTGCTTACAGATCTCGTGACCGAGTCCCCCATCCCAAAGATATTTCCAATACGGAGAATACTTTTGATAACGAACGCCTTGAGAAGGTGTGGTGGGACAAGGTCGCGAGGATGGATAAGTCGCAAAACCCTGACCTTGTATATTCAATGTTTGCTAGACGACTATGAATGTAAGTATCTTTAAAATACTTATATATGTGGCTTTCCTTCTCTTCTCACTATTCTCTTTTTGCAGAAAGCTCTGGAGCAAATTGCTGTTGTCGGTGAGTATCATCGACAACTTTTAGAGCTAAGACAGGAGAAAGAACTACTCTGCGCAGAGGCAGAGAGGTGGTAAGTCACTTATCATTCATAGTTGTTTTTGACTTAAATACTGTATAATGTTTTACGAGAATAGTCATGGAAGAAACTCATGACAAAGTACTAGTCGTAAAGAGCTTACGACTACTTACAACTGTGTAGTGGTCGTAGAAAGACTTACAACCATATCGTAGTCGTAGAAAAACTTACGACTAGGTCGGTAGTTGTAGAAGTACTTACAACCATTCTAATGATGTTTATCTTCGCTCTGCTTCTTTGTAGGTTAAACGGTGATACGAAGACCTTAGTGACTCACTCGACTATGAAAAAGAAGAGTCGAGGAGGCTAAGGAACAAGTATTAGTCCTCTCTGATAGACTTCGAGAGACTGCTCTGCATCTAAAAGATTGCAGAAAAAATAAACGATAAGTTCGAACTTAAGATCGCTTTTGATCTTTAACCTTTACCCGACTCTCCTTTCTTCTCGGATAAAGAAAAGAGATGCGGAAGCTCGCATCAAGTTCAAGAAAAGCTTTGGTTATTCAGAGTTTTCCGCATTACCGCGAATAAGGATCAAGAACTCGAGGGTTTTAGAACTCGATTAATGTAAGTAAATCTTTACCGTTATCCTTTTGAGTATTTTCCTTTTCTAATGCCAATTTCTTGTTCAAATTGCTTTGCCCAATTGAGAAACCTCGAGGCTGAAATCCAAGCAAAGACCTTAATCTGCAATGAGTCCGTCCGCATTGCTAAGATGAATGCAGAGGACATCAGAGCATGGGAGCAAAAGCATGCTGAAACCGTTGCTTCCCATCGAGAAGAGGTCAAGAAATTGGATTCTCAATTAGTAGGTAAGAAAAAGCTTTTACCTATAATTATCTTTGTGTTATCTTCCTCTAGAAGTATATTTTTGTTTGACCGATATTATTCTTTTCAGAACAAGTGGTCGAAAACAAGAAGCTTCGCGAGGCTTCGACTTGTACCCAACAGGAGATGGAGTCGATGAAGACTAGTCTTCAAGGCAACATCACTCTCCTGAACAATGTGCTTAGTGAGCTACATTCGAGGAAAAACTCCTCGAGAAGATACTATAGCCGCTCACACAAGTACCATTGGGGAACAAGTCGGAAAATTGCAAGAAATGGTGACCACTCAAGACTAATCAATTTCAATCAATAAGGGAAGCAATGAAGTCGCAGAAGTTACGCTTTGGCGAAACTTAAAGCTCAAGACCCCGCCTTAATGTTAAACCAATTGAAGCCGACTTGATCGTCACGAATCGAGGCAAGTCGTCTGATTGAGGAAATGCATCGATTGGTAAAAGGTGGCGAGGAAATGCAACTAGGCTCTCCCTTCGAGTAATCTTGTAACTACCTTGTAAGGCGCATAATTTTGTTGATGAGTAATATATGATCCGCCTCATTTCCTGAAAATCATCTTGTCGAGTAGTTAGTTACTCAAAAGATAATAAACGAATGAAAGACTAAGAATTGAAGTCAAATTAATAACTTTATCCTAGCCACCGACTATTTGCTTAGATTGTTTAGACAATCTAAATAAATAGTGTTTAAAATGGGGTTTCTGAAAAAAAGAGAGGTTTATTTAACTTATAGCTTTTGTTACGGTTGTCAAGCACTGGTCGAAAAGAGTAGAAACGACTTGACACTAGGAAGTTCCTTCTAGTGGGCAGGACCACGTGCAGAGAGGAAAGACTTCGACTAGGTGATGTTCCCATCTCCGACTAGTTTAATCAAACCAAGAACAAAGAACTTGAGTTAAACAAACGCCTTAGAGTACTTTAGTCATTCGCTCGTCCTTTTTGGTGGACTTGATAAGTCTTTTCCAAAGAGCAAAAGTAGGAGACTGAGCGACACTAGGAAGTTTCCTTCTAGTGGGCAGGACCACATGCAGAGAGGAAAGACTTCGACTAGGTGTGTCTCTTCCTTCGACCAGTTAAAACAAATCGAGTACACCAAAGGTGGTCGAACAAATGTAAGAAAGTGCACTCTACTTAGAATATTTTTGAATTTATCAAAAATAGACTAAGATTGAGAGAGTTGGCTTTGAGAACATTACGACTAGATAAAACCCGAGCTCTTTGTATTGGCGTAAAAGTGAGTAACGAGTCGATGTTAGGAAATTCCTTCTAGTGGGCAGAACCACATGCAGAGAGGAGAAGTTTCGACCAGATGACGTTTCTCACTTTTCGACAAGTGTAAAGAAAACTGGGTGTTTTCATATCATAGTCGAAAGATTAAAAAAGCACTACTCAAAAAATAAGGCAAAAGAGGTAGAAAGAACTCGGACTTTTATTGCTCGAGAAACCGGTCACACATAGAATTTATGTGGCGGTCGATGTTCCAAGAGTTTGAGAGAACTCGTCCATCTTCCATTGCTAGTCGTCACAGACCACGCCGAAGTTACTTCGACCATCGTAAGGACCTTCCCATTTAGGGAAAGTTTATTCCGATTAGACTTGGATTGGCGAGCCTCAATACCAAGTCACCTACAAAGAAAGTCGCGAGGTTGACCTTACGATTATAGTATCTGCGCAGGCTTGTTGGTAGACCGCCGAACGGATTAAGGCTAGGTTTCTCCTCTCTTGAGTAGGTTAATGTCATCTGCCGAAGTTGTTCTGGTCCGAGTTGTTGAAGGTTTCAACTCGTGTCGACCGCAATTTTAGCTCCGGAGGAAGCATGACTTGACTCAAAACTAGAAAAATGGTGTTTCTCCTGTTGCTCGATCGGTGGTCGCATTTAACCGCCCATAATATGGAGGGTAATTCTTGTACCCAAGCCCCGAGCGCTAACAAGTCGGGTCGAAGACTCGAGTTTTAATTCTCGCATTATTTGACCGCTTGCACGCTCGACCGCCCCATTGCTTTGGGGATGTGCAATGTACATAGCATAGCTTGGTACTAACTCGCCGCAAAATTCTCAAATTTTGCACTTGCGAATTGTTTACCATTGTGCGTAATTATCCGACTTAAACTCCAAATCGACTAATTACGCTTCTCATCATGAACCTTTTGTCGCTTTCTTGTTATCCCGATTCTGAGTTCACTTGATCCATTTTGTGAACGTGTCAATAGCCACAAAAGGAATTCAAACCTCCTGGAGCTTTGGGAAACGGTCCTAGGATATCAAGCCCCAGTGTCGCAAAAGGCCAAGAAAGAGGTATTGTTTGTAATGCTTGAGCCGGTTGGTGTATCCGCTCTACCATGGAATTGGCATCGACACACTTTTAACCACCTCCAAAGCATCGTGCATGTGTAGAGCCAAGAAAACCTTGTCGAAAGGCTTTACCAACCAATGTTCAGAGGAAGCATGCGTCCCACAGATGCCACTGTATATCGTGAAGGAGTGTTATTCCTTCGCTTTGCGGAATGCATCGCATGAGTATTCCTTGGGTTCCTCGCTTATAGAGGACTCCTTCAACCAAAGTATACATTTTGGCTTTTCGGGATAATCGATGCGCCTCAAGATCATCTTCGCACGGAACCCTTGTAAAGATACTCGTAGATGGGAGTTATCCGTATCCTCGTAATCTAATGAGGCCATCTCAAGAGGAGGTGTTTCGGTTCTTCGACTGAGACGGTTTTGGAGTTGCTCCAAGAAAACTCCTTTTAGTACTGTGGATCGGGAAGAAGCCATCCGAGCAAGTTGGTCTCATGAGGAAATTATCCTTTCGAGGATAAATTGTACCTCGAAACCTAAAAATGTTTTTCTAGCTTACGTGCTTGATAAGTACCGAGCCATTGTTGAGTTAGAGCACCGGTACTCTTTCCGATTTGATTCACGACTAGTTGAGAGTCTCTCTCACGAGTAGTCGATTTAATTGAGAGTGCTTTCGCACTGTATGCCGCCTAGCAAACCTTCGTACTCGCCACATTGTTAGTAGCCCGAAAGTTTAATTGTATGGCATACTTTAAGGTTTCTCCGGTAGGAGATACCAGACCACCCACCCGCGCCACTTAAAGTCGAGTGACCGTCAAAGTACATCATCCATCGGTCGTGGAATCGATCGGGATCTGAGCAGTTCAGATTTGTCCATTCGCGACAAAGTCCGCCAAGATCTGGGATTTTATGGCCGTCGGGACACGAATGGAGGTCGAACTCCCCAAGTTCGATGACCATTTTGCCATGCGCCCCATTGCTTCCTTATTATGGAGGATTGCTCCCAAAGGAAACTCGACACAGACAACTATTTTGTGCGCTGAAAATAATGCCGCAGCTTCTCAAGACATGAGGAGGGCATATAGAAGTTTTTGGACACGAGGGTAACGCCCTTAGGCCCGTAAAACTTCGCTAACGTAGTAAACCGGCCGTTGTGCGCCACGCTCTACGACTAGTCTCGCGCTTCTCGCTGTGGCGTGGCGGCTAGGTAAATTAAGAGCGTCTCTTCCGGCTTTGGAGAAACCGAGCAGAGCACTCGAAAGATACCTCTTGACATCCTCAAAGGCGCTTTGCCTCGCTCGACCACTCAAAACCTTCATGTCTCCCGAGAAGTTTAAAGAAAGGTAGTCCTTTTTCTCCTAGTCGCAATGAAACGACTTAAAGCCGCCATGCACCCAAAGTGAGTTTACGACTTCCTTTTTGTGTTTGGAGGACGATCGGAGGATGGCTTTTATTTTTCAGATTTGCTTGATTCCTCGCTCGGATACTAGGAATCCAAGCAATTTTCTGAAGAAATTCCAAACACACACTTCTCGATTGAGTTTTAAGCGGTGCTTTCGAGGTTGTCGAATGTTTCTTGTAGGTCGCTGATATGATTAAGTCTCTTAATGCTTTTACGACTAGATCATCAACATAGGCTTCCAAATTCGGCCTAATTGAGATGAAAAAGTCGATTGCATTAGGCGTTGAAAAGAAGCAATCGGCATTCTTTAGACCAAATGGCATTTTGACATAGCAAAAGGTACCAAATGGAGTAATGAATGCGGTCTTTTCTTCATCGCTTAAACACATATTAATCTGTGGTATCCGAATATGCATCTAAAAACTTAATATCTCACAACCTGCAGTTGAATCAACTAGCTGATCGATACGAGGTAAAGAGAAATCATCTTTTGGACAAGCTTTATTAAGATCAGTAAAGTCGACGCACATACGCCATTTGCCGTTTGACTTTTTGACCATTACAGGTTAGCCAACCACTCGGGTGGTTGACTTCCCTTATAAAGCCTGCTTTAAGTAGCTTATCCAACTCTGATTTAATAGCATCTCGTCGATCAGGGGCAAATCTCTGTAATTTTTGTTTTACAGGTACTTTATCAGGCCGTAAAGCTAGCCTGTGCTCGATCACCTCCCTGGGGACTCCGGGCATGTCGGATGCTTGCCACGCAAAGACATCTGCGTTAGCTCGGAGGAAGGTAATGAGAGCGTCTTCCTATTTGGAGTCGGAAGTCTCCCCGATGCGAACAGTCTTCGAGGGTTCTTCTGCGTCCAGAGGAACCTCTTTGACTTGGTCGTTCGGCTTTGGTGCAGCTTTAGGCTTCGACTTGCTAGTCGAAGGCTGACTTTCATCTCGAGTTGGTATTTGACCAACCATCTCGAGGGATCGACGGTCGCAGCTATACGCCATCTTTTTGTCACACTGAATGGTGATCACTCCTTTGGGACCTGGCATCTTAAGATATTGATACCCGTAATGAGTAGCCATTAAGAATTTTGCCAAAGTTGGTCGTCCGAGTATGGCGTTATATGCCGTATCGAAATCGACCACATCAAAGGAGACTTTCTCTTGTCCCTGAAATTACTTGGTGAGCCAAATGTTAAAGGAAGAGAAACTTGGCCAATAGGTTTGCTGAAGACCCGGGTACGATTCCATGAAAGGAGTATCGTCATCGCCTTACCTTTGTCCTGGTACTTGCATCTCGTCCAGGGCATTAGTAAATAATATGTTCAAGAATCGCCACCATCAACCAACACTCGATTGACCCGACAGCTTGTTGATGGTGGGTTCGACCACAATCGGATATCGACTGATCGACTCGTAGTGATTGGGCGATCATCCTTCTCAAAAGAGATGGTAACTTCCACCACTTCGTAATTTATTAACGAGAGGAGTATGTATAGAATTTACCTCGTCCGCAGACTTTAAGTTGTCGTTTGGAGTCGTATGCCGATGATCCTCTCGAGATGTGCTCAACGGTATGTTGCGGATCTTGGAACGGCATCTCCTCATCATCCGACGACTTTTGGCCACTCGTATGTCCTACCGCCGAGAGTAGGGAGTGGTGCTTGTCGTTGTAGTAGTCCTCGAGCTTTCTTTGGAAAACTTCGGCGCTTCTGAGGTCATATCCTTCCTTTTATGAAAAGGACACCACCTTGGTTTGTCGCTCCTACGATCGTATAGCTTACCTTTGCCTTGATCGAGTGCGACTTGGTGGTTTGGGGCTCTCCATCTTTCACGGCCAGAACCTCCTTGGAACCACCGGTTTGTGGTTTTGACTTTTATTTTCTTCTTGGACTTTTTGCTTTTTATCCTTACCAACTTCACCGCTCTCGAGGAGTATATGTTTCTCGATCGATAGTGTTGTTCCACTGACCGCTCGAAGCGATTGCATATCGATCGGCCATTTCAAGAGTTCGAAGCAATGATGTTGGGAGGATTCGAGCAATGTCCTCCGTTATTCTTCATCATGACTCCTTGCTTAAAAGCCCCGATCACAGAGGAATCGAAATTTCCGAATTGAGTTACGAACCCGACTAAAGCGCTTGATGAATTGACGCAAAGTCTCGTTGTTGTTCGCTTTTATCCGGTGCAAGTCGCCTTCTTTTCCGTATGTTTGTATGTGCCTTGGAAATTCGCTGTAGAAGATCACGAGGTGTTGCAAGAGTAGATCGACTCGAGTGGTTGGTTTAATAACCACGATCGAGCGGATCCTTCGAGCACGATCGGAAGGTAATTCGCCATTACATGCTCTCCTCCCGCCGCTCGGACAAATGTTGTATAGATCTCAAGAAATTCGATGGGATTTTGAGATCCATCAAATTTCTCCATGTTCACCGGTCGAAAATGAGGTGGCCAAATAATCGCTCAAGGTCGGCGAAAATGCCCAGATCCGTGAATTACTTCTTGCGCCTTCTTTGTAGGAAAGAAGGGTTAATGTCACCAGTGATCGTATACGACGATACACTGTGAGCAGTCGACTTGCTCGTAGTAGGCCTCGATTCTACGAGGGAATACTCCTCGTACTCCACCCGTTAGAATTTCTTTGTCGAAGTGGTGAATAATCACCTCTCGAGGGGCTTCTTGATCTTCACCGATCGAAATGTATTTCTCGAATAGGGATCGATTCGACTTATGGCCGTGTCGATTCCTACGTGAAAATATTCGATTGATCGTAGTGAGGAAGTCGTATTACTACGACTACCGAATGTTGTCGATGAGGTACCTCCGTCTTGTCATCACAGTCAAGTCTTTGCGTAATCTCTTCAAAGAAGAGATCGTACCTGGCGCTCGAGCAAGCTCTTGATCGATTCTCGAGCAAGTCGTTGATGTCCCGGAGTTCTTGTACCTCCTCCGATCGATGTTGAATGCGCCCAGCGTGTTCTTCCGATCGCAATTTTCTTTCTTCGACGACATCAAAATCCTCCTCATCGTTTTTGAGGCCTTCTTAGTGGAGTGCGAGAATGTCGAGGATTTCCCTCGCGTTCATCAGAGTGTTGGTTCTCTCTGCCAACGGTGGTGCCCTTGCCATTACCACGAGGGGGCGCAGTGTGTGATCTTCGGGGAGTGTTCTTATCTCGGCCTCCATGAGGCTGACCCTGATTTGGGGGAAGGACGAAAACCTCCCGTTGATGATTCTCACTTGCGCTCGAGGCCTCCCCGCTTGAGGAGTGCTCGAGGACACCATCTGGCGACTTGGAGTAATCCTCCGTAGGGGAACTCCGGTTATAATCGCTCCGTTCGCAAATGAGATCTGCGGGAGACGGTCGAATTTGCAGAAAGCATGCTTGATCCCACCTCTCCGGAGTTACCCCGAGAGAGGATCACTAGATGCTGGTGGAGTCCTGGAATGGTGGCTCCCAGAACTTGACTTACCAAGTCGGACCGCCTTAAGGGGACTTGAACACTTGGAGAAAAAACTCTCGTCGTGTTGTGAGTCCTCCTGGGAGCGGTCCTGGTCGGATTGACCCTTGTCCTTTGAGAGAATTGGCTCCTCTGTTGGACGTATTGTTGTGGGGGATAAGGATCCCTCCTCAACTCCATTAATAGGATGGTTTCTGAGAATAATCTCCGAGGCAACATCACCATCGGCGGATGCATCACTCGGCTCGTAGTCGAAACCGCATCCATGTCGACGTCTGCGTGTCCGCCAAGTCAAACCAGTTCTCTCGCTCCATTCTCCGCCATGATTGCATGAGATTGGAAAAAGAGAGTATGTTGACAAGAGATTACCTAAGATCCCCACTGACGGCGCCAACCGCGTGTATTAGAACCGATCTTACGTAAAGATTGTTTGATTCGGGGTCTCCTAGAGATGAGATCACGCAGAGTGGATTGACACGGATGTTTAGACAGTTCAGCCTTCTCCGAGAGAATAATAACCCTAATCCTGTGTGTATGGTATTCTTGATGATCCAAAGAAAAGACTAAGACTCTTACAGATAATAGCACTTGTGTTTCTACTTGACTAGCTCTTATTCGCTCTCCTTTTCCCATCTCTCCGATTGATGCCCTTATATAGTCGTGAAGAAGTAGCCGCTTTGTCTGCGGGAGATGCGCCTAATTAATCCAAGAACGGCGCATGATGGCGATGATTACCGCCTCGGCTTCTTCACGCCGTCCGCAATTATCTTCCGAGATAATGGGGTAGTTACACACCATTAATAAGCGGAATAATAGTGCGTGTAGACCGTTCGGATTCCTTAATCAATTGGACCCACTCGCCTGTAGGTTTGATTATAAGGTGGTCGAAGTTTACCTGGTCGTAGAAGAACTTACGACGGTAGCGATGTAAAAGGACTTACGACCGTGCAATGATCGTAGAAGGACTTACGACTATGTAGTGGTCGAGAAGGACTTACGACCATGATATAGTCGTAGCAAGACTTACGACTATGGGGGTGATTGTAGAAGAACTTACAATCACTTGTTGGGCTTCTCCCTTATAGATATAAGGGGTACTTCTGGGGACTATGTGACATCATATTTACCCATAATAAGAATTATAGATAAAAGATAAAATGAGGATTATTAGATCCTCGTCAATTATATATATTTATATTCGTGGGCTGATTTTATCAAATTACCATGTCAACCGCTTGAAACGAATTTTTCATAGGATGCGGTTCTTTTGTTGACCCTGCTGAGGAACAGAGGAAGTCCCCATTTATTTCTGCCCTCACCACACTCATGGTTTTGATCTTTGTTTTCTTTTCGTTATGAACTTATGATTCTTCAGTAAATGCCCTAGGTTTTCTTAGTTTTAATGTTTCTTTTAGGATCTAATGTGCATGGCTTTTAACCCCCTCCGTCCTCCATTCACAAAAGCATGTTATTCTGGATATTGGCATGGTCTTCAAATTGCAACTTCGATCACCAATATCTATCAACTTGGATTGCCTTGCTCTAAAACTACATCTATTTATGGTTGGAGGGAATAATTTGTTGGTACACCATGTATGTTTTAATTCCAAACCTAAAAAAATCGATGTTTGTAAGTCTGGAATATTTGGTAATCGATGCTGTGTATAGTGCATTGATCAGAAGAAATCTATTGCCCATTCTCTTCCTTATGAAATCACAGGGCTGTTTGGTTTGCTACCCCTGCAAATCAAACCAAATGTTGGTAACACCAACAAAAATTGATTACTTTTTTTGCTACAAAAATTTGGTAAAGTCAATGAAATTTAATGTCATACGTAGGTAATCCGAGGGTTAGGAAATCGCTCACCAAAATTTTGGTAACACCAAAATTTAGTTTGGCTATGATTAGATCTGTTCAAACGCCAGGCCGAGTCGGGCTTGAAAAGCCTGGTCACAAACGGGCAGGCCTGAGCCTTGCCCGATCAAAAAATTCATTTTTTTTAATTTAAATGCATTATTTCAATCATTTTTTTGGAATAACAAGGTATTATTTAATTCATTTCCAGGATTTAAAAAACATAATTTTATTTTTTTTATTGTGTTTATTCCGGATTTCGGGTTGGGTCAGGTTTTTTTTGGGCCGGAATTCCAGTCCCAAGTCCGGCCCGGCAGGCCAGGTCGCCCTTGAATAGGTCTAGCCATGATCCAAATAACGCTCTTTTTACCGGTGTTCGGCTTTGAAGAGGTTTTGGCTATGCCAAAATTTTAGTTTGGCTCATTTTGACCAACCACCAAACCACCATTTCCGGTTAGCAGACTTGCCTCTACATCACTACTAAGATCATAGTTTGCCAAAAAGTACTGTTCGTTGGGACATTGAAATTCTCTGGGCCGTATTCACATGTTAGTGAGAATGATATTCGGCAAACTGTGGCAGGCAAATAGCTCTCACTACTTTTTGATGAACTTAGAATGCTTCATTGCAGTATTGAACTACTAAATTGATAGCAGTGGGAACCCTTGAGATCTGTAAGGAAACAGTATGTGACAAGTCAATTTGGTTGTCCTTGCACATACATGAGCATCTTTTGAAATTTTCATGACTGTAAAGTTGGTCTTCTCTTGTGATTGCAAATTTTCTTCTCTTGAAATTGTCATTTAACATTGCAGGAATTTGGTCTCAGAGAAGTCCGTGGAAACTGATGTATGGCTTGATAAGAATGGTAACTCGTAAGTATCACACTACGTTGAAGTTTAATCCAAAGTAATTCGCCATTGACCTACTTTCACTAGTTGGGTATGAAATGTCTTTGTGATAATCGTTTTGTCGTAACATTCTTAAGCTGTCAATTTAGCTTATGTGAAAACTAGCCGCGTGATCAGTTGTAAAGTTATACTTCCAGTTTCCAAGGTGTTACATTCCTTGTTGGAATAATTTTCTCCCACAAGTTCCTGAAATGGGCCTTATCTGGGTACGATCACAACTTTCAATGAACAATTTTTTTGCGCGCGATGGAATAATTTAGGATTCTTAGACCAATCTAGTGAACAATCCTAAAAAGTCACGAATGCATTAGTGTAAACACAGTAATTCAGACATGTGATAATCTACAAAACAAAGTCCTGCAACATAATTTTCGCAAAGCAAATGAGACTCCAGGAACACTGCATGAAAAGCAATACATTTTAACATGATTGTAAACTAAATTGGGTTATAGAATCTGATCAGATCATGAAGAGTCTCAATAAAATATCAGAAAGGTAATTAATAGGTGATCCAGTCCAGTACAGAAGCGCACATTTTTAAGTCTGTAATTACAGATATATCAATGCAAAACAGATCATTGCTAGTATGCTATGGAAACATGAAATACTATTCATGCTACTGCAAGGAATGCATGAAGCATAGCATCATGCTCTCAATGTGCTAGTTAAATATAATATATGCTACTTCTAATGGCACTTCTTAGCTTCTAGTGTTGTAAGACCCTGGATTTCTCCATCCGGATTCCTCTGTGAAATTACTGTGCTATTCTTTGGATCAGTAGCTAGCACTTCACAGGCACATTGCTGAATCAAACCATACATAGCGTAAAATCATTTCATTCATTAATTTACACATCAGAGTTTACATAGACCGCTTCGGGCTAATTTTTACAATAAGGGCCGAACAAGCTAAATGAATACATTACAAAAAAAAATATAGCGGAAGCAACAACGGAAGTAAAGGGGTTAGAGCACATCTTATCGCATGCAAGTGACTGGGGAACCCGTGTACGTCCGATATTATCCGAAAACTTCGGACAATATAGGAGGCACACAAGAACCGATGGAGTTAGCTAGACTAGGGTGAGATTAGAACAGCTAAGGACTAAACTACGCTTCAGTGACTCCTGGATCTTCAGACATCTGGGTCCTTGTTGCAGTAGACAGCTCCAGAGTTCCTGTTTCTGAGGGTTTGGAGAAAGAGCGAGGATGGGCACAACTACCGTGCTCGCGAGCCAACACAACAGATGTAATAATATACATGCAAGGTGTAACAAGGATGGCTTGGGTTCTTTTATTTGCGTAAAGCAATATTTATAAATACAGATATTAGAAAATCCTATCACTTAGCATTTTAACAAAATTGCATTTTTAAAGAGATTAATTGTGCAATAATTAGTAAAAGCAGAGGCTACCTCCACCTTCATGCTTATATTTGATGGTGGTCATACCCACCTATTACCAACACTGGGTAAGAATACCCAGGGAAAAATCCACACCAAGGGATAGGTGAGCCCCGCACATTTCTCATCCCATCCATAAAAAGTTTTTAAAATAGAACTAACTCTCGTAAGCTCCGCATGCCCGCTCAGAATAGGCACTACTGCTCGAATGCTTTTATTCTCTGCAGAGATTGTACATCTTTACCCACAAGAGATAATCAACTTGATATGTACACACATTTTCTGTAGACATGTGAATCAAGAGGAGATTACCACAAGGCCTTTACAAGGTATCCCTCGATATTTGCCACACCCACTAAGGTTTCACCTGAGTAGGGTTTCGTTCCTGTGGGACCCGATAACCACTGTAGCCAGACCCCCTCTTGCGCTATGCAACTTACGCCTAGGGTCCCGCAAGTCACATACCCCAACCCGTAGCCTCGTGGGCTCACGGTGAGAGGGAGTCCTCCAATGGTGTGGCTCGTACCGGTGGACACCAATTAGTTAGCCAGGTCGACACCATTATAGACTTGTGGTTGTACTGTTTTACAATTGGAGGACATTACAGGATTAAGTCCTTAAGATTATCTGGGCAGTTCTTACCACATACCAACCATTCTCGTGCTCGATGGCACCCACCACCCTTCCATCCGCCCAGATAGGGCATTAGCAAGTTTTAGGGTTTTGGAGAAGTATAAAATAAATTATACAACCAGTCCAGTCATTCTCCCCAATGACTGCCCAAAACAATTGTCATGATTAAAAGATGATGATTTGGGGTAGAATTATCTCGATACTTAAACAAGTCTAGCGTGGCGTTTAAGTACGACCTATAACTAGTAGGTTATCAGATATTTACTAGGGTGACAAGGACATTGGGAGTTCAATTTTCAAGAAAATGATATAATAATTATTTAATCATCAAGTAGGCATTTAACTACCTTAGAGTGTTTGACATACATTTGCATAGGAAATTAAAGCATGCAATTTGATATTTTAAAAGAATATAATTTGCACAAAATGTACGATCAATATGATCAAAGTGTTGACTCGCCTGGGCTCTTTTACCGTGACCTTGATCTTACTCAAAGCCTGATTGAACAGGGGTTCGAAGTCTTGGTCGGCGTCTTTGCTTGAGTCTTGGATCTGCTTGAGTCTAGATTTCTAATTACGCAATAATGATAAAAAAACCAAATAAATCCAAAAAAAACTCAAAAGACCAATAAAACACAAGAGCCTCAGAAAGATTGCGGAGGACAGGCTTGAAAGAAGGGATTGGACGACACTGGAATGTTTGATAGAGTCAAACGACCAGTTGGGCGAAGGGAGGAATGGCAGAGAAATTATGCTTTGAGGGGGATATAAAGGAGGGTAAGATCGAAGGAGTTTTTGCCGGAATGCTCTACTGCGGATTTGGAGGACTGCAAGACTATACTACTACAGGCGACAAAGCAACTTTACTACAGGTTCTACACCAAATCTAGGATGCCCGATCGACACACAATCCAATGGCAATTCAATACCAATCTCAGCTGTCAAATAATACTCAACGATTCAATTGCTAACAACACACCGATTCAAATGCCAGCTACTCAACCTATTACTACGACCTACTGCTGCATCAAAACACAGATTCTATCGCCAACTAATTGATGCCAGCACACCAATCATTGCCAACAATACGGATTGATAAAGAAATCAAGTCAATACTTCCAGCTTACACTAAATACATTTACTTCCAACAATCATTGACCTACTGACGAAACTTTAACCAACAGCTAACAATTGATTAATAAAACAATAGATATTACGGCTACTGAAGATCATGGCTAACCTTAACAATTGGAATCACAATCAATAATTCAATTACTACCAGCAAAACATCCTACTGTCCTATTGCATCAATTCTCAATTGTCGGATCGATAGCAACCTCATTGCTACCGCTATGATCTGGGGAAATAACTACGAATCAATCATTGACAATTGAAATAGATGGATAACAAGTGATTGCAATTTCTACAACATAAAAACTCAATTGACAGATTAACACAAACTCAGCTATCGGTTTAACACGAACTTTCCAATTGCAAGCCATACAGACTATTGACCTAATGCAACAATTCACAAATGCAAGATTACTAAACAAGGTTTCAAAATACATAACACAATCTTCAATTGTCAGAGCAACTAGTAACAGAGTTCAATCAATCGCCGGATTACATTAGGGTTTCAATGCAAGATCTCAAAATGTCCGAACACATAATATACAATTGCTAGAACGAACGGGGTTTCAAAATACTGGACACAATGATTATAGTCGACAATCTTCCACTGCCAAAAGCTCCACGGTAACTGAGATTCCAATTGACAGAAAATTTCCAAATGCCAGCACTCAAACACTGCTAACACACTGATTCAATTTGCCACTGATACTTCAAATTGACAGATATTAAACACACATTACCAACTACAATCAATAACTGGGGAGCAATTACAGACACAATAACAATCAATACTGCCATCAATACTAATATTCAATTTGCTATCAAACATTGTCATTGCAATTTCAATTTGACAGATCAACTATACTTCGCTGCTACTGTTGTCTATACTCGAATCAGTAGAGGAAGCCACAAGGAGGGAGCAGTCGACAGAGAGGGGCAGGGCAAGGGGGAAAGGCTCGGCCAAAGAGGCAGAGAGGAGTTGGGATGGATCACAGAGAGGAAGAAGGGGGTGTGCGGGCCGGTCTGACCGGGCGAGGCAGCCGGGGCGCTTGGGGAGGCTGGGCGGCGAGGGAGCTGAGGGAGGTGGAGCTGGGTCACAGAGGAGACAAGGAGGCGCTCGGGTGGCGATTGAGTTACGGCCGAAGGGATGAAGGGGCAGCAAAATGTAATTCTGGAGGGGAGGGGGTGCTCACCAGGTGCTTGGTGGAGACGGAGGAGCACCGGTGGAGGCTGCCGACGGAGCTGAGGGTGGTGCGGGGAGGAGAGCTCGGTGATGGTGGTCCCGGGGAGGTGAGGGGTTGCAGCCGTGGGTCGAGGACGTCCCCGTAGGGCTCCTGGTGCCGATACTCGAGCCGAGGCGACGGCGAGGGCGTCCGGTGGCAGAGAGGGGGCCTTCGGCCGGGAGGGAGAAGGAAGGATCGGGGTGCTCTAGGAGAGACTTACCAGGGGGGAGGAGGTGAGGAGCGGGGCAAGGGAGGCAGAGAGGCGCTGGGGCTATTTATAGCTGAGGAGGAGGGAAGCCGGTGGAGATGGCGTCGGTGGAGGCATGGGCGACGGCGTGGGCGTGGTATGGCGACGGAGTGGGTGCCCACGACTGCGAGGACGACGGGACGCTGGCGCTGACTGGAGAGGCGACAGACCGGGCAGCCCATGGCTTGGACCGGGGGCTTCGCTGCTTGGACCGGGAGGAGGCTTGCGCGGGATGGCGAGGACGGTGCTCGACGTCAAAGCGGATGGCGAGGACGACGCCGACGTCAGCGGGTGGCGACGGAGTGGTGGCCATGCAGAGTAGGGGGGAGACGCGCTGCAGGCGGGGCAGGTGGAGGTGGGGGCGGCGCTTGGGCAAGATGGGCCGGGCCGAGCCAGAGGAGAAGGCGGAGGCCGGGCCGGGCGGCGAAGAGGAGAAGTCGGGCGGAGGCGGCGGAAGCGGCGCACACGGGGAGGGTGTGCGGGGGAGACGAAGGGCGACGGGAGCGAGAGGGGAGGCGAGTCGGCTGAGGCGAGGAAGGGATAAGGTAGAGAGGGGGGAGGCGAGCGACGCGAGAGAGAGACGGGAGAGAGAAAGAGAGGTGGGCCGGGCCGGGGAAAAACGGGATGCCACAAGTGTTTCATCAAAAACTGCTTTTTCCATGTCATTCAAAGAACTGTCACGCTGACAGAGCGGCAGTTACTACAATCAGCCAACAACTGAACACAGCTTGCTGTGTTTTACCAATCTGGAAGCACTAGAACAAATGAGCAAATACTTCTAACTGGTTCTTCTACATGTAATACTTCAGTTGAGGTACACCAATGCAGGAGGGGTATTTGCAGCCAATACACAAGGCAGCTCACAATTGGAAAAGGCTACGAAAAAACAAGAAATGGTTTAAAACTTTAAATGGGAGCTTCTGGCATGAAGTGTGGTTAGGTGACAGTTCCTTTAGAATTCAGTTCGAGAGGGTATTTCTAATATGTGTTGATCCAGATGTAACAGTGGCTGGCTGTCCGTGAGGAGAGAACAGAATGAGGTGCTAAATTGACAGAGCTTAATGGAAAACTTTAAACAGGGCAGTATCCCAATATCTATGTAATTAACAACTTTACATAGTACCAATCCTTATTAAAATGTTGCTAGAGCCACAACATGATCTCAATTGGAACAAGTACATGGGGTTGCTAGTGATATGAAGGAGAAAATAGGGAAAAAGCTTGTTGTGGCCATGCCTTTAGGTGTCGTACCTCCTTATTAAAGGGAAAAAGCTTCAATTTTTACCCATGCCTTTTCTCCTTGATGGTACAAATGTTAATTAGTACTCACTCCATTCTTTTTTAGATGTTATTTTATAATACACACGGTCAATATTTAGATTTGATATCACTAAATTTGTCATAAAAATACTTTCATATCGTTTCCTAGCTCGTTTGGGCATAGCTCCACATGCACCTACTCAGCCCATCTAGTTTATACAGTACATTGCACATAGGGGATAGGAAACCTAGTTTACACAGCGCATTGCACATGGGGGATAGGAAACCAAACACGTTCTATGTTAGCTATGCTTTCTAGCGTGCATATGAATTTCCCCAAACCTAGATTACTTTTTAAAAACAAAATCGCAAACACATCTACCATCAAACCCTAGATTACTTTTTTTAGAGGGCATTCCAAGCTCGATCCACCATCAAACCCTAGATCACTTTTTTTAGAGGGCACCCCAAGATTACTTAAAACCATACCAATCGAATCGGTTCAAAACAGACAAACAAGCACAGGAACCCTAGGCTGGATACCAACCAACACGCACAACCGCGTCGCCCCAAGACCAACCCGTACCAATCCAGAAGGGAATTTTTGGCCGAAATTACCACTTTTCACTATGTATTTGTAAAAATAGCAGGTTGTATTTTTTGTGTGCAAAAATAGCCTCCTACCGCACGTTGGTCGTGCGGCAGGGCCTCCCCGGACGCCACATCGCCCGCTGCCGCATAGTGGCCATGCGGTTATGGTTTTTCTTTTCTTAAAAAAAACACTTGCCTCACAGCGCCATGTGCAAGACATCAGAGCGACCGATGCAAAGATGGCCATCGTAAGATAGAAACACTCGTAGCATTTTTCATTTTATTGTTTCTTTATAAATATATTTAAATATACTTTTTCATATGATTTTTTAAATATAGCAAATGAACTCTACAAATTATAAAATTTTTTGTGGAGCCTCCTGACATAGTGTAATTACTTATGTAATTTTTTTAAATTTTATCAATTCTTAATTTTTGTCAAAAATTCATTTAAATATATTATTTATATGAATTTTTTAATATAGAAAATAAGGTCCAAACATTATGAATTTTTTTAAAGACTCTTTACACAGTGGAATTGATTATGTGATATTTTTCATAATTTTATATGTTCTAAAAATATCTCAAAAATTAGGGTTTTATACTTTTGAAAATTAGGGCTTTATTATTTCATGTGACTTGGAATATGTAAAGTTTAGTACCACATGGACCACTACTTGCAGAAGTAAGATTGCTATAGCAGTAGTGGCGTAATTTGAAGTCCCATAGTAGTACTAATCATACTACTATTATTTAGATTTTGGGTACCATACTATTTTCTTTCGCTCTGAGTAGTACTAATCATACTACTATTATTTAGATTTTGGTAGTGAATAACGTGACCCTTGTCTTTAGTTCTTCACCCAGTAAGATTGCTATCGCAGTAGTGGTAGAATTTGAACTCCAAATATCTTTAGCAAACATTCTAGCTTGTTTCGAATCTGTACTACAACAACACCGTAAAATGCAGCAGGACAAGCACTAGAGGTGGGAACGTGGATGCCACTATCTTCATGTTTGATTCTATTCTCCATGGCTCGCCTTGTGAAACAATTAGTAATGTTAGTCGTGTACTATTATAACGATGTTAAAAGAAGTTATGTGTTTGCTCTGAGGGGTTAGAAACTCTAACAATTAAGTTCGATTAGAATACTACTACTATTATTACTATCTAGGGTGAACATGAAATCATGTTGTCATTCATGTAGCACTAAACTTTTCACATTCCAAGTCACATGAAATCATACCGTATTTGTTAGGAAGGGAAACAAACGTTCCACTAAGGGTTCACGGCATGGCAAAAACACTATATCATGCCGCTGTCCCAGGAAGTTTTCATGCATCATCTTACTCATTAGTTCAAAGGAACGATCAAAGTTGCCTCCTTTTACGCTACCCATCAATCAGCATAGGAACTAAATAAAATGGTTCACTAGATCCTTTGCATCCCATCCAAAAATTCCTAAAGTAGTCACAGCGTTGGAAATTCCAGAGGCGTTGTCGAGGCGCAACACTGCAGGCAAAGGGGGGGCATCAGCGACGGGATGACAAACGTGCGGAGGAGGGAGGCTAGACGTTGGCTTGAACCCTTAATGAGTGTATCTTAAGAGTGTCTCTTACCTAGAGTGATCCATATGATACTAAACTTCACACATTCCAAGTCACATGAAATCATGAAGCTTTAATTTTTGAAACCTAAAACCCTAATTTTCAATATCTAAACTCTTAATTTTTGAGACATTTTCAGAACATATGAAATTCTAAAAAATATTGCACAATCAAGTCTACTATGTAAGAAGCTTTTAAAAAAATTATAATGTTTGGACCTCAGTTTCTATATTAAAAAAATTCATACAAATAGTATACTTAAATAAATTTTTGAAAAAAATTCAGAATGAATAATTTTTTTGAAAAAGTTACCTACAAACAAGTACACTATGTCAGGAGACTCCACAAAAAAATTATAATTTTTTGAGATCATTTTTTATATTTAAAAATTCATACAAAAATTATATTTAAATATATTTTTTTAAAAAAAAGGAAAAAAATACTACAGTGCACTACCCACACAATTCCATATGACAGCAGCTGCTACAGTGCTTTGCCGCGCAGCCGCCGTGCGGCAAGTGTTTTTTCTTTTCTTTTAAAAAGAATAAAACCTAACCTCACGTCGCCTGTATGGCAACGCTACCGTGCGGCAGCGGGCGATGTGGCAATTGGAGAGATCTTACCGTAGTGTAGACTGTTTATATATATATATATAGCCTACTATTTCTACAAATACAAGGTGGGTTGAGCCTGAGTTGTGCACGGCTTCGCCTTGGCTTCCGCTACTAGGACCCGACCAATGAACAGAAGCGGGAGGGGGACCAACCAACATGGCATGGCACATTGGCTATAACGTTTTCCATCACCAAGTAGGCAAGTACAATTCTTTAGGGACCGACAGGTGAGCCATGCCGGCCAGCGCTCTGTGTTCCTGCCCGAGCCGAGCCACAGCTGTAGGCTTAAAACGGTGGGAATAATTCTCATCCGATGTGACGTCGTATTCGGAGAAAATATACTATAGGATATCTGTAAGGTATACAACAAATAAACAAAATAGGTATATGATAAACATCAATATATTTTAATATTTTCTATGGTTTTTTAGCCATTAACTAATATATAATATGGATTTATTTCGATTATGTTTTATGTAGTTAAGTATGATAAATACTTGTCTAATGTGCACTATGAAATTGTATCTTTACTTTATGTATATACTATCTGTTAATTTATCCGTGATCAATTTGAATCCGATTCACGTCAGTGTGCTAAAAAATTTATATTTGTATCCCTATCCGGGTATCAGTATCCAACTTTGAATCCAATTAAAAACATTGATTAATATACAGGAAGAACGCCGTATACAATCCGTTTTCAGCCCTACCAGGCTGCAGAGTCCTCTTCCTTCTCTTCCATCTCTTAAGCCTCCTCTAATCTCGCTTCCCTTTCCCCACCAAACTCGCTACCTCTTCTCGTCTCCTTCCTCGACCAGAGCGCGCGAGAAGCCCCTGATTCGGCGCGCGATTTCGATCGGGCTCGCTCGATTCGGCCGGCAAGACTCGGATCTTGGCGGGGGTGCGGCGGGTGATCCGTCCCGCAAGCCATGGCGGCCGCCGTCTCCACCTCCACCTGCGCGCACTGGTAACCTGCCGGTCGCTCCCCGCACCATTACTAATCTGTTCTTTGCTGCTGGTTTGCTTGCTACTAGCTGTGTGTTTATCGCTGGGTGCGTGGCGTGGAGGGATCGAATAGAATTCTTCTGTATATATTCAATTTCAAAGCAGCTGATGTTGGTTTTGATCTGGGAGGTCAAAACATTGTTCTTTTGCGCATAACTGAGACATGGAACGTAAAAAAAAAATAGCCTTTTTTTATTATGGGGCAAGGGATGTGAGACATTGTTCTTTTGTGTTTGGTCGAAACCATACTAACAAGATAAAAGAGGTATATCACAGTTACAGTTACTCAGGATAGTGTGAAATTCTCTGCATTACAGCCAATGCGACATTCTATTTCTATTTGGTCTAGAGATCTCGTTACCCATGTCAGCTCTCGGTATATACCTTGCATGAAGGGCTTAAGAGTTAATTGGAGTGTATATTAGCATAAATAACTCTTTTTTGATGATTTCTGATGTAGTCGTGCGAAAAGCTCATGCTGGATCTTAAAGGATAAAGTCACTTTTAGTCCAGTTATTTCCTTGTTTACTGAGGCTTCAGGAGAACAAGTGAGATAGGATTATGATTGTGTATTGCTATATATTATACTTATATGTATTGCTTTGTTAATTTGTATCCCAGTTTAGTTGTATATTTTAGTCTTAGTTTCTGACTATCTGTACAAATTGCCACATGGTAGCTTTGCTTTCTGGAAAGCCTTCTTCCAATTCTCTTAACAATCAGTCACATGTACATTACCTCGTCAAGTTTTCATCCAATTCATGACTTCTTATATAGGTAGTAGTATGATTAGCTCAGTGTTTCGGAAGTTGTTATCTGGATGTGAATTATTAACTATAGTTCTCTGCAAATTCTTCAGTCAGCGAGAAATTCCATCTTCAAACATTGCATTGCATTCTGCACACTGTGCTCGCAACCTTCAAAAGTGTGAACATTGTGGAGATATGGTTCCAAGGAAGCATATGGATGAACACTATGATGAAAACCATGCTCCGGTATGTTTCCAAATTTCAATCACACCCAAAATGTATTGTTTTGAATTTCCAAAATATGTTCATTGTCACAATGTTCTTTCTACAGTCCATGATGCTGCCCAATTCAAGAAATTACATAAAGTAAACACATAAACCTGCATCACTGTTCAGTTCCTTCCAGCCTAATATAACTGCAGCATTACAGAAACATGTATGTTAGAACCAGTATGGACAGCAAAAGATACAATGACTTGACATCATGCTAGTTTCTTCTTATGCTTGCAACGGACAACATTCTTTTCTATCACCAGTTAACCACTGAGTTAACATGGATAAATGAAAGAGATGGCAATAGATGCACACCTTCCTGGCTTTTATTATCTCTGATTTGCTAATTTAAGTTGTAGCACCACTAATCAGGACAAACGCAGGTGAATTGCTCACTATGCAAAAGCACTGTAGAACGTGAGCTATGGGATCTTCATAAAGGCATACAATGCCCGCAAAGGACGCTTGTATGCCAATATTGTGAGTTTGAACTGCCTGCAGTTGATCTTTTTGAGCATCAGGTATAAATTCGTTTCTCATCTTAATCTATTACTCTGAAAAGTAAACAATTATTCAAATGTTTTTTTAGAATCATACAGTTATTCAAATACAGTCCATCTTTGTTCTAATTATATTAGTTATATGATACATCATACAGGATGTGTGTGGAATCGAACGGAATATTGTCAACCTTGCAGGAAGTACATCAGACTCCGGGAATGGATTGGACACGAAATCCAGTTGCATGCAAACTCAAATGTTGCTGCAGAATCTTCAAGGTAAAAGCATGGGAACCTTCTGAATGATGCATGCCATTTTTTTAAGGTTGGCATGATTCGATCTATCTTTCAGTTAGATTAGTGCTGTTTACCCTTTCAATTGTAGGTTTCAACAAAATAAGTCAGTGATATGTTTAATGTTAGTTTAGTGATTCCTTCATCCGATACCCTAGCTTAGGGACTTAAGTATCATTGGCATATAGGATGCTTGGTCAGACAACAAAAGGTGGTCTTTCTAGCGTAGCAACTATAAATATATGAGAATTGCTATATAACTTTTGACAGTTTTTTGAAGTCAAAAATGTCACTTTTATGTTTAGATGTGCTATAAGATTCGTATTGTTGATGTGCTGTAAGAAAAAAAAAATCATAATAATCGAATTTTCATTCGTCCGATATGCTGAGCTTTGCACTTTTTCTCATCTGATGAATTGAGTCCGAATTTATTATGATTTTTTCTTCAGAACATAACGGGTTCGCTACATTGTCGTATTTTGTTAGGATATAATTTTATTTTTTATCTTTGTTTTTGTTCAACCTCTCAAAGTACATGTGAAGAGCATAACAGATTCACCACATTACTGTATTTTATTGGTATATAATTTATTTTTTGTCTTTGTTTTTGCACAACCTCTCAAAGTACATGTGAGATTTTAAATCATTTGATGGAAATATGAGTTATTAAGACTTTCAAGAATAATTACAGTGACAGAACCAAAATTACATAATTAATTTACTGTAATTTATGTATAATGGAATTGTAAATGAATTTTCAGAATGTAACAGTTTTTTACAGTGAAAACAGACGAATTATGTGTAGACATACTCTAAATATATTGTTCGCCAATTAAGCTTACCTTGTGATAATTCAAATTCCAGTGACGGAACCGTGCTGGAAAAAGAAGAGCGTGCTCCAGCAGCAGAACAGCCAGTACGACCGGCATCAAATTTCAGTGACGGAACCGTGCTGGAAAAAGAAGAGCGTGCTCCAGCAGCAGAACAGCCAGTACGACCCGCATCAAATTTCAGTGACGGAACCGTGCTGGAAAAAGAAGAGCGTGCTCCAGCAGCAGAACAGCCAGTACGACCGGCATCAAATTTCAGTGACGGAACCGTGCTGGAAAAAGAAGAGCGTGCTCCAGCAGCAGAACAGCCAGTACGACCCGCATCAAATTTCAGTGACGGAACCATGCTGGAAAAAGAAGAGCGTGCTCCAGCAGCAGAACAGCCAGTACGACCCGCTCATGGTTCACAACGCAAGCAACTGCTCGTCACAATCGCAATAGCTGGAATTGCAATTCTGATTGGATCAATTCTGTTCCAAAAGAAGGGATGAGAGCGCCCAAGTCCAGGAGCCCGGGACTTCTTGCCTGCAACGATGTTTCCAACGGCGATATGAATCGGTCTTTTGATGTATAAATTCCTTCATAACAATGGGCCGAGCTTAAGTACAGCATTGTAGAAATGACTTGATCGATGTATTTACTGCGAAACGCCCATTATTCTACCAGGGGCATTTCCTTTGCTGGCTTTAATATCTTGTAAGGGTTCGCTGCCATCCTTTTTCTACCTTGCAGCCAACCGTTGTTCACGATGGTCACTTGTCTGTTTGTCACCGAAATGCCACTTTTCTCATCGTTACCATTTTGACCAAATATGCTTCTTATGCAAGACGTGTGTAAAGTCCGCCAGCAAAACATTAGAAACTGCCAGAAACACAGGTATGAAAATGCTACTAACTTGGAAACTTTTGAGGGCTCTTACGGACATCTTATGATAAGAGAGCCCACATCCAGGAGAAACAGACGCCAATTTTCCGTTTTAACACTAGCAGTTAATGCTAAACCCACCAACAAATAATATTAGAACAATCCGCAACTACAACAATCACAAAAAAAAAACATCTATGTTGTTGTAAGATGATTCTGGCATGATCCCGTTTGCAAAAGAAAATGGAGCCTCATGAGTCATGCCTGAATTGCTAACTATCTGGCGGTTACTTTCTTCAAGTAGCCTGCAGTAAATAGACTGTAGTTGGATGGTTCCATCGCACTGATTTTCCCAAATTGCTTGTCGTAGAAGTCCCACAACTCGAACCTATTTCGGACCAAAATATAAATGAACGGTATCAACATGTCAGACACGAGGGAACCTCCTCCCTAAATACCAGAGTATCAGAACAAGACGTACCAGTATGCCAAGAACTGAAATGGCGCATACTTGCCGTAGATTTTATGCAATTCCTCATGAACAGAACTGATGGTACTTTCTATTTTATGAATCTGCAGTAAATTTCAGACATACATGACAGACTGAAAGTCTGAAACCCATCAACTTTGAAATCTCAACGCAAGGTCACAGGGCAAAAAATTACCTGCTTTAAATGCCTAATTGTCTCAGTATCAGCAGGGATCGTGTGGGAAAATCCCATACACATGAGCACATTGGCACGAGTGAAAGGGCCAAATCCGAAGATAGTGGACAACTCTTCATTCAGTCTCTCGTAGGTGGATGGGATAGTGGATAGCCCTTTTACGGCTGGTACAGACATTTTGCGTATTTCTTCAAGTTTTGGTAGGCATACTTTTCCTTCTACAATGCTGTGTGCAAGCATTACAATTCGCTTTGCTCGATATCCAAGATTACAACGCTTGGCTAAAAAGTCCTCATCAAGGTTCGCCAATTCTTCTGGGGTAGGGAAATCTCCAATACAATCTTGAAAGCAAGGAGCATTGCTCAAGCTACGCTCTGAAGGATCCAAGGAGCCACATGCGCTGCCTATTTCACTTGCAGCTGAGGGTAAGCTAGATAAATTCTCATCTGTTTCCAAATGTGTCATGTCATTGCTAGTACCAGTTGCTTTTCTTGGATCCACCGAGCACTCCAACTTATCCTCAGCAAATTTTGTTTGTAGCTTGACATGAACACTACGCTTGTTGCTGCGCTTCCTTTTGCTGCGCTTCCTTTTACGTCCCCTAATTGGAGGTGTCCTTGACAGAAAATCTTCAGTACCAGATGAACATTTCAGCTCCAACTGAAGCACCCACAGTGCAGTCGCCATTGACAAGGTTCTTGTCCATCTGTGGTTAAATAGCATAGCTGTATAAGATATCTTCCAAATGGGGTTAAAAATACTATTATAACTATATACTTTTGATGCACCCTCATTTCATCATTGTTCTTTATTATTGCTCAACAGTTCAACTATACTCAGTTGCAAAGCTGCGCTTTGTTTTTAAACTCTTACAATGTAGCCTTCATTTATCGAAGTGATGTTCCCAACACGGCAAATATGTATTGTGATTTGTGAGGCATACATGAAGCTAACCCAGTTCGTATCAACTGGTGAAGCACGGTCCAAATTAGTGAATGTACTGCCACTGAAGAGAATATCCTCATCTAATCATCAGTACACATGAATAGCACGGTAAGGCAAAGGGGGAAAGCAAGACTAACTGGCAATTGCAGAGGAGGATGCACTTGACCATGTCCTCGAACAGCGTGGGCGAGCGGAAGATGCGCCCGAACCCCGCCTCCTCGCGGCGGCGTGCATCGCCTGGAACTCCCCACCACCCTGCCGTCTTCCTCCGACAAGCGCAGCATCCGCCGCACTTGCTCCTGCCAATCAAACCGAGAATCAGCAAACGCGTACCTCTTCTATGGGGGAAAAACCATTAAATACTCCATGTAAGCGCTTACGAGGATGGAGTCCTGGTCGAGCGGGGAGAGGGCGTCGGCGCCGAGGACGGAGACGAGGAGGGCGTCAGAAGGGCGCGCGGGGTGGCGGGAGACGCGAGTGAGGAGGGAGGCCGAGCGGTCGGAGGCGAGGCGGAGCGGGCGGAGGAGCGCGCGGGAGGTGGGGTCCCAGCGGTTGGGCGCCATCATGAACAGCCCGTGGCTGCACACGGCCGCCTCCAGGTCGAACGGCGCCGCGCCGGGGGAGGGAGCACTAAGCTCCAGCTCCAGCTCCACGTGGGGCTGCGCCGCGGGGTCGCCTTTCTGGGTCGGCATGGGCGTCTTTTCGGTGCCGGGGAGCAGGCGGGCGGTGGGAATTGGGAGTGATGGAGGCGGCAACGGGAGCGGCTCGCCGTTTCGGGTGCTCCGGATGAGCAGCAGTAGAATCTGACCAGACTACGGGAGAGTATGACTAGGGGATTGACTGGGTAATGTGCAGCTCGATGTTTGGACTTTGGACTTTGGACTTCGGACTTCGGACTTCGGAGAGCTAGCAGCTGGTGCTTAGACTTTACAGATTGTTTATACTTTAGAGATTGGGTTTTTTATATTCTTGGATATTATAGGGGTATACCCATAATTTTATATATTCGTAAGATCGACGATTTGATCGTCGACACCTGGCATCCTCGACCATTCTGAACATCAGCTCTCCAAACCTAGCCCCGATCATCATCGTCGTTGACCTCTAAACCTCCTGCACAATAATAGACAATAGGCGGTAATAAACATCTATATGTCTACAGTAATACTGCTTATTCGTAACATATACATATGAAGAGATGGGGTTGACCTTCCTGCACAATAATAGACAATATTTTGTAGACAAGAGATGGGGTTCTCCTACACTTTGTCTCATAATTTTTGGAGTCTCAAGTCAAAAGTTCTATTCGTTTGAAATTTCCAGAAAGACTTTGGATTTCCAAGGAGGAAATTTGGCTAAGTCCTTTTGCTGGGCAGTCAGACCAGCCAGGTGGTAGTTTGACCAGTTTTGACTCGTTCGCCGGCCATCTTGGTGGCGATGATTATAAGTTAAGTCAAGTTCGTGGGTTTCAGTGCATATGTGTTGCATGATGCATGTTTTGGCTAACGTGGGTCAAGTTGCGAAGAACTTGTTGCCATAATTGATTTCTTGGTCTATTATTGTGCAGGAGGCTTGGAGGTCAACGACGATGGTGATCGGGGCTAGGCTTGGAGAGCTAAGGTTCAGAATGGTCGAGGATGCCAGGTGTCGACGATCAAATCGCCGATCTTATGAATATATAAAAATAGAGCATATCACCTGGAATAGAATGGGGCCACTCTTTATTGCTATGAACTGGCTATTACAAGGAATGATTGTCTTCAAACAAAAGGCTAATCCTAGTTACACTGTAATGCAATGCTTGCTATGGAAATCGACTGCTAATCTTCTCAATTGCCTTCAATCTCGCCCTTTTTCAATCTCCTCCGCGATCCTCCTTAAGTAGTTGATGAAGCGGTGACAGTCATCCTTTAGAGAGACGCCTGTTAGGAAGTGACACGTCTGGTTGGAGAGAGGTGTTAGTTGACAGGGTATCAACTGTTGTGCGGTTATATGTCTGTGAGACATTCAACGTAGTCCAGTGTCTTAGAATTATGTAACGTCACATGGTATGAAATATACAGCACGTGTTCCATTCATCATACGGTAAAGATATACATGGATTCTGATCCAGATGTTACCAGTTTGTAGCCTTACGAGCAGTCAACTGGTGGGGACTAGGTACATGACCTTGTTCGACTAGGGTATTTATTGTGTAACCTCTGAAATCCTTACAACCAGTGAGGTCGTTAGCCTTAGGGGTTACGACCACGAAGTCGTGTGGTCTTCTCTTATGTATTAAAATAGTACATCGAGGTTTTAATCCTCGTCAGATAGCCCCCGAACTTTAAATGAATGGGTCGTGTGAAAACACTTTCTTCCGACGAATCAGATCGGCGCACTTCTATTAAATGTCGTGACATTCGAAGTGGTCTGTATTCATTTTAAAGTTGAGAAACTGTCTTGGGACTTGAGAAGCTTTTCTGTCTGTTGGTCAAATTTTTTTTTGCCCATTGGTCTTCTCCCGGATGCGGTTACAGGATTGTGACTATAAAAACCCCTTTGCACTGGGTGTTAAGGTTTTTACGCCTTCTGTTTTCCTCTTCATCTTCTAAGAGGAGAAATCGCCTCCAACCAAAGATATTGAAAAATATATCTGTAAGACCTTCCTCAACTTTAATAATATAGTCCGCAATATTCTCACCCTTGTATACTACATCAATTAGTTTGAACCATATAATTATTATTTTTTCCATTTCCCAGTTTTCGTTAACATAATGAGCAACTATACTAAGATAATCATCCATAACCCGACCACTTCATATGTCCGAGATCAAAACCACTGAAAATATACAGGTACTAAATAGGTTTTTTTTACTTATCACGACATTCATTATAAAATTTAACTAGATTCCTTATTGTTGTTTGTCTAGAGACGGTAGAAATATAGGATTATGCTCAGTCTTAATGTATTTTTCAAATGATTTAGACTCACCAATTTCAAAGATAGACCCTCTTAGGCAATTAAACAACAAAGAGATTGACGAGCTAGCTCAGGACTATAGTCCCAGCCACGTACTGTACCGTCAGGGTTGTACTGCAGTTACATCTGCCACATGGTCAATCCTTGTCTTGCTTTACATCTTGTAGCGTGTCTAAGTAAGTGTCATGTTCCACCTGAAGACTTTGCATATAATTCATGTTTAAAATTTTTACAAGCAGCATATCTTACCTGGACTCTATATCCGTGTGACTTGGTTGCCTTATCGAAATCGTCCCAAACTCTAGATGTACTAGGCCTGGATCTCTTTGCTCCGGTGCTTGCACACGCAGATGCACTTGTAGAGCCTGATGATGATATTGATGCTTGCTCATGTGGAGTTGGGGTTGGGGCCACAACATTCTCAAATGATGCAAGATTCTTTGATGAAATTTTAAAATCACCAATAGCAGAACCATCATAATTTTTCATTACGAAAACTGAAAATAAAAAAAATACACTATTATTTATTCTATCTTATTATACCACAATAAAAATATACAAAATCTGTATTGTACCTATTTTCCTGACTGCGAATGGATTTCAATTTTTTGAATATCTGGCACAAATTTTCCAATTTTTGCCAAATGATCACAAAATGAATCTAAATTTGCATAACAGAATTCAGAGAAGAGATTGAATAATGGATGGGTGCTAAATGAGAGGGGTATGCTGGCTATTTATAGGAAAAAATCAAGATTTTTTTATATATTTTTTTGTATTTCTAAAGCTCGCAAACGGTCAATTTTTTAAAAAAAAATTCCAACCGTTAACATGCCTAAACAGGTATAATCGTTTCGTTCCTAAACGGGCCCAACGGCCGTAAACGGTAGGGGTGAAAACGGGTCAGATACAAACGGATATTTCTCTTCTCGTATCCTAATCCATGTTTTAACCCTGGATTGGGAGTTAGGTACAAATACAATTTTTTGAGATACGTGCACGGGACGGATACATATCGGAAACTCATATTATATATTAGTCAATAACTAGAAAATCAAAGAGGACATTAAAGGATATTGATGTTTATCGGATATCTATTTTGTTGATTTATCAGATATCCTATAAAATATGAACACGGATTGGATGTTGCTTTTCCCATATCCTAACCCATATTCTATAAGATTTTACAGATACGAGTGCGGATAATACTGGATACAGGCTGAGACTAAAAAATGGTACATTGGGCAGATTTTTTCCGGGATACAACATCGGATCGGACGAAAATTATCTGCCCCGTTTTTACCCCTAGTAAACGGGTTAATCGTGACGTGATGTGCCAAACCGGACCGGCTAGTATGACGTGCTGGCCGGAGTACCGACCCAAACACGACACGTCTCGAGCTGTGCCGGCCCGACTACGATGTCCTGTACTGTAGACCCAACGTGATCCGTTTAGACACCTCTGCCACCATCCAACCCGTGGCCAACCTTCCTGACTGCTCCTCCTGATCGCCCGGCCGGTCCGCAACCATCTGGTCCATCTCCCCATTTGTCCCTGGACTCATCTCCCGTCGCGTCGCACCCCACCCCGTCCCTGGCGTTTTCATCCTCTCACTGCCGCTGCAAACACGGACATCAACTCTGCCGTAGCGAACCAATCAGCCCCAGAAAACGTAATAAAATCAGCACAGCCACACGCCACAGCGAAGCCCCTACCGAACCGTCCCGAAATCCCCACCGCCACCGCAAGCGCCACGGCAACGGCAACACGCAACGCCGCAATGGAGGTCGCTTCCCCACCCCCTTCCCCGCCGCCTCCTTCCAAGCCGCCGCTCCGCCTCAACCCGGTCCTCCGCCCGTCCCCGACCACACCTCCCCCCGTGACGTCTCCCCCACGGCCCAGCGCCAACCCTCTCACCTCCTTCCTCTCCTCCCTCACCCCCGCCTCCAGCGGCCAAAGCAACCGAGCTCCCCCGCCGCGCCGCGGAAGGCGGAGGCGGAGCGGCAGCTGGTGGGGTGCGCGGTACCGCTGTTCCGGCCGTACGTGGCGCAGCTGCCGTGGCACGGGAGCGCGCGAGCGTGGCTGTCGCGGAGCGGATGCTTCCGCGCTACGGCCACTACTGCGGGCTGAACTGGTCCAGCGGCAAGGAGGCCGACTCCGTCCTCTAGGACTGCCGCTCCGTCGACCACCTCGACTTCTGCTGCTACTGCCACGACATGGCCTACGACACCCACGACCAGACGCAGCTCCTCCGCGCCGACCTCACCTTCCTCCGCTGCCTCGAGAGCAGCCGCCAGACGCCGTCTGCGACGGCGTTGCAGCCGCTGCCATCTACCGCTCCATGTGCATCTTCGGTGAGCCACCACCCTGAACCACTCGCTCTTTCCGGCGAATTCTTGTGTAGTATGTGTGCATTACGTTTGTGAATAAAATATCGGTGAAGAATCCTTTGATCTAATGTAAGATTGGTGCGCTGATGCGCGTGCAGGGCTCAAGGCGACACTGATACCTTACCGGACGAACCTCGTGCGGCTGCAAACCGGGCCGAATTGCCGATTTTGTGAAGAGGATCGCGTCGTCGTCGTCGTCGGGCAGGTCGACCGGCGGCGAGAAGCAAAGATTGTGAGGGGCAACTGTGTTGCTGTTGAGGTGGCAATGGCGCTGAATTACTTGCGGAAGTTTTGATTCGCGTGCGGCGAGGTAACTTATGTATCCTTCCTGTCTAATTGTAGCAACTGATGAGAGAAACTTGGGATTCGTACTGCGAATATAGCGTAGCTTAGCTTTTCACTGTCTATCCCTCGTTCAACTATTTTTTTAAAATAAAATCAGTCAGATTTTGCAGCTATTAGTTCTCCATCCAACGCTCGGGATTTCTCCCCCAAATCCTACTAAAGCCATCTTCCTCAACCTTCTCCCCCAAATCCTCCAGCCCCTGCTCCTCCCCGCCGCCCCTGCTACTCCCGTGCTCCCCTACCGCCGCCTTATTCTCCGTCTCCGGTGGCTACCGCCACCGGATCCACTATCGCCACCCCTGCTCCTCCACGCCATCTTTCTCTCCCGCCGCCTTTGCTCCTCCATGCCGCCCTTACCCCTCCCGTGCTCCCCCGCCGCCATCGCCACCCCCGCCTCCTAATTTCTAGTCGATTTATGTGCTCCCCCTGACCTCCACCGCCTTCCTCCGACCCTCGGCCGGCTGTGCCACCGCCGCCTCGCCGCCCCTCCGCCACCACCGCCCACCGCCGTGCCTCCGCCATCCCTCCCTCCCTCTATAGCTAGGCCCCGGTGAACCTAAAACCTAATTCGGCGAAGCCCCGCTCTAACTTACCGCCGCCGCCGAAGAAGACAATCATGCCGCCGGTCGGAGCACGAATCATGGTACGGATCTAAAGATCAGAAATATGATTGATTTTCTAAAAAAATTCATTCGACTGATGTATAGCAGATTCGTTAAAACAAGTCTCGTCCTACACCACTGATGCAATATGCGGAAGCTCTACCAGATTCTTTGCGATTAAACGAGAGAGAAATAGTGAACCTCACAACAGCAACTGACATTGTTCCCTAGTCTCCACAGCTCTAAACTTGCACACATGACAGCTGAATCCTGAGCGTTACGGTTCAACAGCGTCTTCCCTCAACGTAAACTCCACATAGGTTGTCCATGAAGTTGCAATATGATCCTTTTAATTCACCCGGATCCGAAATCAGGTTTGCCCTTCATGACACATCTTTGTGACGATAAATAATGCATTGCATAAGGCATGATTTTAACATATTTCTCTAATACCAGAGAGCACACAAGCCTAGCATCTGCCAAGGAAGCCAGTAAGTGCATCGATCACTCGGGGAATGATATTTAACTTCAATTCGTCCGTTGAACGGTCTGAATGATCATACAAAGAATGCTTTCCAAGATGTATATTATTGCTGTGCCGTGCGAGGAACACACCTGGGCTATGGAACAAGGAGGCTACCTTAACAATCTCCTCTGTATTTCATTGATCAAATTATTAATCCCGATGTAGTCAGAATTCAGCCCTATTTTCAAGGGATTGTTACAGCTACTGGACGATACAGGAACACACTTGGAATTCCCAAGTGTGCAAATAATTACTGTCTGTATTTAACAGACATCCTATTGCACGTATGGTCCATCATTAGAGCAAGGATCTAACTTGTCCTCACATAAGCATGTGGGAATAACCTTGGGAAGTAAGCGTGCTTCGCTTTGACAATCAACCAATACAGAAAGAAGCAAGGGATATGAGCAATGGCCATGGTGAGGTACCTGCACCAGATTAGCATTGTAAGGACCGCATGATTGATGGATAACAAGGATAAACAGAGGTGATAGAAGCACATACCATAGAGGAGCCCTAGATGATGAAAGGTCAGAAATGGGTAAGGCCACCTGAAGAAGATGGTAACACAATTACATCATCAAAGGTAGAACTCAAAATGTTTTTCTTGGAGTGTGTAGTGAGCCCTTATTTCAAATGCATACATACTGAACTGAATGAATATATCAGCATACACGCACCAGCTAGAACTAGAAGTATTTTGGAATTAGGATACACTTTACTAATTAGACCACAGCAAATTTTATTTTCTGTTGGAAAAATCTAAATTTGGTCAGAAAGTGGCTTATATATATTCTATGGCCAAGTCATGCAACGACCTTCGCTGTACAGGTGACAATTCAGAACAGTCACCCCAAGGATATGTCCAACTCTCTTGAACAAACTATGTCACATGGCCACGGAAGAGCACATTTAGCAATTCAGAATGCAGTCACACACACCCTCAGTATGTGTCCAACACATGTCCAGATTTCTTAGATAAACTAGGTCACATGATCATGGAAGAGCACACATGTATGAGCATTGCAGCATTCTACAGAAACTTTTCCATTTTATTTTCTACTTTTAAAAATATAGTACCAACTTCTGGTTTTTCTTACAAGTCAATAGGATTTTAATATATAAACAATGCTCTAACTCTGTATCTTTTCTTGGTGTAGACATGTTTAATTTAATAGAAACATGTATCGGATTCACAAAATGGCAAACTGAAGGCATTCCATTCAATTCTATTAAGCAAACAGTAGGGGAGAAAACCTACCAGGATAAGCCTCCACAAGCATGAAGGACACACTGGAAGGTTACATAGGAGCAGCTCCAAAATACGAAGAAAGCCATCCGGTACCAGGGAAAAGGCTGAATACCACCAAGGTCCAAGTATAAAGTAATTAAACCAACCAACGCCAAAAGGCAGACCAATGTGATTAACAAATTACAATTAATCTTACCATGTTGTTGAGAACTGTGTCTATAAGTAGAAAAACAGTATTAAGAGAGTGCATGCCATCCGTGACCTGAACAAAATTTTAAAGGACAAGGATAACATATCAAAACATAAGAAAGTGTCTTGAAAGCAGTAAACTTAGTGTACATAAAGGCAGCAGAAGCTTACTTGTTCATTTACGCGCTCTACGTGGAGAGATTTCAATTTTCAAGTTATCTTTCTTGTATCTAAGGCTTGACCATGACAGAAATAAGAGGAGGCTAGACCGTGACGGAAATCAAGTTGAAAATGGATGCAGATCAAAATTGAAATAGGTCTTTATTTGACTAGCTATGAATGCCCAGGACTGTTTTTTACTATTAGATGCCCTCTGCTTACTGACATATTCTATGCTCCGCGGAGACAATTTGACTTTGGAATTTGCACTATGGCTCTTATCACTCAGTATAGTTGGTTACTCTTATGCACCACTGCCATAGAATGGAAAATAAGAAAGGCAATATAAAAGTAAGAGTTATGCCTCTTATTAAGTACTTGATTTGTTGACAATTGAGGTTTGTTAGTGCTTACTATTCAAGCAGAATACGATATAAAACGTAGAAATCCTGGAATGTTTATATACCATGACAAACCCAAACTTATCACAGTAAAAAAAAAATGGCACAAGGAGTCCCCAAAATGTGACATCAGTCAACATTGTCGCTCCTGCACTAATCTGTAAACAGAAAACAATTATCAGACAACCATGTTACATAGGAAAATTCAGGTGTTCGTTAGTAGGCTGAAGTTCAGTATCCGTGGTGCAGATGAAAAGATTTTAGGAAAGGCAAGTAGGAAACAATACCAAGCTAACACAGAAACAAACTGAATTAGTTGAGCTAAAATACAATAGTTTGGCCCAGAGATAGAAATTCGCCAGTAACCGCCGGGATCCAAAATCCCGGCCGGTTTTTCCCGGTTTTGCAAATTCAAATTTTGAATTTTGAATTTCGGTTGGTAAAGCAAATTCAAGCGAATTTCGTCCGGATTTTTTCTGGGAAATCCGGTTACTGACCGGTTTTTTTCCCGGCGGGCGACCGGGATTTCCCTCGGGAACGGTTTTTGGATCCCTGGTTTGGCCATGAAAATTTTGTGTTTGCTGCTGAATCACATGTCACAACATGGAAAACATAAAGGAAGTTATGATAGTAGTCGTAGCTGCATAGTCCCAAGCAACTAGCAGGAGGAACTTGCCGTAGCTCAGTACATGCACTGAATATCGAATATGATGCAGTAACTAATCATCAAATGTTACTATGGACTATGGTATATATTCCTTACCAGGGAACAAAAAACCGGTCGGTTAACCGGATTTACCGGTGGCAACCGGGAACGGAAAAACGGGCTGGTTTTTCCGGGTTTTGCAAATTCAAATTCCATTTTTTGAATTTCGGTTGGTTTTTAAGCAAATTCAAGCGAATTTCGTCCGGGTTTTTTCCCGAAATCCGGTAACCGGCCGGGGTTTTTCCCGGCCGGCGACCGGGATTTTCCCCAGGAACGGGTTTTGGATCCTTGTTCCTTACAACCAGTAGCATTTGGATCGACAGAATTGTTGAGAAAACACAAAACATGTCCATATATACAATTTTATAAGGACAGGTGAGTTCAAACCTGGTAGATGATTTGCATGCAACGTCCCAAGAACCCAGCTCTTTTCTCGTTTGCTATTTGTTCATAATAGGTTGTCATCTTGTCCATCTCACCCCTTTTCCTCTCTCCAAAAATTGAAGTGGAAAGGCCATGATTTTCAACATCACCATTAAGAAATTCATGGGATTCATCAGCTTTTCTCAATCTTTTCTTTGAGTAAACCCAACATCCATGAGCTGGCATAGCAGTCGCACACTAAGAGTAACACACAAAGAAAAAAAAACAGCGAAAGCATCAAAAGGTAAGCAAGCTAAACATAACAAGAATAAAATAACACATATGCACATTCAAAAGGGGAAAAAAGTGGATATAATTGTACAGAGTGGAAAAACAACATGGAAGAGAACATACCGCAAAATATATGGTGGCTAATAAAAAGGTCCACCTGCAAAACCAATTGGGGATAGAAAATCAGTCAAAAGGACAGTTAGGAAACAAGCAATTCAAGAATCAGAACGACAAGCAACTAGAAGTTGTGTTCAACTGTATGTCTTCTGAATCACTACCAGAAGATTCAAAACATTCTAGAGATCCACCCGTCCGGTGTTGGGCGATGAGTTGACCATGCTCAAAACCAAAAGTAGGAAGCTTTAGCTCTATATAGCAGAACAAAGATAAATTTTAAACAGCCGAACTCAATTTCTCTTCTTGATGTGCAACATGCTCCCAATATACTAGCGCCATAGGGTGCTCTACTTATTCAGCCATGCCAAAGCACCTAGTGAACAATTCCCGCTGGTAAACGCTAACTTCCACCACATTGTAGACACACCCACCCAACGAAGATACGACGATGTGTACGATGCTTGTCTAAACTATTCGTAGTGATTAAGAGCAGATACGAGGAGGAGGCGTCGAACTGGGTGTAGAGGTACAAGATAGCGAGGCCGTGGGCGATGAAGAGGCGGACGAGGAGCGCGGCGGCGAGGGCGAGGGCGCGGTAGCCGAAGAGCCAGCCCGGGTGGAGTCGGGCCCAGCAGGGGACCCACAGGTCGGTCGCGCGGAGGGGAGCCGTCGCCCCCCGCAGCGGCGACCGCGGCCGGCAGGACGAGGAGGGCGGCGCACACGAAGAACTGCCACCGCAGCCAGTACGACGCGCCGCCCGCCGCCGTCGCTGACATCGCCTCGCCGACAGCGAGGCGGGAGCTCTAGCGGTTAACCGAGCTTGCGCCTTGTGGCGTTTAGGAGGAGTACGACCACGGTGAGGCCGAAGCGAAGCGAAATAGACGGGCATTGTTTTTGTTGTTCCGATTTCCGAACAAGTGAGAACGGCCGGGATGGTTTACACAGTTTTCGGCCGGGATTCGCATGAAGAGAAATTGGACGGTTTCTTTTCCTTCAAAATTCCTACAGAATTTTATTTTCGTGTTGATTTGAGTTAATCGTGGCCCATGGAAGTCAGGAGCCTGATTCTTTCTATTTCAACACCTTTGGGTTTTCGGCTTAAGAAATAGATTTTCGACTTACATCAGGCCGTTCAAATTTATGTTGGATATAAGTTTCAAATGCTCCGGACCCGAGAATTTGCATAGATACACTGTTTAGCTAGAATTGAGCCTTGTGCTTTGTTTTTAATGCGAAAAACACGATTACTCAACAATCAACAAGCGACATCACTCAAGTATAGTGATACTCCCTGCTCAAGAATATATAACATTTTGGACATTAACACGATCTCTAACATATACAACTTTAACTATTATTATTTTTATAAATATATTTATAAAATAGTATTATATTATAAAAATATTTTTCATAACTAATCTAATGATACTGTTTTCACATTACCAGTACAGATAGTTTCGTATATTATTGTTACATCAGTCTCAACCAGTCACCTTCAAGAAATCTCCGAAGGTATCGAGAAGATCGAGGATTCAAATGTGTAGCAAGCTATGGTCCAGAGAAAAAGTCGGATGGTGGAATAACATTTGGTTATTTGCATTCATCCGTGGTGACTTCCAGAAATAAGGTGGTCCGGCAAACAGCGATCATGTTCAAAACTGCAAAGACAAATGGGGAATAACATCTCATGTTTGGGAATTGGGTTTCATTTGGTTTTATTATTGCTTACAAATAAATTGACCGCATACCATTCATTTAGCAAGTCAGAAACATGCACCGATGCACAGACATACATGGAGAGAAAAAATATATTATGAAACTAATTATCATAAATGGGTGGCGACAGTTGAGATCAAGGATTCAAAAACCAGTCCCGGCGCAATTCGATGCCGTACCGAACCACCGATTACCGTTTTCACGGTCAATTTCGTTAAATTTTACTTAAAAATCAATCGAAATTCGAAATTTAAAATTTGAATTAGCAAACTCCAGAAAAACCGGCTGGGATTTGACCCACCGGTAAGGCCGGTTAACCAGCGGTAACCGGCCGGGATTTCCATGCCTGATTGAGATACAGCCATGCAATCCTATCAAACTGAAAAGGAAAAATTATGTGAGCGGAACATCGAGTTCCATTGGAGGCCCGGTGGGTTCCATTGACAGCTCATAGGCAAAATAACTTCTGCGTCTTGATTAGGTCACATGGTAATTTTCTGGATCAATTCGTCATCGTCATTAGAAAAAATAGAATACTTGGCTTGGTGTCTGGTGATCCCATGATCGATACAAACCGGAACATATCAGCATAAAGCTTGAAAGGGCCCTCCACAAAATAAGAGAACATCAAGTGCAAATACAGATCTGAGTTGACACAACAAAGAGCAGAGGCCTGCCACCAGAACTACGGTAATTTTGCACATAGACCTGAAGCATTACAAGACTAACGTCAAAAACCATCTTCCCATGGCAATTTCGCCCAAAAAAACGGCAGAATTTACCTGTTACCGCTTGACCCATTGGAAGCTCTTTCTTGCTTTTGCCTTTCCAGGCTTCTTCCTTTCAACCACTCGTGAATCTCTTGTTAAGTATCCAGCTGTTTGGTGCAAATATGAATACATCAGCAACTTTTGAAAGACCATATACGAATGAAAAATGATAGCAAGACAACAACATTCGCTGGAATATGCTTATAATTTGAATGGTTGCTACTAAGGGGAAAATTTTAATGTTTAAACTTGCAACGTTCAGTGTCAATCTAGAGGGTAATTGGGAGGCGAGTGTAAAAGTGAGTTGTGGTGGACGCCATCTGCTTTTACCTGCTTTGAGATATGGACGCAGTCCTGGTTCCCAATTCTGCAAGGCCCTGCTGATCCCTAGGCGGATAGCCCCAACTTGTCCTGCACTTACAGAAAAGAAACTCAATTTGGGAGAGGTTTTGTGTAATCTATGAGGTATGATCAATTAAGAAGAAAGGAGTAATGATAGCTGTGCCATGTGAACATACAATTTTGCACATCCATGAGACCAGACCATGCATAATTGCATAGCTCATAGTTTATACATGAGTGCCTGACCCATTTCAGTATACAAAACTCAAGGATTAGTATATGCATATGTCACTGTGTGCTAAACACTTCTGTATTAAATCACATGCAATCCGGCATACCTACATCTGAAATGATTGTAAAACACCACTTTCATATTAGCGTGACAATGGGCCCATTGAGAGATCATTTAGAATACAATTGTACAGAACTATGAACACTAACCTGAGACACCACCACCTTTCACTGTACAGGTTACATCCCAAAGCCCCAAAGACTTGGTCACAGTAAATGGGCGAAGAAGATCAGCTCGATGGTCCAGAATTGGGAAGTAAGCATCAAACTGCTTGTCATTGACAATGAACTTGCCATCACCGGGCTGAATCCAAACACGGGCAATGCTGCATTTCCTTTTCCCTGTTCCATAAGCCCTTCCTTTCTCATCAACTTGTCTTACACGTGCCTTAGCGATTTCCTCTTGCTTTTGGCGTTCTACTTCAGCTCTGCTTGACGTTGCACTCCATTTCTGGATAGCTTTATCTTGTATTTCGCTTAGGGGAGGCAATCCCGGAATGCCCCTGACGTCCTTCAAGAGGATCAAACTATCGATCATATCCTCTGTAATCCCAGAGGCCGCAATGAGATCACCAAATGCACGATTCGGACCTGCAACCGGGAAAAGGAAGTTTTTTTGGTATGTTACTTACATCCGCATGCACTGTCCATTTATTGTTCTCAATAAGATCCTACTCGTAACCAGAAATAGAAATGTGTAAATCAGACATCAAAGGCAACTAAGATGAATCATACTATTATACTATATACTCTAATCAGTCATGAAGTGGCACAGCACAGACATCATGATCATTAAAAGTGGTAAATAAACTATCTGGACAATTCCATGCTGCCTTATTGTATTGGACAGTTTACGGCATGAATGAATGGCCTCACCTGAAGCAAACACTACTGGAGACCAACATTTACATATCATCACGAGATAACCTTAAGCTGCATTGAAATGGATGACATCCTAAAACACTCAGCAAATGCATCATAGCTCACAAGCTCTCGATCAAGTATACAAACCCAACAGGCTCATCCCTGTACTAGTAAACAGCATCTAACTGGTATTTGCGGTTTCCATTTCAAATGCAAGGATCTAGTAGGTGTATGAATCAGGGATCTAGTAGGTGTATGTATATGATCCTAAAGATTAAACTACGGTACTCGATTAGTTACCTAACTAATCCTGCACGCATAAACACAACCACCTCATGCTGCCAAATTCCGTTACTACACTACCGAGAAATCAAAATACAGATACACATGGGCACTTCTAGATCACCTTTGAGAACCTCCATCAGCTCCTGCTCTCTCGCCTTGTTCTCCTGCCGCTGCCGCTCCGCATCTTCGTCTCCCCCCGCGTCGAGCTCATCGAGCCCACCATCCTCACCTCCGATCCCCTCAATCCCCTCCTCAAGCACGACCGCGGCGAAAGGATCATCCTTCTCCTCCCCACCCAGCGTCCACAGCTCGTCGTCGCCGGCGGGTGCCGCCTTTCCCGGCGCGGGGGCGGACGGCGCCTCCTCCTTGTAGATCTCCTCGAACACGTCACCCTTCTCGCCGTCCTCCGCACGGAAGCCCTTCGCCCAGGGGTCCTCGACGGCGGCGCTCGATCCTAGTGGCGCCTCACCAGTGGTGGTGGCGGCGGCGGCGTCTTCATTGGTGAAGGGGTCCGGATCGCCCGATTCCGTCGTGAAGGCCCATGGCTTGTTGGTGTCGTCGTCGCGGCCGGAGGTGGAGAGGAGGCGGGAGGGGAGGGCGGCGGGGAGGCGACGAAATGGAAGGGGGGCGGAGAGAGGAGAGGAGGTGGCGGTGGTGGTTGTCGTAGTTAGGGTTTGGAGACCGTGGCGGAGGTGGCGGGAGGAGGGGAGGAGGCGGCGGAGCAGCATGGTGGTGCGCGGAGGGAGGCGGCAACCATTCGTGGAGGGCTAGGGTTTTAGCGCTTAATTCGTTTTCTTTTCTCCTTTCCGCTTCCTCTTGAGAAGCAGTGAACAACTTATAACTTCCTTTACGTGACGCGAGCGAGAAGGCGTAATCTTCATGCTTGATTTTAGTGGAGAGATGTACTTACGGAATTCCGTATATTGCTTTCGAATAGGAAGCTTTGTCGTATCAGCTTATTAAAGCTTTGAAAAGCACGTTAAACTCTTTCGAGAAATCAAATCTAAACTATTAAATCAGATATCCGACCCACCTTAGCTAACAATATCATTCACTTTACCCTTTGAGTCTATTCTACTCCGATTTTAAGCTGACGTGGTGGTGATTTCGACATTTAGGTAATAATTTGCAAATGTAACACCTACGTGGACAAGTATATATTTAAAAAAACTTCTTCCTCCTCATATTTTTTCTTCCTCCCCCTCTCTTTGCCAAGGTCGATTGCGAGAATGTGTCATTGCTTCTGCTCGAGCTTCGTCGTTCCCACGACGAACGATCTCCCTCTCCGACGAGTCTTTCTCAAAACCACTCGGGCCGAAACGTGTTCCACATCTCCCTAATTCATCTCCCAAAATCAATTTCACTCCTTTGCTTTCAACCTATAACAATAGACGTTCTTCTTCTTCCATATAGCAAGACAGAGACATTGAGAGAGAGGAGGACAACGACGTTGTATGGATGGAACGGTGACAGTGGCTGGTGCACAATGTGTTCTAGGATATAGCAAACTTCGAAGAAGCAATAGCTGGCGCAAAGGTGGACGAGAATGGATAGAATCGTGGCAACAAGAGGGTAGTAGAGCACAGAGGAAGCGGGCATGGGGGAATCGACAAAAAATCACTTGAGGAGGATGAAGGAAGCGCTAAGGACACTGCTGACGGTGGCAGCCATGGTGAGATGAAGGAGCTTGGCGGTGGCACGCTATGGCGGATGGTGGGATTCGGCTTTAGTGCGACAAGACGCACCTCGTGACTCAAATGGATCGGCGAGAAGTGGTTGGAGATGGTGGGTCATCATAGGTTGAAGGAGGAGGTGACGCGGCTAACTCTGGTTGTGCTCCGACGAGCTTATGGAGCGTCGGGCAAGGGTCCACACAGATGGCAGGTGACCTGGCGGAGGAGCTCTACGGCGGCAGCGACCGAGGTGGGTGACAACAGATGATGTGGGACGAGAAGGAATAGGCCTCAAGGCCCAGGGGGAGGAGAGGGAGTGGCGACAAAGGTGTATTGGCAGCGGCGCACATCGAGGTGAGATGGGCGCAACACCGGTTAGGTCTAGCCTGACCTTTGCTGGTGCCAGACTTGGAGAAGGGGGGGAGATTGGTGAGAAGGGGAGGAAGAAGAAAGGAGATGAGAGGATGACACGTGAGTCCCATAATTTTTTGTTTTTATTTGCTGAGTAGCTACTATGTCATCAAAATGTTGTCCACGTCTAGTCTACGTGTCATTCGAGTGGTGTCCACGTTCAGTTTACATGTCAAAACTACTGACACGCTAGTTTAGAATCGGAGTTGAATGGACTTAAAAGGAGTAAAGTGAACGGTATTGATAATTGATGATGGTCAGATATCTGATTTACAGTTCAGGATTGATTTTTAAACTTTTAGAAGAGTTCAAGGTGGCAAATGAGCTTTTTATCTTAAAGGGATTGTAGGAGTAGGAACATGACCGTGAGTTGTCGAGAGCAGTAGAGCAAGCCTACGCCCATTATCACTCCAAGTCAAGTTTGTCCTTTCCGACGTGATTGATGGCTTGAATTGAAGGCACACTCGCCATTTCGCCGTCACTAAAGCTTGCAGTCGTGCTAGGCACGCATCTCGGAATTGAAGGTGTAAAAGAGTTACCCTACGTTTAGGCTTCGTATGGAAACATAGAAATACTTTAGGAGGGATTCGGGAGAATGTACCGATAATTCGTACGATATTCCTATTCTTATATTTGAAAAGGAACCTTAAAAGCATTGCTAATATAAAAAAAAACATTTGTGCCACTATACTAATTAGACACGACTTCTTTCTACAAAGTGGTGTACAAGACGATACACGTGAGCTAACCACCACCACAGAGTAACACAGACTCACTTTTGAACGGAAGTGTACTACTAAGAAGAACTTACTGAACTTGCGACAGTGATCGCAGAGAAAGTTAATTTACTTCTCGTTTGCGAGGGAAGGCTGTAGGGAAGTTTACGATTCACCCAGACCGGTGATGGGCTTTACCTGCCGCAAGATCTTTTGCCACTCACACGGACATCGAAAAAATGTCTGAAAGCTCTCGTTTCTATGGATTTTTCTGCAAAGGCTCGCGTCGCTGCCTCCGGAATAGGTCGAAAGTGACGAGATTTGAGGCATTGAGCCCATCAGCATGTGAATGTACGTACTGTCTCCCTGCTCACTGCGAAAGGCTGGTGCAAAGCTAATCTTTTTTTTACTGAAAGTATGTATACGAGTACTTTTTTCTCAGTTCGTGTGGCTGGAGAGTGATGGTGTGATTAGCCTACCCGAATGACTGTGTTTTTTACAGTCGCGCAAGATGATGTGAAAAATGATTGCAGGTTATGCGCCAACATGTTTGGAGAAGGTACCGCCACTCATTTCCAATCATATGCTACCATCCTACTGTAAAAAGAGCTAGTGATTTGCAATCACGATACGATTTAAACAGTAATTGAGCTACCTTAGTATTCACATGTTTTCCCCCAAAGATGGATGCACCTTGATTACGACAACTATTCGCCTGAATCTAGCAGCAAATGCCACTAGTTACCACCCAAAATTTTCAAATGTAAGATGCAATTTGATTCAAATACTTTTCAGAACTACAAGCAATATTTATTGCAGATTCTCAACTACCTACCAGATAGAAATCAAAACAAATTAATCCCCATTAGTTATGTCATTGCACCAGCCAACAAACTAAGCCCTCCTCCAAACAGTGGGCCAACCTGAAAGGATCCCTCCTCCAACTCGACACTGTAGTGGATAGTGGAGGAGAAAAAAACAAAGGGGAAAACTGAAAAGGCAAACGCCAACTCACCACCACACTGAGAAATTACTTGCTTATATTATTTCAAGAATATACTAAGTATTGGACATCTACATGATTTTTTTAATATGTAATCTTGACTATTACTTTTTATACAAATATATTTATGAAATAACATAGAATTATATTATATTATGATTTGTTTTCATGGCTAATATAATGATAGTATTTTTACAAGACCCGTACAAATTTTTTTAAATATATTAGTAACTAAAGTTTAAATTTTTTTGACTACACACGCTTCATAAAATTTAACGTATTTATGAAAAGAGGGAGCAGTTACATCATTTTCGTTCGACTCCTCTCAAAGTTTTTCTACTAACTTGGTACCTAATCTCTCTCTCTCTGTCTCTCGTTGGGTCACTCACACCTAGCTACTCTCTGCCTAAACCTCCCCTGCACACGCAATGCCAAGAGCAAGTCTTGGAAAACGTATATGTACACTTTACACTTCATGCTCTGTTGTTAGCAGTTGAGTGTCTCCAATCTTAATTTTTTCCTTTTGAAGGCCATCTTAACCTTATGTTATGTGCACTTGTAGTGCCATTGGCCTAACATTGGCAAATTTGCTAATCTACGATGAATGGCCCAACTAAATTTGTTAAATGGTACTGTGATAATTTATTCTGCTGTGCAGAACAAAGTTGACATTTGGAACACATGATTATTCAAATGAATTTTGTTGTAGATGTATCGTTCTTTTTTCCTTTAAAACACGTATGGAATTTATGCGTTCCGAACAAACTCCAAGAGTAGAAGAAAGGTGTCATTCCTCGAACCAAACATGCAGTGACACATGACGAACTTTTGTTAATTGTTATCAGACTGACAGTTGTAGGGCAGAAAATATTTTTTATAAACTAAGACGGGCGCCACCGTTGCTCTTTTCAAATGCAACCCGTCGTTTTTGTATCACACCGTGAGATTTGGACAGGATGTCATGTCACGTTCACGTTCACGTAGCCTAAGGAGATTACCCAAAGTAAACACGTACGGAGACGAGATTAGGTAGGGTAGGGTAGGGCAAATCCACAGGAGGGTTAAACTAAGATGACAGCGCAGAGCAGCGAGGCTTAAGAACCCGAGAAAGCTTTCGGAGCAAGCTCCCAAAGTGGACTGACTCCCCAAACCATTCGCCTCGCAGCTGTAGCCCGTAAGACAGAGAGAGCTAGAAGAGATATGCTATTCCGCTATTGAGACAGAGACAGAGAGTGCGCGCACCGCACGCCAGATCGGTGGCGCCTCCCGCGGAGGCGGCGCCCGGGGCTGGATCCAATGCGGGTGTTGCTGGTGCTGGTGCTGGTGCTGCTGTGGTAGCTGAGCGGACGATCTGAGGAGGAGGAGGAGGAGGAGGAGCGGATGGCGGCGGCGCCGGGGGCCGGGGCGGCCGAGCGGCAGCAGCGCGGCGGCGCGGCATCGGCCAGCGGCGACGCGGTGAGTGGCCTTCTCCGCGTGCGCTCTCTCGCTCTCTCCGATTCCTCGCTTGCGTTTGGGGCCGGTCTGATGCTGCCCGCTGGCGAGAGGTGCTTTGCTTTGGCGTGTGGATAGGTGTTTCACTGCTGCGGTGGTGGAATTTTCGGTGTTGAGCTGTGGGGGCGAGATGGCGCGGATGAGCAATGCAGCTCGGCGGTGGTGTGATGGGTAGCGACTCTGATGCGAAAGGCACCAGGGCAACGGAAGGTGCGAGCTTGCAGGGGGTTGCTGCTGCTGCTATTGGGTTTGGGTTTCGGTTGGGTTGGGTTGGATTGAATGGGCTCTCGATCAGGCACGAGCGGCGGGCTGCATGTTGGATTAAAGTTGGCCTGGAGTAGAGCTGTTTACTACAGGAATGTGGATGGAAGTGTTCGGGTGGTGGTTTGATTTAGCATGATATAAGGATGGAGGCATTGCTGGAAGCTAGACGCTGGCTGTGTCTCAGAGATGCGTGAGGACAATGCTATTTTTGCAGGTTGAGTGGTGTTGTTTGATCCATGATAGGGATAGTGCAAAAACCAGGGGCAAGGTGAAGAATTCGCTGGGGTTTTTTTTTTCCCGTTGTGTGTGTGTGCATCCGTGAGCATGGGAGAACAAGCTGTGTACGTTCATTTGTTATGTGGAGAGCCTCCTCGCGTTTCAAAAATCAAAATGAGCGCACTTCACATGGTTCAACTTCTTCATTATGTATATGTTGTGGTGTATCATATTCCTAGGTTCCCATTGCACTTTTGCTTTAACAGTGTTATGTTTATCTGTGTAGTGCAGGGATCACATAACCGGTACCGGTCCATTTCGGTAACCGGCCGTTCAAACCAGAAAAATCCCGGATAAAAATAGTTTGCATTTGATTAAAAACCAGCCGAATTTCAAAAATTGAAATTTGAACTTGCAAAACCCGAGAAAACCGGCAGGGATTTTTGTATCCCGGAGGCCGGGAATTTTTCCCCTGTAGTGAGTGCTTGATGTTCTCTTCAAAACAAAACAAAAAACTTTTGATTTAAACAACATGTTGCATTTCTAAAACCTGTTATTTCATATTTACTATTATCATTATAATATTTCTGACATCACAATACCCTCCTAACCAGGTATTTAAGAGTGGCCCTCTCTTCATATCATCCAAAGGTAAAACAATTTGCGTCACACATTTTATTTATCTCTCTCTTCGTTTTGGGCCAAACAATGTTTCTTAACCTAATTTATTCGAGGCAAGGCAAATGTCCATAAGTGTCCATTTCAAGCATTTACATTTGCTTCAATACTGTTGTTCAAGGTATTAGTAGTGCCTTTTTTTTCTTCTCCTTTTTTGCTCTTGAAACTGAGAGAAATCATCATCAGGAAGGGATGGATTATGTACAGAGCTAAAGCATATAAAATCTAATTAATGATGGTGACACAGGCTGTCTAGCTATGTCAATATGAAAAGGTAGGATGAGGCTAGACCAAGTCGAGTTGCTCGTATTGGCATATGGAAAGATATCAATTCATAAAGGATTGGAAACATACTGGTATAGTTAGTTTTGTTTCCTATCCATGCCTAGCTAATGTCAGGGAGCCCCACATGGAGTCCTTTTCCAAATTTCCCAATCTGTTTCTGACATCACGAACCATAGTGTCTGTGTCTCTTACATGCCAAAAGCAACAGAGGGAGTCAGAGATTCTATATTGTTTGCAACCGAGTTCAATTCTGTGTTCATCGGTTTCCATTCATTCCTTTACGAGTTCGAGTCTATTGTTAGCTTTTAGATTTCAATATAGTTCTGTCCTGGCCCTATAAATACACGGCCATGGGTTCAGTTGTAGATTCACCCATGCTTTATTCCCTTTAATAAAAAGGTTCAGTTGTAGATCATCGAATTCAGAATTTATGCAATTGGTATCGGGCTAATTTTCTCCTAGATTGAATCTTGTCTAGGGCAATTCTTCTAGTTTATCTCTCGTTCTAGCTGTCAATTTATTCGATTCATGGTTTCTGCACCTGACCCCCTGCATTGGATGGGCTATGCGCATGAACTCTATCAAACTACTTGTTACGGACTAGTACCTGAGGTACTGTAGCAGGCACGTGGACAGTACCGTAGGTACTGCAGCGACGTGTAGACAATTTTACCCATAATTATTAGGAATGCTTTATTATTTAGGAATCTATCTATTAGGTGTTTAGTATTATCGATTAGTTAGATAAGTTATTATTAGATTGAATTATTAGAGATAAATTTCCTTATAAATTATTTCTTAGGGTCAAGTCGGGTTGTCCCAATAAATGAGATAACATGTATCTATTACCATTCAAGCAATGAATAAACAAAGTTCTTAGCCTCTTCCCTTCCTCTTCGACTAAGCCTCACAACCTTGGTGGTATTATAATCAACCGTTCAAGAGCGAGTGTCCTACCCTCGATCCTCGGACTGTATCCAAAGAGACAAGCTGTGCTCGGACCGTATCCAAAGAGACAAGCTGTGTCACAGCACAGCCGCTGTCACTACCCTTGTTAGACTTAATCACGTTGCATTTAGTTTTGTGTTGTAGTGGAAACGTGCGTGTACACGTTGAATTGCAGCACTAAGTTTTGTGTTGTAGTTGAAACGTGCATGGGACGACTCATTAAGAGCAGGTCGTGGCGTAGGAGTTAGTGGCACAATTGCATGTAACGACATCATTAGTGAGTCTCTTACCAAAATAAAAGGAGAAGGAAAATAAGAAAAACTGCAGGTTGTGTGTAACACAAATCTCTGTCTATTGCATTTTGCAATCTCGTTTTTGCGTTCGAGTGTGCTCAGGTGTGTTCATGTCCAAGCGTTCGCGCGCGTGGATCGGTTTACTGGTTGCCTTTGCCGCTTGGCGACACCGCGACGCCAACCGACGCTGGAGGGTTGTTGTCCGGAATCTATCTATTAGGTGTTTGGTATTATCTATTAGTTAAACAAGTTATTATTAGATTTGATTGTTGGAGATAAGTTTTCTTATAGATTGTTTCTTAGGGGTCAAATCGGTCGTCTCTATAAAAGGGATAACATGTATCTATTATCAATCAAGTAATGAATAAACAAAGTTATCAGTCTCTCCTTTCCTCTTCACCTAAGCCTCAAGTCTTGGCGTGGCATGGCCAAGTGGCCAACCGCTTCAAGGGCGAATGCCTTACCCTTGGTTCTCGGATCTGACCCAACCAACCCGCACAACACTACTACACATATTTTCCACGTTGAAAGAAAAACTAGAATTTTGGCTACTAATGACAGCTTCACTTCGCATTTTATCCGAGAAAGAGCCTTTGCTTCTGTGATTTTCAGGAATTGGGTGGAAATCTTGGAAAAGCGTTGGTTCATCCTCACTCGATCATCATTGGTTTTCTTCAAGAGTGACCCTGTTAGTATTTTTATTCTTTGCAATCGTTTTTGCGTTCAGCTTGTTGATCTAATAGTTCAAAATATTATGTAGTCTCTAGTTTGACACTTTTATCATATCCCTTGATCACTGCCAAAATGTACTAGTCTGATTTGTTGTTCTAACTTGTTTCAGATTTCATGACATTTATGCATGTATACAAGATTACAATCATACACGAGTACACAGTGTTTTGAGTTTCCATATGCGTGGTCTTGTCTTTAGGCGTCTGCAGCGATGTGACTGTCGCCATGCCTACTCTCGAAGCCTCGCTGTTCGCTTGACGCGTGACAAGGCTACTATTGAGTCTAGCCTTGTCGATGAGAATGCCGCCTCGCCACCAAGAGGCTCGGACTCTACATGGATCGCTGACTACCTACACTCGGTGGTGCGGCGAGCGTCGTGCTTCTTGTCTTCATCGCCGATGTTGACCTCTTGCAATCTCGTTTTTGCGTTCGAGTGTGCTTAGGTGTGTTCATGTCCAGGCGTTCGCATGCGTAGATCGGTCCCTGTGCCAACAACTCTCACCATCAACGACTTCTATTCAAGCTTCGCTGCCCTTGGTTGCACCATTGGTGCCTTTGCCGAGGAAGAAGGTTACCGTTGTCCAGGGGCGGTCCTCTCCACGCGGTCGGCGGAGGCCGTGCTTTCGAAGGTTCGGTGCGCAACGACTGTCATGTAGGGGTCAGAGACGTCGTTGCCTCTCTCCTACAACCGTTGCATCTCGGGGCAAGAAGGATGCTGCTGCTGCCCCGCGCTGGTTGCCTTTGCCGTCGGCGACACCTGCGACGTCAACTGACGCTGGAGGGTTGTTGTCCTGATGTTGTTCATCGATGCTCTATTGATCCTCTTCTACGCGACATGATGTCATCATCGTACCCTCTCATCAACATTGGCCACCACCGCAGCTTGAGGATAAGCTGCGCTGCTGCCTTGCCGTGAGGGGCGTAATGTTACGGATTAACACCTGAGGCACCACAGTAAGTGTGTGAACAGTACCATAGGTGCGGTAGCGGCACATGAACAATACCACAGGCGCTGTAGCGCCGCGCGAACAATACTATCCGCGATTATTATGAATGATTTATTATTTAGGAATCTATCTATTAGGTGTTTGGTATTATCTATTAGTTAAACAAGTTATTATTAGATTTGATTGTTGGAGATAAGTTTTCTTATAGATTGTTTCTTAGGGGTCAAATCGGGTCGTCTCTATAAAAGGGATAACATGTATCTATTATCAATCAAGTAATGAATAAACAAAGTTATCAGTCTCTCCCTTTCCTCTTCACCTAAGCCTCGAAGTCTTGGCAGTGGCATGGCCAAGTGGCCAACCGTTCAAGGGCGAATGCCTTACCCTTGGTTCTCGGATCTGTACCCAACCAACCCGCGGCACAACACTACTACACATATTTTCCACGTTGAAAGAAAAACTAGAATTTTGGCTACTAATGACAGCTTCACTTCGCATTTTATCTGAGAAAGAGCCTTTGCTTCTGTGATTTTCAGGAATTGGGTGGAAATCTTGGAAAAAGCGTTGGTTCATCCTCACTCGATCATCATTGGTTTTCTTCAAGAGTGACCCTGTTAGTATTTTTATTCTTGTTCGCAATGTAAATAACTAAATAATGGCTATACTGGAAAGTGCAAACTACATAGACTCTTTGGTCTTTGCCCATAAATTGTGTTTTGGTTCAGCTTGTTGATCTAATAGTTCAAAATATTATGTAGTCTCTAGTTTGACACTTTTATCATATCCCTTGATCACTGCCAAAATGTACTAGTCTGATTTGTTGTTCTAACTTGTTTCAGATTTCATGACATTTATGCATGTATACAAGATTACAATCATACACGAGTACACAGTGTTTTGAGTTTTGTGCTGAATAGCAGAATGATTACTTGACCTTTGCTCTTTTTAATTCAATCTCAGTAACATCTTCTGCACCTGATAAGTATCATTATTTTTTTGTAGCTTGTTCTGGTGGTAGTGTTTACTGCTTGCTGTGGTTGCATGAGCTTCTTTATATATATATATATATATAATCTTCCTGTTCCTGTTTCAACCAACTTCATGTGTTTCTTTGCTTAAAATATCGAATTATGTTCAATGTTTGACCCTTAGCTGCATAAAACTGCTTTTCTTGTTCTTGTCCTATGTCACGCCACAGAGGTTTAATGGAGTTCTATTAGTAGCACTTAATTGTCTCTTTTTGATAAGTACCTATTCTTGGCATTGTAGAATACCTTGCCCCAGAGAGGTGGTGAGGTGAATCTTACTTTGGGGGGAATCGACTTGAATAATTCTGGGAGGTATGTGTCCTAGACAGATATTTTTTTTCTCCTTTTTTCGTGCATTTTACACAAAGATTGCTGTACTAGATGTTTGTCAAGTATATATGTCTCCGTACTCAAGTGATTTGCTGCTTCTTTTCTTTTGGTTTATTAGCACAAACATTGTTGTACTAACAATACTTCCCATTTGCAGTGTAGTGATCAGGGAAGACAAAAAATTGTTGACTGTCCTTTTTCCAGATGGCCGCGATGGTCGTGCTTTCACCTTGAAGGTATATATTTTCCCCTTTAACTTAAACAGCTTGACCCACTTGAGCAAATGCAAGCCTTATGATTTTGCTTTATTCCTTTTAATGCTTCTTCAAAATTTAAATAAAAATACCTGTTATTCTCATACAGGCAGAAACATCCGAATATTTATTTGAGTGGAAAACAGCATTGGAAGAAGCTCTTGCACAGGCTCCAAATGCAGTTCTTGTGATGGGACACAATGGGATATTTCATAACGACACAGCAGATGCATATGAAGGAGCTATTCCAAATTGTTGGTTCCTCTACACTATGATATGACTTATTTTATTCACGACAAACTTAATATCCTTTTGCCCTTTGTTCATACCTTTCCTCCGTTGCCTGCAGGGAGAGAGAAGAGACCTATCAAATCGTTAGTTGTCGGTAGGCCAATTCTTCTTGCACTGGAAGATATTGATGGCAGCCCTTCTTTCCTAGAAAAAGCTTTGTGTTTTCTTGAGAAATATGGTAAGGCCGAACTGGCTGCACTTTACCATTTGGTATGCAATATGCTAGCACCAATCTAAATATTTAATTGGAAATGTGAATATTTTCTTGCAGGGATAAAGGTGGAGGGAATTTTGCGTCAGGCTGCAGATGTGGAGGAGGTTGACAGAAGAATGCAAGAATATGAGCAAGGTATATGGCGGTTACCTAGTTCATATTTGGAATAGTGTCATTCAATTGGTGGTGTTTGTGGCTTGGTAATTTTGGTGTCATTGTACCCAGGGATCGAAATCCTGTTTCCGGGGAATTTCCCGGCCGACGACCGGTACCGGTAACCGGCCGGTTACCGGAAATTTTTAAAAAACGGGACGAATTTGAATTTCAAAATTTAAACCTAGTTTTTACGGATCGTTACCGTCAGAATCGGAAAACCGTGAAAAACCGGAAAATGGTGAAAAATGGTAATTAGCAAATTTAAATTTGGAATAATGCAAATATTAATGAGAAAGTGTTTCAAGTTGTACATAAAAAGTCATCCTTTATGTTTTAATAGTGCTAAATATACTAAAATCTAATATTTCAATACATAATCTAGCATAACAATACCTAAACCAACTAGAGAAGGACATTATGGAGTCAAAATTTCAAATTTGAATTTAAAAAATTTCGGCCGGTATATTTTTTCCCGACTCCGACCGGTAAATCGGTTACCGGCCGGTTTTTTTACCACTGATTGTACCTATTATTCAATTAGTGCACCTGTTTCTGTTTTATTCCAGGAAGGACTGAGTTTGCACCGGATGAGGATGCTCATGTTGTTGGTGACTGTGTAAAGGTACCTTTCTGTAATTCCTGTTATGTTATTGCACCGAAAATTCATAGATGTAATAGAGTTTCAATAGTTCATTTTCTGCTCGCCAACTATATTCATGTAAACATATATCTGCAGCATGTTCTCCGTGAGCTACCGTCTTCTCCAGTGCCTGCTTCCTGCTGCACAGCATTATTGGAAGCTTTCCGTGAGTGCTCTATTCCTTGGTTTAGGGATGGTGATGCAGGGGATAAGGTCATCCTCATCTGTATCCTCATAAGGATCTTGTGGCGAGAAGGGGCCCTGTTAGGGGAGTCAATGAAATTGCCTTTTTTTTTAATCATAACCTTGTCAAAGCTTTCAATAAATAGGAACAAATTCACTATTCTACATGATATTAGAAGAAGCATTTGCAGTATGGTGTATTACTTAGATTTACTCTTTTTAGGGTTTCTACTTTTAGGGTTTTCGTTTTTATCCGGCAAAAGAAAATGTAGTTAAAATAACTCACAAAAAGGTAGGCAAGAAGGACGGCAACAGATATCATACAAAAAGTTTTAAAAATCCCGTATTTTTGCATTCGGGAACTTTTGGCTTTCTAAATATGAAGATATGCATATAATTAATCATAATATGAAGATATGCATCTAACTATTCCTAATATAAAGGAAACAACTAATCTAATCTAATCCGTTCGGGCACTATCCATGTGCATAAACAGTACACATAACAGCCTCGCATATTCGAAGCCCCCGGGCCCATGCCCATGACATCTTTGCTTCCATATTTTTTTCTTTGGCATTTATTTTCATTTTATTTATGCTTGTCTAGGTCTGGAAAGTAAGGAATCTCGGGTAAATTCTATGCGTGCAGCAATAGCTGAGACATTTCCCGAGCCTAATAGGCGGCTGCTACAGAGGTTAGTCTAGTTTTTTTAATGGAGATATCTTATGTCTCTGATTTAGCTTTTACCTGCTGGGATATAATCCTGAATAGCACATTCGAAAATCTAATTCCTTATGTGATCAAGCATATGGTGACTGGTGAACTGTTTGCCTTGATTAAAAGTATGAAATTTGAAATAGCAAAACACATATTACTATTACTTGAGTGTAAGTGTGTAACCATCAAACCTGCTAGCAACAGTATTTTTTCTCAATTACCAAGCTAATTCCCATAGCTCGTAAAACTATTGTTTGCAGAATTTTAAGAATGATGCACACTGTTGCTTCTCATACTGCTGAGAATCGAATGACTCCGTCAGCAGTTGCTGCTTGTATGGCGCCTCTCTTGCTGCGTCCGCTTCTGGCTGGTGAATGTGAGATGGAAGATGACTTAGACATGAATGGTGACAATTCTGCTCAGCTTATTGCTGCTGCAAATGCTGCTAACAGTGCTCAAGGCATTGTCACTACTCTCTTAGAGGAATATGAGGGTATATTTAATGTAAGTTTACCTGATTCTGTCCCAGAGTTCATTGCCCTGATGATACTATTCTGGATAATTTTGGCTGATGCAATTTGTTCGTTGTTTTTCCACTTATCATAGAAGCTACTTATCATTAATGATTATCACTTTTATAGGACGAACACCTTAGGTGTTCCCTGTCACCTGATTCTCAAATTGAAGATAGTGGAAGTGAAGAATCAACAGATGACGAAACTGTGGATGTGAAGGACAATGGATTTCACGATGCAGAGAATGATGTAAATCAAGAATTAGACGACGCCGAGCGTATACTGAGCGGAAAATTGAGTGAAAGCAGTGCATGTACTGGTGGAGGCCTCTATGACTGCAAGGTTTAATATGATTTGCAATTCTGAAGTTTATATTCTGTAGTAATTTATGGTCTGATACCAATCATCTATTTGCCTTCTATTTTTTATGATAACTGAGGGAAAATGTAAAAAAAGTTATAAACTTCCAATTTCACTGATGACATGTTTTCGATATGTTTTTTCATATTGCAGCTCAAATTTCGACTATAATAGCATAATCTTATCTAGCTTGTCTCCCCTGCTGTTTCCTGTAAATTTTTTTATCTAGCTTGTCCTTAGTTTTTTAAAAATGTTTGTGGTGTGAAGCATTCTGAGTAGTTCGATGAGAAACTGACCGGGTTTTCATTTTTATTTGAGTAGCAAGTTGCTCATCTGTCAATATCATGATGCAGGTAGTTCATGGTGATGATTCAGACGCTGAACCTTCTGTGGAAGATAAGGCTTTGGAAGCAAACATGGATTTAAATGATGCTTCACATGGTCATTTAACGGAAAATGGCACAATGAATGTCCAGAGATCACCGAATGAAAAGGATCCATCAAATCTGGTTTCCAGTAATGAGTCTCCGTTGTCAATGGGAGAGATTCTTTCTTCTTTGGATGCAGGAATTTATTTACCTGATCCTGGAGCTGAATATTCTGTAGACAGACACTCCATCAAATCCAATGGAACTCAGCTGCATGTGAAACGTTCTAACTTTTGGGGACGGAATAATGTGAGTGAGGAGCCTCTATCTTTTGCTGTCTTTCCTTACGTGCTCATGTTAGTTGAATAAAAGTAACATTTGTAACCATTGACTTCTGATTTTCTGAAAAGAAAGTTACGGTTTTATCAGGAAAATCATTACCAGAAATACACTCCTCTAGAATTATTCTTGAAGAAATTTCTGTAATTGCCAACCATATCATTTTTTTGTGTGCAAAAAGTCAACCATGGCATTTGACCTTACAGATTTACACATGGTTTCTACAGGCAAGAAAGAGCCAACAGTCGGAGTTAGTTGATTCCTCGGGCGAAGAAGAGTAAGTTCCTATTCATTTCAAGTACTAAATTGACTGCCTAAATTTACATGTTTACATGATTGTTTGTTTCCTATAAATGGTCATAATTGCAGAGTTAGTTATTCTTGAAGTTGTTCTGTTAATAAGTGCGCTCCGAATTCAGTATGCTGGATCGTTACGCTGTTATTTGCTTAGCTGAAGATACTTCCATTTGCTCAAAATATGTAACAACCACTATCTATGATAACGATTGTTGTAGAATATACCTGTTGCAAAAGTTGTTTCTGTGTAGCTTTGTGGCCTGTGCTACCATTGACCGGTGATGATAGTGTTAAGGGTATTAGTGGTATTTCCCCTGTATTAGGGTTTAATATTGTATCCCCTTTGTACCATATATATATTGCCTATTGGACCTCTTCAATATACACACAATATTCATAACATGGTATTAGAGCCAAGGTTAGGGTTAGGATTTCTTACCCGCGCCGCCTCCTAGCCTCTACCCGCCGCTGCTGCTGCCCCCAGGAGGACCGATCTTTGCTCCCGGGGCGGCATCTCGTCGGCGCTCTGCTCCTCATCCGCCCGAGCTCTCCTTCGGCTGCTACCAGATCGAGGTCGAGGTCGTCCCCCGAGGTCGTTCTCGATCTGGGTCCTGGATCCTTGACGCTGTGCCGCCCCGGATCCGCCGCCGAGGATGTCGACCTCCTTCTATGGGCCGTTTTCACCTGTCGCTTATCCCAAGTTCCTGCCGTCGGGTGCCAGTGGGTTCGTCTCCCACTTTGGGTTCGCCGCCTCGGCTCGCTCGATGACGCTGGCTTCGCCCTACCGTCGTCCGAGCTCTTCTCCGCTGCACGCTGGAACACCGATCCGCCTGCTGCAATCAGGCATGTCCATCCGGTGCAGCCTCTGTCTCGTCTACCGCTCGTGGCGCATCTACTGTTGCGCCTCCCTCTTTTGAGCTTTCGGTTGAGAGGGAGGTAGGAGAGAAGAGAGGCTTTAGCTGCTGGTGCGCCTCCCTTCTTTTGCACCTTCTTTGAGCTTTCGGTGGAGAAGGAGATGGTTTTTGGTGTGCGGTTGCTCCCCTTTGTCGTAGGTGATGCTGCTGGGTTATTGGTCCTATGGCTTATCGGCATGGTGTGGCTTGTCGGAGGAGGGAGGAGGTCAGGCCGACTGCTAGCTATTATTGCTGCTACAGTGTCTGCTAGCTATTATTGCTGCTACTAGCTATTCTTTGTTCTTTTTCTTCCGTTGCGTCCATCCAATTCCGTACCACTTTATTTTTGAGTTCATCTAAGCCATGCGAGTCCACAAATTTATTGTCAATCATAGAAGCATAGGAATTCCCTTATGCATGGTAGCAGCCGTTGCAGATCCGTTGTCCCAAGCTTTTAAGGTCGTCACACTTCTTCTACACTACGTCTCCATTGTGCTTCTTGTGTATTGCGTCGCGCTTCTTCCATACTATGCCTCCGTTGCGCTTCTTGTGTATTGTGTCGCGCTTCTTTTGCACTGTGCCTTCGCTGTGTGTCTTGTGCACTGCGCCGCCGCCTTCTTGGGCTACGATCTGCGCCGTCATACTTCTATTTATTCCTATTTGGCTTGACTTGACAGCTTTATCTATATTTGTTTGACTTGACAACTTTATCTATATTTGTTGGTTTTATCATCTACTTCGTTGCTCTCGCACCTTGTGCTTTATGGGCTGTTGCACGACCCCAGATGGGAGTAGATCTTTTATCGACATATTTTCCAAGAGCTAAATGCTACGACGACGTTATCTAGACTCGGACTTCGGATTTTTCCTATTGTAGTGTTAACCCTTTCCAAATGTAATACTACTGCATACGCCTTGCATTTGAGGGGGGGTGTTAAGGGTATTAGTAGTATTTCCCCTGTACTAGGGTTTAGTTTTGTATCCTCTTTGTACCATATATATATTGCCCATCAGGCCTCTTCATTATACACACAATATTTATAACAGATAGAACTGAACATGCTTGTTTTGTATCTTTTGAATTTTGATTGAATCACTGATACCGACATTTATTTTATACTGAACGCTTAACTATGCAAATAAATCTCAGGCTTGCTATCCAAAGACTTGAGATCACACAGAATGATCTACAGATCAGGATTGCAAAAGAGGTACAAACGGAAAAGAACACATATACTCTTTAGTACTTGTGATGTGTGTGGGGATCTTGCAAACTAACTGGAAATGCTTCTCAGGCTAGAGGTAATGCAATCTTACAGGCGAGTTTGGAAAGAAGAAAACAAGCACTACACGAGCGCCGTTTGGCTCTGGAACAGGATGTATGCCATATTCTTTCGCCATATGGATCGACTACTCCATTTCACGCTTCCAAAATATGTTGTTTGATCACAATTGTTTGTACCTCTAGGTGTCAAGGTTGCAAGAGCAGGTACAGGCTGAAAGGGATCTTAGAGCTGAGTTGGAGGTTGGATTAAGCATGTCTTGTGCACAATTTTCTAATTCGCGTGCTATGGATTCAAAGGTACTCCAATTTTAAGCAAGTTGATCATTAATGATCATTCTACTTTCTTGGGTTATTTTATGGTGTCTAATGTCTTTGCTATGCTTTCCTTAAGACGAAGGCAGAGCTTGAGGAGATTGCTCTCGCGGAAGCTGATGTTGGAAGGTTGAAGCAGAAGGTTGCAGAGCTGCATCTCCAACTTAATCAACAGCGCCAAAACCAGTATGGTTCTTTCGTAGACACGAATGATCGTTATCAACAGCTTCCAAGTCATCTCCCACAGTAAGACAATACTTAATTGCATTATCTAATTGTCCTGTCAGATTGCAATGTATTAAAAACTGCAAATATTTTATTGCCGCCAGGAGCTTTGTTCAATCAGGGTTTGATACGAAGCTTGCTTTCTGTAATCAAGAGAAGAAGCAGAGGAATGAGGTTTGCTGAGAATTTTACTTAATCCGCAATGCTTAAATGCGTACCAATAAAACCTGAAGGATTCAAGTCCAACAATTTAGCCGATACCAGCTTCCATTATGCAATTGCACTTTCGTAGTAGTTTACAAAGATCAATCTGTCTGTGTTGCAAAAGGGCAAGCCACCGATGATTAACTTTCCTAGTATGATGAGAAACTGGCATTGCGTACAGGAGGGGTTGACGGGTGGGTCACATTGGAGAAACATCAAGCAGCATGTGCTACCTCATGGTTCTTCAAGGCCCTTCCCCCGCAAGCATTCCTTGGAGGCCTCTTGGAAGAGGCGTGATCCAAGGGACGCATCGACAAGCATGCCGGCGGAGAGCAGCTCCATGTCCGTTGACATCCCAGAAGCAACCGATGTAAGGGGAGCCACTGCTTCATACGGCCGCAGTAGTTTCAAACAACTTTTTTATTTAAGACGAGTATTCATTTCTCTTGTGGTGACACATGCAGGGCGTTGAGTATGGGAGCCAGCAACCGTCGTCCGCTCTGGTTGAGCTAACCACCAGACTGGATTTCTTCAAAGAACGGAGGTCGCAATTAATGGAACAACTCCACAGCCTCGATTTAGGGCATGGGTCCGCATCCCATGGTTTCCCATACAAGTCTTCGTCTCCTTGGGACAGCCCAAGATAGGAGGAGGTTCTTGCAACCCACCCCATGTTTCTATATTCTTGGTAAATAATATTTTCCCCTTATTTTCTCTTCTTTCTTTTTTTACTTGTAGAAGCTGCGAGTGAGAATGTATATCCCTTTCCCCCTTTTCATCCTCCATTTGTTTTTTTACTTGTTGTTGCTTGCAGCAGCCTCTTAATCGTGATTTCGTGACGCTTTTGTAATCTATTGTATGTAACGAGTTAAGGGGGGGGATCACGGACACCTGAACACATGCACGCGACGGCTACCAAAACCACAGGCGAGTGACCCAAAGTCACTGTGATGGCTGTTGCCGTACCGCCACATCCCACCACCTCAAGCGCCCGCGCGACGGAAATCCACTCCGAAGGGCCACTCGTCCTGGCTGTCAGAACTACGCAGAGGGTGGAACTCTTTTGTGTTTTTTTATTTAATTTTTGTATTGTTTTATCTGTATATAGTATGCATCTCTTGTTTATTCTATATATATTACTCATTGGACTTCTGAATACATACACAATATTTATAACATGTTATTAGAACAAAGTTCTAAACCCTAGTCTACAACCTAGCCTTCATTGTTTCCGCTGCCTGTTGCCCTCGGGAGGAGCAATCTCTGCTCCCGGGGTCGGTCTCATACTACCTCATTGTCAGCGAGAAACAATCTCATCTTTCCGCCGACAACGCCCGGATCTCGTGCCCGATAGATGCACCTCCTCGCATGCTCCTCGTCTCTGCTCCTGTCGCCCTGGGTGTTCTCCCGCTGTCACCCAAATCCATGTCGAGCCACTGTTGTGGAATCGCAGGCTCGAGGAAGATGTCGCCTGGAGCTCCTCTGCTCTAGGCTGCTGAGGAAGACAGCGCCAGATCCTGTTGCTGGATTCGACGTTCCCTACTACCTGAAGCGCCCCCGCGACAAAAATCCACTCCGGAGGGCCACTCGTCCTGGCAAAACCCAAACCCATGTGTTACCCCCCTTGGAGCCAGACCAAATGACAACGCCCAGTGGACGTTAGTCTGTGTTGTGCGAGGTGAGAGCAGTAACCACCGATAGGGAAGAAGAAGAGGCAACAAAGAACATCAAAGTCCAGGGAACCATCACTTGTTGAAGTTGTGGATGTACGACTTTACCCACGAAGGTTCTAATCCTGATGCATACATTTATGCACACATGAGTGTACAAGTAGGAACTTTGTGAGGTCACATATTTATCCCCGGCCTCCGTATTTCAAGGCGTGTGCTAAGGGGTCACAATTGCGTGCGTGTGTGCGTTGTTGAGATCCGAATATGCAAATCTGGGCCCTCTGTGTACACTGTAATAGTCTAGAATCACACTAGTACACACAATGTCGATATTGATGAACATCATTACATACACAACGAATTTAAGGATAAACGTAAATAAGTTCGATAAATAAATAGTCATTGCGACCTTATGGTCGAGTTTACATTTATTCAACATCACAAGGCTCAAGCATTAAATAAAGATAGCATCAGCGGAACAGAAAAAACTTTAGTGAGACCCATCAACTTGCCACATGCAATCAACTGGGAACATGACCTAACGATCAACCTTCTTGTATTACTCCTCCTCTAGAAAGGGTGTAGACTCTTCCTCTTTGTCAACTGAGTGATGGTTATTGTAAGAGTGGATACATGGAGTACTCAACAAGTTGAACCACATAGTGCAAATGTACATCATGGCTTATTCCAAAGGATATGGCTAGTAATGTTGTTTTGTATACAATGTCATTTGCAATTGAATAGAATATGTATAGATCAAAAATCATTGAGTAATACGACAACAATAAGTAAACAAGAATTTGAGCATAAAGCTTACACATAGCCTAATCCATTTCATTCACATAACCATCATTCCTTGTTTTTATTTTTGAACATTACCCCTTGTGTGAAATCCCCGAGTATGTCTATGACCGCGGACACAACTATTCAAATATATTTGATTAACACTCTACAGATGTTGTACTACTTTTCATACAAGATATGAGGAACAATATGGTTAACAAAGCATTTCAAAGACTTCACCCCAACAATTGGCCCCGGTGACTTACCTACACCTTTATTCCATACATAGGAAATATCACAACATAGTGAACGGACGTAAGGGTACACCATTGGATTTCAGAATGAGAACCGTCTATGATGTGGATCATAGACAGCACACCACACCCTTCACCCTACACTCATTTTAGCCTACTTCCTGAGGAAGCCAACATTGAAACTCAGTAACTTACTAATCCAAGTTCTACCTATTAGAGCATGTGGTTGTACGATTATGGTTCAGTTCAAAGGCGCATAAAGTTAAGTTCTTAATTGTCCAGGGCAAGACTACCCAATGTACTAAGCTTATATATAGAATCATATAATTCGACGCATAGTCCACCACACATAGTTTAACACTAAGTTTTGTCACTTGCCCCAGTCCAAATCAATTTTCCACACAGTTGATTATTGTGAAACACATGCCATCAATATGTGACAAAACATGACACACCAAGATTCACAAAGACATTCCATAATCCATTAATCAAGTGTAGACTTGCATTTCAAAATGATATCAATAACTCGTTGGAAAGCTAAGCATACTAGTAATGTCTAACCAACCCATGTTGGTGCTATAATAATTACCAACTAGTATTATCCAGTCTAGGATGACAAATGATTATGATAGAGAATCATCAAGGTGGAATAAATGATAAATAGGTTACACAACTATCCCTCGGAAACAATAAACATTTGATAATTTAAAGTAGCATGCAATAGTTTGAAACAATGTAGTTTTGTAAAACTAGGTTCAATATGATCAATGTCCAACATACCTTTGAAAAAGTTCTGGTCCTAGTCTTCATCAACTTCGACTCTTTCGTACGCTCCTAATATCTCAACGTCTATTTTCAAAAGATAACAAAAAGCAAATAAATAAATAGTAACTAAACAAACTCCAAAAATTGTAACAAAATGGGCTACACAACGGCGATGACGAGGGATGGCACATTGGCGATGGGAAGGTGTACACAAGGTAGAACGCAGAAGGGCGATTCCAATGGTGTGGAGGGTGTTGATGGAGACTCACCGGCGGCGGTCGAATCAGACGGCGAAGGGACTACACCGGGAAAGAGTGACCGACGAGATCTCTGCGCACAATGGACGAAAGACGACAATAAGAGGTAGGATGGGTAGATCAGGACAAGGGGCACAAGATGACGCGAGTGGAATCTTGATTGGCTCACTAGTGTGATGGGGAACGAGTTCGTTTCGATGGCGGGGCCCGCGGATGGAAACGAAGAGGACGACAACGCTGCGGCTTCCTTCGACGGAAATGACGGCGCAAGGTTGCAGAACGAGGGGTGACACACATGGAGGGCTCGGTTTATATAGGGTGGCTAGGGTTGGAGACAAAGAACATTGGCAGTGGTTCCACATGTCAGCGACGACGGGTGCGAGTGACACACGATGCACATAGACGCGAGCACGGTTGGGTTGTCTGGCTGGGCTATGTGGGGCGACGTTGGTTGGGCCAACCGGGCTAGAGAGAGAAAGAAGTGGGCCGATGAACAATTTGGCCCACTTGGCCTTCTGGATTTTAAATATATTTTATATTTTAGAAAATATAGGAAAATAGAAATAGGCAAGAAAAATAGCAAATGAACTCGAAAAATTCCCTAAAAGATCTGAAAAATAATTTCAAGCACAAGGAACTCAAATAAAATAGTTTTAGGTTTAATTGGTATTCAGGTTATTCACATTAAATTGTTTTATATTTAGAATGTCACGGCTAAGCTGTAATTAAGTGAGGAAATTGGTGAAACTTTTTAGAGGACTTAATCTACACAAAGAGATTTTGAAACTCAAAAATTGGGATATTACATGCGTGCGTGCGTGGTTTGTCCGCCTGTGCGTTTAACCGCGGCAAAAGGGGACTTCATAGTCCAACGGAAAATGAGTGGTAAAGTCTGAAGGAACATGTATGAGTGAAATTCACTAACTCCTCTCTTTTTTTGTGTGCAGCGAGTAAGTAATGCCAAACATTAGTCTTCCTACCCTACCTACGCTATACATTTCTTCAGCAGCACAGCACGGAGCACAGTTATTAAACCCAGGCAGGTCATCGACCCAGCCAAGGTGTTCGGTCACAAGTCGGATCAGTGGGGTCAATGGTCTGATTGTATGTTTTATTAAAATATATTTTAGTATGTACACCAAGTAAACAATACATATATGAAAATAAAATATTAATCCTTTACAAATTTGTTGGGCCACTAGTCGGAACGGTGGGTCAACAGTTTGATCATATATTTTATTCAAATATATTTTAGTACACACCATGTAAAAAAAATACATATATGAACATAAAATATTAAACCTCTACAAATTTGCAGTTCTAATTACATTTAACATAGCACAAAGCGATTAAAATATTCTACTTTTGTTAATTTATTATGGCAAGGAACAAAGATGAGCTGCTGGCTTGAATGAGTGAGAAAGAGGAAACTTTTTTATGTGTACGAGCCAATTTGACAAGGAGACTCCTATTAAAACCCTAGCAACTCCAAAAAAAAAGCTATTTTATTAAGGGGTTTCTTGTCTACAGGCCTCATGAGCAAAAACCCACCCTGGTCAGCCAGGCGGACAAAAACGTGACGGGTCGGCCGGATTTTTCCGAATCAATTACATGCCCTGTCCTATGTGCGACCAGACCGGTCTGGATTTTATAACTATGAAACAGAGTTGACATCGACTGAAGAAACATGTACAGATCCAACTTGTCAGTGACCAGAAAATTTTACCACGCCAAACATCGGATTCTAGCCTTAACACTGATCACACCACGGGCATGGATCATCCACGAGCAGCAGTTCATTCATGAAGCAACCTGAGAAATCCTACTTCACCGTACACTTTATTCTGTACTGCACTATATAGCACATGCAACTCGCATGCTGGCATCGGACGCGTATAAATGTAAGAAGTGATGTGTTGAGAACCAAAAATATAATTACACAGGGCAAGAATCCTATACAAGAATGCAGCAGTTTAACAGCGCCTTGCAACCTAGCGTCAGCAAACCAATTTACAGGGGTGGTTACCTAGGGTGCAAGAGCGTCCAGAGGAATCCTCGATGCTTCTGCGAGGCTCATTCTCAAAAGATGCCTTGGGCAGAGCTTCAACAAAATTGCAGTCATTGGGGCACTGACTCCGGTGCTTCAGAAGTATGCCGATTATGTTTTCTTGGCGGTGCGAGGAAATCACCTGTAAATATCAAAAGAAAGAGCATCTTCCTGTTGGCTAACTTTGATCATTTCGCAGATTGCGGTTGGTTAATAGTTGATCACTTGGCAGATTGTACTGCAGTTGCTTGCTTGGCAAGTACTCTCTCAAACTCAGCACAAGCTTCAGGCGAGTCCTCTTCACTGGGTGGTACCAGTTGCCAGAAGAGTGGCAAATATGCCTCCCATTCCCTCAAAATTGTAGCACCTTTCTCACTGCCCGTTTTTTCCTATAAAAGCAACACATCCAAATTAGCATAGTGTGGGAATGGCCAATATTTGGCACTAAACTTTCAAAAACTGTACTTCACTTACAACATAGGCCTCAATCAAGCTCTTCAGCTGCATCTGCCCAGCTGGAGCGTTCACTTTCTGCATCTTGACAATCTCCTTGTTAACCTATTAAAACACTTGCAAGTTATAACCTTGAGATGTGTTCCTTAAAAAAGGTATAATCTATATTTGAATTTGGAACTGATAAATTATCAATTTTGTTGTTACAACCAAAACTTCGAAACAAGTTTTTTTTAAAAAAAAAACAAAAACAAAACTGTGTGAAGTAAAGAGAGCAACAAAAGGTTGTAAATTATGTAAGGGAACATATTTAGTGCAAACCATCATTTGGGTGAAAACTTGAAAACCAATTTGGTTTGAGCACCAAAACAACATGAAATCATGTGAGCTGTACCAATGCCAAACATGAACCAGTAAACAGAAATATGGCAGATAAAATTAAACAGCCCAGGCCCCACTCATATGCATGATATGCATGCTACAGAGCAAGTATAAGTAGAAGTTTCAAGTTTGCAAACCTTTGGGATTAGTGTATCATCCTCATCTAGAATGTAGGCAAGGCCACCAGTCATTCCAGCTGCAACATTCCTCCCAACTCTGTGGGTCAAGAAATATGCATATATCAGGACAAAAGGAAGGTAATTCCCGAAAGAGAATTCTGCAGGTTGTACTTACTTGCCAAGTACAACTACACAACCACCAGTCATGTACTCGCAACAATGATCTCCAGTGCCCTCAACCACTGCTTGACCGAGAGAGTTTCGAACTGCAAATCTTTCTCCTGCCTTGCCTCTCACAAATACTTGACCACCCGTAGCTCCATACAGACAAGTGTTTCCAACTATAGTAGCATCCTCAGGAACAAATCCTGTACTATCTACAGGAACTACTACCAGCTCTCCACCAGCCATACTCTGCAAAAAACAAAAAAATTAAAAAACTGGTTGGGCAGGATTTTCAATAGAGTTGAATATTCAGCACCTTTCCCACATAATCGTTGGCCTCTCCTACTAGCCGAATATTCATTCCAGGAGTCAGAAAACAACCAAAGGACTGTCCTGCACTTCCAGTGAACCTGAAATGTAAAAAATGATTATGTTTCTACCTTTTCATAAGAAAAACAAAAGGACAAAAAAGTAAGCAAAACAGAATATGATTGACATACGTAATGTTGAGCTGGCCTGCAAAGCCTGTGTCTCCGTACTTCTTGGCAATGGCACCCGCTACTCGACCGCAGACAGCTCTATCAACATTATAAATTTGAAACGTCTTGGAAACCTCCTTCTCATTCTCAATTGCATCAGATATCTGCAAATTAGATAATCTAAGTAATGCTGCACATATTAAGCAACATATGACAGAACTTGGTTCCTAACAACTATACACTCCACTTTAGACTACAATTAAGGCCGTCCATCATCAATATTACAGTTCTGGTTTCAAGGTGACCTAAAAGCAGAGTCAAGGATTTCTTTAATTGACTATACACAAATCGGCTTTAGAGGACATTCATTGGTCAAGTTATTCCATGTAACTAAGAGAAGGCTATAGAAACATCACCTCAGGATCTGCAAGGATTGTCTCATCAAGAACAGGGCCATTAGTGTGGACGTCCTGGCTCCTTATCTGAGAGCTGCTCCATTTGGGTAATCCAGCATTCTGATAAAAGAACTTTGCGAACTTTGCTTAATATAACAAGCATATGATGAAATGCCAATAACTCAAAACGAGGATGGCCGTCAACTCCATACCGATAAGAGGTATCCGAGATCAATGTGCTGTGTTTTCACCAAAGAGACATGCTTTGGTTTAAGCAAATCTGTTCGCCCAATTATATCATCCAGCTTCTCATAACCCAACTGGGCTAATGTGGCTCGTACCTGGATAACTTAAGCATGAGTACTAAAATACAAGTCATAGTTATTCCAAAAAAGAGATATCACATGACCCAAATTGCAAAATGAGGTTAACAAAAACAGCATTAGTAATGTGACTGATGCCATACCTCCTCTGCAACAAAGAGGAAGTAGTTAACGAGATCACCAGGAACACCAGGAAACCTAGCACGAAGCTCTTCTCTCTACAGGTGCATAGAATGTAAGGGATAATCCAACCAAGAGGAAGGAAAAATAACTTGTGATGTTACCACCTGACTAGCAACTCCAACTGGGCAATTGTTTGTGTGGCAAATGCGTGCCATGACACATCCAGTAGCTATCATAGCTACAGAACCAAAACCATATTCATCAGCACCCATGGCAGCAGCCATAAGGACATCTAGACCACTCCTGAATCCGCCATCCACCCTAAGTACCACCCTCTCTCTCAATCCATTTTGTATAAGTGTCTGGAGGAAGCTAGATAGCTTTAGAACAAAGAAATATGGTAGGAAAAGAAACTAAGTATAGCATGCAATTAAATGAAGGAAACCTGGTGTGTTTCCGTAAGACCAAGCTCCCAAGGACCCCCAGCATGCTTGATTGAGCTAATTGGGCTAGCTCCAGTACCACCATCATGACCTGATATCTGTATAATAAAATGGTTTTTTAGATGACCAAAATAAATACACTTAAATCTCTAGTTCATCCTGAGTGATCGACGATGTGAAGATAGACAAGACTCCAACAAGATGCGATAGCGAGCGCGAAGTGTCCAGAACCAATAATAATAATAATAATAATTACACAGGGCAAGAATCCTATACAGGAAAGCAGCAGTTTAACAGCGCCTTGCAACCTAGCGTCAGCAACCCAATTTACAGGGTGGTTACCTTGGGGTGCAAGAGCATCCAGAAGAATCCTCGATGGCTCTGCGAGCTCACTTCCAAAAGATGCCTTGGGCAGAGCTTCCACAAAATTGCAATCTTTGAGGCACTCCGTGCTTCAGAAGTATGCCGATTATATTTTTTCTTCATGCGGTCCGAGAGAAATCACTTGCAAGTATCAAAGAAAGAACACCTTCCTGTTGGCTAACTTTGATCATTTTGCAGATTGCCGTTGGTTAATACTTGATCACTTCGCAGACTGTACAGAAGTTGCTTGTTTGGCAAGTACTCTCTCAAACTCAGCACAAGCTTCAGGCGAGTCTTCTTCACTCGGTGGTACCAGCTGCCAGAAGAGTGGCAAATATGCCTCCCATTCGCTCAAAATTGTAGCACCTTTCTCACTGCCCGTTCTTTCCTGTAAAAGCAACATCCAAATTAGCAAAGTGTGGGAATGGACAATGTTTGTCACTATACTTTCAAAAATTGCACTGCACTTACAACATAGGCCTCAATCAAGCTCTTCAGCTGCATCTGCCCAGCTGGAGCATTCACTCTCTGCATCTTGACAATCTCCTTGTTAACCTATTAAAACACTTGCAAGTTATAACCTTGAGATTTGAATTTGGACCATGATGAATTGTCAATTTTGTTGTTACAACCTGACCACCTTGAAAACAAGATTATTTTTGTAACTGTCTCAAGTAAAAGAATGAGCAACAAAAAGTTGTAAATTATGCAAGGGGACATATTTAGTACAAACCATCATTTGGGTGAAAACTTGAATATCAATTTGGTTTGAGCACCAAAGTAACATGAAATATTCTTTTTAACGAAAACATGACATCATGTTAGTTGTACTTGTACCAATGTCAAACATGAACCAATAAACAGAAATATGGCAGATAAAATTAAACTCCGGCCCCACTCATATGTATATATGCATGCTACAGAGCAAGTATAACTAGAAGTTTCTAGTTTGCAAACCTTTGGGATTAGTGTATCATCCTCATCTAGAATGTAGGCAAGGCCACCAGTCATTCCAGCCAACATTCCTCCCAACTCTGTGGATTAAGAAATATGCACATATCAGGACAAAGAGAAGGTAATTCCCGAGCAGGAATTACACAGGTTGTACTTAGAATTCCACAGGTTGTACTTACTTGCCAAGTACAACTACACAGCCACCAGTCATGTACTCGCAACAATGATCTCCAGTGCCCTCAACCACTGCTTGACCAAGAGAGTTTCGAACTGCAAATCTTTCTCCTGCCTTGCCTCTCACAAATACTTGACCACCCGTGGCTCCATACAGACAGGTGTTTCCAACTATAGTAGCATCCTCGGGAACAAATCCTGTATTATCTACAGGAACTACTACCAGCTCTCCACCAGCCATACCCTGCAAAAATCAAAAAATATTTTATAAAGCTGGTCAGACAGGATTTTCAATAAAGTTGAATATTCAGTACCTTTCCCACATAATCGTTGGCCTCTCCTACTAGTCGAATATTCATTCCAGGAGTCAGAAAACAACCAAAGGACTGTCCTGCACTTCCAGTGAACCTGAAATGTAAAAATGATTACGTTTCTACCTCTTCAAAAGAAAAACAAAAGGACAAAAAGTAAGGAAAAAAGAAAATGGTTGACATACATAATGTCGAGCTGGCCTGCAAAGCCTGTGTCTCCGTACTTCTTGGCAATGACACCCGCTACTCGACCACAGACAGCTCTATCAACATTATAAATTTGAAACGTCTTGGAAACCTCCTTCTCATTCTCAATTGCATCAGATATCTGCAAATTAGATGATCTAAGTAATGCTGCACATATTAAGCGACATATGACAACTTGGTTCCTAACAACTACACACTTCACTTAAGACTACAATTAAGGCAAACATCATCAATATTACAGTTCTGGTTTTAAGATGACCAAATAGCAGAGTCCAGGATTTCTTTAATTGACTATACACAAATCCGCTTTAGAGGACATTCATTAATAATTAGTCAAGTTATTCCATGTAACTAAGAGAAAGTTATCGAAACATTACCTCGGGATCTGCAAGGATTTTCTCATCGAGAACAGGGCCATTAGTGTGGACGTCCTGGCTCCTTATCTCAGAGCTGCTCCATTTGGGTAATCCAGCATTCTGATACAAGAACATTGATTATATAACAGGCATATGATGAAATGCCAATAACTCAAACGAGAAGGGCCAACTCCATACCGATAAGAGGTATCCGAGATCAATGTGCTGTGTTTTCACCAAAGAGACATGCTTTGATTTAAGCAAATCTGTTTGCCCAATTATATCATCCAGCTTCTCATAACCCAACTGCGCTAATGTGGCTCGTACCTGGATAACTTAAGCATGAGTACTAAAATACAAGTCACAGTTATTCCAAAAAAAGAGATGTTTCATGACCGGAATTGCAAAATCAAGGACGAAACGAGGTTAACAAAAACAGCATTAGTAATGCGAGTGATGTCATACCTCCTCTGCAACAAAGAGGAAGTAGTTAACAAGATCACCAGGAACACCAGGAAACCTAGCTCGAAGCTCCTCTCTCTGCAGGTGCATAGAATGTAAGGGATAATCCAAACAAGAGGAAGGTGAAATAACTTGTGATGTTACCACCTGACTGGCAACTCCAACTGGGCAATTGTTTGTGTGGCAAATGCGTGCCATGACACATCCAGTAGCTATCATAGCTACAGAACCAAAACCATATTCATCAGCACCCATGGCAGCAGCCATAAGGACGTCCAGACCACTCCTGAATCCACCATCCACCCTAAGTACCACCCTCTCTCTCAATCCATTTTGTATAAGTGTCTGGTTCCTACCTACGCTATACATTTCTTCAGCAGCACAGCACGGAGCACAGTTATTAAACCCAGCCAGGTCATCGACCCAGCCAAGGTGTTCGGTCACTAGTCGGATCAGTGGGGTCAATGGTCTGATTGTATGTTTTATTAAAATATATTTTAGTATGTACACCAAGTAAACAATACATATATGAACATAAAATATTAATCCTTTACAAATTTGTTGGGCCACTGGTCGGAACGGTGGGTCAACAGTTTGATCATATATTTTATTCAAATATATTTTAGTACACACCATGTAAAAAAAATACATATATGAACATAAAATATTAAACCTCTACAAATTTACAGTTCTAATTACATTTAACATAGCACAAAGCGATTAAAATATTCTACTTTTGTTAATTTATTATGGCAAGGAACAAAGATGAGCTGCTGGCTTGAATGAGTGAGAAAGAGGAAACTTTTTTATGTGTACGAGCCAATTTGACAAGGAGACTCCTATTAAAACCCTAGCAACTCCAAAAAAGCTATTTTATTAAGGGGTTTCTTGTCTACAGGCCTCGTGAGCAAAAACCCACCCTGGTCAGCCAGGTGGACAAAAACGTGACTGGTCGGCCGGATTTTTCCGAATCAATTACATGCCCTGTCCTATGTGCGACCAGACCGGTCTGGATTTTATAACTATGAAACAGAGTTGACATCGACTGAAGAAACATGTACAGATCCAACTTGTCAGTGACCAGAAAATTTTACCACGCCAAACATCGGATTCTAGCCTTAACACTGATCACACCACGGGCATGGATCATCCACGAGCAGCAGTTCATTCATGAAGCAACCTGAGAAATCCTACTTCACCTTACACTTTATCCTGTACTGCACTATATAGCACATGCAACTCGCATGCTGGCATCGGACGCGTATAAATGTAAGAAGTGATGTGTTGAGAACCAAAAATATAATTACACAGGGCAAGAATCCTATACAAGAATGCAGCAGTTTAACAGCGCCTTGCAACCTAGCGTCAGCAAACCAATTTACAGGGGTGGTTACCTAGGGTGCAAGAGCGTCCAGAGGAATCCTCGATGCTTCTGCGAGGCTCATTCTCAAAAGATGCCTTGGGCAGAGCTTCAACAAAATTGCAGTCATTGGGGCACTGACTCCGGTACTTCAGAAGTATGCCGATTATGTTTTCTTGGCGGTGCGAGGAAATCACCTGTAAATATCAAAAGAAAGAGCATCTTCCTGTTGGCTAACTTTGATCATTTCGCAGATTGCGGTTGGTTAATAGTTGATCACTTGGCAGATTGTACTGCAGTTGCTTGCTTGGCAAGTACTCTCTCAAACTCAGCACAAGCTTCAGGCGAGTCCTCTTCACTGGGTGGTACCAGTTGCCAGAAGAGTGGCAAATATGCCTCCCATTCCCTCAAAATTGTAGCACCTTTCTCACTGCCCGTTTTTTCCTATAAAAGCAACACATCCAAATTAGCATAGTGTGGGAATGGCCAATATTTGGCACTAAACTTTCAAAAACTGTACTTCACTTACAACATAGGCCTCAATCAAGCTCTTCAGCTGCATCTGCCCAGCTGGAGCGTTCACTTTCTGCATCTTGACAATCTCCTTGTTAACCTATTAAAACACTTGCAAGTTATAACCTTGAGATGTGTTCCTTAAAAAAGGTATAATCTATATTTGAATTTGGAACTGATAAATTATCAATTTTGTTGTTACAACCAAAACTTCGAAACAAGTTTTTTTTAAAAAAAAAACAAAAACAAAACTGTGTGAAGTAAAGAGAGCAACAAAAGGTTGTAAATTATGTAAGGGAACATATTTAGTGCAAACCATCATTTGGGTGAAAACTTGAAAACCAATTTGGTTTGAGCACCAAAACAACATGAAATCATGTGAGCTGTACCAATGCCAAACATGAACCAGTAAACAGAAATATGGCAGATAAAATTAAACAGCCCAGGCCCCACTCATATGCATGATATGCATGCTACAGAGCAAGTATAAGTAGAAGTTTCAAGTTTGCAAACCTTTGGGATTAGTGTATCATCCTCATCTAGAATGTAGGCAAGGCCACCAGTCATTCCAGCTGCAACATTCCTCCCAACTCTGTGGGTCAAGAAATATGCATATATCAGGACAAAAGGAAGGTAATTCCGAAGAGAATTCTGCAGGTTGTACTTACTTGCCAAGTACAACTACACAACCACCAGTCATGTACTCGCAACAATGATCTCCAGTGCCCTCAACCACTGCTTGACCGAGAGAGTTTCGAACTGCAAATCTTTCTCCTGCCTTGCCTCTCACAAATACTTGACCACCCGTAGCTCCATACAGACAAGTGTTTCCAACTATAGTAGCATCCTCAGGAACAAATCCTGTACTATCTACAGGAACTACTACCAGCTCTCCACCAGCCATACTCTGCAAAAACCAAAAAAATTAAAAAACTGGTTGGGCAGGATTTTCAATAGAGTTGAATATTCAGCACCTTTCCCACATAATCGTTGGCCTCTCCTACTAGCCGAATATTCATTCCAGGAGTCAGAAAACAACCAAAGGACTGTCCTGCACTTCCAGTGAACCTGAAATGTAAAAAATGATTATGTTTCTACCTTTTCATAAGAAAAACAAAAGGACAAAAAAGTAAGCAAAACAGAACATGATTGACATACGTAATGTTGAGCTGGCCTGCAAAGCCTGTGTCTCCGTACTTCTTGGCAATGGCACCCGCTACTCGACCGCAGACAGCTCTATCAACATTATAAATTTGAAACGTCTTGGAAACCTCCTTCTCATTCTCAATTGCATCAGATATCTGCAAATTAGATAATCTAAGTAATGCTGCACATATTAAGCAACATATGACAGAACTTGGTTCCTAACAACTATACACTCCACTTTAGACTACAATTAAGGCCGTCCATCATCAATATTACAGTTCTGGTTTCAAGGTGACCTAAAAGCAGAGTCAAGGATTTCTTTAATTGACTATACACAAATCGGCTTTAGAGGACATTCATTGGTCAAGTTATTCCATGTAACTAAGAGAAGGCTATAGAAACATCACCTCAGGATCTGCAAGGATTGTCTCATCAAGAACAGGGCCATTAGTGTGGACGTCCTGGCTCCTTATCTGAGAGCTGCTCCATTTGGGTAATCCAGCATTCTGATAAAAGAACTTTGCGAACTTTGCTTAATATAACAAGCATATGATGAAATGCCAATAACTCAAAACGAGGATGGCCGTCAACTCCATACCGATAAGAGGTATCCGAGATCAATGTGCTGTGTTTTCACCAAAGAGACATGCTTTGGTTTAAGCAAATCTGTTCGCCCAATTATATCATCCAGCTTCTCATAACCCAACTGGGCTAATGTGGCTCGTACCTGGATAACTTAAGCATGAGTACTAAAATACAAGTCATAGTTATTCCAAAAAAGAGATATCACATGACCCAAATTGCAAAATGAGGTTAACAAAAACAGCATTAGTAATGTGACTGATGCCATACCTCCTCTGCAACAAAGAGGAAGTAGTTAACGAGATCACCAGGAACACCAGGAAACCTAGCACGAAGCTCTTCTCTCTACAGGTGCATAGAATGTAAGGATAATCCAACCAAGAGGAAGGAAAAATAACTTGTGATGTTACCACCTGACTAGCAACTCCAACTGGGCAATTGTTTGTGTGGCAAATCGTGCCATGACACATCCAGTAGCTATCATAGCTACAGAACCAAAACCATATTCATCAGCACCCATGGCAGCAGCCATAAGGACATCTAGACCACTCCTGAATCCGCCATCCACCCTAAGTACCACCCTCTCTCTCAATCCATTTTGTATAAGTGTCTGGAGGAAGCTAGATAGCTTTAGAACAAAGAAATATGGTAGGAAAAGAAACTAAGTATAGCATGCAATTAAATGAAGGAAACCTGGTGTGTTTCCGTAAGACCAAGCTCCCAAGGACCCCCAGCATGCTTGATTGAGCTAATTGGGCTAGCTCCAGTACCACCATCATGACCTGATATCTGTATAATAAAATGGTTTTTTAGATGACCAAAATAAATACACTTAAATCTCTAGTTCATCCTGAGCAGGGAATAAAATCCCGGGCGGTTTTCTCGGGTTTTGCAAATTCAAATTTGGAAATTCGGCTAGTTTCTAATCAAATTCAAACGATTTTTATCCGGTTTTTTCCGGTTTGAACGGTAACCGGCCGGTTACCGTTCCCGGCCGGCTTGCGGGAAATGAGCCATGCGCTTTTGGGTTCCACGATCCCGAGTCTGATGACCTTGGACCATGGATGAAATTCCCGGCGATTCTTGCCGCGAACCGACCTTACGGTCGGTCGATAACGGAAAACCCGGCCGGTTTTTCCCGGTTTAGCAAATTCAAATTCTATTTTTTAAATTTTGACTGGTTTTTAAGCAAATTCAAACGAATTTCATCCTGTTTTTTTCCGGTAAATCCGGTAACCGGCCAGTCACCGGTAAACTGGCCGATAACGAGATTTTTATCCTTGCCTTGGACAAAACCACTTGCCCGGTTACCGTTCCCGGCCGGCCGGCGGGAAATGGGCCGGTACCGCTTTTGGGTTCCCTGATCCTGAGTACAGTAGACCTTGGACAAAACCACTTGCAAGCAATTAAATAAAATCTCATAGCATGGTTTGTCCCAGAGACTTAAATGCTGCAATAATCCATTAACTTTGGAGCAAAGTACTATCAGGTCTAGTGCGCTCATCCATTCATTACACTAGTTCAGCGTCTTGACAAGCAGTAGCTTAGCTTATGGTATTTCTGGATACAGCCATCATGTGCTGCATTGCTAAGATTTTGGGGAAAAAATAGTGAATTTATGAAAAGTTTTCCCGAAATTGGTAACAGTTTATTGTGCAGAATTTTCACCTAATAGTGGTGTTTGTTAGAAAGTACAGTACAAGTGCCACTATAGCAAATATATAGCTGATCAATATCACAACAAAGGAAGCAGCACTTCTTATTTTAAAGAAAGATAAACTACAATATGGAAACTCTATCATTGTGAATACCATACAATAAATGCCAGTGTATGTAGCATGAAATAGCCAACAACAACCTATGCAACTGCTCTCCAAAAAAAAAAACATAACCTATGCAACCTCAAGAGGGCCCACTATAACATACAGCGCCTTACAACAAAGAGTAAAGAGTATAAGAATGTAAAATAGCAGTCAACCATAGCCGCTTAGGGGAATGCAGATCCATGTACAATGAAAGTATGAATTAAATCAATGAATTGTTAAAAAATAAAAGCTTAACCAACCTGAATTATGTCTGCGTTTCCCTTGGATACTCCAGAAGCTACAGTTCCAATTCCTGCTTCAGCTACAAGCTTTACGGACACCTTTGCTTTAGGATTGATCTGTCCGGCCAGATATTAATTAAATATCTTGATTAGTACAAACAAAATGCACTTTCTTCTCCCAAGAAGAAGAAATAAAATAAATAAATAACATTCCTAGTTGACAGAAGGGCACCAATTCTTGAGGATCACACAGAAAACTATCATTTTAAATCTAGTAGTTTCCCCATAGCACAAATATTACTAGTTGACATTGCACCAATAGTTGTAGAAGACAAACCTGATGGAGATCAAAAATTAACTGCGCAAGATCCTCGATAGAATAGATGTCATGGTGTGGGGGTGGGGATATGAGAGGAACTCCAGGTTTGGAGTTCCTCAGCCGAGCAATGTATGCACTGACTTTTTTCCCAGGAAGTTGACCCCCTTCACCAGGCTTCGCCCCTTGAGCAATCTTTATCTCAATTTGTTTAGCATTCACTAAAAATGTTGGTGTAACCCCAAAACGCCCAGAAGCAACCTGTAAAAGGGAAGTACAGATGAATACTAACTCAAAGATATTAATCCACTAGAAAGAGGATATTATGTGCCTTTGATTAAGGAGGTGTAAATAAAGGAACATGTAGGTAACACTGCAGTACTAGATTCTACATTGTAGAATGAAATTACTTAAACATGCTCCTATTTCTTTCTTATCGTGACATACAGGACACCTTATTTATAAGGGAATTTTGGATATGACACTGCAGAGTTTCATGTTTGAGAAATGCCACTGGGTGTCTCATGTGGCACTGGGACCCCACATATAACCAGCACCTTCAGGCACAGACAGACGAACTCCAGACCCCTTCTGGAAACAAATACCACCAGGGCAGCAATACCAATTTCCAGCTAGTTGCCAGCAAGAATTCAAAAACCGGATACAGAAAAAATGTCAGACCCTCCCCGGTACCGGTTACCAACTGGTTACCAGTTTTAAACCGGCCAAACCTCATCAAACAAAAAATTTGAACAATATGAATGGTTTTAAACCGGCCAAACCTCATCAAACAAAAATTTGAACAATATGAATGTTCTAACAAAAATTTGAATGTTCGACCAATAACTGGCCGGTTACCAGCTGGAATTGACCGGTTACCGGTGAGCACGGAAACAAGTTTGAAACAAAATTTTCATGTCGATAAGAAATTGATTGACAAGAAAGGTTTCATGTTGTTGCTTCATTTAATACAATTTAACTTCATTACCTTAGCTCTATTCTTTCATTAGCTTGCAAACAAGCATATAGTAAAAAAAATGCTAGCATTTCAAATTTAAAAGTAAAAAAAAAAACTTTTCGAACAGATATTTTTTTACCGGTCCGAGCTGATACGACCGGTAACTGCCGGTAAATAGCCGGTTACCGCCGATCTTTTTATCCTTGGTTACCAGTAGCAAACTAGTAAATGCCTTCTGGTTGCAGAAGATTTTGATGTTTAGCTCCCAAGGTAATCTCGGCCTGAAAAAGGCTGGTACTGGCCCATTTTAGGGGGAAACAAGCGTATTCAACAGCTTATGAGTTTTCCCTACATTCTGAAAGATCATTGGGTACTAATAAGCATGATATCATCACAAAACCAAGTGGAATCCTTCTCAGCAATTACAGAAAGAATCGATAAGGGTAGCCATTATGTGCAGTGGCGGAGCGTGAGAACAAACAAAGAGGGGGCTTCAAGGCATGAAACAGCAACTTTGAGACACCATGGCTCATACTTGAAATTGGATAGCATGGATAAACTAATAGATTTTTATCCTAACATGTAGTATAAGGCTTTGACCTTCCATTAGCGCATATACAATCACTAAAATGAAAGAGGGGGCCACGACCTTTGTTGGTCTACACAACGCTCCGCCCTTGATTAAGTGAGTGCAATAATGCCCCCGATGATAATTAGCGGTATTCACAGTCATGGTTTTGAAAATACAAGCCTACCCTAGATCAAAACTATTTATAATAGCCAAGGTAAAGTGCAAATAAAAAGCAGATAACACCAATAAAGTAAAGCATATAGCAACAGGGAAAATGAGTTCTGATGGAGACCTGCTTAATGGCACTTGTGGCAGTGTCACCGTTCTGAAGACCCTTGAGATGAGGAAGTGTTGGAGAATACCCATCAACAACATCTGTAAGGGGACTCCAGCGGATTGGGTCCTGCATGAGAAGTCCATAAGCAACTCTATGTTGTAATTTCCACTTCAGCAGTTTGGCAAGACTAAATAGCTATGTTCATCTAATGGAAAGTTATCTGACCCACCTCACCACCTTCTCCTGAATTAGATTTCCCACCTATTCTATTCATTGCAATTGCAATAGCTTCATGTGTTTCTCTGGAAATAGCTCCCAGGGACATTCCACCTGTACAAAAACGCTCAACGATGGAGGTTGCAGGCTCAACTTTGCCAATAGGAATAGGCGCGCGATCACTCTTCAATTCTACAAGATCTCGAAGGACCTGCAGTGTAAAAGATACGGTGAACCAAACGTGATACCAAAAAATATACATGTTAGCACCTGCAAAGTAAGGATTAAGCACCACTAACATTGACAGGACGGCATGCAAGGTGTTGTTGGTAGATGGTGTATGCATTATCACTTTTTTCACGAACTGCTTTGTGCAGGAGCTTTGACATCTCAGGATTATTCGCATGATATTCACCTATTCAGAAAAGGAAAAACACCATATTTCAGTACTAAACAGTATGATAATATTTCATATGATCCATCAAACTTCTTTCCTAAAAAGCACTTACTTTAAGCAACAAATAGAGGGGATTTTTTACAGAAAATTGGAAGGGGCTATTATCGGACTTAACTAAACGAATGTACCTATCAAGTCAATTGTAAGCATGTAATACTGCTACCCCCACCCCTGGGGGGGTTCACTCCTGCGTGGGTGGGGATCAAATCCAGGACCCCACGCTTGTTCATCCCCACACTCCACCACCTGGAACTCACCCAGGCCCCTTGTACCTCCTTTTCAATAAAATAAGAGAACTACTAGAAGACATTAAGACATCATTTAATAATATCATGCTACTTGATAGGAGAGGAAGCACTAAGACACTTGCCCCATGAAACTTAGATTCTCAGATAAGTGGGGCCTTAGTACGTGTTAGACATATAGTACCGCGCAAGGATCAAAATCTCGGCGGTTACCGGAAAACCTAGTGGGTATCGGGATGAAAAAAACAGGCTGAGATTTTTGACTGCATAATGCACTTCCTAGGTTGGTTTAGACCTTTTTTGTGCTAGATTACCTATTGTATGAGCTAAATATGTTTGAATGATTGTATAAGCAAGTCCCAACATTTTTTAGAACATCCCCAATTCAAATTTCCGGTTTTGGTAGTGGTTTTTCCGGTTTTGGGGGTTACCGGTTTTAAAACATCCCTAATTCAAATTTCAGTACTCGAAATTTCACCGGTTTTTTCCGGTTACCGGCCGGCGGGTGGCTTTCCCTCCGGTTCCGAGATTTTGATCCTTGGTACCACACACTTCACCACAAACTAGATATCAGATTGTTGATTGATGTCATTTTGATTAAAAAAAACATGATATTAGAGGAAAATGGCAGAATACAGCATCCAACTAATAAAACCAAACTTTTTCAACAGTTGATGAAATAGATACTACCTCCAGGTCTGGATTGAATGAATCCAAAATTTTCTAGCCTCTTCGCAGTATCTTCTGAGAATGCTTTCACCCAGAATGATAATGTTTCTCTACCCAGCTTTACAAGAGGAGGATAGGAGGAGTGTTGGAGAAGTGTCAGTAGGCAATAGTCACAAAAGGGATAAACAGTACATGAAACAACTACAGGTTATAATCTAAAAGTTCTTCTAAATAGACGATGTGCCAGGACAATCAAATATCTTAGTAAGACCAAAAATTAAAGCATGTATAAGTTGAAAAACTGTATGACCATATGGGATTAAAGGGATTTGAAGCAGTGTACTGAAAAATTCTGAATTACCTCATCAAGGGTGAGCCCTCCAATTTTCGACACACTTCCACAGAAGGCAAGAATGACAATTTCTTGACCAAGACCATATATTTCAAAGATCTGAGCTCCACAATAACTATCGAAAAAATGTGGACGCGTTAAACAATTGCAGAAGTAGTTCACACTTCACAATAATGGCAGAATAATTCTGTTACATTGGATAGCAAAGATAGACAAACCTTGAGAGCAATGATATGCCCATTTTTGAAAGTATCTTGAGCAGGCCAGATTTTACTGCCTGAAAAACATAAATCAATCAATAACGAATGTAAATATGAAATATGAAGCTCTTATTTTTAAGAATAAGCTACAACAAGCGAGATGGGGGTAACTTGATAAATCTGAGCAGAACATTAACATGAGAGAATAGATCTGAAGGACTCAAATGTAGTACTGATTCAACTATGTTCAGACACATAGTGGCAACAGTACAACAACATGCAACAAAATAGTCACAAATCACAAGCTATAAAAAGTCATACCTTGATAAAGTTTCTTTGAGCCTGCTCGATGGTCACTGTGGGCATCTTCCCATTTCGCATCAAATTAACAGTTTTGTTGCTCAGCCTCCATTGCCGGCATGTTTCTAGTGCCAGATATGGGCATATAGCACTAGTGTGCAAAATAAGAATAAATATTAGTAAATCTAGTAAGCAAACACAACATGGTTACTTCAAAACTATATGATTCCTGGAGAAAGTGCACAACTGAATATTACAATATATAGGATACCAATTGTACAAAAACAAAAAATATAACTAGTTTTATCAATACACATATTTAAGTATTTAGATCTAATTAGAAGTTGATAAAGGACCAAAAACACATTTAAGTCCAACAGGTGAATTCCGGGCAAAAGCTTTGCACATCATTCCATTTAGAAGATAATTTGAATTACAACCATATAGAAACAAGATGAGAGAAACCCCAGTCAGATCAATAGCGGCCAAGACTGACCACGGCAATAACCAAAATTGACCTAGGGACAACCCGAAGCTAACACCGTGGAGAAGTTGTCTATCAATTAGAGCTGCCGCAGTCGTTAGCAGGAATGCATGATGTCTTTCATGTCTTGCAGTTGAAGAAGTGTCTTCGCGTGCTAGAAGCAGAGATCGAAATCCCGTAGGTTCACGCCGATTCACCGTGATGTCGGATTCTGGGGTGGGAACAGGATTTGAAATCTGGTAGGAAACTTCAAATTCAAAATTCCGACCGAAACATCTCAAATTCAAATTAATTTGGACGAATTTTGACCGAGTTTTTTTCCAGGAATTCCGTTTACCGGCCGCCTGGCGGTATTCCCTCCGGAAACGGTATTTTGATCCCTGACTAGAAGAACAAACCCTGTTGGATTCAATTGAGTTGAAAGATCTCACTTATAAAGAACAACCAGACAAGATTTTGAATGTCGCAGAGCATCGTACCAGAAGCAAGACCGTTCGTTTTTGCAAAGTTCAGTGGAGCAACCACTCAGAAGGAGAAGGAACGTGGGAGTGTGAAGAAGAACTGAAAGCCGAGTAACCTAGCCTTTTCTCTAGCTAGCATGAATCTCGAAGTCGAGATTCCTTTAAGTGGGGAGGTTTGTAACATCCCAATTTTCTGAGTTCTAAAAATCCTTTTGATTAGTTAGTAGTTGAAAATTCACCATTTGGATTTTATTTGAATTTTTAATTAAAGCTTAATATGGACCTTTAGCATCAAAACAAATTAATATGATTAATTCCAACATCAACAATTGTCAAAACTATTTTATTTGGATTCTATGGGTTTGGATATATTTTCTAGATTTTTCTAGAATTTTTCGAGTTCATTTGCTATTTGCTAATTGTTATTTGGCTTTTATGGTATTTTCTAAAAAGAAAAACTAAATTAAAATCTCAGAACAGTGTTCGGGCCGAAACCCAAACCCTATTTCCGCCTCGGCCCATTACTGTGTAGCCCGCTCGTGCTGCCTCCGACTGACATGCGAGCCCCGAATGTCAGCCTCTCTGTTTCTCTCGCCCGCGCCACTCCGTCTCGCTGCCTGGTAGGTCCCACCGCGTCGCCATCTTCCTCGCGTCCGCCAATGGAAGTTTCTCAAGCTTCGTCCGACAAAAACCAAATCCCAACTAAATCACCACGGGTTTTCGCGTCAGATCTTATCCCTTATCTCCTAGCATCCAAATCTGGCCGAATCAAATCCTGAATCGGTTCTATCTTCTAGATTTCCGAATTTGGTTCTGTGTTCATCACGGACTCGATTTGGGGATTTCTTATCCCGACAAGCACAGGCCCTATAAAAGCCACCCCAAGGATCGCCAGCACCTCCACAACCCAAAGCCCCTACCCTCGTCACCCCGAGGACCCTAGTGCCGCCGATCCAAGTTTTAGGTTTTCGACCGAAGCTTTTCGTTCTTCGAATTGTGCCGCCGCCGCCTCGTCATCGCCGACTACACCGCTGAGTCCACCATCATCGGAGCTCCCTCGCGCACCCTTCCTCGCCACTAGAGCATTGCCGGAGTCGAACCCCGACAATAGCCGAAGCTCTCCGCCGCTCAAAGCTTGTCGCCGTCCACCCCGACCACCAGTAAGAGCGTCTTCGGGTTCGCATTAGCGTTCTCTACACGCTGGTACCACTCAACGCCGGCGAGCCGCCGCCGTTCGCCGTCGACCATCGGGCCCAGAGCCGCCTCGACGTCGAGCTGACGTGGCAGTCCACGTTGGCAAGCACATCAGCCTCAGCGCTTGCGTGTCGTCCCGGGTGTCGTCGAGTCAGCGGCCACGTGCACGCGTGCATTGCATGGTTCACCAAACCCCAGATTCAATCTTCCGTAAACCCAATCCTCCGTAAGCCGTGCCTATGCCAAGTGGATCCTATTTGTCAAATCCACTGTTCCGTAGACCTGTGGACCGTAGACCCATGAGCCGAGTTCATGGACCCGGTCTATGGACCGTGGGCCCCACATGTTAGCACTGTAGCTTTTTCCGGAATTGTTTTCATTTCGGAATTTTCCTTGTTGACGTCATGCTGGCGTCATTGTCCGGATTTTCTTTAGAAAAATAATTTAGAAATTCTAAAAATTCTAATTTATGGTATTTTCTTTAGTTTTGATCTTCCTGAAGCCATATCTTCCTCATCCGAACTCCGATTGAGCTCATTCAAATTCCTAAATTCATCTAAATTCGAGCTCTGTTTATCTGAGATTTTTATTTACCTTTTGGAGTTTGTTTTATCTCTGTTATTTATTTATTTTGTTTATTTGTTTCGTTTGCGAGTAGACGTTAATTCTTCGGGACTTTTGAAGGAGTGCACCAAGATCAAGATCAGTACCTAGACATATTCAAAGGCAAGTTATACCTTTGATCATATTGCACCCAGTTTTCAAAATACTTTGATTTAAATTATTGCATTCTATTTTAAGTATTTATTTAAATGCATTTGGGTTTAGTTATTAATCTAATTTGTTACATCCACATTGTCTATTGTTATGTCATGATCTTTTGTCACCCTAAGTTGGTTCATTATTAGTTGGTATTATCGTAGCACCAACTTGGGTTGGTTAGATACGTGTAGATTGCTTAATCATGCTACGAGTCATCATTTCATATGAGTTGCAAATATAAACTTGACTAAGTGATTATGGAACTGTGATAAAATTGTGTGCGTTGTGTGCTATTACTTGTTGATGGCATGTGTTGCACTTAACCAACAGGGTGGGAAAAGATTTAGACTGAGGTAAGTGGTGGATACTGTGTGATATGGTGGAAGCTATGCGCATGGGAATATTGGTCTGTGTGACATTTAGTTAGAAATTGAAAGTCTTGCCTTGGTCAATTAAGGACTTAACTTTGTGCGCTATTGGATTGGGCCTTACTATACGACCGCATGCCTAGTATGGGATGGACCTAACTTAGTAGGTTATGGAGTCTTGACATTGACAATTCGGACTGTAGATTAGACTGTGCGCCAGGGTGGAGATGTGAGACTCACATCGCGGGACGGTCTGTCGCTTCCCTGTCCAACGGTGTGTGTCGTACCAAAAGCTGTGTGCATAAATTGGACAGCAGTAAAGCACATCGGGGGTGTCAATGCTTGAGATGAAGTTTCTTGAAGGTTTTGTTATGATGAATGCTAGCTACACTGATTATATCGTGTGGGTAAAGTGTACAACCTCTGCAGAGTGTTAATCAATCTATTCGAATAGTCGTGTCTGAGGTCATGGACATGCTCGAAGATTTCACACGAGGGGTAGATTTTCATCAAAACAATTGGGAAAGGTGCTGCGTGATCTAAGCCATATAGTTGTGTGAATAACTTGTTTAGACTGTGTGTCCTTTGTGAAAACCAATGTCAAATTATTATTGTTTATTTGTTTTAAATATTGTTTTCAATCTATTATTCATATTCAATTGCAAATGTTGCTTTATGCAAATAACCACAGAAGCAATTCCTTTAGAATAAGCCATCATCTATAAATTGCATTCTGTGGTATGACTTGCGAGTACGGTTGTGTACTCATGCTTGCTGCAAACATTCAACATAAGTGGAGGGGTCATCGCCTGCATTTGAGGTGTTCTACGAAGGTGCTGATCGTTAGGGTTTTGATCCTAGTCGGTTGCCTTTGGTGAATTGATGGGATTCCGTTGGAGTTTAATTTTGCTCTGTTGCTGCTATTTTATTCATTGCCAGCCCTGCGAGACTTAATAAATGTAAACTCGATCAAAAGGTCAAAACCATTATTTGCTATACACAGAGGGTCCATAATTGCATTTTTAGGTCCCGACAAAAATGCTCTTATTTGCTGATTTAGACCGGCTCAAAGTCAGATTGCCTCCACCTTTGGTGGCTGCTTTGTCTAGCTGGATTGTTTAGAGCTTTTCTTTATCCTTTCATTCTCTAACTCTGTATTTCTATTAGATAGTTATTCAATATATTTCAGTAGGGCTCTCCCTACTGTTTTCTGTTAAAATAATCCACATAAACACTGTCTAAGGGGTATTTTCCCATCGTTTGGTCACTGTTTAGTATGAGGATTTTATGCAGTTCGTTTTTGTCCTAAGATTCCTGCTCCAAAGTCCAAACAACTGCATCTCTGTTCTCGAAAGGACTTCGGTTGGAAATTTGCTATTATCATCTATACTTCAACTCTACACCCAATTGTCAAAGGAAATATTAGCCAAGTGGCTATGGTACACTACTACACTGACTTCAATAGAAAATAAAAAATAGAGTCGATTTAATCAAATACCTCAGTTGATCATTTACAGATTTACTTGCATGCTACTCAAAGAAGAAATGCTATGTAGTCCTAGAAAGGATGATATTGGATACTGACAATACGAAGACAGAAATCATAAACATATATTGCCAACATGTTTATCTGATATGCAAAGGCATATAATCTTATATGTTAGCATGTGCCAACAGAAATTTGACAATGATTGACATTATGCTATCTCTTGCATTATATTATGACTTTGTGTATTTAAGAGTCATGCTGACTTTTAATCGTGTTCATAAGTTAACTAAGATTGGGAGTTTATACATGCATCTATGCAGGATGAGGCTGTCAAGTGAAGCAAATATAAGTAACGAACTAGTGGTTACTGAAAGAAATCTATTTTAACAATAAATTCATACCTGGCTCCATATCCAATCAAACAGGCAAATTGGTGGGTGCTGAAACACTGAGCAGTATCAGCAACAATTGAAGCAGACATCCGGAGGCCATTTTGAATCAAATGCTGGTGGATGGCACCAACAGCTAGAAGTATTGGGATGGCAGGCCGTGTTGGTTCCTACATCATCCAGTCATTTAATATTGCAATCTAAGAAGTGTACAAAAACAAAGGGCACAATCCTATCTCAATAGTATCTTGTATCTTACTAGCGAGATTCTGAATTTAACCCAAAAAAGGCTTTGTATTTTCATTTTTGATCCAAGAAACATGGAAATTTTAAGTGAATTACCTAGCACTTGATCATGAAGTTTTCACCATGCATCATTTTAGTAAAACAAACGCTGGTATTTTCTGGTCACAAGACCAGACAATTTAAAAATAGAATTCATATTACTAGATATGGCAGGCAATATCATAGCCAGCCAATGTTGATATTTGACAAGAAAAAAAAGCTGTTCATGGATGTCGGTGGATTTGTTAATGATGCTTCCAAGATAGAGAAGGGCCAATGTGAGGTGAAGAGGGTGCATGTAGAATGGTGTTGGCAAAAGGAACAGTTACCCTGTTATATCTTATATGCCCGTTTGAAGGAGTAAAATAAAGACTGTCGAAGACATTCAAGAGTGAGCAGCTTTTAAGTACTGTGCTAGCATATTAAAACGTCAGAAGGTACTTACAAGTGCTTCAGAACGATCAGAAAGCACAAGAAGTTGAGAACCATTCCGCACAGCAGCATCAGCTTGTTCACAAAGAGCCTTAATTGCCTTATCAAGGGAACCATCTAGACCTTTACGGATATCAAAGTACATTGACAGTACTTTGGGCTTCAATTTCAGGTCCTTCAATAGCGAATCTAGTTCACCTTCGTTCAGCACAGGACTTGATAGGGTAACCTGAAGAGTCAACAAGATGATGGTTTCATGGTTTGATATTACCCCAAGAATACAATGTAAACAACTACCTTCAAAAGATACTAACCTGATCAGCATTTTCAGGGCCAACCACCAAGATGTTGCCTCGTCTACCAATATTAACTTCAAGAGACATAACTAAACCTTCTCTTAGGGGATCAATTGCAGGATTTGTAACCTAAAAATGGGATCAAATACATTATGTCCAGAAGAAGCCAAACCAGATAGGACTTTGATGTTGCTAATATCTTTTGCAAATGAGGAGCACATTACATGGAGTGTTGGCCATCATTGTGTCTAAGTAACAATTGAAAGAACAACAGCTGAATGCTCATAGAAATATACAATATTGAACAGTAAAAAATGCCAACATTTCATTCAAAGCTAGCATACTAACAAAAAGAGCATGCAGCTCGATTTACTTTATGTGGCATGGTTGGTTTTGCGACATTAAATTTCACAGTATGGCAGCCAAGCTTTGCAAATGTGCATATGAGTTGAATAAAGATTGAAGACAGAGTGGAATTTGCTGGTACTTCAAAATAACCTTGAATTGAAATTATGAAAATGTAATATTCCCAAGTCAACTCCCAAGTCCCAACAACCAACTGTGCTATAGATGACAAATTTGACAACAGGTACTGATATTGTGCAATCATTTAAGAGTACTAAAGGAGCACCCTCTATTACCCATATTTTGACCGCTGTTACTGAAATGGGGAACACTATTACTTAAGCTCGTAGCAATCAAATTGACAAAGCAGTTTTAGGTGGTTCGGAGAGTTAACTGCCATAATATCTTTAAGGATTTACTGACCTGTGCAAACCGCTGCTTGAAATAATCAAATAGCATGTGTGGCTTTTGTGACAACACGGCTAATGGAATGTCATCGCCCATACAAAATGTTGGCTCCTTCCCTTGTGAAGCCATTGTTTCAATTACCATTTGCACATCTTCGCTGGAATAACCAAATGCCCTAGACAAAAGACAATAACCTTAAATTAAACATCAGGCCCGAGTGACCATCTAACATCTCTAATTATTACGCTCCTTCACATTTGTCTGTGCTGCAATGTCTGATGTAACAACAACATAGATAAGTTGTACACATGGTGCACATGTCAAAATCAGCCAAATTCTAGGCAATATATTTCAGGGCATGACACCATACCAAGATCAAAAGTACTATGTTGGGTGTATCCTCTGAAGTCTGAATAAATCTTACTACTTCCAATTTAAAGTATGTGTGTTTCAGATATTATTGTACACCTTTATCCATTTATCTTTAATCATGATAGTAATATGTTAATAAAAAATTATACAGAATGTAATACTATGGAAATAACTTTTATGAATAATCTACCGATATTATGTATATTAATGGTCAAAGTTTAAAATTTATTTTGAAATGGATATGTATTAATTAATCTTAAGATAATCTAAATATGCATAACTAGAAAATTTCCTCATTGCTGAGGATGTTCCAATAGAATGTTTATTTCCATCTCAAGTCTAGAGAAGAAAGATTGTAACAGGTAATTTCATGAAATCTTCAAATTAAGTTCCATTGTAGTTCGCCATTATAGTGCCGTTAAAAAGGAATAAGAAACATCAACTTGAGCACATGATTAGAAAGTGATCTCATCAGTTTGTGGCCTACATTTGACTGCAGCAGAAAGAGCAAAGGTATATTCACTACATTGCAATACAACAAACTCTAGATTATATATATTAGTGAAATAGTCAGCTCACAACCTTTTCAACATAGGCACAGGGTATAATATCAGACAACTCAGGCACGGACAGGGAAAAAATCCCGGCCGGTAACTGCCGGTTACCGGTTACCGGCCGGGGTCCGGGATTAAAAATCCCGACCGGTTTTCTCGGGTTTTGCAAGTTCAAATTTCAATTTTTGAAATTTAGCTGGTTTTTAATCAAATTCAAACGATTTTCATCCGGAATTTTTCCGGTTTGAACAGCTAGTTACCGTTCCCGGCCGGCCGGCGGTAAATGGTCCGGTACCGGTTATCTCTTCCCTGGGCACGGACATACTAGGTTCCGCAATACGAACAGGGACAGGGGAAAAAAGAGAGGTGTTCAGGATCAGTAGAGCAAAGTCTGGTGGATTCTTACTGTTGATGTCTCAAAACCGTTTCATTATCCATGACAACAGATGACTGGAAGTTGACAGGCTTTATCGAACGTGTACTTTGTTGCAACCAAGTTCCATAGGAGTGTGCTGAGGCCACACTCTTCTTCACTTCTGTGTTCTCAAGCACCTAGGATGATTCATGCGGTTTAGAATGTGCATTTTAAAAGTCTGCAATAGTCGAAGGAAAGAAAGGGAAGAGATCGTTTTATTTCTATTCTAACCTGGCCAGTCTGTAGGTCAACTGTAATCATCATTCCAGGACCTAATCTTCCTTTCGTTACCACCTTCGATTCATCCATTGGTATAACACCAACCTGTCAATTTTCATTAACAAACCAGTCAATCGGTGAGAATTCTACAACATGAAACTTTGGAAACTCTCACAGAACACTTAAGAAGGTGATGATCCAAATCCACTTCATCAACTATTAGCATATAGTATTATGTCATGATTTTAAAAACTAACAGACCAGTTTCAACTGTCAAGAGATGTTCAAAACTAGAGTACTAGAGTATGCATTGCCATCTAAAGAATCGAACATGAGTTGGACTTGTCAAACTATGGGCATAAGAATATAAGGCATCACCTATGGTAACTAACAGTTTTATGACATAGTACTTTTCATCTATCACAACTAGCAGTGTTATGATCGTCTACTAAGTGTTATGATAGTCTACTAACAGCTTTTTGAAATGTCACATCTGCTGAGTGGTTACTAAATACTATACGAAATAGTATATACAGTAAGAGCTCTGTGAGTAAAGGTAGCATCAACAGAACAAAGAAAAATGTGTGAGGGAAGTTCATTCAGGACAAAAGGAAAAAAGAATAAATAACTTGGCATTGTGGTACTGAATATACCATCTACTACGATTGAAGTACTGCAGATTTACTCTGCAAACTTTACTACATGAGAGAACAACCTGAGCAGTTTAGCCCAATAAACTTGTTTATGCATCACAATGTTAAAATTCTAGCTATATCCAAGCGGAAGGGTCTAACACAAAAGACAGAATTGATACATTGAACAAAACCCAACCAAGGTTTACACAATTTATCTAGCACTGTAGAATGAATCTGTAGCCAAAAAGGGCAAGAACAGCAAGCCATGTGGGATCATTAATGTTTGACGCCACACGTGCATGAGCAAACACATAACATTCAAATAGGAACAAAGCACTAACTTTATAATTTTCTCCTAATCACCTAGCGTAGCTGTCAGGACTCAGACCTACACTTTAGCAAATAGACACAATACTTACTAAATGTTACAATTTTTAGCTTCTGAACTCTGCGATTTGGTATAGAAGGGTGTCAGTATATCTGCAATAAGTTATTGGCAGATAAACCAAATGCTCCAAACTAAGAATTTCAAAATGGACTTTCACTATATATGAGAATAACAACGATTTATCTGATAACATTGTTACCGAACAAACAATTTTATACAGAAGAAATAACTGGAACCTACCTCAGATGCAACATAAACAAAACCATCCGATGTTCTCCAATAGCGTGCTGGGCGGAGCCCATTTCGATCAAGGTATGCTCCTACTGTCCTTCCGTCACTGCATATTTTTATACCAAAAAGAACTTGTAAGCATCGCCCACTCTGTTGCAAAACATTGGTCAGTTGGAAGATGCAACATATATCTCATGCGTGAAATTACATGCGTGAAATTACACCAGAAAATGGGGAAATCTCTGTTATTTTCACTGAAGTAATAAACAGAAAACTTCCTCTTCCGAGAAAGCTTCCAAACCAAATGGATAATGACTTTCATGAACTTTTTTATTTTTGTTCATACTTTATCATTTTTTTGTCTCCTTTGGGGAACTTCAATGTCCTAACTCCTAACATGGCTCAAAAGGTTTCAACAGCTTCAATCAAGGTAACTTATACAATAAGATATTGTCCGTCGCCACTTGTAATGACAACACATAGCCATCTCGGTTCTACTTATATCTCTTCACAATTAAATACCTATTTGTTGTATCCATTATTTCCTGCATTTAGGTATACGAGTGAAAAGGAAGTAAAATATGCTAATACATGAGATGGCCTTAACCAAACTGGGCAAGAAAACTGTGCTTTCACATCAGAAACTGAAATAGCAAAAGAAAATAAAAAAGGGTCAGTCGCAGATTGACACACAAACAATCTTACCTAAATAAGAGTAAAGCAGGTCCATCCCAAGCCTCCATCTGACCTTTGTAGTAGTCATAAAAGTCAATTACCTGATACACAAATCAAGACAAGCTTCAATTGGACAGGACTGTTTGCACAATTTAATACAAAAGGGGACTCCATACGTGCCCACGGGCCACGACCATAGATTTACTAATACAGCCCATACCTCAGGATATTTTATCGATAATGTCGGATGGTTTTTATATGCTTCAGGGACGAGAATCATAAGAGCTTCAGCAGGACTTCTACCACTTCTTAGCAGTAACTGGTGCAAGAAAGGATGTGATGACTTAGCAACAACAGAAGCTGTAGTTAAGGTAAAGTGTACTGGAAAAGAAGAAGGGGTGCGGGCTTGATGCACATTCAGAATAATATATATAAATGGTGATGCACACTGAAAATAGATCAGTTAGAAATATGTCTCTTAGCAACAACTTGCATGTTTATAACATTAGTATAAGTACTACTTCATTGTCCAAATTTCGAAAGCTTTGCTTCAAAATAGCATAGGATTGTTGCATGCATCTTTCCGTTGTTGTTTAAAACTTAAAAACTACATAGTACCTTTCGGATCGTTGCATCTTTGTAAGTCAAAATGCAGTAAAATAGTCTAAGTTACAATATGAGCCATTGTTGCAACAGATTTCTGTATTTTAGTTGTTCAATGTTCATAAAATGACAAATTATTACTATCCTGTAACCCTTAAACAGATGTGTGAGCTATGAATTATGTGTTGCTAAGCAAGTTCACCAGAGGGACTTGGACATTCAAACAGTACCCAGAAAATTGTTTCTACCAGTAGTACTGATGAGAAAGCAAAATTATGTGAATGGTGTGGACAAGGAGCACAAGTAACACAGGCTTCGTGTTACAATATTAGTGAAAGGTGCACAGTCTCTTACTTCGGCAGTATTGTCAAGGTTTGCTGAATCAGATGCTTTAGGGTCACCAAACGGGCGTATTTCATGTTCACGACCTCGCCATACAGGAGATTGTAGTGTGGCTTCCCTTGATCGCATCCAATTCAAGTTCCCCTGCAAGGAAAAGCAACACTATGAGTAATGCCCGAGCCCGGGGTATGTCTAATCTTCAATATCAAACATTTGTTGAACATCATAAGGAGAAACCAGAAGAAGAAAAATCAAGATACAGGGAGCAACAAAAATAAATGAAGTATTGTTTGAGGAAGTTAATGTAAACCTGTATTGTATTAATCTCTCCATTGTGTCCAAGTAACCTCATCGGCTGAGCAAGAGGCCATCTAGGGCTTGTATTGGTACTGTATCTTCGATGATATATGGCGAAAGGAGATCTGTACAGTTCATTCTGAAGATCTAAATAGAATTGCCCAAGAACCTCAGATCGAAGCATTCCCTTGTAGACTATAGTTCTGCTTGACAAAGAGCAGAAATAAAGTTCATCCGCCCAACTAGAAGATTTTACAGCCCGCTCTATCAGCTTTCGGCAGACATATAATTCTCTCTCTATGTCATCAGCATTATCTTCTTTAGCAACTTTTACAAATATCTGTTGTATATTAGGCATGGTTTCTTTTGCATTGCGACCTACCACTGATACATTAAAAGGAACAGGTCTCCAGCCAAGAACCTCAAGGCCTTCATCTGTAAAAACCTTCGCAACAACTGCAAAGTAATATGTTGCCATTTTCAGATAATGCACAAGCAGAAGTAATAGCAAATACGGGTAACTGGTTCATACAAAGCACAAGGGTGTGTTTTTCAAAAGAAAACATAAACTTGTACCTAACAAAACCACGTCCATTTTTACTTCTGCAGCAGATGTCGATGTGAGTGTTAAAGAATAAATACGCTCTTATGAAGCTACGCATGTCAAAGTGCAATCACACTTAATAACGCAAACGGTGGCACACTAATACGCAGGCTATAAACGTTTGTACAAAATAGATACATTTGCTTTCTAAAAGTTCCTATACCAATGGAAAATAGTGGGCCAGCAAAAGGAGATTCCAAACAAAGATTTCAAGGACCAAGATGACACGGACATGCGAAGTATGGCAGCATGAAAATTCCAAAAGGCAATCGGAGTGGGTATGCAACAAGACATGCTCAAATGCACTGCCAAGTAGAAACCTCTGATCCATATAAACATAGGAAGTATTGCACTTTAAAGTCAAGAAATGCTCCTTGATTTGGGGGTGTATAGTGGTAAAGCATCAGAAACACTACCAGCTTTGGCTTCTTCTATGGACTTTTCGTCTTGTGGAAGGAAGACCATGCCTACACCTGTATTTGTCCTGTCAAAGGGAGCAAGCCCGTGCTTGTTAGCCCAGTCATTAAACAAGTCCCACGGGATGCCGCTCATCAATCCTGCCCCATCGCCAGAGTCATTGTCCGCTCCACAACCACCACGGTGCTCCATGCACCCAAGAGCGGTAAGAGCATCCCGTACAATGTTGAACGACGGCTCATTTTTCAAGTTTGCGACAAACCCAACACCGCAAGCTCCACGTTCTGATATGATATCGTTCAAATCCGCAACCTGATTAGAAAGGAAAAAAGAAAAAAGAAAAGAAATCCTGAGGGCAACAAGCATAAAGCACAGCGCATGATTTACATCGTCAGAATTGTCACAACAACTCGCAGGTCATCATAGCCCATTCAAACGCATTCCAGAAGGGCCATGGAAAATTAGCACATTACAAACTTTCCACCACCTATGCATTACCCAATGTGATGCTCCCGGAACTTGATCGTGATCGGTACCTACCACCACAGCTGGCACATATCCCTTACTTACCACGCACTTGTTTATTACACCTGCATTTGCTATGTTTTGTTCACTTGCTACACTGGGAACTTTAAAAAGTCCATAAAAGAACAGAACAGAACAAAAGCGACAATCGACAGTGCATCACTATCAGCTAGAGATTTAAAAAACTAGCACATGCAAGGAACTTTCGCGTCAACACAGGAACTTGTCGGGTACAGTAATCAGGAGATGCCAAAATAACTGGACTCGACTCCTGCTTTCCCCCCAATTTCCCAACGCAATCGGCGGTCGTACAGCAATTAGAAGCATTTGGAGCACAAAACCAATCCAGAAGATCTCAAAACTACGAATCCATCGAAACACACGATTGCTCATGACTTGGTAAACCGATGTAATCACCATATATTGCCATCCAAGCCCACAAAACACCAACCCCCAAACCGAATCGCGACACAGGCAGTTGATCGGCGGAGCGCCCGTACCTTCTGCGTGGGCTTCTGCGCAGCCTGCCGCCGGGGGACGCCGAGCACGGCGCGGGCGGAGACGGCCCAGCTGCGCCGCGCGGCCGCGAGCGCCGGCGCCCTCGCCCTCTCGCGCGGAGCCGGCGCGCGGCGGCGCGCCCTGCGAGCAGCGGCGCGGCGCGGGGGAGCGGGAGGAGCGCGGCGGGCGTCGGTGGCGCCGCGCGTGGGAGCGTTGCCATGGCGAGTCGTGATCCGGCCAGGCGCGAGCCCTACCACTGGCGAACAGCAGCAGCAGGGTGATATAGGAGGAGGAGAGGATGCGCCGGTCGCGTGGTGGGGGGAATGCGGGCGGGAGAGGCGCGGAAGCCGACAAGGCGGGGATCGGGTGGAGAGGAGGGGAGAGAAGAGGATAGGGCGGGGAGAGGGTTGGATGGACCGACGTGGAGTAGTTATAGACGACGACGACGACGAGCCGAGCGCATCCTGCGCTCGGGCGCACGGAAAGTAGTCGCGGAACGCACAGAGAAATCGCGGGCGAGGAGATCAGGCAGGACACCGCGGTTGGGTTTCTGTGGTTTTTTGTACCTAGGGGATCGTGCCGCTTGTCGCTGTTGACTTGCTTATTCTATCTCCATCTGCGGCCGACCCTATCTATCATCGGTCATCGGTTTCTTAATGTTTTCTCCTCATAGGCAGGCGGCAGCAATGTGGAATCTCGATGAGTATGAGTATCGGAACTGATTCGACCTACATGTTTTGATCGTTCCAAAAGTTTCTTTGATATACAACAAGAAACGGAAAGTTGAACTAAATCAAGAAGACGAAATAAGTAGAATCGAGATGGGAGGAAAGATTAACTAACCTAACGAATGGTCTATATCCTGAGTTTTAGATCTGTTCACAGCGCGATTCCGCCCGCCGGCCCGAGCCGGAGCCCAACGCCTGAAACCCGCTGGCCCAAAAAAGCATTTAAAGATATGATAAATCTATTTTTTTAATTCTGAAAAATAAATTAAATATTAATTTTTATTTAGATAAATGAGTAAAATAATATATTTAAATCAAAATTCAAACTTTCGAGTCGGGCCGACTGTTTGAGACCGGGCTTTTCAAGTTCGACCCGGCGTTTGAATAGGTATATGAATTCATGGTGCAATTTCGGACAAATAGCGTACTGTGAGAGAATCTTTTTCCCCACTATTACAAAAAGATCACACGATCGATGTTCTGACTTGAAATCTCAATCCACAAGATATAATAACGGTAGTAACGTATCTTGATCGACCATCGAGAACAATCACGTACCTCTCGTGATGGTTAAATAAACCAAAACTTGCTTATCAACCACGATACCAAACATGCTTACGCAGACATATCATTGTTAATAAAATCAACCTACCAAGTCAATGGATCAATGCACTTGGCTCAAATTAAACCAGAGCTTGAAATTTTCGGCCACTTGTACCTCATAATGCAAAGTACTACTATAATTAATGAAGAACTAACAGAAGAGTTTGTGTCTGGTAGTAAGCGATCGACTCGCCATCCTTTTGGTAACACATGGATTAAATCTATCGTTAATGATTGTGCCTTTATCTGCGTTTCTTTTTTTTGGGGGGGTGCCTTATCTGTAGAATTCATAACACATAGACAACCTCAGGTAAAAAAAAAAAAAGGATATGGCGAATTGGGGATTAGGAATTAGGTCAAGGTTGTTTATCTTACTTGGAATTAAAGAAAGAAAAGAATTGGAGGAGAACACATGAAAGAGTCTTCTGAAAATTCTGTACTGTTCGGCTAGGCACTTATATTCTACAAGAATCCGGATTGTTTCTGTTTGTCTAGTGAAATGGTTTTCGCTATCCGTGGATTCCCAAAAATTAGTACCAACCTGCAAGGAGAATTGGAGAAACTTCGCCTTGAAATATTGGCTGTGTTGTCTTGTTCCTTTTCTGCCGATTAAGCTGATGTAATGCTAGCGACAGTTTTGTGCAAGAACAAAAGAGAAGATAAGTTTACCTGAAAAAAAACAAGACAGTTAGAGGGTTCGGGCGTCAGTTTAGTGAAGAGCCATCGTGCCATGTACCGATTGATGTTGTTGGCTATTCAGGTGTGGTGTGTGTGATGTGCTCAGTTTAGTTGGAGAAGACATGTTGCTATTGGGAATTTGGAACACAAATTGTCTCGCCCACGGGCTCCAGCCCATTTCGTCGGCCTCCCAACGCTACGCACGCATCGCATCGCACATGCACATAGGCTGGCCCGTTAGCACGCGGGGCATATTCACGTGCTCCGGCAAAGCACTCGCACCTGGTCTGCTCTTTGTTGGCCCAGGGCTAACGTAGTCATGACACTTGTAACTCTGGTTCAGGTGACAGGACATGGCTGGGGAGGTCAGGTGTAACTATTTTACGGCAAATCACGGGGCGGATCCAATTCTGTCTCTAACCGAGGCTCCTGCCACTACGCATTTCGGAATATCTCTTCTGTACGGCAAGGAATATCTCGAGTACGCCAAAGTGCAATCACCTTTTCTTTTCTTTTCTTTTTTTACCTCTGTCTGACAAACTGTTCGTTCGCACACCGGGTCTACAACCCCCGCTCCCCCCCTCCCGTTTTGACATGTTTCCTTCGCAGGAGAGGAGCCTCGGTCCATAAGCCAGGTTTACCCACTGCTCCAACATCCCCCGTACAGGCCACATGGGCACCGCCATGCAAAGACGAGCCTGTCTGTGACGAGCGCCTGGCATTTCCCGGCCAGAAACTCAGAGACTGACCTCATCGAGACACATTCGACGCGCCCGGCGTACGCGGAGCGCGTCCATTGGCCGACGCGACAGCCTCCGGTCACGAGCTTGGTCCCCGGCGAAGGTACTGGCCGGCTGGTCACTGGCGGATACGTCCAGGGCGAAACCTCACGGGCGCGCCATGACATTGGCCGTGGAGTTTTTTTTTTTGCTCACGTGCTCCGCTGCTCGCTCGCGCTATATAGTCGCCCATAGTGGCACACCGCCGTTTCACCTCGTCGCCACGCTTCGAGAGGCCGCTTGCAGCTACCACCTCCCGTTGGGCTCGCAGACGCGGAAAAACAGCTGCAGAATGGATACGATGCTTTGCAGCATCGCTCTGTCGGTGCTGCTGCTCGCGGCCGGCGCGGCGGCGTCGCACCCGTCGTGCCCGGCGACGCCGCCCGACACGGGGGCGACGCTGCAGGTGTCGCACGCGTTCGGGCCGTGCTCGCCGCTGGGGCCAGGGGCCGCGACCCCGTCGTGGACGGGGTTCCTCGCGGACCAGACGGCGCGGGACGCGGCGCGGCTGCTGTACCTCGACTCGCTCGCGGTCGCGGGGCGCGCGTACGCGCCGATCGCGTCCGGCCGGCAGCTGCTGCAGACGCCGACGTACGTGGTGCGCGCGCGCCTCGGCACGCCGCCGCAGCAGCTCCTCCTCGCCGTCGACACGAGCAACGACGCCGCGTGGATCCCCTGCTCCGGATGTGCCGGGTGCCCCACGTCGAAGCCCTTCAACCCGGCCGCGTCCACCTCGTACCGCCCGGTGCCGTGCGGCTCTCCGCTGTGTGTGCAGGCGCCCAATCCGTCGTGCTCGCTGGGCAGCAAGTCCTGTGGGTTCAGCCTCACCTACGCGGACTCCTCGCTTCAAGCCGCGCTGTCCCAAGACTCCCTCGCCGTCGCCACTGACGTCGTCAAAACCTACACTTTCGGCTGCTTGCAGAGGGCCACCGGCACGGCCGCGCCGCCGCAAGGCCTCCTCGGGCTCGGCCGTGGCCCCCTGTCATTCCTGTCTCAAACCAAGGACATGTACGAGGCCACCTTCTCCTACTGCCTCCCAAGCTTCAAGTCCATGAACTTCTCCGGGACGCTAAGGCTCGGCCGCAAGGGCCAGCCGCAGCGCATCAAGACGACGCCGCTGCTCGCCAACCCGCGCCGCTCGTCGCTGTACTACGTCAACATGACCGGCATCCGCGTGGGCAAGAAGGAGGTGCCCATCCCGGCGTCCGCTCTGGCGTTCAACCCGGCGACCGGCGCCGGCACCGTGGTCGACTCCGGCACGATGTTCACCCGGCTCGTGGCGCCAGCGTACGAGGCCCTACGCGACGAAGTCCGCCACCGCATCCGCGTTCCCGTGTCCTCCCTCGGCGGCTTCGACACTTGCTACAACACCTCGGTGGCGTGGCCGCCGGTGACGCTGCTGCTCGACGGCATGCAGGTGACGCTGCCCGAGGACAACGTGGTGATCCACAGCACGTACGGCACCACCAGCTGCCTGGCGATGGCGGCGGCGCCGGAGGGCGTGAACACGGTGCTCAACGTCATCGCGAGCATGCAGCAGCAGAACCACCGCGTCCTGTTCGACGTGCCCAACTGCCGTGTCGGCTTCTCGCGCGAGCGGTGCACCGCCGCTTAGATGTTACCCTGCGCGCGGCCTGCCGGTGCGTGCATGTCTCGTCGTCGCTGTGTCGTACGTCACTGTTGGTGTCGGTGCTTTAATCCTTTGTTGCGTAGCGAGCGTCTGCACCATGTGTCGCTACAGATCAATTTTCTCGTGTGAAGATGCATGCTTTCCTTTGTTTTAGGGTTCCATTAGGGTTTAAGCAGTGTACTGCAAGTGCATGCGTCTGCATATATGTACGCCGGTTGTTTGATTAGGAGCTCGAACCTCGCCACCTTGAGAGACTGCCACGATTGTCATTTTTTGATACTGTTGTTTGTGCGCCCCCCCCCCCCCCCCACCCACACTCCGCGTGCTCTTCGGCCACCCTAGGGGGGTGGGGAGCGAGGGCAGGTGGTGACGGCGAAAGCGGCAACGATCAGGGATATGGAACAGAGGCTGGTGGCACAGCATCTGCGCCCGAGTTGTAGTGGATGCACGTTGGGAGGTGAGGCATCACATCGCCTTTCTTGAGGATCTGCCAACGCCCAACGCCACCACGATATCATGTCATCGGGTGGTCATGGAAAAGCACCTAGGAGAGGCAGGCAACAGGGAGAAAGGAAGAGAGAGAGAGAGGAGGACGGATGAGCATGAGGTTGGGGTTCACCGGAGTGGGAGAAGAGAAAGTTGGTGAGGAAGAAGAGGAATATGACATGTAGGCTTACCGATTGGGCAAGTGATCTGAAGGGTACAAACCGACAATTCACCAAACTCATTCAGCCGAAAAATGATATTTTAATAACATCAGTGTCCAAAGTCAAAAAGCGAGAATTTAGCAGTGTATATATGAAATTTCGACTTCTTTATTATTATTATTATTTGAAAAACAAAAATTGGGGATGCTGTAATATGAGCATTCTGGCCGGGAAAGGGGTGGCCCAAGCTCAAAATTGGCACCAAAGTCGAAGGGGAGTGCAAGCCGGCTAGTTTTGTTTCTCGTTGGGGCTCTTAAATTTGAAGCAAGCCGAAGGCCCCCAGTATGGTGGCCTACCCATGCAACCAAACACTTTTGATAGCTCGAGAGTTGCTCGACGCCTTTGCGTCGTTAGTTGGGTTGGCCCGTCTGGGAAGGCTACAACGCGAAAGGGATGACAACAAAAACAAAAGCAAAAGCGTTTCATTTCATATCGTTTTCTTCAGCCTTCTGGCGAAGGCGATCGGTGAAAGCACCTCTGATGTTCCATCCGGCAATCATCCCAATTAACATCCGTATCATCTGCATGTCCCGTCTGTTGAGGGTACTTGCTTCTATCTATCTATCTATCATTATGTCCCTATTGCCTATCTGGCTTGCGTTTCTACTTTCTAGTTTCTACCCCTTGTTCCCCCTTTCCCCCTATCCATGTTCCACCCTACCTATTGCGCTGAGGAGCAGTATATCACAAGCAAACCATCCGGGTTTCAAAGTTCAGACTCAACTCGATTCATGAAAAACATTCGTCTGCAGGGGGAAAAAAAGCACCATACACCTGTCAGTCTGCCATCATCTTTGCTCCAAGCTTTCACCGATGCAAGTGTCGTAAATAATACACATAAAAATAAAAAATTTGATTGCACAATAGCATGCAAGTAAATCTGTAAATGATCAACTCAGGTATTTCATTAAACCGGCTCTATTTTTTTTTATTTCCCATCGAAGTTAGTGTACTAGTGTACCATAGCCACTTGGCTAATATTTCCTCCGACACTTGCGTGTAGAATTGAAGTAATAGATGATAATCCCAAATTGTTGCTAAGACATACGTGAAATCAATATCTGGAATTTAGTTGTATCCTTTACCGACGAATCTTACCTTTTACCTAATATTTTCGATTGGTGAAATAACTTCTTTCTTCTTGAAGAACCATCTACAACGAATAGCCTTATTGTCAATTGACAACTTGGTCAGCTTCTGAGTGTCATTCTTCTCAAGATATTGTATCTCATCATGCATGGCATCCATCCATCTCTTTGAATCACCAGAAGATATAGCCTCTAAATAAGTGGAAAATTTTGCAGTACATTCAATTTCTTAGGCCACATTCAAAGCATAAGCAATAACATCAGCTTCTGCAATCAATCACTTAGGAATTTGAATGTTTCTTTTAGGTCTATCGGCTGCAATAGAACGGTGTGGCAGTTGAAAGACAACAGGAACATCCTGTATGTTTTCCTTGTCGGCTTCTGGTGTAGATCCTGAATCAATAACATGATCCACATGCACACTTTATTTATGCGGCTTCTCAACGGGAACATCAATAGATGGTTTATCACGAAACATAGTTGATTAATAAAAAAATAAATACTTATGCTCATAACCACATTTCTAGTTTTAGGATTCCACAATTTATATCCTTTGACACCAGGTTTGTAACCAAGGGAAATGCACTTAGCGGCTATAGACTCCAATTTACCATTGTTAACATGAGCATAAGTAGGGGTGGGTTCAGAATCCAGGTTGAGAACGGATTGAACCCGTGGGTGTTGCAATAGGGTTCGCTCCATGGGTTCGGTGGCTCCCCTCCTCCCTCGATCCGCCCCGCTGCCAATCCCGCTCCTCAACCGGCTCTCCCAATCTCTTCCTCCCGGATCTCCACCGTTGTTCCCGCTCCTCAACCGGCTCTCCCAATCTCTTCCTCCCGGATCTCCACCGTTGTTCCCCCTCCTCCTCCGACTCTCCGCCGCCGTCGACAACTCCGACCGTCGGAGGCACCACTGTAGGATCAAGGATAACCGACTAGAGGGGGTGAATAGGAGGTTTCTAAAAATTCTAGATCAAATTAAACAATTTAGCAAGATGAACCAAGCAAAGCTATCTATCACAAGATATATGCTACAAAATTAATTACAATAAGTAAAGACAAGAAATAACCACAATGGGACAAAGAGGTTTTTCCCGTGGTATCGAAGATTTGTCGATCTTCACTAGTCCACGTTGAGGAAGCTTGACTCGATCAAGCCAGCTTACAAAATTAAGTCTTTCCTCATAATCACTTGGTTGTTCTTCTTCCTCTCCGGAGTTGGTGAACACCGACCAATCACAACCGGCGTCGGGCCTCTTCACAAACTTCTTGAAGAGATCACCGCGCAACCTCCGCCAAGCCGTCTAGGTGCCGACAAGCACCAAGAGAATAGACCTTGACCTTCGCTTGACGGCAATCAAGAGCCAAAGGATCAACTAGAATACAATACTCTCGGTTTTGCTCACAACCACACAAATTTGTGCAAAGAGAGTAAATGAGGAGTGAGGGGACTGCTCAAAGCTCAAATGTATTGAATAAATGCTCATCAACTTAACCTTGAGCTGGTGGGGGTGCATTTATACCCCTCACAACCAAATATGACCGTTACACAAAGAATCCAGAAAAAATTCAGGTAAATCGGAACTTCCGCCCTTGCATCGAGTGTACTGCAACGGTCATTACAGTGGCATTAAATACTCTGATTATAACCGTTGGATTTATGTGCGGAACTTCCGCCAACTAAAGTTCGGTTCGTCCGATAATCGGAAGATCCGCCCATATCATGGCGGAACTTCCGCACTTACGAAAAATGGCTAAGTCCCCAAAAAGGGTACTCTCTGAAAAAATGATCCGCAAGATTTTCAGAGCAACCGATAATCCGAACTTCCGCTCATATCATGGCGAAACTTTTGCACTTCGAAAAATCGGCTAAGTCCCTAAAACGGGTACTCTCTGGAAAAACGTTTCGCGAATTTTTTGGAAGATCCGCCCAGCGGAAGTTCCGCGGTTATAACGCCGGAACTTCCGATTGTGTACTGAAAAAATGATTTTGATTTTAAAACCAGACCAAGAGAGCATGCATGATCCTAAGTTGATCCAAATGCATAATGAAGTGCTTTCAAGCTACTAGACAAGCTCCCCCTTAATAGTACAATATTTATCCTAAAATCCGGTCTTCCACCATACTCCAAAGACCGGTAAAATTCAAAAGGGGTCCTAGTCTATTTGTACCTTGCCCTCGAGACAAACTCCATCTTCTCGACATTCTTTGACACGCAGCTCCTTGATTTGACTTTGTCATATAGGACTATGCCTTGTAATCACTTCAACAAACATATTAGTCCCATATTCACATAATGTCATTAATTACCAAAACATATTTTTAGGGGCCTAGATGCTTTCAACCACCACCAACACCATAACAAGCACAAGAAGAAGCCGCCACCTTCGCCATTGTCGCTCTCGCTGACACTGAGAACACTGTAGGCTAGAAGCCAACGCGCCATGCCTGCGACAGTGAGCCCCAAGGCTAGCACCAAGGTCGTCGCGGCCAAGAATGACCACCACCATCGCTGCCACTCCAAGAAGGACGCGGTAATAGGGGCATCAACGGTCGCCCCAACGGCCTCCTCGACTTCCTCCTCCTGGGACTGGGAGTAGCTCAAGAGCCTGCTCAGCTGCCGGAGCACCACGGCGACCGCACGCGTGCAAGACCCCGCCGCGCCGTCCTCACTGGTGCGGCTCCGCAGCGGCAGTGCCTCGCTTTGCGCCATCCACGACATGGTCGATACCTCCACCTCTGCCGCGTCGCCGGCCGCCGTCTCCGTCGACCACGACACCGCCCCGCTCACCCGCTCATCCCGCCGCGCGCACCGCGCCGACTCATCCATCGGCGGCTACCCTTCTCCCCTGAGGGGCCTCTCTGGTTGCTATGAGTGCCACGCCATCAAGTCAAGCCCATGTCAAGGTCTATTGCTTAATCACTCTCATTAGCTCGTGATTAGTAGTATGCGCATGGTCTGTGATTATCAAGGGGGTTTTATTAATCTCGTGTTGTTAATTACTAGTAATCAAGTAATCATGTGTTAATTATTTAATTAGGAGGTATCTGAGGTCATTAAAAAAAAGTAGTGTTTTCAAATAGCAAAAATAGTGTGTTAAAAATTTTATGTGTACGTAGGTCTAGGTCTATTTTGTACTAACGAAAAAGAATAAAATTCCAGTTTCAAAATCCTCCCCAGAATAAGACTAACTTGGGCTGGATGGATGAGATGGGTTGGAAATGGGTTGAACCCATATCGAGGAAATTGGGTTAGGTTGGAGTTGCGTATAAGTTGGGTTGTGTTGGGTTTTGGAGGTGGAGCAGTGGGCTAGTCTAGGCCGTGTTGATATACTGTATTGAAGTGGGTTGAGGTGGGCCTCCTCGACTTCCTCCTCCTGAGTGCGAAGCCACGCTCTTCGCCATCCACGATGTGGATGATACCGCCAGCCGTCTCCGTGGACCACGAAACCGCCCCGCTCACCCGCTCGTCCCGCCGCGCGCACCGACTCGTACGAATAAAAACGGTTGCGCAGCATTGCTCCTGTACTTTGCTTCTCCCCCTTTGCCACGCGAGTCCAACCAAGGGAGTAATACCGGTAACTTTGCCTTTGAGGACCAGTACAATTTTTAATGGAAAAAAGCAGCAGCGGCTGCAGCGCCGTGCACTGCTCCGGCGGCTTCAGTTCCTCAGATGGCTCACACAGTACGACGACGAGTCAAAAAGCAAAAGGCTCTTCTTCATACGGTATGCACTCGGCAGACCAGCGGCCATACGGAAGGTACAATCTCACTTTCCAACGGTATATATATATAAAATCTGCACCAACTAACAGCAAACTTCTCAGAATTGAATTGCACGGTACAATAGAAGTGGCTATGTGATGTGAAGCAGAATTACCAAGGGGCAGCAAGTGGTTTCAGTTCATCCTACCAGTAAACAACAGCAAGAGAAACGCCACTGTTCTTCGTAGGCCAGAATCACGAGACGTCAATTCTTCAGAGTCGGAGACAACTTCCATTGTCTGGGGGGTTCAGGACCATCATTTCTCGCCTTTTGTTCTCTCTTGGCTGGCCTGCCTTTTGGTAAGCAATCTCTAGGCACGGACCTTGAGCTGTTTCGCTGATGACAAACGTGGGACGTATAACGAGACTGCTAGATGGTAGCTGCGGTGAAATGTTGTATCCTCTCTGTATGCCTTCAGACAAAAAGAACACTTTAGGTAGATGTATGCATTCACATTTTGGCTTAGAGGAATGTATTCACATTTTAACTTAGAGGAAAGCTAAATTGAGAGGGGTTATTCAACTAAACGTAGCTAAACTAACGTACACTGGTATTGTTGCTGTACATGGAGTATAATATTGCAAGTAGAGAGAACATGCACGCAACTTGGTAATTGCAGATTCTTTCAGGTGTACTAGTATATATACATGTACAACTCTTGCTCGATTTTTCTATTACTTCTGTTTGTTAGCGGGATATAATTAAAAATGGTAGCCATGTTAGTGCAACATAACAAGATGAGTTTGTTTAAACAGAGACCAAAGGATCATCCGGTATTGGTATAACTACAAGCATCCTGTAGTATCACTTTTCAGAGCTGATTTTTACCTGACAAAAATGTTTTCAAAAGTTGCTCGGTGTAGGGTTGCTTCCAAGAACTCGGATCCACGTCATGTGCCAAGTTTCACCGGGCCTAACATTTACCAATCATTGCTCCAGAAGAAGCACAAGATGACATCCAGGTTCTTATACGTGACTGACTGAAAGGTGCAGGCATGACATGCATATCAAAACCTGCCAATGCAGGGAGCTAACCATTTCCCACCTGTAGCATCAGCAAACATAAATAGTAGCCTGATTGCTTGCATGCAGATTGCTACCCACCAGTTATCATCAGATACTGTTGTACATACTCGATCAGCAGGTTAAACACCTGGCTGCTGAATCTGTCCTTTTCATTGCAGGGAAGCAAGTTACACAAAATGCGCAACATTGCTCCATTCTGTGTCTTTGGCTCAATGCAGAATTGCAGATAAGCCATCATCACAAGCTGACTCAAAGCACACAAAATGCTGATGTCTCAGCTGCCACTAAGTTTCAGCTGGCCCCATCTCAGTGTTGCATCATTGGAAGTTAGCAAATAGCCAAGACATGATCATTCATTTCAAGAAAGGAGAACAGAACTGAGGTATCACTGCTAGCCGCCACCAGGTCCCCAAAAATACTGTACAGTACTACAGTGTACAGACAGAAATCCAAGGATTTCCTATGGGTATGTTGAAAGGTATCAGTCAAGACAGTTACAAAAGAATAGTACCTGATACATGCTACCCTCAGGTAAAAAAATATTTACAACTCCGGACTGGCTTGCGCACTTGTGGTTACAATTTTTCTATCTGTAAGTTGAATCATTAAGTTAACATCTCCTACCCTACAAAATATCTGCGAGCTCTATATATGTATGCATATAGCTATTTGTATTTACGTGAGAGCCAGGCGATTTCTGGAAGACCATGAGGAGTTCGAGTCCAGATGGCTTCAACTGAAGCGGCAGTCATCCACTCTGGTACAGATAACTCACAGCTTATAAGTTGGTATACCCCACTGCATTGTGCTGCACAGCTTGAGCTGTCTTTTGACATTTCAAAGTTCATCTGCACTTGTGGGCTGAGGTAGTTCCCAAGCTTCAATATGTTTTCATCTGTCTAACTTGTCTTCTTGAAACGCTTTGTATATGAAATCTTTAAAACGTCTGGAATACTGCCTTGGATCCACTGCTGATATCGATGTTGGGTCATACTGGAAAGACTTGTATGCATGCTCAAGCTTTTTGCTGATATCGTAATCTTGTAGTATGTCTATAATCCCAAAATACAATATAACATCATAATACTCCCTGGTTGGCTCTCCAATGAGCTGCGATTCGCAATCATTCTTCCGAGCAGTGACTTCAGCTCTCGCAGGCATGTTTGCCCCGAGTTTGATTTTAGACCACCTGTTCATTCGCCATATTCATATGAAAATCTCAAAGTAAATAGCGGAACAATAATACAATATAAATCAGAAGGGTATTTTTCATGGTAAATTATTACTTGTCCCATGTGTATCTGTAGCCCTATTTTGATAATTTAGTTGTGTGGTTATTTACTACCCGCTGTTCAGCTAGTTGACAGCACATATAACCATATCCAAGACAGCTGGCAAATATGAATGGAAATGTAGTAGCTGCTGGAGTACTCAGCAAAAATGCCTCAGTGTAGCTAGAAGTCATGGTGGGCATGAACCAACTGGACACATTTTAGATTTTGAATAGGTCACAGAACTACAGAAGAAAAATAATCTTTAATTATTTCATTCCAGTTCTTAAGATTATGTCGATTGAAAAATTAATCATAACAGGTCCTGCTGACTTACAAATTATGAAGGAGCAAGCTGTTTTCATTAGGGTTAAAATGCTGCTTAAAAATAATTACCAAATATCCTCGAACCAAGAAATCAGTGTCAACTTTCAGGCATATATAATATAAATGGTTAAAACCTAGCATTGCCATAGAATATTTGATGATTTGCTGGTAAGCCTACCAATTACGATGCAAGGATCGAGACAGGCAGACATCATAGAAGCACAATTATTCAAACAAAAAAAAAGGTTGCATTCCGGTAACACATAAGTACATGAGAGAACAGATAAGGGTAATTTAAATGTCTGGCTTACCTGTTTGGATCAGCAAGAAACTGATCTGTGTTTCCTCTTGAAAGGCGAGGTGTTGATGCTTTGTTGGTATCACTGTCAGTGGAACCTTCAACCAAACAAAGTACATTGTAAGGTATAAATAACCACTTGATTATACGTTAAAAAATCTGCTAAGGTGTTTTGAGTTTTCCAACTAACCTTCAGTCAGAAGCTTCTCTTTATTATCTATAAAATGTACACCCACCAGGAGACTGTAATCCATAATGTACACCTGCTCAAGGAAATCACAATCCCTGTCCACTTGCCTGCTTCAACAAATTTAACCTCTCTATTAACATTATGGACTAAAAATGCCATGATTTCTAACTAACACTAAACTCAAACATAAAACTAGAATATGAGACAAAATATGGTTGCACCTTCGGAACTCTTGAAACCACTGCTTTTTCAATCTAAATATGAAGTTCAGATCGAGGTCTTTCAGAGTAGTATACTGATCAATCTCAGTGTGTGGCTTGTCAGTTGTACGGCCAAGAGACGAGCCTTTTAGATCAAAACGTCTATGGATAGAATAATCAGAGCAGAATAGATTTCCCATTATGACAAAACGAACCTGAGTAGTAATACAGCAGTAAACAGTCAGGGCACACATTTTGAACATTGGCAAAAATGTATATAACAAAGGTAGTGCTAAGGATGGAGAAGAAATATACAGTCACATTCATCTCTAACCTTCTTCTGATTTGCCCCAGCTAACTTGACACAATGTAGACCAAAAAATTTGGTTATTAGAGTATTCTCAAATGCGCGGACATGATTGTAGTAAGCCGGAAGCATCTTCAGAAGTATCTGTAGTGTAAACGTGTTTCTTGCATTCAGAATAAAACTTCTGGCCTTATTTATAAAGCTTTAAAAGTCTAGAGACAGAAGAAACCACAAAGGACAAACCTTTACTTCTGATTTCTTCATTGTCTTTATCAAGTACCGATCATCATTTGTTAGGTAAAAGAAGCTTCCACTCTTACCAGGAGATGAGAGCTCTCGGAGAGCCTCACTTCCGCAAAGGGATAACATATAGTCAGCAGCATCCACCTTGAACAGCTTGCGCAGTGTCCTACAATTCAATTCACAGAACAAATGATACGCCGATCAGCATGATGACACTAGAGCAAGGGTACAACATATATCTTTATCATGGGAGTGATGACCAACCGGAACACCTGTGGGCAGTAATCCTTCCATCTGAAGTCACAAGAATTGTGAGGAGTAGTATATTTTGAGCCTTCTGGAGGGAACTTTGTCCATACCTTTTCCTTTGGGTTGAAAGCCGACGATTTTAGATCAAGCGTAGTTGGACCTTGCTTGCCGACTGCATGCCTATGTCAACACATCATTGGTAAGGCAAAGATGAATTTAACCGTGGAGAAAAAAAATGAAAGAAAAATGGCTAATATGCTTGCAAGGAGTTTGGTAACAATTTGAGTCATCAATGAAATGTTGTGAGTTGGTGAAAATTCACACAGAAGGGTGAAGCATCTACCTTGTAATTAAAATCAGATTGGCCAACCCAAAAAAAATTGATTTTTAACCATTACTTACATCACCCAAAGCAAACTCTTTAATGATTCACATGTCAATATTTCCTAATTCAAACTTGTAAATTAGCAAAGGTACCAAAGCCAATGTGAATTTCTCCGGAGTTACGCGTTACGTGGTGCCAAAGTAGTAACATGATCAAATCCCACAATTGCGCAACCAAAATGTTCATAATTCACACCCGCCATTGAAGGCAAACGAAAGCACGCACCTGATCCCGAGCTGCAAGTTGAGCATAAGCAAGTAGTTCTTGTGCCCCTTGGCGATGGTCTCCCCCTGCCGTTTCACCTCCCGCGGTGGCACCCACTTGGCGATGTGCGGCACCGGCAACGCCGGCGCCACCCCTCCCCTCGCTGCCGTCGTCCGTCTTGACGCTCCTCCGCGCACCCACCACCTCGTCCGCCAAGGCGGCTCCGTCCACAATGTCACACGTGATGTCCCCGTCCGACTCCCAAATGCAAATCTTGTCGTACTTCCGGTCGCCGCCGGAGCTATTGCTCAGCCCGGACGCCGAGCTCACCCGCCCATTGACCGTCCTGTTCCCCGAATAATTCAGCGACTTCTGCAGCGACGCTGACTCGGTGTTGCCGCGCATGAAGCCCGGCAGGTCCCTCGCGAACACGTCACGGGGATCACGCGCCGTTGGGGACGACGCCGCCGGAGACGGGTAGTACACACCCTTCTGCTGAACAATGCTGGTGGGGCTGTCGCGCGTCCAGTAGCCGACGTAGACACTGCCGTCGTCCCAGCGGAAGATGCCCTGACCGCGCGGGCAGCCGTCCTCCCACCCGCCGTCGTAGCGGTTGCCGTTGGACCAGACCAGCGTGCCGCGGCAGTGGATGAGCCCCGAGCGCCACTGCCCCGTGTACACGGTGCCGTTGCGCCAGATGTAGCGGCCAGTGCCGTCCTGCAGCCCCGCGCGCCACTCGCCGTCGTACTGGTCGCCGTTGGCGTAGCTCTTCTTGCCGTGGCCGTGCTTGAGGTTCATGGACCAGGATCCCCGGTACGTGTCCCCGGCCGCGCCGGTGTACGTGCCGGCGCCGTCCATGAACCCGTCCTTGAACTCGCCCTCGTAGGTGGCGCCCGACGGCCAGGAGAACTTGCCCCGCCCCGTCGCCTTCCCGTGCCGCCACTCACCCTCGTACATGCACCCGTCCGTCCACAGATACTTCCCAGCCCCGTGCGGCGCGCCCCCGCGCCACTGCCCCGTGTAGAAGTCGCCGTTAGGGAGGCCGCGCTCCACGTACCCGTGGTGGTTCTCGGCATCTTCGCCGCCGATGGACGACGACGCCGAGGAGGACGCCGTCTCGGAGTCGTCCGCCGCCGACACCGGGGACACCCGTCGCCTCCCCCCGTGCTGCGGATGCTGCTGCACCTTGCGCACGGTCGCCTCCCACGCCCTGGCGCGGGTGTGCTCGTGCATTGGGCGCGCCCGCCTGTCCCAGCCACAACTTCTTCTTCGCCGACGACGCTCGAGCTCCCTGTCCCGGTTCTTGCTCTGGCGCCCGCTGCTGCGCTTGGCCGTGGATCTAGCACCGCCGGTGGCCGCACGAGCGCTGCCTCCACGGCGGCATTGTTGGATAGAGAGAGAGAGAGAGAGAGAGAGAGAGAGAGCAATGGTAAGAATGGACACACGCAAGCGAGCCAGAAGGAAGGAAAGAAGAAAAGAAACGTGTTTTGGGTCGGGAGGTGGGGGATGAGAGGGAGGAACGGAGGGGGCGGTGGTCTGGTGGAGAAGGAGGTGGAAAGGGTGGGCGTTTATCCCCTTTTTTTTTACTTTTATTTTCTCTTTTATTATCTCTAGAGATCCTATTCAGAATTCTGGGTCACTGAAATCTCGTAGGAATTTCGCGGAAATGTTACGGCAGTTGTCCTGGTTCTTGGCAAATTTTTCTACAATTATCGTGAAATTCCTGCATCCAAACGGGCTCAAAGTCTTTAATTCACTTTTTTTTCCTCTGTTGATTATTTCTAGTGTTTGATTGGAGGATCGATAGTTATTCTGGTTGTTTTTAGTTGTTGGTGTCGGTGTTAGGTTTTTAATTAATGCGTCAAAAGGCTAGAGATTTCGGTTCCAGTGTTGTCTCATCTTAATTAGCACCCGTGCTAACCAACTAATTAATTAATCCTTGGCTTAATTTAGGAGGTGGTGGGCTCCGAGTCTTTCTCTCCTAGGTTGCACAGGAAGGCCAGGTCTTTAACAGCAAGCATCAGGAAATGGCAAGGCTGCACTAATTCTCTTCTCCGTTTACCAGCATTGGCCTCCTTCCTACTTGACTTTTTTACTTTCTAGCCTCCATTTGGTTTTGGTTTGGTTTTGGTTTTGTGTTTGGTGCCTTGTCTCTGCTCCTTGCATACCTGCAGAACCAGCTGCAAATATTCAGCAACCATGCCATGCTATGCACGAATAACACAATACACTAGCTTGGTCCTAATCTTTTGACTTGTATGTCTCACCAGCTGGTTAGTTAAAACAGTACTAATGGCTGGTTTCTAATCTTGCTTTTTATAGCTAATCCAGCACTTGTAAAGCTCAATCTCAGAGGGAGAAAAAAGGTGATCTAATAAAGTGATTTTTTTTAAATAATACATTAAAAAAAGAACTACAAAAAAATTAGCCGATTGAATTGGCGATAGGGAGCTGTCGCCATTAGAGACACTATCGCCCATGTAACAGGGCTTTGTCGCCAATTGAATTGACCATAGGGGACTAAATATTTGAATTTCTCTATCTAGAAGGGCCATATGTCACTAGAGAAGTCACTGTCCTGTCGTCAATTGAATTGGAATTGACGACAGAGGGCGACGGGTCTACTGTCGTGGATTGAAACAGCGATAACTTTCTGTTGTCAATTCTTTTTCGACTATATATTTATGTAATTCTTTTAAAAAAAGTATTGTTAAAAAACTCGTAATAAAGTAGTGGTGGTGGTGGTCAGGAGATAAATTTTTTTATTATTTAATCTATTTGTAAATTATTTTAAAGATAGCATCTTTCTAACTTCATTTTCAATTCTAATCTCTTTGGTCACGCCATGGTCCGTAGCGTGATCAAACTTTGTTGTCATGCCATCGAGCGCGGCGTGACCAAACTGTGTTGTCACGTCACTCTTCTTGGCGCGACAGGACTTAACCCAAAAATGGACACGTCCAAATGGGTCGGTGGCATGACAGCATAGTTTGGTCACGCCATGACCCGTAGCGTGATCAAACTTTGTTGTCATGCCACCGAGCGCGGCGTGACCAACCTGTGTTGTCACACCACTCTTCTTGGCGCGGCAGGACTTAACCCAAAAATAGACACGTCCAAATGGGTCGGTGGCGTGACAGTATAGTTTGGTTATACTGCGGTCGGTAATTTGATTAAACTATGTTGTTATGCTACGGATCATTCTGATATCTGAGTAATGGTATCAGCAATCAGAGTCCAATTAGCTTTTGCAGCGTGATTTTTGGTATGATGTACTCCCTCGAAATTATTTCCATCAAAGATCTCACACAAACTAAGATCATGGCAGTCGTACGTGCGTCCAAATAAGTGGTCAGATCTTGATCCATTTTCTTAAAGGTCCGTCCTTGCCTGCAGGTAGGTCTCACAGCTGTTTCATTTTCTTCTACATTAGTACTTGGCATTTTTCTTCAGGCCGGCCGGTGCAAAACTTGACCAGTTCTCCTGCTGAGCTAATAATGCTACGACTGAACTCTACCTGTTCCTCCCATCCATCCAATGTACAAAGCGACAGGTACATACGTACGGCTAGTGACTGAAAACCAAGGAGGAGGAGGAAGAAGAAGAAGAAGAAATTATGTAGGGCACAGTCAAGTGAGGTCAACAGCATTGTTCTTGCTTGGCTTATACACAAACCGTAAGTGTTGTTCTTCTTCTGTTTCTCCATGGCATTTCTTCATCGTTTTGCTGTTCAGATATACCAACCCAATCTGTCGGTGAGTATAGGTCCAGCTAGTACGTGCTGTTTTATTCTGATCATTGCCCTCCTAAATGACGATACGACGCACTGTGCAAAAACCAAAGGAATAATATATACTAAATAGGTAGGTGCACGTACAGGACGTGTCTGATGGGCAAAATGTACAGGAAAACGACTCATGTACTCGTGCACATCACGAAGTGATCAGAACAAACCAATTGATCTAGATGAGCAAAAAAGAAAAGAAAAGAAGGGGGTTTACATGTTTATCTTTCATATATAAAATAATGCATTGACTGCATTAATTATATATAATGTAGTCAGTCTATCTGTCAAAACAATATGATATATATATATATATTTATCATTCCAATTGAGGATACACTGCGTAACGACCATTTATATAGCTAGAGAAGTGTACACGGCTGTCAGGTCTATAACTTTCTCTTCAAAATAGCTAGAGAAGTTCAAAATTGTATATAAACTGATCGTAATTTACGTGCGTGTTACATGGTTTTCTACTATATATTTTAGGTTTGCTCTAGACATGGTTGGTCTTCGGAGAGTTATAGATAGCAGGTCTAGCTAGCTTTAAAGTGAATCGAATGTCATAGTAAGCTACACAGCAACAACCAATTCCATTAGCAATTTTTATTTATTTTTGGCCACAGCGGGGGTACAATGTGCAGCAATCTACAGGGAAATCACACGGCCCATTCTTGTCTTTATATATAGCAACTGTTTGGAATCTGACATGCACAAACGCTATAAAGAATGTTCTTTTCTTTTTTCTTTCCAAGGATCACACATTTCTCACCAATTAATCTGACATGAACCAATAAAGAGCTAGCCCCAATTTGTATGGAAGAACTAATTGCAGTCAATCTCGGTATCTAATTATGAATAAAAAGGGCCTTGCGATAAAAAGGGAAGAGAATAAAAAGGGGAGATGGATCGGTTGCATCGCATCTCCCATATCTAATCTGGCTAGCTCTGTGACTGTGAGTAGGGCCTTGCGATATAATTAATATCATCCACGATGACTACGTCTAACCGTGTCTAGATAGATAGATAGATAGATAGGGTACTGCCTGCTGCGCCGGCTCTAGTCTTTAGCGTTGCGTGGTGATCGGGAAAAGGAGCAGGAGCAAGGGTGGGTGAGAGCCACGATGACCTTGCACGTGAGTCGCAAATTCTTACCACGAGCATGTACAATAAAGATGTTTAAAAGAAGAAGAAAAAAAACTAACCTTTCTTGTCGCACAAGACAGATAAGGTGTTTATTTTATAGTATCGATATTTAATTAGACGTCAGTGCTTAAGAGATGATTATGTTTGTACTTACATGTAATTAACAGATAATACAATCATCTAACCACTTACAAAAGAGATACTTGCATTGGAGGAAATGATTTTTACATAGGTGCTTGATGACATGGTTATATTCTTTCTTTAAGCGTTCGTATATAAACATCTCGTATTGTACAAGCACTACCGGGAACCGTGAAGGGTGCCTTGTAATGTCCCTATTTTTTTGGGAGTCGTCAAACTCTTCACAACCGTCCATGATGTGCAGTTGCGAAGTAAACAACATCTCAAATAAGCTTTCGAATTACAACAAAAATCAAACCTTTATTACATAAGATTAAGGCTTAACAGCCGGTTTTAACACTGACACGGGCTTCCAAGCCCACAGTTAATATCAATCATTGCAGATCCCCAGCATTTTTCCAAGTTTCCTCTCCAGATGGTTTGCAGATTTGGTAAGAATGAGTACTACTACCGTACTCAACAAGCCATATATAAATCCTAATTAATTACATGCTAGAATTATCAAAGGAATGGTATAGTTTTACCATAACATGCATATGTGGTTGTATTTTATACTTAAAGCATATTAACTTTAAAAAAAGTGAAACAATAATAATTAATAACATCAGATGTTTCTCAACAATTGCAATTACCAACTTAACATCTCAAAAACTCTACTTATGCCTCGTGTATTGTAATCACCCATGAACACAGCTTCCTTAACTGGAAGCACGATGTACTCAAATACCTTTAATTATACCCTGCAGAGTTGCTCAGCTTTACCCACAAGAGACATCATACTCATACTGTCAGACTATAAATACGCAGCGCGTTAGCGTGCGACTGAGCTGAGATAACAAAATCTTTTCACTGCTCAACCTTTCTAACCTTTACCCGGTAGGTTCATAATCCATACAACCCCCGGGAGACCACCGGACAACATTGGAATGCGCACTCCAGTGCTGACGGGACCATGCCGTTGTGTAGATCATAGAGTAGGTCTTCAGGCCCACTCCTGTCCCACCCAATTCCTTCTGCTCTATCACACAAGAGCAGTTGACAACTTGTAGATATTCGATTGGAAAAGCAGTGTACTAAGCCAGTGAGTAACGACCACACCTGTGGTTGAGCGGTTTTCTGTGTCTGTTACTTTGGTATGAGGTTCTTATCCTTACTAGTCTCGAGTGAGAAAATGAACCAACACCAACTTGTGGCTGTTCACCTGCTTGATCTCACCTTTGACTTACTTTTAACACAAGTCTATTATGCTGTCCAACATCCTGATCTCAACCCTCAACTCTCCACCAAAACCATTGGCGAAAGGACAATACTATTTTTTAGGATTTTATAAACATATTTTTGTGATGACAAAGCTAAATATGTAGCTATCATTTTATATGATCTAAACTTGTCAAGGTGAATATGGTCTACAAGAGTAGGTGGGGTTGTATGTAGGGTAATAGGATTATTCTAACCATAATGGCATTCAAAAGTATTATTTCAATATTTAAAGTAATTGGCACAAATACAACAATGAAAGAAATAATATAAATACATGAAATATTGGCTCAAAAATGATCAAAGGAATGCGACTTGCCTCCTTGCACAAAGTCTTCTGTTAGCTTGTCTTACCTGACGTCTTCCGGGGCTTGGTCGTCAAAGTCAGGACCTAGCGTAAAATAAATCTGGCTCGACAAGGAATGAGCTGGGAACAACATGAAAGTAAAGAAATTCAGAAATAAATAAAAAGAAAGGTGGTGCAGGAGGGTAGGAATTTATTTGGTGCTTAATTGGGTTGAACAGAGTTGAGAAATGGATTCACGGGCTCGAAACGGACGACATGGATATAATATGCCAAATTAGGGTTTTGGGGGGGTGAATAGTGTCGGACGATGAATAGCACTAATTTTACTATTTATGGACGGAAATGTGTAGTGAAAAGTATTTAGGGTTACTGTTTCGGTTCGTGAACAGTAAAGACTGTGAACAATATCATCCTTATTGTGTTGCGAACAACGTTTTTTGTTTTACTGTTCATGGGGTTGTGAACGATGTTAGCCTAAATGGGCAAAGCCCAAATGGCCCGGCTCTGTGGTACTGAGCTGCGCTTCGCCGAAAGGCCAAAGCGCTTCGGCTTGCCCGAGCCGGTGGCAGCGGCGTCTCCAGCGAGCTAGGGGCGAGGATGGGGTGGGGGAGGCAACGTGATTGGCAGGCGGAGCACGGACGGTGTTGGGCGGTGCGAGGTGGTGGCATGGGCGGGGTGAGGTAGCGATGTGCGAAAGCGGTGGAAGGCGCTGGTGGTGGTGCGTGGCGCGGGAGCTGGCAGCTGACGGAAGCGGTGCCGAGGGAGATGGCGCCCGGGGAAAAATCAGTTTTCGGCTAAGAGAAACGGAAATGCCGAAAAGGAAAAGCGGGTTGGGAATGAAAACTTCTGAGTTGGGAAAGTTTTTGAATTCAAATCAAAAATAAAAAAAATTGAATTTTGAGGATGTTTCATGCCTGCCATCATTTAGCGCCTAGTCGATCACCGGCTGAAGTCAATCCTCAGCTGGAATGCCCTAGGTAGTCAGTCAGAAGCAGAGCTAGTGGCACCCTAAAGCGGTGTCGCTGGCAGTTGCCACGTCTCTTCATGACTCAGCGTGGATGAATCCCAAGCAAGCAAGGACACGAGTAAAACTCCTCTCGAGACAGACCATGTGTCACAGGGACTCGCACTCGCGCACACACCCCATCGATGGGTTCAGAATTTGGGTGAAGAAAAGGTTGGGGATAGGTCAGTCCAATGTGAACACCTTACCTCATCATTTCTGACTTTTGTCTAAACCAACCAAGCCTGAATGAGTGCCATCGTCACGGTTCATTTCAGATCAAATGGGAAATACATAGTTCAAAAATGCTGGCTCAGCAACTCAAGTTTGTTTCGTTTTTCCCAAGTCTCGCTCGGCCGGTGCAGGAATTATATATATATATATAGCTAGACTAGTAGTAAGTAGTATAGCCTAGATGATCGTTGTCAGGAGCCCTGGAGACGGAGGGGAGCGGTGGGCGCCCACGAACAGAGCTCCCTGCCGCCGACACGCCCTACACCGCGGGCTCCACGCCGCAATCCCCTGCCCCCCTCCCCTCGTCGTCTCTCTCACTGAACATTCCGCCCCGCGCGGACGGACGGACGGACGGCCCACCAATCACCACTGCCCCGCCGGAGAGCGACGTACGCCGTCGTCTTCTTGTCTCGCTGGTCGCTGCTGCTGTTGCGACGTCGTCGTTGCAAACGTACGTTGTGAGCTTAATTACGCGCGCCGGGGCAGTATTACGTCAGTTAGCAGCATGCGTGCAGTTGTCACCTACACCACCTACCATTTTTTTTTTCCTCCTGTGATTTGTGAATGAATGATCCGGATCCGGCGCCGCTAGCTGCGTATGGTATCCGACAACTTGCCAAATGGCAGAACGTTAACCTTGTCAGCTTGCTACGGTTATACAACTGTTACGTCAATCAGGTGATCGAGGATACGAGAAAAGCTGCAGCCTTTTCCGAGATAGCTAGGGCCCTTCACTGGCTAATTACCAAACTCTTTTAACTCCCAACTCCAACCCCGGCCAACTCTTCTTATCCTAATGGAGTAGAAAGCAGCAATTCTTGACGACGCCGTGGTCCTAAGAACGCCATCAAATCATCCTCTTACCCACTACTTTCTTCTTCTTCTCCTCCTCCTGATCCTTTCCAGAGTGGAGAAATCTCTCCGCTTGGGATCAAGATTATCTTCTCTTTCTCTCACCCACCACCCAACTTGTATAGTTATTAGGTAACAATTTTGCATCGTGGTGGCTGGTGGGCCCCAGGGACTGAGCTAATGGCCAACAAAGCACACTAGGCCCATCATCGTAACCAACTTGGCCGGAAAACGATGGGGGTTAGTAGCTTAATCACTCTTTAGCTTGGAGTTAATCACTTGATCGGGTCACTCATGCGTACGTGCATCTCCTTGTGGATGCCATTTGCTCAACCTATCCCCATTAGTGTTGAAAAGACGATTAAGCCGATGTTACACCTCCTTTGGGGATTGAGATCCTCTACAGTAGTATAGTATCAAGAGCAATCTCCACCGTCCAATCGAAAACCGAATGTTTAGATCAATCGATCGCTCCAGTGTTTTGTTGTGTTTTGCTAAAGTGGTTTCGCTGCAGTAAAATGGCTAGGTTATTTTTCCCGTGGTTGCTACGGTGTATGTTGCGGTACTACAGCAACATGCTGTTCACCCTCTCTCAAATCACTGTTCATCCAGATCCCCTCGTTAGTTGTTTGCTCTTGTGTGAGCCGGCCCACTTGTTAGGATTTTGCTGGGCCCAGCTGACATCCTCCCTACTCCTGCCTAGCTTCCAACCTATATGGCATGCGGTGCGTCCTAAAAGTGCAGCACTAGAAACATGGGAGAGAAAATTGTTGTGATAGTTAGTTCAACCCCCCCCCCCCCCTTCTGATGGCATGGTTACGGTTACCAACGCTGTGTAACTTTGCTTTGCCATATAAACATCTCAATCTTGTACTTCCCCCTCAATCGTTTACTGTCATCTGTTTAATTCCGTCAGAATCGAAACATGCTGCATCTAATTTCTGAATAACGACGACTTTTATTTTCATTGTTCAGATACACTTGTATACAATTGACCATGCATATAATATCCATGTCATTTCATTGGGTGACAGTATCGTGCGGTGGCAATCCCGGCTTGTAAATGTCAAAATTAGCCCGATAATTAAGCGAATAATGTAGGAGTGCAAGATAGACAGACAGGCACAGGCACAGGCACAGAGACTTTGCCTCCTGGTCTATCTAGTAAATATTAACAAGCAATATTATCTCCAATTACTTTAATATAATATAGGAACTTGATAGCCGTTGGTTATGGATCCCACGTACACAGTGAACAACAGGCCGGCAAGACTAGGACACAATCCAATTCCTACCACAAACAAAATGACCACCCGACACGAATGTTGTTTCTCACCAACCTTCTTGCTCAAGCCAAACCCTCATGTGTCGCCGCATCCTGCCAAGTTCTAGACTGGACTTGTTGGAAACTGGTGAAACTTTTGGGTTTTTGCAATGTTTTCGCATGGACTGATCATAATTTTTGGGATCAGAGACTTGGTGGCGGTGGCAGTAGCACTGGTCTTATTGTTGCGTTTCATGCGCCGACCATATTTAGTTAAGAGCTCTACCACGGAATGCTTCACTGTTTAATCCGTCCATGTTCTGGTGCAGACAAGTACAGAGAGCTTGCTTCAGAGGAGGAAGAAAGGAAGAATTGAAATAATGGCTGTCTCCTTCACTGTTGGAGGATGAGGTGTTTCAACGGATGATGCTGTAAAGGGCATCCACGATGTGATGTGCCCCAAGAACGGGCCCTAAGGAGGAGAGAGAGAGAGAGAGGGAGCACTTAAGAGTCGGAACCAATACATTGTTGCTATTGGCACTAGGCGAACGAAATCTTGGGGTCGACCTCAAAGCTGGAGGGAAGCTTGGTTCAATCGAACAATAAATAAAAATAAACCATGCGTCCACCTGCCGGATGTTGATGGTGTGAAGGAGATGATGCAATGCCCTCAGTCTCACCTTAATACCCACATGGTTACTATACATTACAGCATACTGCACTAAGCCAAGTTAGCCCACCTTTTTTTTAGATCAAAGAGCAATTCTCTTCATTAATCATGCAGGCTACAATCATGTTGCAAACAATGCAACAAGAAAGCTGTTGACTGAGAGGACCGGTTACGGTAGGTCCTATCATCTTTCGCTACAAGCTCCTAGCCGTGACGCCGACCTAGAGATTGGAAGCGACGCGTCATCATGGTTCATCGAACAAAATCGGAGAGAGCGACCTAAACACTTGACCTGGAGAGTGGTGAGTTGTGGCTATCGGAAATAACCCGCTGAAAATGCCTCGCTTCTTTCTCAGGGGAGAAAGGACCCTGCAGCCATGTACAGGCGTTACCTGAACTGAACTGGGCAAAGGGAGAAGAAAGAGAGAGACTACGTAATGTGCAAGATCTAGCCCTTTTTTTAGAGTACAAATCCCACCCACACACACCACAATCCACACAGGTGTATCTTTAATACACATCTAATCTAGAGAGAGGATTAGATCCAAAACAGGCAGATCATCATGTACAGCATTTCGCCTCATGGATCATCCTGAGTCCTTGCCTGTCTGCCTCCACAGAGGCCCAAGCTACAATTCGGAGACATGGCCCAAATGACCAGCTGAATCGCGTGAATTGGAGCAACATCCAATCACCATACGGCTGCTCACGGTTGCAACTGCTGTCAATCAAGCAAACAACACTCATTTGTGGGCACAAGCAGACATAGTATAATCACAATCACAAATGCAAATTCCTGTCCACTAGAACAAAGGTAGTCTAGGAGGCCTCTCCAGCCGGACTCTTACAACATTATACAAGACTAGATTCGCATGTCTGCGGTTTCATGTCCTTGACACAAACAGGCGACCGCCGACGCAGATGCTAATTAACTCATGGCTCAAGTTCTCCTATTGTCCCAGATACTGGCATATCACTATCGTAATTCGTAAGCGGCATAGACAGCAAGAAACAGTACCAGCTAAAGATAAGAACAAAGGTGCATGTCATCCATCGCTCAAGGAGAATTATCAAGTTCGTTTAGGAGACAGTAACGCCATCGAGCTCTGCCTGCCTGAGCTACCGCTGCACCGATCACCTCCATCTTGCCTTTGGTCACTGCTTCATCCACAGGGGTTTTCTCATGGCTGCAGAATACCTAATCATGCCTTGAAAAACACTGTCATCACTCGCGAAAATCAAATACAGGGTCCTGGAAAATGAATTTCGGTAATCAAAACTGTCGCTTGTTGGGATTGAGTCATTTAGATTAAACATACCTGTTAAGTGCACTAACACTGCCCCAGCACATATCAAAGCCATGATTACCTGGGTAGTTCATTGTCAGAGGCACCAGCCGGTATCATTAAGTATTACAACAACAACAAAAAAGACATTGACTCTGTAGGACAGCAAATCAACTAAATTACCTCCATATGTCCATTTAGTCTTTTTTTTTAAGCGAAATACCCCCTACCACTTTCAAAATGCACAGACGGTGGCCTACTGCGCATCCACGGTCACCTGCCGCGCGATGGGGATGTGGTAGGCCCCCTGTTGTGCATTTTTAAGCGCCACAGGGGTGCTATTTTTGCCGATTTATTCACAGAGGTCTCTCATTGGTATTTCAGTTTAAAATTATTAGAATTGAGCTTATATATGTAAAGGCTTATTCATTTCTAAAATTCCAAATCATACATGGTTAGTCCCATATTGCCTGGTCAAGTGGTGGGAGAGCAATTTATAAGGTGGAGTCCTCACCATCCCTTAAATTATGTAACACATGATATGAGAAGGACTATAGCTAAAATCACACATATGCACGTACGCACACGCGCGCATATATTCGTGTTGGACCGAAACGGCGACTAGAAGGGGGTGAATAGGAGTAAGATATCTTTTTCACCTTGATCGGATTCAACATATTTTTCACTCCAATAACAATGAGAGCTATGAAGATCAAAGTACAAACTCCATAGCTGGACCGATCCGAGTTCTGGCCATAGGCCAGCTACCCTCTGTCCAAAACTATTTCGCGACTAGTGCCATAAAGGCATAAACCCAAAAAAAAATCCAAATTTTTATTTGCCCCATTCCTTCCATACAATGACGCAGTGTGTGGTTCAATTTTCTGGATTTTACACTGAACTGGGTGCATGTCTCTTGTTCACTCTTCGCACCCAACCAGTGCCAGCAAGATGTCCTGGTAGCCGAAGGAGGTGTCATCGACGACGTCGCGAGTGACAGTGGTCTTGTACCTGATCTTGTACTCTTCTTTGATCTGTTTCATGTCGATTTCCGCTCGCGACACGATTACCCTGGTAAGCATGTCCTCGTACGTTCCCAATCCTAAGACCGAATGCCTGATGACCTGATCAGAAGATGTGCAGAATATCAGTAATATTGACGACAAGGATGGCCTGACGATGTTCCTATTTATCTGTTACTAATTTGCGTTGCACATTACCTCTGCAAAGTGCTTTTCAGGTGATGTTATGCACCAGACGGCACTCTTCAGCATCTTGGCAAACTGGCTGCTGCAATGGCTGTTGATGTCCTGAAAGAACAAGCATGAACATACAAAGAACCATTCAGCATCTTGACAGACTGGCTGCTGCAATGCAGTGGGCAATGACTATCGAGTATTGACGTCGGATTTTCGTCAGGAGATTTTTTTTTGGGGGAAGGGGGTTCATTTTTTTTAATATATGAACTAATATATGCCTGTCTGGCTCATGGATGTCTCATCGTACCTCAACGATTTCTGTCCCATGATCTTGCTTGTATTGCTCAAACGTCGCTCTGAGCTGAGACTTGCTCCGGGTACTGACGATCCGGGTGACTTCATGTCTGTACAATTGCTTCTTTCTGATGGCTTCTGAGAACTGAGTGGCCTCCAGCTTCACAACATCCATGTCAACGTACTCTCCCGCGTAGCGGTAGGAGCTCACAAGGCTCACCAACATCTGCACAAGGCAGAAGATAGCAAAACCTCATAATTAGTGAACATGCCTAACGGGAGAAAGTGGCATGGGATTTCTGATAGTCAGGCTGCATCAAGAATATTTTCTAAAAATTGCAGTGTCCGACCTTCTTCAGAGGTTCTTGGAATGCAGAAGAAGCTGCGACATCTTCTTCAATGGAGCAGCCGAAGAGGGAACGGTAAATGCGCCTGACGGCCATGAGATGATCCGGAGTGGAAGCGCATGATACTTCGATCAGCACCGAGATGTAGTTGTCATCTCTCTTCTTCAGCGCTTCGTGCACTAGATTTGCGTCTCTCTCTGCCGGATCCATTGTCCACAATATCATGGCTCTCTGGACCAAGAAAAGAAGACAGGATTACCACTTGATGAACCAGGGAAACTTCTTTAATTATATGAAAATAGAAAACTGCGAGTACCCAGAAATCGACGGAGATGAGGCAATGGCGGGAGAGCTTGTAGCGGAAGCAGTTGAGAAGGGACTCCCTGTAGAGGAAGGCGTAGGCGCGGCGTATCGCCGCTCGCTGCGCCGCCGTTCTCCGGCCCAGTATCCGGATCAAAGCATCCTTGTCCGCTCGCCATCCTGCGCTCGCAGATCGAGATCACCATGCAGGTCAGTCGCAGCAAGCAATGCATGCAATATATGTAACAACGAGAAACAAAGGGACCGGAGCTTTTTCATGGCTACTGTAGCTGCGAGCAAGCAAAGCATTGCCTTGGAGTGCCTTCCTAAGGCTCTCGGCGTCGTCGGTGGCGGACGGCAGGGGGCTCGGAACGGCAACGGTGGACATGATCTCGGCTCTACCTTTGAACGGCGAACAAGGAGGGTTATAACCACTCTAAGACTTCCTTAGGCATTAAGCGTTCTTACACAATTTCGTTTAACAACTCATTAGCACCACCAACAAATCTAGCCGTGATCTGCATTTATCATTGTTTTTGCCAAGCTCTCGCAAAGTTTCATAAAGAAGTTGTCGCGTCTTTTCTCACGAGGATCATAAACAAGTACTCGTACGTACGTGTATGATCTGGTTAGTAAAGCAATAGCAGAAATACTAATATACAGAGCACGATTATCACAGTCCAAAACGATGGCGTTGTACGAGCATAGGAAAATACTATTTCTTAAGCAGAGATAGACAATAATTGGGTCACTACAAATTCCAGTGGAGAATATCAACATGGGGGATTCTTTTCATTTTTTCTGTCGCGTTTCATCAATCCTGTCACCGGCAAGGAATGATAAACAGTTCGGCCATTTTGTCATAATGGGCCGGTCTGGGTTACATTTTGGGCCAGGCCTATGTAGTTTGCGTCCGGGCCGAAAAAGAGAGACGCGAAGGGAATTATTTTTTTCAAAATAAATCAGATTTTAATCATTTTACACAAATAAACCATAACTTATTTTTTCAACAGAGATAATCCACAATCATCGAGCCATCAGCGGCTAGGTCCGGTCACTCGGTGACCTAGCGATTAGCTGACATGGGAGGCCTAGTCGCCCAACGAAAATGCAACTAAGGCCTTAGTCTACCACATGTATCAGTCGTGAGCTTATGGCGCAACCAATGCCCATGCCATGCACAAATCGCTGGGCCAGAATGCGACTAAGACTAGTTGTAGATCAGGCCAACGATTGAGCCCAAACGCATTCTGGTCCAACGACAGTATGCTAATTTTTTAAAATAAATAATTTAAATAAACTTATATTAAATTTTGAAAAAATAAATTGTTGGAGTAATTGTTTGTAAATAATTGCTAGTGGTAAAAAAAAATGGAGTTTGCTGAATAAAATTGTTTGTAAATAAATCGTGTGTTAATCGTTTTTGTGTGCATGAACATCTTTTAAGTTTTTACACAAAGAACTCAAAATTTGACAAAATATTTTGTAAGATTCGGTTCGAGCGAGACGATAATGGAGCAACGAAGATAAGACTGCAATCCCGACATAACACTTGACCATGGAGATCTGAATTACATGGCATGTAGGATATGGTTAGATGTGTATGTTTGTCTAGCTATTCCTAAGGTACAAATGACTATATGCATGAACTTTCGACCCAAACTACAACTATGATACAAACACGTCATTTGGAAAGAAAAATATACACTTGATAGGTGAAAATCAACTCAGGCTTGCGGACATACGTCCTACTCCCCCTTGCAGGCATGAGTCCCCCAGTACTCGACTATAATGTCTTTTCACACGTCTGTCATCGTCTAGAATAATCTTTGGTGCAACAGGGGCATCAGAGAACATCGGTGTCTTTCCTTTGTCTTCCCCGCTCCGGTTGAGGGAGGTTTCCACTGAGTAAATACTCTGGGGTCAACTCAAGTTCAACATGTATTTTTGCCGAATGAATATCTTGTCGTACTTCTCCGGATGTCGATCCATTAAAAGAAGTAGTAACGCTCTGATGACTACCATGCATGGATAAAGTCAATGATATTTAAAATGCAACATGAAACACAACGGACTCGCCGCAAAAGAACAAGTATACAAAGATGTGCCGAGCCAAGCCGAGGGCAGAATCTCCTCCCTCTCTGTTCTCCCTTCTTCTCATCTCCTTTCGTCTTCTTTGCCTTCGGCGCTCCTCCCTTGCCCTTTTTATGTCGCGCAAGCGGATTCAGAAATTATATATATAGTCCTCAGTCGCACCACGCTCTCGCGACTGGTGTCACAGGTTTGCTAGTCGCGCGACGGAGGCGTGACTGGTGTCAGGAGCCTTCCAATCGCGCCACTAAAAACGACTGCGCGATGTGGCTCAACGTTGTCCTCTTGTCGCGCGATTGAGTATCCACGAGCCTTAGTAATGCGATGAGTCTGCGATTGTGGGCCGATTAGGCTCAAATCGTTGGTCAACTGAGCGATTGGGTCTAGTCGCTCGGTAGACCAATGATCGAGAGTTATTTCTGTTAAAAGAAAAGTAGTGGTTTATTTGTAGACAATTATTTTTTTTTAAAAAAAACGAGGATGCGGCGGTGTGCCCGCCTGGCGTGGACAGGCCCAAACCAGCCGTAGGAGCACAAGTGCGTCACCTGACAGGTGGGGCCCACGGAAAATGGTGGGGAAAAAAATCAGGGTTATGTGAGATACTGAGATATCACCGTGCTCTTGCCGACCTTGGGCGCCTACCGGCCTACCGCTCCTCGCCGGCACCGCATGCCGTAGGGGAGCAGTGGATTTGGAGAGATGGCGAAGCGGCGGCGCGTGGCGGAGTATGCGCTGGGTTCGCCGGTGAACAGCCTGGACGACGGCTGCCTCATGCATATATTCAGCTTCCTCAGCCCACTCCCAGGTTCGATTCGCTCCCCTCCCTTGCTCGCCCAACCTTATCAAGAGAAATAACTGAGGCGAATCTGTAGACGTTGCGAACGCTTAATCGAATTAGCTATGGGATTGGTTGAGGATTTGGGGCGAAGGGGATGGAGAATGGGCCAAATTGGATTTTGACCTGCTTTTGTGGGTAGCAAGATTGGATTTTGGGAAAGATTTGTTGTATTGGGTATTGAATTCATGCAGCCGGGTTGCAAAACTAGTGCCTTTGGGGAAGACTTATTGGACAGATGCTTGTGTGTACTGCAAGGGGTGGATGGAAATAGGATGGTTCGATATTGTTAGTATTTCCTTAAATTGATGTCGGATTGTGCTACTGTTTGGGTGCAGTGATGTAATTGCAATGCGGTTTTGGCTCATATATGAATTGTCACTAAGTAACTTCGATAGGGAAGGATTGTCTCAAAATCAGATCTTGGGTGGGTTGGGGCTTGGGTGCGCTGTGTTTGCTTAAGTGGTTGTCAAATTATAATGCCATGGTTTGATTACGTTCGATGTTTCACTGTGAAATTGTAGAAATTAGTACCATATTGGTCCAGCCGATGTGTTGTTACTTGTTACTTGGAGGGAACTGATTGTTGACCCCCTTTTTTTTTGCATCGCAGCTGCATTTTGGATCAATGTTCACTTTGTTTGTTTGTCTACTGGTTGAGCTGACAATGCCTGTGCTGTGCAAATATCCGGATATCAAGGAACTTTTTGTTAGGCTGATTGTGTCGAGCAGGATCAGAATTGGATTTTGATGTGCCTGATTGCATCATGACTGCATTTCTGATATGTCATTTTCGCATCCCCATTGGTTAAACCGGGCAACAAGTTTATGCCCTTGTTATGCAGTGTGAATGTGTAGACATTGAGTGGTCTCAGTTTTGACAGGTCTTATTCCATCGAAATTACATGTTAGATATTGTTTTCACATGTCCATTGGTTTATTAGTGGTTCTATGAAAACAAATAATTTTATTGTATATTGCCCTTAGTGGAAATTGGTAGAGTTTGAGTGATATTCCATTTTATGATTTTGGACAATTTATCTCGATCATATTTCTACCTTCTAGAGATAATCAAACCTCTAACTCACTGCTGACGTGCTGAATTGTGTGACTGCAATAATTTTTGTCTAATATTGTGTTACAGCTGATGTACTTTAAAGTGAGCTTTTTTTAGCATTTCATTTTTGAACCTGCAGATAGGTATAACACCGCCCTCGTTTGCCACAGATGGCACTTCCTTGCATGCCATCCTCGGCTATGGTTGCGTGTTGAGAGGCCAATCAGAGATGTAATAGAGCCTGGAGTTTATCCAAATCTTGAGGCTGCCGTTTCTGCTGCTAGGTTTGTTGTCTCTCTCTAATTTTTCACTGTGGAATAGAGGATGATATGGATGACCTTTCTTTGCTTTGTTGAAGGCCTGGTGACACTATTCTAATTGCTGCTGGTGGTACCCATGTTGCATGTAACATCCAAATAAAGAAGCCTCTTTGCATTGTAAGCTTTGCCATCCACTCTCCTTATTGTCCTCAGTAGAAATTTGCGCTGGTGAAATGTTTGCTGCATTCTGCACTATTTTTTTTTTGTAGTTGATGCAACTGTGACCTTATGTTTGTCATTTACTATTCCTTCAGATTGGTGGGGGTGAGGTTCCTGATGACACTGTATTAACATGTTCGCGTGGCTCCGACAAGTATGCTCCTTTCTTCTGTGGCAATGTTTTCCGTGCTTTCTACTGTTTCTGCTGGGCTGCTGCTGCTGCTGCCCGGTCATTATATGTTGTCATTATTGTGGTCCATTTTTTCAAGACTGGTGTTATCCTGCCATGGTTGATAATTTTACTGCAATTTTTTAGTGAAATTTCCCGTTCACTGCACCTTAAGAAACCAGATTATGAGGCTTTCTGTCAATTTTACATTACCCAGCATGAAGGCTAGGTTCCTCTATGCCAAGTTCTGCGACTTTCAGTGCAGCTGACGGCAGTTATAAATCAATGGTTTATGTGGTGTAGCAGTGGTGGAAAGGAAAAGTTTTCCTGATATACTTGCGTTAAGGTTGTTCTAAAACCAACAATATTGAAATGGTGGCAAGGAATTAGACCTGCCAGGTATAAAGGGATTTATAGTTTATAGCTCTGTGGTTTTTGCCAGTAAACTAAGGTGGTACCTAAGTTTAGTTTGCTTGGCAAAGTAGTGACTTTGCAAACTGGTATATGTTCCCTATTTATCTTGCCACCCCCCACCTCCCTCATTTGTCTCATTCTTGTGTCTTTTTGCACTAACCTATCTAAGCAGTGCACTGGAGTTCCTTTCGACATGCAAGATTGCGAATCTGACTATACGGGCGGAGCTTGGATGCTGCTTACTCCACCGAAGTGGTAGATTAACTATTGAAGAGTGTTTGCTACAGTGTGAGCAAAACCCTCTGGACTATCTGTCCTTCCCAATAACCAGCACGGCGATTGAGTATAATGCATTCTCATCACTCAAGGAGCAAGGACATGGTGTAACTGTTGTTCGCACCCGGATTGAAGGGGGTGCAAAGGCTGTCAGGACCAACGGAACTCTGGCACTGCAGCGCGTGCGGGCCATCTATTCCCGCAGCTCTGTTTTCTTCTGGTTCGAAGTGGGAGAAAAGTAGACATCCCTGTAAACTCGCAATAAGCTCCTGCAACTGTATCACGCTATTGTTTGGTAAACTCTTACATGTCTGTCTCCTGTTTGTTGTAACTTGTAACTTATGATAAATGCTTGGTATTTAAAACAAGGGACATGTTGCTCTTTAGAAGTCAACTGTGAAAAGTTTAGTAGACTGCATAAATTTAGCTGAGTTGTCACTGATCAGAATTTCCCAAGTTCTTTGGATCGGCAGCTCAGGTTATTGATTGGCCGTTTGTAACGATCTTCATGCCCTAGCCATTGGATGTGGTTAATTTGAACAAAGGACAAAATGTGCACCTTTTTCACTTTGCCCTGTTAATTATACTTCTACCTTCTTTTTTGTAAGATTGTTGTTTTTTATTTTGTGTAAGTAAGCAATCAGGTATTGGATGTACTTAAAATGCTAGTTGCAAGTTGAATTGAGTTTTTGTAGCTGTTAGGCTAATATTTTTTTGGATCTTGGACCTGAGGTTATACACTGAAGAGGGGGAGAGGCTAAAGAAAAGATTTGTAGACTCGGACCAAGTTCAGGGTTCGAGTCCAGTGCAAGAAAAAAAAAATCCTAGATGGCCCACCTGTCTGTTTCTATATCGTTGTCACTCAGGAGCTGGGACCCCAACGCCTCCCCTTCACTGCCGGCTGGTCGCCGCCGCCTCCACCCATCGCGGCTGGTCGTCGACACTGCCGCCTCCGTCGTCCCATCGCCCGCGGTGGTCCCATCGCCCGCGGTGACCGGAGGTGGCGGGGTCAGAGCCTCAGCGGGGGGGCGTGGTGTGTAGGGCGGCAACGACAGTTTGGGTTTGGTGAAGCGACATACGAGGCGGAGTTGTAATCAAGTGGGAGAAATCGGTAGAGGAGGTAGAGAGGGTTAGGTAGGAATCGTCGGCAGCAAGGGAAATGGCCGGAGGCGATGCTGTTTTGACCGAAAAGAGGCGGGACGAGAAGAAAGAGAGAACGAGCGGTGGTGGAGTCGACAATTTCATCGTTTTTCTTTCTTTCTTTATTATGTGGTGCAACCCAGATTTTTTGAGATGGGAGACCAAGCACAAGAGCAAAATATGGAAAACTAAAAACTTAGACCCCTCACATTGTTCATACTCTTAGGGTATATACAATGAGTCGCTGTCTGTAGCAACTTTTTAAGTTACATATAGACATCACTAAAGAAAAATCATATAATGTGTTACGATGATATAGTCGGTTATAGGATTGTAGATAAAATACAATTTGTTAATATTTTTCTTAGTTCTGGTGATACAGCCGGCTACAGAATTATAAGCAACATATTTTTACATCTTTATTCTCTTTCATCTATATCAATTTAAATTTTACATAGCAGATACAATGTGTTATTCTCTTTCTGCAGTGTATCCGAGGATGTGATATTGCAGATGTGATGTTTGAGGTAATTCACTGTTGTTTCTTGGAAAAACTAGATTAGCAAACAGGCTTTTTTTAATGTCTGAAGTAGTGGCGATTTAAGACATGTTCAGTCATTACTGTTCAGTATAAATGCATAATTACTTTGTAATTAATTACACAACGATCGATGTCCTTTTCTTGGTACGAGAGAGTGCGTTATGGTACTTGCGTACAACAGGTAAAAGAAATGCCCGAAAGCTGGTATACTGTGCACTGTAGTGGTAAGTGGTAACCAGACTAGTATGAGTGAAAGAAGGCAGTCGTGTGCCCGTTGGAACAAATTTTAAATAAAATATAACAAATTTTAAACAAATTATAATATAAAGTATAAACTTAGAAAATCAATATGGATAATTATAGATAATTATCCGTACACATGAAAGTTTCATATATATTTTGCATCCGATTAACAAACTACATAGAATCTTATCACAAACCATAAATATATTTAATATAATTATCTACAGAAGATCCTTCAAATATATTATACATGCGTGTACATATTTATCAACAAAAGATTTCATAACTCAAAAGAAGGTAAATGACAGACTCATCATTACCACTGAGTCCTTTTATAATAGTAAAAGAAGGAAGAGTGTGGGTTGGTATCGATACCACACACCGGAGCAAATTATACTACCTATACCAAGCAAGGTACGATGTCGAGCAAAAAAAACTCACATACACCCACCAATTAGTGCGTCAGTGTAGGCCGAGCTCTGGAGAAGGCTCACTCATAGCTTCCTTTCTTTTGAAACACACGCACACTAAATCTCTTAGAAGAACACAAGTTTTTTTGGTGCCCAGTCGCAACTAATAATATCATTACTACAATTTCGATGATTGCCCATTGTCAGTTGCATACTAACTATCCTCCTAATCAAACATTACAGCGTGAGCACTAGATCATGGGCCCAATGGTCGGTCCCTCACATCTAACAGAGAGGTCTCTCTCGCCTCCAGATCTTGGAGGGGAGAGGCGGTGGAGGCGAATACGGATCCTTCATGGCTGTCGCCCACCGTGGATGCTCTTAGGCCACACCGTGGATGCTCTTAGGCCGGCAGGCTCAAAGGGAGGAGACGGACGCGGAATCGACAGTCCGGTGGGAAGATGTGAAGGGGGGGGGGGGGATATGAGATGTGGGTTTCATTTTTTATTATGTGGTAAGACCTATCCTAAAGACAGATGAAGGTACTAAATATTGGAGGTGTGGGTACTAAATATCGGAGAGAGAAAGATAAAGTTAGCTTATGTGATATGATAATTTTTAGCGCCAGTGGAGACATCTCACACCGTGGATGCTCTTAGGCCACAGGACCGATAACCATTTTCATGGGTAAAATATCTAGCTCAATTGCTCAAAAGCAGTTCAACTTCATTCCTCTGTGCTTCTCGCTTGTTTATAGTAGTAACTTGTTTGATTCAAGTTGCCTTTTCCTTTTTCTATTGTTTCACTCTCTGGATGAGCACTCTGCTAAAGCTGGATCTTTGTTTTTTCGCAAGTGCCAAAGCTGATTCCCGTACCTTAAAGAAAAAATTTGATCAGCAATATTGCATAAATGTACAAATTAAAAAATAACATCTAAGATGAAAATGATAGATGGATCGTAGAATCACATATCAATAACACACTTATATTATTTTCTAACTCGTGAGATTTTTATAGCGAAGTTGAGCAAATTGCCCCTACCTTAGAATGAAAAACTGACTCCCACAATTTCACTGTATTTTTTTAAGCGAGACTCTGAGCTTCATGTGTTTGTGATCAAATCCTCGACGCGCGCGCACGCACACACGATGTCTGTTTCGTACGCTTGGGAGTATATACTCTAACATTTAATATACCACTTAAACGAGTATATTATACTTCTTTACCACTTTTCAGTATACTTAAATACCATTACGACTTGATTGAAAAAATTCCATTAGAGTCCTTTATTTCTTTATATATACCATTTTTCATATATAAAAGAAGTATATACACAAATTTTGTTTTAAAAGTAGACTTAATGAAATTTTCCATGGACCTCACTTTGCAGTTTCTTATAGTCATTATTGGAGTATGCTCAAATTGATAAACAAGTATCATAATACGATTTACGTGGTATATGAGAAGTGAGAGTACGTCCTCCCAGGAGTACCATACCATTTTCACACACACACACCATATGCACAAACCAAAGAAACACTAAATATATAAAAAATACTTAATAACAAATAACAATACATATCCTTATTAAATGACACACCACAACCACTTAGCCTCTTCCGAAAACATTTAAGTAGGTGTAGAGAGTAAAAAATTACAAAAATTACATTGTAGATTACTTTGATGGAAAGATATAGTAAAACAAATACTCCAAAGATCATGGACAAATAGAAGGAGTAAAACACAAAATTCAGAAAGTAATGCCAGTAGAACAAATGAAAGAGATCTAGCTAATATATGCTGTCCAAAAAAAAATGAAGCAACAAAAATACCAGCACATGGGCATGCATGGTTTTTTTTATATCCTTTTTGGGTGTGTTTGGTTGCCCGCATGGACTTAGTTCGCACCACTGGATGCAACGTTTTGGTTGTTTGGTTGTCTGCATGCTACGTCAGGCCAGGCTCAACTCATACAAAGTTCTCTCCCAGGCCTGGTCCGAGGGAAACGCAGAGAACAACCTTCACTGCTGAGCCTGGCTAAGCGGATGTAGTGCGCGCTGCTCTGAGGCACTGACGATGCACCCGCGCTCCCATGACCTAGTGTTAGCATTACCACTGCCCGCCCTCACTCCATGTGTTAGTGTTCCTCGTCCTTGCTGCTCTCCCTCACTTCGGTGGAGCTCGTCGGATCAACCTTGCTCTCGCCTCCCCTCACCGCTCGCTCCTCTTCCTCCTCTTGCCTTCCTCGTCATCTTCTCTGCTGTATTCCTCTCCCCAAAGATCGATTTGAGCCCATGACCGCACCGCGCTTGTGCGCACCTCGCCATTCCCGTCAATCTGATGAGCTCCGCCCACTCCCTTGTGTGTCACGCTGTGTTCCCAACCGCCAAGATCAAACCCCCACCAATTTTGGTTTTTGTCCACGGGAGCTCGCGCCACAATCTTCTTCTCCAACTCCGGCCCAAAACCACCTCCACTACCGATGTCCTCTCCCTGGTGAGCCATTCCGCGAGTACTCTCTACTGGAGCATTGCCTCACCTCCCTCTTCCTCCCCCACCACCCGCTTCGGCTCCCCCTCCCCGCAGTGCCACCGCCACTACAAACTCACCGCACCACCTCGGGCTCACGCCGCTGGCCTTCCTCGGCCGCTCCCCGCCTCTACCAACCGACCACCATCGTCCACCTATGGCCGCAACACAACCTCCAATGGGCCTACCTCCCGCTGGGCATTCCATTTTCGCCTTCACCGACCATTGCCGTTGCCGGCGCCGAGCCCGCCGCCGTGCCTCGCTTGCCCTCCCTTGTTCTCTTATGTTATGTGCTCTCTTTCTCTGTTAGATGTGAGGGACCGACCATTGGGCCCACGGTCTAGTGCTCACGCTGTAATGTTTGATTAGGAGGATTGTTAATATGCAACTGACAATGGGCAATCATCGAAATTGTAGAAATGATATTGCTAGTGTTTAGATAATAGCATTTCTGTAATTTTGCAATACATCATTTGAATCAAATATACAATAAAGTGGTAATTAATTAAGGAATTCCTTATCAAATTGAAGCCTTATGCCAATTAGTAATTAATTGAAATATATCATTTGAATCAAGTTAGTTAGCATGATAATTAGTTAAAGGGGGGGGGGGGTTGATTATTTATCACAACAAAATATGTGCATTTGATGATTTGCCACTCCATGTCTCACTAACACGTGGCCTTAGGACCCACATGTTAGTGAAATATGGAGTGGAAAATCATCGATTGCACATATTTATAGTGGCAAATCATAAATAATTTCTTAGTTAAATGAGTATCCTAACAAGGGGTATTCTCACCATCCACTAGAAGAGGTGAGCACACTCCGTCATATGCAGGCAATCAAACAACCCAATATTGCATGCATGCATGCATCCACTCTCCTGATGCAGCCAACAAAATAATATCTCAGCACAGTCGGGTTCAACAAAAACAGACAACCAGACAATCCACTATTACATCTACTTAACCTAGCTAGGTTCAACCTGACTAATCCGCAGAGACCAAGTTAGGGACATGCAGGCAACCAAACACACCTTTATGTCTTTTGTGTTTTGTCAAACAAGGATATCAGGTCTTTTAACCTTTTATCTCCTCTCAATTCTGGCGCGCCTTATTTGAACGTTGGTAATTTTTCAGAACAAATACACCAGTCTTCCAAGTGTTTTATTATCAAAATCACCCATTCCAAGAATAAAGACCCTTTTCAATTCATGAAACGGAATAGCACAAGGATTAGTCCTAAATTTATCCCATTGGATTAGAGATAAGCTAATCCAGATACTTTTACCAGTTAATCTCTGTTGGATACAACAAATCTTGGGTCTTCATTGACTGCTCTTCATTTAAGAATTCCGAAAATGACGTACAATGACATCTTCAATAGAGTCGTCTCTAATTTTATTATATCAATTTCACGTCACCGAAAGACAGATTTATAGACAACACCTCCAATAAACTGTATCTAGGAAGTTGTCTATACTATTTATGCTAAACTTATAATATTTCTATTCTTTCACCCTTATCTCACATGCAATAGTTGCTTTGTCTTGATTCATATGTAGAGATAATTATTTGAGGAAGAGACGATTTCTCCTCTTGTTTTTTTTTTTCTCTTACCTTTAATATTTTGTTATATAGAAGGACTAAACGGTGGTTGATATGGTACTGCTAGGGATGTCATAATTCGTTTTCACCGTTGATGGCTGCATGACCTGCGACAAGCGGAAAGGCCCACCTGGCTTCAACACTTCCCTCCAAACCCCGAGGAGGATAGAGAGAGAAAAAACACACAAGAAAACATCCATAACTTTCTGAGAACTCGGGGAGAGAGACGAAGACAGAGAAAGGGGGCTTTAATTCGAACGCTCTTGCCTCCTCTCTCGAGCCCTTCACCACAGTACCATCACGCCAAGCCCAAGCATCCGAGACCAAATCCTCTGGTTTGGCCTCCCATTTCGATTTCTCCTACCCTCTGAGGTAGTGCATTATTCTCACTTGTTTCGGGTTGTTTCTTGAGAGGAGGGGTGGGTGAAACTTGAAAGATTGGTTTTTTAATGGGATTTTGAGGTGCGCCTGCGGTTCTTGTTTCGGTTATGGTCAAATGTGGGTGTCCCATATGCGCGGTGGTGGCTATCGATTAGGGTTTTTGGTTGGTCCCTTTGGGGAATTTTGCGGCATTTGGACTGAGGTGATTTATCCATATCAAGTTGTGCTCTTTTCTTGGCTAAAATTGCCCCCTTTTTTCCTCATTGGTGTGTGTCCTGATTAGGAAAGCCGCAAGCTCTGGTTGATTGATCCATTACATTCTTGGCATCTCTTGGCGGCGTAATTGTGAATCTTTTTTTTTTCTCCTTTTCCTAAGTTCTAATGATTTGTGCGAGTGCGAGACTGTTTTTTTAGACTGTTTCTCACTTAAAGGATTGATCTTGGAGTTTTTATTTCTTTCTACTGCTTTATTAGGCACTTAAGCTCGGGATACCACGGGTATTTATACACAATTCAATGGAGTTTGGTAGGCTCAGGCTGCTAACTTCTGCTTTCGAGTTATGATGTGTTCATGTTGTAATTAGAGTTTTGCCTATGTCATTCTGATATCGTAGGCTCATAATTTGGTTGCTCCACTGTTTCTGTATTCCCACTGCCAAGATCAGGGTTTCTGTCAATTGGCAATTATTAGAGCCCCTGCATGTTGCTAGCATCCCCTTTCTCTACACAAGGAAGAAAGATGCTTTATGTGATGAACTGCCCCTACACTTCTTGTTTGGGTGGTTCATTGCAGGCTTGCAGCTGTAAGTAGCTTCTGCTTTTGGCGCAATACAAGGTGTAGTGGAGGTTGATGGAAGTGCCACCCCTTTCCCTTTCCTATTCTACCAATCCATCATTTGCCTCTGCTACCAACTTTTCTCTTACATCTTTGGTCTTGGTATATTTGGCGGAAGTGCTACAGTGACGCGGTTTTCTGTTGGAGGTTTATGTCTGTTGGTGTTTAGTGACTTTTCAGCAAAATAAAAGGTGTGCTGAGTACTTGCATTAAAATTTTGATTCAAATAGATGGATTGAAACTGGAAATAAATAATCAACTCGAGAAGCTCAACCAAAAGTACAGTGAAAACCTTTAAACGTCTTGCTAAAATGGTTTCTGAAAATTGAAGAACTATGAGCATAAAAACCAAGCACCATGGCACCTTTGAAAATTTTGTTGTGTGTAGTAGCAAGACCTACTGCGTCAAACCTTAAAAGGTTTGTGTGAGGTTCAAACCCATGTGTACTCATGATTTCTGCTTCCTCAATGATCTCTCTTACAGAACCTTTAAGTGCTGTCCAATTATATTATGATTGCCTTAGGGCTTAGCAAATGTAGTTTAGTTTTGTGTGTTCCAAAGAAAAGTAGGGTAATTTGATTAGGCAATGATTTTTTAGCATAATAATAACAATGCACTTCTACTCTTGTAACTATCTATCTTTTTTTAAAAAAAAAAACTTTTATGCCTTTTTTCCCTATCTTTATCTCTTTCTTTCAGACAGGATTCTATATCTATAGGTCATGGCATCAGCTGGTTATCTTGATGATACCGATGCTGAGGTTATCGATCCTCCAAAGAATGAGGAGATGTTGGATGTTACTGAACTTGTTGGTGATCATATCCAGCATTCACCAAAACCGAACGTGGCAGTTTCTAGCAATGTGCGTGAGCTACTGGAATGCCCTGTGTGTTTGAATGCCATGTATCCTCCAATTCACCAGGTATGCCTTGTTAGTTGTTACTAAACTTATTACATTTAGATGAAGCTTCTAGTTGCATTATACTGGCCTTGTTCTAGGCTTTTAACATGCCGTTTATATGTCAATATATGCAATCAGGTAGGACTTGGGGTAGTAAAAGAATATAAAAAAATTGATTTAGCTTTAATATAGGCAGAACTAAGACAGGCTCTGTTTGAATTTTATTATGAAGCCCTTCACACTAACCGGTGCCCTGCCCTACCCTCCCTCCTGTTAGAGATATGTTAGAGACAAACTCTTTTGTATTGCCTTATCTGTATATGACATATATCTCTTTTACACCCTATATATATTGCCCATTAGGCCTCTGAATACATACACACAATATTCATAACATGATATCAGAGCTAAGGTTAGGGTTTCCTGTAATAGCCACCGCCTCCTAGTCTCTACCCGTTTTCCGTCGCCGCTGCCCCCGGGAGGACCGATCTTTGCTTCCGGGGGCGGCCTCTCGTCGTCACCTATTGAGCCCGCGCTTCTGTTACTAGATCTTGCCGGCGCATCGCCTAGATCTGGTGTCGGATCTCCTGCGTGGGGACACCATCTGAGTCAGAGGACTTCGACCTCTTGTGGTTGCTCAACAAGCCGCGGGTCAACATCAAGCGCCAACGCTTTCTACACGCCGTGAAGGAAGCGCATGCGTCCGTTGCAGTTGGCGTGCGACCGAGGACGCGCGTCGATCGAGGAAACGAAGAAACGAAAAATCTGTTGGACGAACAACGATTCCGCGTTGCGTACAACAACGTGATGCTCTTGCAAAGCATGTGCAACACCGTCCACCTGCATTTATGGGCTGGGCCATCACGTCGTGTGGGCTGTTGATGGTGTTGCTTCAAGCCGGGTGGGCTCCACTGGTGCTTGATGGTTGGATGAGATGGATCTTTTGGTGCTGCCCGTATCTGTTGGTAGTTATCTTTAGGCTTTTCTCTTTTTTATGTCTTTTTTTCTTTCGTTGTGTCCATCCAAGTCCGTACCACTCTATCTTTGAGTTCGTTTAAACCATGCGAGTCCACAAATTTATCGTTAGTCATAGAAGTATAGGATATCTCTTTTGCATGGCAGCAGCCGCTGCTCTTTCCTTCGACCCGCTGCAGATCCGCCGCTCCAAGCTTTTAAGGCTGCCTCGCTTCTTCTGCATTGCGTCTCCATTGTGCTTCTTGTCTATTGCGTCACGTTTCTTCCGCACTACGCCTCCGTTGTGCTTCTTGTGCATTGTGTCGTGCTTCTTTTACACTGTGCCTTTGTTGCGCTTTTTGTGCACTGCGCCGCCGACGTCTTGGGCTACGATCTGCGCCATCATGCTTCTATTTATTCCTATTCGGCTTGACTTGACAACTTTCTATATATTTGTCGGTTTTATTATCTTCTTCGTCGTGTTGTCGCGGTCGACTTTGCTTCCGCACCTTGTGTTTTATGGGCTGTCGCACGATATCAAATGGGAGATCTTTTGTCGATATATTTTCCAAATGTTGCATGCTACAACGACATTATCAAGACTCAGACTTTGGATTTTCCCTAGTTTAGTATCAACTCTTTTCAAATGCAATGTTATTGCATATGCCTTGCATTTGAGGGGGGTGTTAGGGATATGTTAGAGATAGAAACTCTTTTGTATTTCTTTATCTACTTTTTGTATTGCTTTATCTGTATATGTTATACACCTCTTGTACATCCTATATATATTGCTCATTGGACCTCTGAATACATACACACAATATTCATAACACCTCCCTCCTCACTCCCTCCCTACCTTTCCGATTACCACCCCTTGCACCAGGCCCACCTGTCAGACACTCCTGCAAACATTTTGGGCCTACACATTGCAATGCTCTTCCTTTTCCTTTTCCACGTTGTCTGCAATTTCCTGTAAATTGTTTCTTGCCAAATGACTCTCCTAGAACGGTCTGGCGTATATTATGGTCCAGTGTTTTGAACTTACAGAGTGTATTCTTAGGCCCTGAAAAGCAAGTTGAATTTGTACACACGTTAAATAACAATGTTTTCACATCTGTGTGTGCAGTGCTCTAATGGTCATACTCTATGTTCTGGATGCAAGCCAAGGGTTCATAATCGCTGCCCAACTTGCAGGCATGAACTGGGTAACATAAGATGCCTTGCTCTGGAGAAGGTGGCTGCATCGCTCGAGCTTCCATGCAAGTACCAGAACTTTGGGTGTTTGGGCATATACCCATACTATTGCAAGCTGAAGCATGAATCACAATGCCAATACAGGCCCTATACTTGCCCATATGCTGGATCTGAATGCACTGTCGCTGGCGACATTCCATATTTAGTAAGTCACTTGAAAGATGATCATAAGGTTGACATGCACAATGGAAGCACCTTCAATCATCGCTATGTTAAATCAAATCCTCACGAAGTTGAGAATGCCACATGGATGCTTACGGTAATTATCACCGATCTCTGTATTTTACGATCCAAACACTTTGCAAAGTTCATGTTACTGTGATTGTACGTGTAAATTTTGATTGACCTGGGTACTTAGCACATCGAGTATGCTAGAACTAATTATAGAATCTTTGTCCAGGTTTTCAGTTGCTTTGGCCAATACTTCTGCCTGCACTTCGAGGCATTCCAGTTGGGCATGGCCCCTGTCTACATTGCCTTCCTCAGGTTTATGGGAGGCGACACTGAAGCTAAGAATTATAGCTACAGCCTGGAGGTTGGAGGCAATGGTCGTAAAATGACCTGGCAAGGTGTCCCTCGAAGCATCAGAGATAGCCACAGGAAAGTTCGGGACAGCTATGACGGGCTCATCATCCAGCGGAACATGGCCCTGTTCTTCTCCGGTGGTGATAGGAAGGAGCTCAAACTGCGGGTCACTGGGAGAATTTGGATGGAGCAGTGAGTCTCAACAGCTAAGTGCAATTGTTCATTCCAGTGCCCATTAATCATGGACCCAAGATGAACCGAAGCTAACGCGTAAGCGAATTGCTGCGATAATTTAGGACTAGGTAATCTTGTAGACTGTCTTAGCTATCATTCCACTAGTAGTTCAAATTATTTCGATGGATGGTTATCATGTGAACCGAGGTGGTACTGATATAGAACCGAAGGCAAATCCCTTTTTTGCTTTGAACTTCTGAATAGTTGCCCATGGTGACGCTGTAGCCTGTAGACGAATCTTGACGGCGACTCGTGAAATGTAAATTATGTACCCCCTCTGTACGAGACTTGTTATGGTCGTTGATTGGGTATAGATTTGAGGATCGAGGATAGAGTATTTATCCTCATATAATCACCAGCAGAGCTCTTTCTTGTCGAGGTAGTGAGCCTCTTAGGCCCGGGGAGGTGAGGACTCACCCTCTACGTTTGATTGAGACTCTTCCTAACGAACAAGGAGCTTATGATATTTAGCAAACCGGTTAGGACTAAGTTTGTTTATTTCTTTGGTTCATTGATAATGGATACATGTTATCTTTTTTATAGGGACGACCCGACTTGACCCTTAAGAAATAATCTATAAGAAAACTTATCAATCCAATCTAATCTTTTCAACTATTAAAAAATGATATTCCTAGTAAATAAGATTATATTTCTAACAATATCGTTATTGTTAGATAAGCAATCTCAAAATAGCCTCTATAACTAAATATTTTTTATCCTATGAAACTCATCAACAGTGTGCAGGGAAAACAACAGCGGTGCAGTATTGGTGTCACTGTTTATGCATGCCACATTATTAAAATACTGGTGTCACTGTTTATGCATGCTACATTATTATTATTTTTAAAAATAATGTTCACACACCTGTTTGAATGCCCCGCTCTTTTCTCCATAACAGTAGATCAGTCAAGCTAAATAATAATAATGTTCACACACCTGTTAGTTAAAAAAAATGTTCACACACCTGTTAGAATGCCCCGTGCTTTTCTCCATAACGCTTTTCTCCATAACAGTAGATCAGTCAAGCTAAAAAATAATAATATTCACACACCTGTTAGAATGCCCCACGCTTTTCTCCATAACAGTAGATCAGTCAAGCTATCACCACCTCTTTTTTTTTCTTGGATGTTTGCAGCAACAGTGCTACACCAACACTGGATGTCAAGTGAAGAGGATGAGGTGCGTGTATGTTGACTTGCAGACTGTGACACGTGTTAGAGATAGGGGTTCTGTTGTATTTTTATCTACTTTTTGTATTGTTTTATTCGTATATGATATACACCTCTTGTATACCCTATATATATTGTCTATTGGATATCTGAATACATACACACAATATTTATAACATGATATCAGAGCCAAGAGTCTTGAGTTCAAGATCCGGTTAGCACAATTAAATAAAAATAATTGTAACCTACTTCTATTCCACGTCTTAGGCCTGAGAGGCTATACGTGAGGGGAAGTGTTGAAGTATAAGTTAATTGTTCGTCTTTCCTCGTCAGCTTAAGCTTTTGGGTGAATTGGTTGGTGCATGCAATTCAATATGGTATATTTTTCAAGAGCTGCATGCCATGTTACGACGGTATTATCAAGACTTAGACTTTGGATTTTCCCTAGTTCAGTGTCAACCCTTTCCAAATGCGATGCTATTGCATACGGCTTGCATTTGAGGAGGGGGATGTTAGAGAAATATTAGCGAGAGGAATTCTTTTGCATTTCTTTATCTACCTTTTATATTGCCTTATTTGTATATGATATTGTTGTAGGAGTGGCCCAACCAGCCCCAACGACTCGGCGAAGCTCGCAGGACAGACCCCGCAACCCACAAGCACAAAGGCTCCCTCTCCCCGGGGGGCGTCAGACGTCCCTTCGGGGATGCTCCGGAAATAATTCGAGTCTCGCGAGACCCGAAGTAGTGGGTCCTTTAGGGCCACCTCGGGAAAGGCCCGAGCCTCCCCCCCCCAAGGGTCTCTGGAGCCCCGCGAGGCCCGAAGCAGTGGGCCCTTCGGGGCCACCTCCGGGAAGACCCGTAGCCCCTCCAAAGGGTCTCCGAATTCCCGCGAGGCCTGAAGCAGCAGGTCCTCCGGGACCACACCAGGAGAAGCCCGAAGGTGGGGCACTTCAAGAGTAGGTGGACCAGGTTCACCTGTCAGATGGACCATACCCAGGAAGATCCACCGTGAGCCATAACCTACGCGTAGATGGAGAAAAGTCCTTTGCAGCCCCTACATGTACAATATTTTTCTAGGGTTAGGATGATAATGTAAGTGACATATTTTAGGAAGCTATAAATAGACATCTGCCCCCTATGTAAAGGGCAGATTCAGTGTTTTGTGAGCAATTAATACACATATTTTTCTGACAACTGGTCCTTCTCCTGAAGACTCCTTGGTCCCTCTAAGTGTATTGGTGGCCTCCTTCTCTTACTGTCTATCCTTTTTGTTACGACAAACATACACCTCTTATACACCTTATATATATACCCATTGAGTCTCTGAATATATACACACAATATTTATAACACCGCGATACGGAAATAATAATATTCATAAGTTTGAATATTTGAATTCGAGACTGCTCTAGCCGTTTCCTCATACGAGATAGCATCGACCTCCGGCAGAAGTAGAACCACGAAAACCGGGAGGAGCAGTGGGTCAACTTGTGCATGTCAAATTGTCAACATGCACAACAAGAGCACACGTGAAGTCGTGGACATAGAGGAGGAGGTTTTTATTAAAAAAATGTAAGTTTGTATGTTTGGATACCAGGAGAATCCTGAGATTTGGCATTTTATCCCGGAAAACGAAGGAGAGACTTCCCCGTACGACGACGAGGGGGAGGATCCAGACAAGCACGCCGTCTGCTGCACGAGGGAGGCAATTGCAAGATAGGAGAATCCAGCCGCCGATATCATCCCGCGCGTCCAGAGTTATTGGCAGTGTTATCGCTCCCTACAGGCAATAAATGATACTGTAGATATGCTGGTAGGCAACACGCGTCCACATTCACGCGCTCACCGCACGGAATCACTCGTACAGTACTTGTCCCGCACACGCCCTGCATGGACTCGGCAAAAAAAACACGCTACACATGTTCATCCGCACCCCCTATGCACGAGCCCGACAGAACATGGATGCTACAGTGCATATCAGCTCCCCCAAAGAATTTGTGCCTAATTTATTTTGAATAGGGCTAGAATTGCTATTACAACACTAAACAACGCCAAGCCAAGCCAAGCGGTGTGATGACCTGACCACGAGTGAGCCCTGCCCGGCCGCCTCGCGAGGAGGGGCCATGAAGGAATTAAACGAGTGGGAGGCGCGCCTGGAGCATCGGGCGGCCGGTGGCACCCGTGGTTTCGGCGAAGGAATTGAAAACGCTCGGCCGCCGTGCCCTACCCCTACCTATGGCAGAGCGAATTTGCCCTCCTCGCTCGGCTGATCCAACCTGACTCGCGTATGTGCATGGATGAATCGCGATGGATGGGCACCCATCGGAAATAGGGCATCTGCATGGAATAGGCGTCAGATCTACGCCAGCATCAAGTAATATTCAAATTGCCTGTGCATGGATGATTCCAGTATAACCCCGCGCTGGAACACAAAATATGTGAGCATAATAAGGCGATTGCATGTATGCGTGATTTTGGATGAGTGGGGAGAATGCTCTTCTGATTATTTTAGTCCGACACAGAGGCAACACAAGTTTGGCTGATGTAACACCAATACGTTGTGGAATGTTATAGATCAATAAATATACTGGTCAAATCAACAGAAAAATACCTTAGATTATCGACAAACACAGACATGAATTCACACTGTTCGACCGTGGATGAGATTTCCTGAGATTGACAGTAGTGCTATAGAAAGCTGTTTTTTTTTCCTTCCTTCCTTCTCTAGTTTTCTTTATCTGTGACTGTTATTTTGGATAAACAAAACCAACCTAGAGCAGCCTTGATAGTAACAAAATAAAATTATTAGAAGAAGTAACAACCTTATCGAAAGGAAAAAGGAATAGAAAGGAAACTCGATGGGATGAGACTGACAAAAAAAAAGGGGCATATTTTTCTTCATGTGCTTGTTTTGAGCTTCAACCCATCTTCGATCCCGTACGTGTGTAGAAATACACCACCAACATGTAGGAGGCTGACTCTTAAATTCCATCACGTAACATAAGTATTCTGCCTGACCAGGTCCATATGCATTAGGCTACAAATTTTCAATTGGCAAGTAACCACCAAATATATTGCATGACTGCTGCACCTCTCTATCAATAGCACATGAAGCACATAATTAATGTCCTCACCCTCGATCCTAACAAGTTAGTGTTTGCAAACTAGAAGAAATGTAGTGGTGCATTCGGATATATTTCCAGTGGATAAATAGCAGTAAACATTTTGCTTCATTCACTCAGTGGACAGACTAACCAGGGAACATAAACATTAATTTACAGTTTGTCCCAAGCATTTCCTTGTTATATGATCTTTTCTGTTGTTTATTACAACGAAAGGAAGTTTTTTTTTAATGTTAACAAACCACCTTTTCTAAAAACCAGCGAATTCCCATACACGATGTGGCCAGAATTCTCACTCGTCTCCGTCCCACCTTGTCGGTGCTGCTACCGGCGACGGCCGCGGTAGCGGGGCCAGCTCCCTCTCTTCCCCGTCCTCTCTCTTTCCCTTCCAGATCTGTTTTCCCCTTGGAGTTGGGTCCCCGCCTCCACTGCCTCTGGCCAACAACGGAGGTGAGGCCGCCCCGGTGCGCGGGCGAAGGAGGGCAAGCCTCCGTCGCTTGTTGCCGTCGGGCCTTGTGGTCACCGGCCTCTCCCGGTCGGATCTGGACCCCTGGTAGGCAACGGCGGCGCATCGGCACCGATGGATGGCAGCACGAGCATGGCGTCGCGTGGGCGGCGCGGTGAAGTGGTGCTCGAGCTCCGTGAGCATGTCCGCGCTCGTGTTCTCGTGGTTCCGGCTGGGGTGTTGTCCGGAACTCCTCGGTGTGGCCCCTCCCGTTGTCTGTGCGACACCCTACTTGCACTACTACAGAAAATTACATCACAAACGGTTCGAAAATATTATCACAGACGATTTTTGAACCGGTTGAATTTTTATGTTTATGGTAACAGTTGGTTATCACAAAACCGTCTGTGATAAAGATCAACATAGACGGTTTTTAGTTGAAACTGTTTGTGAAGGGGTACTATCACAAACGATTTCAACCAACAACCGTCTGTGATACGCTTATATCACATACGGTTCTATTTACAAACCGTCTGTGATATCTTGGTTCCAACCAAAAATCATGTGTGATAGTTCATTTATACCTAATTATTTTTTATTATTCTCGGTTAGCCTCAGGAATTGCTAGCCATACCCTCTGAAAACTAGCAAGCTAGCAGAAATCAGATACATCACACAGATGAATCAATTGTTGACACAACTCAAAGTGATTATTTAAAACTCAAAATCAATTACAAAAGATTATGTTCAAGTATATATTGTCGCTAGATTTACATTTGAATTACAGCTACTCAAAATGATCAATTACAATTGAATCAATATTTTTAAGGTCGTTTAGCGGTGTCGACGGAGTGAAACTCTCCGTTGGCGTTAACGATCTCCATCTTGATGAAGGCGCAGAGCGTCCCTCGAACCTCCACGACCTCTTTCATAGCGAGTGCATCTAAATCTATGGTTATCTCCTGTCGCTAGCATGGGTAAAGTAGTAAGCATATATATTTTTAAATTTATATTTAAGAAATAATTATTGCGAGATTGACAAACATCGGAATCCTTTATGCTAACGAAAAGAATCATCTGAATATTGTACCCCTAGTAGCACCCAATTGCCACTAAGTATTTACCTATTTATTTATTCGCACCGTCGTTGAAATTGCAGCAGACGAACCAGCAGGAGTAGCTGATACTGATTTTGTAAGTGACGAACTTTCCTACAGTTTCGAAGGCAAGCTATTCTCTTGAACATAAATATAGTTATATTAAATGTAAACCGTATATTGTTGTATCTTATATGTACTGCATGAAAACTATATTAAAAAACCTCAAATCGAATAAATGAGATGATGAGAAAAGATAAAAGAATAGAGATGATGAATGAGAATTACTAGGTTGGTAAAGGGGGTCTAGGCAGGGGAAACGCAACGACGACGATAAAGATGAGGTAAGAGGTGGGACCCCTTTACATATGGTTAGAATATAATGACCAACAAAACTCTTACTCGGTCAGAGGCCGTAAATTCAGTGCCAATAATTTTTCCGTTTCGCCGGGTAGAAAATGCTACCTTGTTATGTAATTATGATCGCCACAACGGGTCATATTGGAGTGTTGGGCACGGAAGTGAGCTACCCCAAGGAGGACCAACAAAACTCTTACTCGGTCAGAGGCCGTAAATTCAGTGCCAACAATTTTTCCGTTTCGCCGAGGAGAAAATGCTACCTTGTTATGTAATTATGATCGCCACAACGAGTCATATTGGAGTGTTGGGCACGGAAGTGAGCTACCCCAAGGTGGAGTGTTGGGCGCGGACGAGAGCCGCCCCAACCAACATTACTGGAACTTGGTGTATGACGAGGTCAGCACCGTGACTAAATCAACACCGACGAAAAGTAATGGGTGGAGACCTAATCATGTAACCTGAAAACGTTATGTATTCTGAACTCGAAATCGCATCAAAGGAAATGCGGCGGACCTAGTTCAGAGAGAGTTCAGAGTAGCTATGGGTAAAGTAGTACGAGCCTGCGCAGTGCTATATCAAATCATGAATTCATGTCAATATCTTGGATTGGAGTCTACGGAACCGCTAGGGATCTATCTTCTCTCTGAGTGACCAGTAGTGTTTTCAATATTAAAATTTGCCACCTAATATTTTAACGAGTTATTTTCGAAAAAGAGATGATATAGAAAATGTGATAATAAGCAGAGATAAGTCATACAGTGCATCTTTTGTTATTAATGCTTGCTGAGTACGTTTGTACTCAAACTTGTTAGTATTCTCCTTTGTTAGATTCTAGTCTGGCCGGGAATTATATCGAGTGGGACGAGGGACGTGCAGGTACAAATGAAGCCGTAGGAGGAGAAGGCACCGACTACAAAGACCAGGGCAAGATGGACACCATATTTGACGCGTGGGAAGAATAGGCGGTCGGTACTTCAGAGCAGGCGAGAGAAGCAGAGAAGTTCCCTTTTGTATTTGTATAATATTTGTATTAAGAACCATAGCCTTGCGTGGCTATTATTATAATAAAGATGTATAGTTTCTATCTTATTATTCTGCTGCGTAACTCTGGTGAAAACTTACTATTTATTGGAGCAGTGCTCTACTGCGTAAACGAATAGTAATTTGTATACCTAAGTGTGATTATTCCTAGATTAATGACACGGAGCATCACTGTTGGGTGGGTTCGTGCTGGTGAACCATGGTGGAGCTGCTGCCGTGGTGTGCACTTTGGTGTGGACGGTTGCACTTCAAGCCTTCGCAAGAGACGAGTTTATTCAGCTTTGTGCTTTGCTTCGGTGTGAACCAGTTCTAGTCTTTGCTTGAGAGCTACGGGTGAGGTTTTTGCGTTTTGGTGTTATCCTACTGGGTTCTTGTTTGGCTAGAGCAGGTGTTGCTTTGGTAGGTGTTCTTGATCTCGGGCTCATTCCTGGGTGTTGGTGTTCCTCAGCGTTGTTGCGATGGTGTCTCCTCTCTGCGGATGATGTTTGCACTTCTCTTATTTTTTTAATGAATTGACAGAGCTTCCGCCCTTGGAGAGACAGAGAGGGATGCATAAAAACTTCCTGTGGGGACTACTGGTCACAAAGCTATATTCAAGATTAGTGCCCTTCCATAAAGAAAAGCGAAGGTGGCTTAAGTTTGAAAACAGCTAAAGGATAACTTGATTGCAGTTAGGGAGCTTTAAGTTAGTACAGTTGGATCATTTCCAGATCACATTGTTTCGAGCTGTAGGAATGTTTAGCCATCTATTCATGAAGACATTTAATCAAACCACGCATAAGATGAATTCAAGCAATGAAGAGTAGAGGGGAACTAGAACTTGACAAGAATTGATCACCCCAAGCTCAAGTATTTACATTAATTAACTAGTATCAGTGTCAATCTTCCATACATTACATACATACAAGCACCGGTTCTTATTCTTCAACCGCCATCACCACATGGCGATTTTACAGCAAGGAGCCAAGAACAATTCGTTCTCCTCCATGAGCGGTAAATCCAATCCCCAAATGATCGGATGCACACAAATCCCACACCAAGAAACCGAAAGGCGCCTCCTTTCTTGACTCTACCACCTCTAATCCATTAATTATCAGAACGAATGGAATGGGAAAGGTCGCATCTTTGGCGATCAAGAACAGCAATTAGGGCAGCGTACCAATCCGTTCTCGTTGCAGTCGCCGCAGCGGTGAACGCGGTCTTCCTCCTCGACGAACACCTTGCGGCTGCCGCCGCAGGCGGGGCAGGGGACGAAGCGGATGCCGCCGCAGGCGTCGCAGACGAAGGCTGGGTCCTGGCCGGCGGCGCCCTCGAGGAGCCGCCGGAGCTGGCCGGTCTCGTGCAGCTGCCGGACCTCGTCGGCGCCGCCGACGAGGCGGCCGCCGATGAGGAGCTGCGGGAGCGAGAAGGCGCGGCCGCGAGCGACCAGCAGGGACTGCAGCTCGCGGCGGAGCGCGGCGTCCATGGACACGTCGCGCTCGTCGACGGCCACGCGGAAGCCCCGCAGGATGGTGCGCACCGCGCAGCAGTCCGCGAACGTGCGCCGCACGCCCCGCAGCGACGTCGTGTAAAGCACCACCGCCTGCGGCCTCGCGCGGAGCTCGTCGGTGAGCTGGTGCCGCCGCCACTTGGCCGCCGGCGGCAGCAGCCGGTGCCCCTGGTGGTGGTGGTGGTGGTACGTCAGCGACCGTGCGAAGTGGGACGGCCTCTTGGCGCAGCTCCCGCTCCCTCCACCGCCACCGCCAGCAGCAGCAGCCACGCTGCAGTCTTCCTCCATCTGACGTCGCCGGCGTGCAGCACCCGACGCCGCCGTAGCAGGTGAGGTCAGGTTCTTGGCTATGGCGGTTACCTAGAGGCGAGGAAAGGGGATAGAAAGTGAATTGGGAAAGCGAGAAATGGAATTAGCCGGGAAGATGGGGTTTAGTGGCGTATATATATTTTCTTGCGACGGTGGAAATTCATTTCTGACCGTGTTCCTTGTTGCTTTTGTTCTCCCCTTGGTGTTGAGTTAATGGTAGGCAATTCCAATCCGATAGTACTAGCACTACTAGTGCAATATTTTTGTGAATAATATCGATTAGTTAGACCACTAACAAAATGATAAATGTACACTGTTTTGAGTTGGAACCAGAAAGGTGCAATGGCAATAACCTTTTTCTGTTCCTATTCTTAATTTTGAAGCATTTGTTTCTTTGGTCAGTTTTGTTAGTCGCTAGTTTGTGAATGGAACAACTGGTTAGTGGGTATGGGTGATGGACCCGTTATTACCTGTGGGCATATCCCTGTGCACCAGGAAGGAAGGTTCTTGAATATGTTGTGCTCAACCTAGGGATCAAAATCCCGACGGTTATTGCTCAGTAATCGTCGGTTATCAGAAATACCAGTCGGGATCGGGATGAATAGTACCAGTAGAAAAAATTTAAATATGAATTTTTTTAATGCGTAATGCATTTTCTAAGTTGGTTTAGGTTTTTTTGTGCTAGATTACATATTGTGTGAACTAAATATGCTTGATTTATTGTTTCGGCCGGTTTGCACTTCATATGAGCTAAATATGCTAGATTACGTATTGTATAAGGCTATATATACACTTTATTAAACACTTTCTAATTAATATTTGCATTACTCCGGTTTTTTAGTAGGTTTTTTTTTTGGATGGTAACCGGTCTGGTAACTTGGTTTCCAACTTTTAAATCCAAAATTCATTCGGGTTTTTTCGGTAACGGTGGTTACAGCTTCTGCCGCATAACGGGATTTACTCGCTAGGTGAACCATATTCTATTGCAATGCAAATAGGAAGATTTACTCATTTCAACGAGGTGCTCAGCGGGTTTTGATCCTTTCAACCTCAACGAGAGGTTGTCATCTTCTCTCTTCTCTGTGAACCATATTCTATTGCAAATGAGTGGTCACATCAATTATATATGCCCGATACCAGAATGACCGGTGTTGACCTGTATTGAGGGCGGTACAGGATTGGGGCTACCGTGTGCCACTATGACATAGTCCGGCCATTCAGGTCCGTACCAGAATGGAATTGATAAGACACAATTAAAGTTGCAGATGATTGTTTAACTCACAATTAAAGTTGCATGAGTGCACATGTCTGCAGCTTGAGAAACACAGGATCCCACACAGTAGCAAATGTTGTTTTGGCTCTAGGAAGCATGAAGAGCCATCTAAAAGGACTCAATGCAAACAACAAATGAACCAGTTTGGTATCTAACCTTGCAAACGCATGGGCCATTGGCATGGTCCTGGATCATGGACCCAAGCATCCAACTCCCATGAGTTATTTTTTGGGACCCTGGTAATCTGACATCCTAGCTGTTCTTTACAAATGCTACACCATAATAGATCGATTGATGCATTAATATGCTTTTTGCTACCAATCAGTGAGCGCTCCTGTTGTTTGTCCGACAAACTCTGATGCGACAAAGGGTGTCCTGATCTTTCGATAGGAATAATAACTCGATTTGGTGGAGACGACTCTCACGATTCGACTACCAATCGTACACGACCAATATGCCCGGCAATTGCTGAACCAACTCTGAGTTTGTTATCGACCTTGCTAGAAGCATGATAGACCTGACCACAAAGGTCTATTCCTGCATGCAATCAAAGAACAAGTAAGAACAAGATAATAAGCAATATGAAATTATAAATAGGATTGAAGTAATTAATAAGGTGGGATTCCGAAGCGGTATTATGGTTGGTCTAATCGATAAAATCCAATATACGAAGTTGCATTGTAGCTAACTTTTAACTAAACAAAATTCGAAGAGACTAGAGGGGTGCGACCACCTTAAATAGAGGGGGCAGCCGTCGGTACTGTTCACACATGAACAGTGGGCTGCCTAGGGTAGGCGCCCAAACTTGTGCTTGGACTGGCGGCCCAAGAGAGGGGACAGCCAGGGAGGTGGCCGGCCCAAATAATCTAGAGTGATAGTTGCCCTTTGGGCCCAATAAATTGATACAAGGCCCTCGGCCCAATGTGAGGTGGCACAACACTATATATAAGTGAAGTATTGACCCATTGGAGTAGAGTTTAACGCAGTCGAATCGGTGGAAGTAGAGTAGCCCGGTTGGAGGTGGAGTAGCGGTGTATCCCGAGGGTTGATGTCCTCATCCTCCCCCTTCTTGCATTTGAGTCGTTCTTGACTCACGCTCATCATTCAGGTCCAAGAAAAGCTTAAAAACTTGTAGCAACACATTCTCATCTTTCTGCAAAATGTTAGCAACAATAGGAGAAATAGAGAAAGCTTTGCAAATTAAAGGTGAGTGTGCATACATCAAATCAGCAAAGGTATATTTTCACATAGCATTCAGTTTGTAACTCAATTTACAAGTATAAGTGAAGTATATAGTATAATTATTCATCGCCTTGTTATGAAATAAAATTGCCCTCAACTTTCGTAAATTAATGGGCAGCACAACAATTGATTTCGAAATGCATGAGTCATTCATATAATTAGATTTGTAAGTTCTTCCGTACTTCAACAACATTATGTAGATTGTCAATACTAGATGGTGCGATAAGAGATGAACACATAAGTATTGGATGATCACTAAATTTTATTTTCTCTCATAATGAACAAGATTCAGCACACAAAAATTGATATTTAAAGCAACAAGCTTCAATTCATCCCTGCCATCACAAGTTATGCATATGTGATATATAAGAAATTGATTGTCTACACCATAATCTCCAATCAAATTAAACTTATATCTAGGGGCGTAGGCACTAAACAAGGATTTCAAACATGCAATTATAGAAACTTTCTCCATAGCATGTGACAATTTCATAGGTGGATCCAGCATAATGTAATATAAAGAATCAGCAGGAGAAATTCTAGTCAAAACTTCTTTATATCTAACTAATTTCACATAATCATTATATGCGATTAACTCATCACATGAATCACTCAAAAGAACAAGCAAATCAATTATTATCACATGCTGCACTCAAGTCAGCAGGTAAATCAACAAGTTTATCATATGATGCACTCAATTCAGGAGACAAATCAATCAAATTATCATAAGATTCATGTAAATTCTTAATAATATCAGATTAGGTAACTAGAAAATTAATATATGCCTTCTCAGCATTAGGTTCCTTCACCTCATGTGATGCAATGGTTACCACTACAATCTGATTTTCCCTTTGTTCAATGATAATCGACATGAAATCATGGGTATTGTTCGAGGTTGAGTGTTCAAATCAGTACCTTTAGTATTACCTTGTAGGCTTGACTTAGATGTTGTAGGTATTGGAGATGGCGAGTTGTCACAAGCTTTCCCTTTTTCTTCTTGCTCCATCTCAATTGCCAATGAATGAGCCAATGATGCAAGAAAAAGAGACATAGTGCCGCTCACAGAAGTAGAAGAAGTAACAAAAAAATGATCTAGATGCGGAGGTATGTACCATGCGCTTGTTTGTTTCATCTACACGTGAAGGTGTAGTGGAAGTAGACGAAAGTGCACGACTAATCTTGGATTATCGTCCTTGTACTTTCTTTTCAGTATCACGATCATGTACCTCTCGTGGTGGAGAATCTCGTCTCAAGCGTGCATCTTCCTCGTGGACTTTCTTGCATTCTCGTTCAATGGCTTGAAGAAGACGTGTATCTATCTTGCAATCATCTCATGAACCTGCCATAATTAGTAGAAAACAAAAAATAATAAATCACAGGTATATGTTCCTATCAACTACTAGGATCTGGAGGTTCAAAGTCGCTCACACTCAAGCTAATACCAAATTCTTACTAATTTTTACCAAGCAAACAGGTGGTGACCGACAACTAGTGTCGGTGTCAAACGCTCTCCAAAGATTGACAAAGCGATTGTAAGCAAATGGTACTTGTGTAATGGTAGAAGGTCGGGATAGAATATGCTTCAATATAGTAGAAAGGATTAGCAATGACCATATCAGTAAATGCAAACTGAAAAATTATTCAAAGTACTAGTCAATGTTGCTGACCCAAGCCTAGAAAAAGCCAGCTAATCAAAGCCTGTGATCTGGCAGCGGAGGCAGAGCGATCGGGTGCCGCGACAGCGAATGGCAGCGGTGACAAGAGATTTTTGGTTGCCACGGCAGCGCAAGAGGTAGTCGTTTTTTGGTTGCCGTGACAACGATCTGTGGAAGGATGATGACTTACGGTAGCGATCAAGATGCAAACTAGACAAGGACCAATTAGGCTCCAACTAGAACTAGAAATCAGCACTTGACACGACGATGCAACAAAAAATTCAACGATGAAAATTACCGAGAAGAAAATTACAGGCTGCAAATTGGTTTGGACGGGATGAACTAAACCTATTTTTTTGGCTTTTGTGGATTGTAGGTAAAGAATTCTCACCGATCAACCATAGCTCTGATACCATCTGATGCGAGAAAGGGTGTCCCGATCTTTCGATGAGAACGACAACTCGATTTGGTGGAGACGATTCTTACGATTTAACTACCAATCGTATACGCCCAATATGCCCGGCAATCGTTGAACCAACTCCGATATTGTCATCGATCTTTCTAGAAGCACGATCGACCTGACTAGAATGTATATTCCTGCATGCAATCGAAGAGTAAGCAAGAACAAAATAATAAACAATCTGAAATTGCAAACATGATTGAAGCACTCAATAAGGTTGGATTCCGAAGTGGTATTATAGTTGGTCTAATTGACACAAGCCAATAAATGAAGTTGCATTGTAGTTAACTTTTAACTAAATAAAATATGAGGAGACTAGTGGAGTCGCCACCTTAAATAGAAGGGGTTATTGTCGGTACTGTTCATAGTAACCGCATAAACAATCCAAACTTGGACTTGGACTGGCGGCCCAAGAGGGGGGGGGGGTCAGGGAGGTGGCCAATCAAAATAACCTAAAGTGGTGGTTGTTCTTTGGGTCCACTAATTGATACAAAATCCTTGGCCCAATGTGAGATGACGCAGCAACATATATAAGTGAAGTAAATTCGTTGGTTCATTGGAGTAGAGTTTGACGTAGCCGAATTAGTGGAAGTAAAGTAGCCCGGTTAGAGGTGGAATAGCTTGGATCTGGAGAGTTGACGTCCCCATCAAACTCAAATAAAGAAAATTTAAGGATTTAGATCTGGTTAAGCTCTTGTAGTAATTTGGAGTTTTATGCTAACTTAATTCGAGACTTCCAATTGTCTTGATGCCATTGCGACCAGATGCAAGGAATATGTGAGACCGAAAAGAATGAAGAGAAATATGTGAGACCGAAAAGAATGAAGGCGTTCTTCGGACGAGAGGGAACTGAATCTGAAAGAGCTGCCTAAACGCACGTACGACGACTACAAAAGCTCCATATTTTACGACAGTTTTGTTTGTTGTACAGTTGATTTGGTCGTTCCACGCGGTTGCGTTCGTCAGACTTTTCCAAACGGCAGAGCAGAAACCGGGTGATAAATTCATTTGAAATCAATCGTATATAGCTTAAAAGCACTGAGGTCGCATTTAGTTCACTATTTTCCAATTGTTCTGTTTCCTACGGCCATAGATGCACGCAGACCATGACGAAGTTCATATATCACTGTCCATGGTAGGCTGTAGCCTTGAGAGTTGAGAATATTTTTCAACCATTATCTTTCCCTGCGATGAGAACGGTCTAATTTTCGATCTGAAATATAAAATACAGTGACCTCATTACGGACTGCTTAAGAAAAGAGACATTCTTCTACATCAAAAGTTGTTTAGCTTGGTAAATCCTGGCATCTCCTTGAGAAATATGTCTGAAAACTTAAACAATACTAAACCGACGACTTTTTGCAACAAGAGCGATAAAGTTTATTTTCTTCCTAATAAAATGTCATTAAAGTGAAAATTTCAATGGCAATACTAAGCGTGGTGAAGATCATGCAAGCGTGTTTGTCAGCAAGAAAGGGAAAACCATTTGGAACATGTCTGAAGAATGAAGACCCTTCTTTCTTTTACTCAGAACAACTGTACGTCTTTTCTCTGAATACAACATATCTATCCAATTCCAAAGTGCAAGTACGAAAGGCGAAAACATGCTATCTTGCAGAGAGAACAAAAGCATGGCTTATGAAAGGAGTAAGCTAAAGGCTTGGCACAAATTGGAGTATGACTTGTAAGTAAAGCCACAGAAACCGAAAGATACAGGTTATGGATCATACGTTAGTTTCACTCAACACTGCAGAGCAAGTGGTAGGTAATGGAATTTAGTTATTCAGTACTGTTTTCTCCCACCTATCTTCAATCTTAAGTTAGCATTAGAGAGAAAGCACTCAGGCAGTGTCCTGTGTGATTCGGCTTTCGGACTAATCTTCTCATATTGTACAGGGACAGAAATGCCACTTGAACCAAATAAAAGTACGAGCTAGTGATGTGAGATTTGAGAGATACCATGCAATCATGCATGTATATGCTACCCAAAAACAATTCATCACGTCCACACAATCGAAAACTTTGCCGGTTGAAATTTTTTTTTTGGAGGGTACCGGTAACACTGGTTACCGTCGGTAACCGAAAATTTCGGTAATTTTCGGTCAAAATTTTTAAAACAAAACTCAAAATTTCGGATTTTAAATTAAAAAAACAATTTTGAATAAAATTCAAGCAAATTCGAATTTTTTTGAACAAAAGTCATCAAAACAGAAAATTTCGGAGCTAGTTTGAATTTTACCGGCTATCGCTGGTGTCGACGATCAAATCGCCGATCTTATGAATATATAAATGAAAAGAGGAAAAATGTGCGAGACTCCTGGGAGTGGATCTGACTTGCTCTTTATTGCTATGAACTCACGATTACAAACACTGAGAGTATCTAAAAACACAACACTTGGCTATATCTCGCTTGATGTGCTTCTATAGCACTGTTGCTGATGTGTTGTCTCGAGTCTTCTCGTGTTCGTCGTGCTGTTACGTGCCCCTCTCCGGCCTTCCATGGTCCTCCTTAAATACCTGATGAAGTGGTGGCAGTTATCCCATGAAGAGACATCTGTTGGGGAGCGACGCGTCTGGTCGGAAAGAGACGGCAGTTTGACGGTTCCACCAACTGCAGAGGTGAAAGATCTAGACCCGCCATTATGAGTTAATGAAGTGTTTTGGTGATTAATGACAAATCCAAATATGAGACTAACTCTTTTATCAAGTATTATCTTTATGTAGTCTCATTTGGATATAAAGGTGAAACATAACGAGGTTATGTTCCAGGATGATGAAGACTTGGGATGATCATGAGTTGATCATCAAGTCAAGAGCTTGGTGTAAATGATGCATCATGAGTTGATGCTTATCAAGAAGAGATGATCATGAGTTGATCATCAAGACAAGAGAATACCCATCATGTGTTGATGGAGGTCAAGTGAAGGATTGCATCATGTGTTGATGCATCTGAAGACTCGGGATGGAGAAATCATCATGTGTTGATGATGTTCAAGACAAGATCCCGAAGTGAAGAAATCATCATGAGTTGATGATTGTCAAAGTCAAGGACCCGGACTTGAAGTGTTGATGTGCGTCATCAATCTTCAAGAAGATGCAAGGCAAAGGTATGACTAGCTAGGGCTAAGGATGTGTTCCTAGTCTTTTACCGGTCTCGGTGTTTGGTTGATAGACCGGATTGCTAGTATAGGTTTGCCGTACTATTAGAGGATCTTGACTAGTAGTTTGAGTTAGTCATGTGTTGATAGCTCATTATATTTGCTCTAGCTCATCTATGCATGGAGCTATTATTTGCGAATGTGTTTTGCAAATAGCGATGCTCATGCATTCAACCCTTGTAGCATGTGACTTAAGTTTACAAATCGTTTTGCAAATGGTGAAAGTCCATGTACCTTTTTCCTTGTGGTATGATTCCAAAAGTTGGCAAATGTGTTTTGCAACTTGTTGGGAATCTTGCTTGTGACCCTTGTTGGCATGGCTTGTCAATTAGCAAATGTGTTTTGCAATTGAAGTTGTTGAAAAAGCCATTTCGATTTCTGTCAGGAAAATCGGAAGTTCCGTGACTTAACGGCGGAAGTTCCGCACCCCGGACTGTCCGATTTTCCGCGGCTTGTTTTTTCCAGAGAGCGGCCGGTTTAGGGACTTAGCCGATTTTCCAAGTGCGGAAGTTCCGGAGTGTAACTAGCGGAACTTCCGATTAATCGGTTGCTCCGAAAACCGGCGGTTGGTTTTTTCCAGAGAAGCACCATTTTGGGGACTTAGCCAAAATTCAATGTGCGGTAGTTCCGCTATGTGTTGAGCGGAACTTAGAAGAACCGAACTTCCGATATTTAGTTGGCGGTAGTTCGCACTAAAAATCAAGCGGCTAGTTTCTCATCGACATAGCCGTTGCGGTGCCTTTTCTCTCATGCGGTGAGTCCGGCCTTTGCACGGCGGAACTTCCGATTGCCTGATTTTTGATTTGTCTCCCAACGGCTAGTTTTTGTGTATGGGCTATATATAGCCACCTTGGCCGGTTGGGAGAGGTTGCTGGTGCTATTGTTAAGTGATACACTCATTCTTTGAGCTAAGAGCAAGTCTCTATTCTCTTTAGTGCATGTGTTGCACTTGGTGAGATTAGAGAGTAAACCCTAAGTGCATGTGTTGCCTTAGGTAGTGGATTGTGTATCCACGTGAGCATTGACACTTGATTAGTTCAAGTGAAAGTTGATTTGTTACTCTTGGTGTTTGCCGACACCTAGGCGGCGTGGAGGCGTCGTGCTCGGTGACCTTCTCAAGAAGCTTGTGAGAAGGCCCGACGGTTGTGAGTGGTTTGGTGCTCGCCATCTCGGAGTGGAGGAAGAGCAACCATAGTTGAGCGAGTGTTGGTTCGGTTTGGAACCGGTCCAAGTGTTGGACTTACCTCGGAGGTGTGTGCTCATTTGAGGAGCCGGTCCAACGCGGGTTGGGCTTACCTCAACGTGGATTAGGGGAGACCGGCAAGTCTCCGAACACCACGGTAAAACATAATCGTGTCATCTTGTGTTTACTTGTGCTTTACTTTGAGCAATTTACATTCTTGCTTTAATTGCTTATATATCTTGTATGATTGCTCATATTGTATTGTGTCCATATTGTCGGTGCACTTAGTTGAGCCTAGTTGATTTAGGTTTTAATTGTGCAAAACCAATTCGCTATTAGCTTCCGCATTTATTTATTGGTTTAGCCCGATAAAGTTTTTAAAACCGCCTATTCACCCCTCTAGTCGGCCACCTCGATCTTACAAGAGGCGGTTGGTGAAGATGTCAACTGTTCTGCGGTTAATGATTTAGGAGACGTTGAATCATCAACCGTGATAGTGTTGTATTATGCGGAATATGAAACACGTGGTTCATTCATCACATAGTGAGTGGCGTGGTCGGGGACTCGACCCAGACGCATGTTCATAGCTTCTGAGCACTTACCGGTCGTGGACTAGGTTTGGAACTTTGTCCGGCCAGGTATTTATTACATAACCACAGTAATACCTACGACCGATTAGGTCGGTGGTCTTAGAAGTTACGACCACGAAGACGTATGGTCTTTATCATATATTAAGATAATATATGAATATTTTAATACTCAACAGCTAGCCCCCGAACTTTTAAATGAATGTTGGTCGTGCGGACACGTTCTTCGATGCAATCATATCGAACAGACCTCTCATTAAATGCCGTGGGACTCGAGGCGGTCTGTATTCATTTTAAAGTTGAGAAACTGCTTTGGAAAAGAAAAAGCCTTTACATCGCGGCGAAAAGGTATTTGCCCGTTGGACTTCTCGCAGGGTCGGTTACAGTGTAATGCCTATAAAACGACCCCGGCTGATTGCTTTAAACCTTTACGCCTCTATCTCCAAGAAAATCTTCCTTGAGTTCTTCACCCAAAAAAGGAAAGCACCATGTCGGACCTCATCGCAAACTGGTCGATCTCCGATCTGAGTGAGAGAAAATTTGAGAATTTGGAGAGGTTTGGGTTGCTACCCGACAGGAGTTTGATCTCTTGGAGATCGGCTTTTGGAGAGCACTGCCCAAGCGGCGAGGAGGGAGAAATCCCAGTGTTCCTCGCGTATGTTGAGTGCGGGCTCAAGCTTCCAGCACATCATTTTCTTTCTCCAGTGCTGTAGTTCTATGAGGTTGAGTTGATCAACCTTGCTCCAAACGCCATTGCAAATCTAAGCATCTTCGTCTACCTCTGCGAAGCATACTTGGGGATTCCACCGACGATGGAACTCTTCAAGTATTACTACCGGATGGCAAACACGAAGAAAGCGACCAAAGACCACAGGGAATGTACCCTAAGGCTTCATGGCGGCAAGGTTTGAGAGTACATTCGTATGTACTCGAAGTCTTCTTGGTCGTCATGGAAGAAAAGCTGGTTTTATATGAAGGTTACGCGAGAAGACGGCCTGCATTACAGCGGTAAGAAGGCGATCGAGAACTCGCTTTGGCGTTCCTCCTCAAAGAAGGAGGGAGAAGTTGGGAGATGGATTGAGGCCATCCATCTCTTGAGTGTCAGGGGGTTAACCTCCGGTCATGTCGTAAGGGATTTTTCCATTAGGAGGATTAGTCCTTTAAAGACCAGGGCACGTTCGATGCTCTGGTTCATTGGTGGCGATGATGCTACCAAGGATTCTGATCCACGTAAATTTTCAGAAAATCCCGACCAGATTATTTTGCGAGTTGATTAGTTTCGCAAAACTAAGATCTTTCATTTGTACTTGCAGTCTTGTCTTCTTAGGACGTCAGAAATAGGATCAAAATGATCTGTGCTGGCGAACCCGATGACAATGCTAGCTTTCCCCTAATCCTAGCACTTGCTGGTGCTAATGAAAGGGTTGAAAGACTTAGGGTAAGTGCATTAACTACTTTTCACCTTTCCGTTTATTTTCGATCAGTTTTAATCCTCTTTTTGTGTAGTTGGTCGGACTCAAGATCAACGAGGCTACGGAGACATGTGAGCCTATTGATTATCCGACCAGCCTTGTGATCGCTGAAGGCAGCGGTCACGCTGAGGTAAGTAACTGAAAGAAATAACTTCTGTAAGATGAAGTATATCCAGGCGGCAATCACTGAGTCTCGTCTAGTTGTCTATGAGACAACTGTTCCTGAGACCAGTGAAACTACACTTTCTGACCGAGGAATCAGGGACCTTGCTCTCGACCAGATGGTCGAGAACATTGCTTCTGATCTCCTGATCGGGAGTGTAGAGAATTGTAGGAACGTAAAGGCGACTAGGGGGGGTGAATAGGCGCTTTCTAAACTTTCTCGCCTAAATCAAATACAACACGAACTTTACTCCTTTAGCTATGAAAGCTAAGAAGATTAGTAAGCGCACAGTGGAAGCCTTGTGTTGGATTTGATAAACCCCTCAACCACACGACACAAATGGAGAAAAGAACTCACTGTTACGAGCTGGCATCTTGGCGGTCCGACCGCTACCACAGTGGTCGGACCGACGGTCAACCAATGTTCGACCGGCAACTAATCAAGCGGTCGGACCGGTGGGCGCGATTCGACCAGCGATCAGACGATCTGAATACAGGCGGTCGGACCGCCGTTGGAACACCGATCGGCCGGTTCGATCGAATCGAAAAACTCAACCCAAATCCAAAAGAAATTTGATCCAACTTTTGATTCAACCAATGAAACTTGACCAAATTTGAGCACACCTCCCTAATGATATTAGAGACCTATTTCTAGCGGCGATCCTTGGATCCACTTGCGAATTGATCTCTCAAGGATTTAACAAAGAAGTGCACAAACCCTAGAAATATGAAAATCTTGATTCAAGACTTGCTCGTGGGGGGTTGATGATCTAGAAGGCTCTAGGAGTATCCCCACACATCCAAGCAAGATAAAATAGTCCAACGGACCAAGCATAAACCTTTGAATCAAGGAAGCACCAAAATCATCCGAAAAGGGAGACGAACACAAAGGGAGCAAATGATCTTTCAATTAAGCATCACAAGATTGTTTGATCACACTAGATGCTTACAAAGCCTCTCCAACAAAGAGGGCAAGATCTCACACAAGGAGCACACTCCAAACCCTAGTTCTCCTCTCCTCCAAACCCTATAAAATGAGGAAGAATGCCAAATGAGTGCTTCAAAGGGGTTTTCCATCTCCCCCTTTCTATTTATACTAGAGACCTAGGGTTTCACTTTTGGGACCCAAAAACACATGGGACCCACACACACATAACTACTGAAGCAATCGCCTGCTTCACCACGTGTAGGTTGATCAGTGGTTCTCATCACGTCGCCAAGCCTCTCTTGTCTGAATCCCATCGGAACCTCCCAGAGACTCGCACTGATATCCGCACCACCTGATCCAACCAGCTGCACCGAACCACCCGTTCGATCCATCTTGCCCATCCTGCACCATGCTTGAATCACACGACCTCACCCGGTATCCATGATCGTTCTGGACCTCAGCTCTCCAAACGTAGTCCCGATCCATTCACCGTTGACGTCGTTGACCTGCAAGCCACCTGCACAGCAATAGACAAACAAACCGTTTCCGGGAACATGTTCTTCACAACTTGACCCACGATAGCTCCGCAATGCAATATACAACAATAAAGTATTGAAGTTCATACATAAAACACATTCAAATCACATCAAAGTCAACTTGGCTCAACTCCAAGTCAATGCCGGTCTGACCGCCCCACAAGGCCGGTCCGACCGATATCAGGCCGGTCGGACCGCTCCCACAACGGCGGTAAGACCGGTCAAAAAGACTTAGCCAAATTTCCAGCTTGAAATTCCGAAACCTTCTGGAATTTTCAACTCAATAGAACTTTTGACTGGGAGCTCCAAAAATGATGGGACCACATCCAGGAGACTCCCCTCACTTGCCTACACAACCTATTTTTGGCTCAGCTCCAAAAACTAACTTTCAATAGGGTGGTCGGACCGGCCACCATGGCCGGTCGGACTCCACCACGGGCGGTCTGAACGCCCCTGACATGGTCGGACCGCACCGTGGTCCGACACTGGGAGCAAATCCGAAAACGCGAGATTTTGCAAACCAACAACGCCATTGCCAATTGACTCATCATCCTGAGATCGTGCACATATCCTTACGATATCCACAATCTCCCCCTTGATGAACACATTGGCAATTATCAAGAAAATGTGGTTTTTCGAAATGAAAAGTAAAAACTTCGCCGTTTTCGCATAAAAGCACAACTTGGTCCATAATCAAGAAAAAGCCTAGGAACCGACCAAGCTGGCTTCAGAATAGTATAAGCAAGTGAGATAAAGCAATGAACGCACAAACGGATTCAATTTCCAGAAAGTAGCCAAAAATCTCACTTAGGTCCAAATGAAAGACAATTGTTCTATTTGACCTTTGATCATTGTGAGTCTTCTTCAATTTCAAATGAAATCAGGAAAAGGCAATAGAACCAAAAGACTTAACTCACTATGATCACAAATTTTCAAAAGGTTCAATTTTTTATTTTATGAAGTTCTTTTATATTAAACCTTAAGTCTGAAACCAAAAGCTCCAAAAGCATTTTCTTCACAATCTTTCTCCCCTTTGACAATGAATTCATCAAGATGCATGGGAAAAGAAAGAGCATCAGAATGACTTTATTTTTGAACTTTAGTAAAAGGAGCCATAACCATTATACATGTAAACAGAACAAGTATTATACCAAGCCATAAAAAGAGTAGACGCTATATTCAATCATGGCAAATCATGTCTTCGCAAAGCTAAAACCAAGATAGCAGTTGGTGAGATTAACGAATTAATACCATGAAAGGTTGCTCAATATCATAGTTTCACAACTAGCAACTACAAATGAGTCAAGCCATGTCTATAAGTAAAAGAGACTCAAAATAAGAACCGAGGCATTTTGAGCATTAAGATAACATTTTTGAAGCAAAACTCAAGCACTTAGCCTTTTGAGCATTTTCTTAAAAGGATTTTTTTCTTGTGCTAGATCTCAAGCCTTGCATGACCATCTCAAGCGATAAGCTTAAAAGAATGATCTAGGTCATCCAAAACTCCCCGAGTTCATGCCTAGTGCAATGGCAAGCCGTCTCATGAGAAAGGATTGGTGAGATCGCTTTTTCGCAGAACCTCTCATTTTTCATTTGCTTGACTTAATAAGATAAAAAGCTCATTTTCATCTCGTAATAATTTCAAGACTCAATTCAACCTATTTGACATGGCAAGAATCATAAGAGGATCACTAGAGCAAAACTAATCACAAGATCCAACAAGACATGATTTGATTCGAATTTCTCACGATACAAAGCTAGCAAGACAAAAGCTAAAATTTGAACAAGAAGAGTCATAAAGAAGTCTAGCGACTAACACTTGATATGGCAAGGTATAGAATATGAAATCAAGTCATACAAGGATAAAGATCAAAGCTCCAAAACTTTTATCAAACAATGCAAGACAAATGAATTGAAACATGCATTATGATACAATGAATGCGAAAGAACGACTTCCCCTCAAAACATTAATAGGACTAATAACCCTAACTCTCCCATAAGCGACAAAGCGAGAAGAATCAAGAGCTTTAGTGAAAATATCGCAAGTCGTTGCTCGAGACTCTACAAAGTGAAGCACAACATCACCTTTCTCAACATGGTCTCTTAGAAAATGAAATCGAATATCAATGTGTTTAGTCCTGGAATGTTGCCTTTGGGTTTTGGCAATATTAATTGCGAAGTGTTGTCACGAAAAAGAGGAACACTTCCCAAAGATAACCCATAGTCCCATGCGTGGATAAAATCCAGAGAACACGAGAGCGACCAGCGCGGCAGCTACATACTCGGCCTCGGTATGATCAGTACAATGTAAGACTTTTCTAGAAGTCCAAGAAACAAGAGATGTGCCCAAGAAATGACAAGTGCCGAAGTACTCTTCCTATCCACTCTACACCCATAAAGTCGAGATCGAAAATGCTCGAATTGAGAGAGCGAAAGAAGAAGAATACTAGAGTCCAAAGTCAAGCGTATCTTGAAGGTACCGAATATGCGACGTCTTGCTTGACGATGAGAAGCACGAGGAAGCCTTAAAGCGGCGCATAGACATACTGGCGAATTGTATGTCCTACCTCGCATTTATAAGATAGAGGAGGAGCCAATCATCTGCGGTACTCTTACGGTCCACGGACTCTCCATCCTCATCGAGGTCCAAAGACGGTGGTTGTAGCAATGGGAGTAGACATTGGCCTCTCGCTTCCCATATTGAAGCGCCAAGAAGGTCCTTTGTATACTTACTCGGTGAGCGAAGGTGCCTTCTTTCAATTGCTTGATTTGAAGACCAAGGAAGAATGTCGACTCTCCCATCATGCTCATCTCAAACTCACTTGCTCATCGAATCAAAACTGGACACCAAAGCATGAGAAGAACCACCAAGATAATATCATCCACATAAATCTGAACCAACAAGAAATCACTGCCATGCCTGAGAGTGAACAAGGTTTTATCAACCATTCCCATTTTAAAATCATTTTCAAACAAGAAACTCTTAAGCCTGTCATACCAAGCTCTAGGAGCTTGTTTCAATCCATACAGGGCTTTAGAGAGTTTAAAAATATGGTTTGGGAATTTTTGATTTTCAAAACCAGGAGGTTGCTTGACAAAGACCTCTTCTTCTATGAAGCCATTCAAGAAAGCACTTTTAACATCCATTTGAAAAAGCTTGAAACCCTTGGATGTTGCAATTGCTAAAAGAATGCGAATGACCTCCAATCTAGCTACTGGAGTAAAGGTCTCTTCAAAGTCTAAGCCCTCTACCTGGGAAAAACCTTGAGCTACAAGTCTAGCCTTATTGCGAACAACCAATCCATCCTCACTTTGCTTATTTTTAACAACCCATTTTGTTCCAATAACATGAGAATCAGAAGGTCGCTCAACTAAAGTCCAGACTTTGTTTCTTTCAAAATTCTCAAGCTCTTCATGCATGGCATTGACCCAAGAGGCATCAACCTTGCTCCAAACGCCATTGCAAATCTAAGCATCTTCGTCTACCTCTGCGAAGCATACTTGGGGATTCCACCGACGATGGAACTCTTCAAGTATTACTACCGGATGGCAAACACGAAGAAAACGACCAGCACCCCTGGGGAATGTACCCTAAGGCTTCATGACGGCAAGGCTGACGAGTACATTCGTATGTACTCGAAGTCTTCTTGGTCGTCATGGAAGAAAAGCTGGTTTTATATGAAGGTTACGCGAGAAGACGGCCTGCATTACAGCGGTAAGAAGGCGATCGAGAACTCGCATTGGCGTTCCTCCTCAAAGAAGGAGGGAGAAGTTGGGAGATGGATTGAGGCCATTCATCTCTTGAGTGTCAGGGGGTTAACCTCCTGGCATGTCGTAAGGGATTTTTTCATTAGGAGGATTAGTCCTTTAAAGACCAGGGCACGTTCGATGCTCTGGTTCATTGGTGGCGATGATGCTACCAAGGATTCTGATCCACGTAAATTTTCAGAAAATCCCGACCAGATTATTTTGCGAGTTGATTAGTTTCGCAAAACTAAGATCTTTCATTTGTACTTGCAGTCCTCCCAGAGACTCGCACTGATATCCGCACCACCTGATCCAACCAGCTGCACCGAACCACTCGTTCGATCCATCTTGCCCATCCTGCACCATGCTTGAATCACACGACCTCAGCCGGTATCCATGATCGTTCTGGACCTCAGCTCTCCAAGCGTAGTCCCGATCCATTCACCGTTGACGTCGTTGACCTGCAAGCCACCTACACAGCAATAGACAAACAAACCGTTTCCGGGAACAAGTTCTTCACAACTTGACCCACGATAGCTCCGCAATGCAATATACAACAATAAAGCATTGAAGTTCATACATAAAACACATTCAAATCACATCAAAGCCAACTTGGCTCAACTCCAAGTCAATGCCGGTCTGACCGCCCCACAAGGCCGGTCCGACCGATATCAGGCCGGTCGGACCGCTCCCACAACTGGCCGATCGGGCCAAAAGACTTAGCCAAATTTCGGCAGAAATTCAAACCTTCGGAATTTTCAACTCAATAGAACTTTGACTGGAGCTCCAAAATGATGGGACCACATCCAGGAGACTCCCCTCACTTGCCTACACAACCTATTTTTGGCTCAGCTCCAAAAACTAACTTTCAATATGGCGGTCGGACCGGCCACCATGGCCGATCGGACTCCACCACGGGCGGTCGATCGCCCACACAAATCGGACCGCCTGCAGTCTCGACAAACTGAGCAAAATCAAAACGCGAGATTTTGCAAACCAACAACGCCATTGCCAATTGACTCATCATCCTGAGATCGTGCACATATCCTCACGATATCCACAAGAATACAATTGAACCTACCAGGTCGGAACTGGTGGGAACAATTGGAAAGAAGAGAAAAACAAGCGCAACGGATTTTAATCCAGCGCGCTATAAGATCAAGACTAAGAAAACAACCAGGTATGTACAATTTTTATATGAGAAACATACCTCGCATATTCCAAGTAGAATTAAACTTTTTGTTTCTCTTGTGCAGATCTGCTGAATCCCTGGTCGCTTCCGACCAGTCGCATTCAACAGGTCAGGCGGTCGGAGGTGGTCCTGGCCATTGTCTTCCTCAGGTAGGACATCTTGAGGATGACATGGTTGGAGGAGCCCCCGAGCCAACTTCGGCACCGGAAACTGAGTTAGATCCCATAGTAGTCATTATGCCGGCAACGGAGGTAGAGACAACTGCTGATCTTCCACAGGTTCCAGTACCTGAAGGTCATCCCTCCAAAACTAACAAGTTTCCTTTCTCAACTCATTCGTCGCGAGTAAGGAACTTGATGATTATTGGGGGAGGATATCGGATCGCCTAACGCAGGCGAAGCCCGATAAATTTTTTACCGATTACAATGATGCCGTAATTCGGGTAAGTGTTTTCAATCTTCTCCATAACTTTTCTTGAAGTTTACAAGAAGGTTTATGGAAGAAATGCTACTTGTCTAGCATATGATCGAAAACCTCGCTACGGTCGGAGGACTAACCGAGCGAGTTAGGATATTAAAAGAAAAGCACTCTGAAATAGAGAGTAAGACTTCCTCTTCTTTTTTTCCTCTTTAAGACTTTCCTTTTATTTATTCTCCCTTATCAAAAATTCTTTTGATAGATTTAGAGAAAATAAAAGAAGATGCTTTGGCTGAAAAGGCCAGAAGAATAAAGCTTGAAGAACTTCAGGCTAAAAACCGGTCGATCGAAGACTTGACGATCAGTAATAAAAAACTTTTGGATGATTCCAAGAAGAGAGAGGAAGGTAACTGGTCGTAGCCATGACTCAATATGTCTTCCAATCCTTTTACTTAATACTTGCTTTGTCTATGCAGAACAAAAACAAACATTGACCAGAGTGAAAAAAGCTCTGGAATTTGAGCAAGACAAGGGGGCAGCTCTCGTGCTTAGTTTGGATGAGAAAATCACCTCTCTAAACAAAATACTCTTTGACATGGGTGCGGGATCAAGCTTGCCCTCCTTGAGCGATCCAATAGAAAAGGTCAACTACCTAGGCTCTTTGTTGGAAGAGCTCAAGGTTTTGCTCAAGACTACTAGGGAGAACTATGCCCACTCCGTTAAGGAGTCTATTGCCTGTGGAGTCAGTCTTGCTTTGGCAAAGCTGAAAGCTTCCGACCCATCAACTAACCTTCAAGCCATCGAAGAGGATTTCAACTGCTTACCCGCAGAGGCGAATCAGATCCCCTAGGCGAAAAGGTCGCAGAAGAGATGGAAGTCGGATCTCCATCTAGCAGTAGTTAACTTAGGCATTCTCTAGTAGTTTAGCTGCAGGAAAAAAATAATGCATACAATGTAAAGACTTACCTTTCGCTTATCAAAATGGAAAAAATTCTTTTATTCATCCGGTCGACTCGTGAATTTATGTCTTACCTAGCCCCCGACTGTTATATAGTAGAAGATCTTTACTATATAATAGTACTACCTGAGGCCAAGAATATAAATTCGAATCTCAACCATTACTTGTAAGTATGTACTGATCGGTAAAAAACTGATCGTGATAATACTAGGAAACCTTTATGGTCGGAACCGTGTAGGTTTCGGCTAGTTGTAAATCTATTTTTAATGATCGAAGTACTTTACTAAGACAACATATGGTCGGAAAAATAAAGAATTCTCCTTGATAAGAGGAAAAGACATAAAAAACAAATGATAAAAGCAGGAAAGTGGTTTTACTTCTATGTGATGCTTAATATTGGTCGGAATGAACATAGCTAGGAAATAAAGGTATAAAATATATTTCGCAAGACGTGCTCATGCTCTTAGTCCGACTGGCAGTGAGGATCGTAGGAAAAAGACCGTCGCTAGGAAGCTCCTTCCAGTGGGCGGAACCACGTGCGAAAAAGGAGAGACTTCGACTATGAGGTTTTCCGTGTCCCGACCAGTAGGCAAACAAGAGTAGAACAGAATTTTGAAACATAAACTATACACTTTATAATCCTGAGCATACGAACCGCAGTCAACCAGGATTGGGCAACGTCATACAAATAACATCACTTTCTGCTCTAAACTTAATTATCAAATTTAAAGGAATTTAAACGAAATGAAACGAAATGAAATGAAGAAATTAAACAAAGAACTTACGCAATTGGTCAATGTTCCATGAATTTGACAAAACCCTACCGTCTGACATGGCTAATCGTACTGAGCCTGGTCGGGTAACTTCGACCACAGTGTAAGGACCTTCCCATTTAGGGGAGAGTTTATTGCTACAGCTTGGCTCAATTTTTCGAGAACCGGATCACCTCTGACTAGGTTGCGAGGTTGCACCTTACGATTGTAGTACCTTCGCATGGCTTGTTGGTAGATTGCCGAACGTATCAAAGCTTGGTTTCGTCGTTCTTTAAGGAAATTGATGTCGTCGAGTCGATGTTCTTCCTGATTGCTAAAGTTAAAACAATCAGTGCGAGCAGAACCAATTTTTAATTCTGGAGGAAGCATAGCTTCGGCCCCATAAACTAAAAAGAAAGGTGTTTCACCGGTCGCACGACTGGTTGTGGTCCGGACAGCCCATAAAACAGAAGAAAGTTCTTGAACCCAAGCTCCTGACCGTTTTATTAACTGGTCGAATACTCGGCGTTTTATCCCCTGTGTAGGATACCATTGGCACGCTCGACTGCTCCATTGCTCTGTGGATGAGCCACTGAAGCGAAATGGATCTTGGTTCCTAGTTCTTCGCAATTCACGAAATTGCCGCTGAGAATCGGGTACCATTGTCCGTGATAATCGATTGGGTACACCAAATCGTGTAATCACGTTTTTGTTATGAACCTCTTAACGGCTTGCTTGTAACTTTTACAACTGGCTCGGCTACAATCCATTTTGTAAACGTGTCAATCATGACGAACAGGAATTCGAAGCCCCCGGGTGCTCTTGGGAATGGTCCCAGAATATCTAGTCCCCAGGTTGCAAAAGGCCAAGAAAGAGGGATTGTTTGCAAAGCTTGTGCCAGCTGATGTACTTGTCGGCTATGAAACTTACATTATACGCACCGTCACGAGCTCTTTTGCATCATGAAGGCGGTTGGCGATAGTATCCTTGCTCAAGGCTTTACCGACCAAGGTTACAGAGGAATGATGTGCTCCATGACTCCTTCATGAATTTCGGTTAGCAACCTAATGCCAGCCGATTGAGATATGCATCTCATCAACACTCCATGAGATCCTCGTTTATAGAAGGTACGTTCGATTAGAGTGTATGATTTGGCCTTTCGTGCTATACGATCAGCCTCTACATCATCTTCAGGAATTAGGTCATGCTGAAGATAATTGTAGATCGATGTCATCCAATCTCTACCTTGATCGTCACCGATCTGTGGAGCATCTAAGTTGTCAGAGTCAATAGGATTGACCTGATGTAAACTATCGATGTTCTCGGAATGCTCGACTACCGAGGGTGAATCGAGTTGCTCGAGAAAAACTCCCGGCGGGACGGTTGACCTAGTAGAGGCCATCCGTGCCAATCGATCCGCTAGAAAGTTCTCCTTTCTAGGAATATGTTGAATCCGAAAAACCAAGAAGTGCTTTTAATTTCCGTACTTCGCGGATAGGAAGACATCTTGGTACTCGAGCATTGATACTCTTTCCCTACTTGATTCGCTACTAGTTGAGAATCGCCTTTCACGAGCAATTTGTGAATCCCGAGCGAACGAGCTGCTCGAAGTCCTGCCAGCAAAGCTTCGTACTCCGCCACATTGTTTGTAGCGGGAAAGTTAAACTGGACGGCATACTTGATGTGTTCGCCGGTAGGGGATATCAAGACGACTCCAGCCCCCGATCTTTTAAGCATTAAGGAAACGTCAAAGTACATTGTCCACTCATCGTGGTGCTCGTACTCAGGTCCTTGCTTAAGTTCCGGGTTCGTCCACTCGGCAATGAATTCTGCTATTGCGTGAGACTTTATGGCTGTTCGTGAGATGAAATGGAGGTCGAACGTCCCTAGTTCCACCGCCCATTTTGCTATTCGGAGGTTATGTCTTCTTAAGTTATTGAAAGTCTCTTTAAGGTCAAGCATATGGTCGCCGGAGTTGACACTTTTCACTACCAAGTCATCAACGTAGGCTTCCAAATTTCGACCTATTTGTGGGCTGAAGGTTTTCTGCATTAATCTTTGAAAAGTTGCACCAGCGTTTTTTAGACCAAAGCGCATCTTTACATAACAGTAAGTGCCAAATGGAGTGATGAAGGAAGTTTTCTCTTCATCTTCTTTACTCATACTAATCTGGTGGTACCCTGAGTAAGCATCTAAAAAACTTAATAACTCACACCCGGAGGTAGAGTCTACAAGTTGATCAATGCGAGGAAGGGGAAAATCATCCTTCGGACAAGCTTTATTAAGATCTGTGAAGTCTATACACATCCTCCATTTCCCATTACTCTTCCTAACCATTACAGGATTAGCGAACCATTGAGGGTGATGTACTTCACGAATGAATCCAGCCTTTAAGAGCTTGTCAATCTCAGACTGGATGGCGTCCTTCCGGTCGGGTGCGAAACGTCTGAGCTTCTGCTTGACCGGATTTTTGTCAGGCTGGAGCGCTAGCCTGTGCTCGATCACCTCCCTGGGGACTCCGGGCATGTCGGACGCTTGCCATGCGAATACATCCTTATTTGCTCGGAGGAAGGAGACGAGCGACTCTTCCTATTTAGGATCGAGTCCTGCTCCGATCAGTACCTTTGGAAAGGACCCACCATCATTGCCTGACATGGCGCTTCTTGGAGAAGCGCCTTCGTCGAGCGGAACCTCTTTGGTCTGGTCGGATGGTTTGGGTGTTATCTTGGGTCTAGAGTGCTTGACCTGCATAGATGATGAGTCAGAATTTCTGGTCGGCAGCTCATCGACCAGTTCTAAAGACCTTCGATCACATGCGTATGCCATTTTGCGATCTCCACGAACCATGATTACACCTTTTGGTCCTGGCATTTTTAAACTTTGATACCCGTAGTGCGTGGCTATCAAGAACTTTGCTAATGCCGGACGACCAAGAATTCCATTGTACGCGGTTTCAAAATCAACCACGTCAAATGAAATCTTTTCCGTTCGGAAGTTATCAGGGCTTCCAAACGTAACCGGTAAGGATACTTGTCCTATCGGTTTGGCGGTAGAGCCAGGAACTATGCCATGAAAGGCGTATTTCACTGGTTTTACCTTTGTTCTAGGAACCTGCATATCTTCTAAAGCTCCCGAAAATAAAATATTTAAAGAACTACCACCGTCTATTAAAACTCGATTGACTTTGCAATTATTAATGTGTAGGCTCTACGATAATAGAGAACCTACCCGGTCGAGTTGACGAGACGGGGCAGTCTTCTTTGCTGAAGGAGATTACGGTATCCGACCATCTTGATGGTTTGGTGATGATCGAAGGTTCCGATAGGTTGACCTCTCGCTCCATGGCCTTCAGATGACGGCGCGAGTCGTATGAAGAAGAACCTCCAAAGATCATGTTGACCGTGCGTTGAGGCTCCTGGTACTCCATCTCTTCGTCGCCATCCTTGTCCTTTTTGGAATTTGTTTCCCCCAACTCCTGAATTGCGGGAAGCGGGCCTTTACCTGCATAGAAATCCTCCAGCTTCTTTTGCCAAACACGACAGGTGCGCAAGTCATGCCCTGCCTGTTGGTGAAGTGGACACCACTTCTTACCTTTATTATGGCCATCGGTCGAAAGTTTGGCTTTGCCCCGACCGGTATAGTCCTTCTTACCCTTGAACGGTTTATCTGGAACCGCTAGGACCTCTTTGGTGCCCATTTTGCGGTGCTTCTTCTTCTTGAAAACCTTCTTGGGATTCCTTTCTGACTTCTCAAGGCTAGGTTGATGGATTTTATCTTTTCGATCAATGGCTTCATTCCATTCAACCGCCTCACTAGCGGCCGCATATTTATCAGCCATGTCAAAGAGTTCGGCGGTTGTTCGTGGAGGATTCATAGCGATATCCTCCGTAAACCGCCGATTCCTTAGACCTGCCTTGAATGCCTGAATCACAGAAGATTCTGCAATTTCTGGAATAGAATTTCGAACCTGGCTAAACCTTTTGATATACTGACGGAGAGTTTCCTTTGGTTCCTGCCGAGTTCGATGGAGATCATCCTCCTTTCCAGGGCGATCGTACGTACCCTGGAAATTCACAATCAATAGATCGCAGAGCTGTTCCCAAGTATAAATAGATCCGACCGGTTGGTTAAGCAACCAAGACCGGGCAGATCCTTCCAGAACCGTGGGCAAATAATTAGCCATCATGTTTTCATCACCACCAGCAGCTCTGATGGCGGTGATATATATCTGGAGAAACTCTAGTGGATTTTGAGATCCATCGAATTTATCCATGTTGGCAGGTCGGAACCTATTAGGCCAACGTACAGCTTGGAGCCCTGCAGAAAAGGCTCGACAACCTGCAACTGATTCATAGCGCCTTCTTGGAAAAGGTGCCGGATTATGATCGATGGGAGATCGGTTTCTTCGATTTGAGCGCCGAGGCTCGTCGTCCGATCCGATCGCAGACGTTATCATGACGCCTTTGACCATTAGCATGGTTCAGATGATGACGGAGATCATCTGGGCCAAGCAGGTGCTCTCCTAGGCTAGGGGAAGAGGTCGTTGCTTGAAACAACCTTCTTCCTTCATGACCTACTGGTCGAAATCGCCGAGGAGGTCTAGGTACCGGTGGGTAACCATGCTGCCCTCTACTGAGGGAGGAGCGCTGAGATGAAGTCACCGTTAGACTTTGTGACATCCTTTACCCCTGCGCGCTTCGTGCATTTGCTGGTCGTTGAAGAATTTCGATACCGCTCCACCAACCGGTAAAGCCGGAGCTTGGCGAGAACAAGGTCGATATTAAGAATATCTTGAATCGACACAAGTTCTGAATCGTTACCGAAGGTCTCAGAGGGTTCATCGAAGATGTTGGTGTTCGGAGACCCGAAGTTCCTCTGGACCTTTGGCCTAACTCCGTCTGGCCCGTCATCCTTAGTGGGGCTGCACCACGCGTATTAATTGATGGACGTCCATTAGCTCCGTTGCCTCTGGTAGGTGGTGCTTGATTGCCCGCGCCATCTCCATCAGCAGGTGGTGGCGAGGCAGGGTGTGCAGGACTGTGCGTGGTACCACGATCAGTATTTTCGATCGCGTTGACCTCATGCTTCCAGCAACGATCCTCTGAGGAGCTTCCACTGTAACTAGTGGAGAACTTCCCAGTGCTTCTACCAGAGGCTTCCACGATGGAGACCGGTCGGAGATGAGAACCTCCTGAGGTCTTCATGGCGGGCTCAGTCTGATTCGACGAGTTGCCGATCGAATACTGAGTTTTATCATCCCCACTCGGCTCATTACCTGTGAGGGTCTCATCGACACTGTTACCAGGTGTCGGTTGGTCTCTGGAATTTCCAGAGGCCGTTGGTGAATACCTGTCAGCCATGATTGTGTCAATGGTATATTGACCCTCGGGTTGTGGGGCTGAGGTGTTGTCACCTTTTTCACCGGTCGGGGAAACCGGGCTTGGAAGAATATTCGGACGTTCCGAACTGGTCGGAACGACCTGTCCCTCAGAGAGCGCCTCTAGGCGCAATGGTGTATCTTCATCCATCCGCTCAAGTTCGCTGTCGTCAGCGACTTGCGAACCATCGGAGGAGGATGAAGATTCCCCATGTTGCATGGCCTGGATGCAGGCTTCCATGTCAAGGTTGGAGTAGTCATCCAGGTCGAACCAGTTCTCCTCATCCCATGTTCCTGCCATACTTGCAATTGCGAATATAAAGAAAACAGATGAGTTGAGCAAAGAACCTCTTCAGAAGTTTTGCACTATCTTCCCCACGGACGGCGCCAGCTGTCGACGATCAAATCGCCGATCTTATGAATATATAAATGAAAATAGGAAAAATATGCGAGACTCCTGGGAGTGGATCTGACTTGCTCTTTATTGCTATGAACTCACGATTACAAACACTGAGAGTATCTAAAAACACAACACTTGGCTATATCTCGCTTGATGTGCTTCTATAGGACTGTTGCTGATGTGTTGTCTCGAGTCTTCTCGTGTTAAATCGTCTTTATTCGTGCCCTCTCCGGCCTTCCATGGTCCTCCTTAAATACCTGATGAAGTGGTGGCAGTTATCCCATGAAGAGATATCTGTTGGGGAGCGACGCGTCTGGTCGGAAAGAGACGGCAGTTTGACGGTTCCACCAACTGCAGAGGCGGTTGGTGAAGATGTCAACTGTTCTGCGGTTAATGATTTAGGAGACGTTGAATCATCAACCGTGATAGTGTTGTATTATGCGGAATATGAAACACGTGGTTCATTCATCACATAGTGAGTGGCGTGGTCGGGGACTAAGGATGGCAATCGGGCGCGACGGCACGTAGTGCTCGCCATACCCGCACCGCGACCAATTCCCCACGGTATACCGCGAAGGACGACGGGCGAAAAACCTCGCCCATACCCGTCGCCCGCGGGCATACCCGTTTACCCGCGAATAATGCATCGCCGCCCGTGGGTACCCATCGCCCGCGTACATGCTCGTTACCCACGAGCAATACATACATCAAGTTCATCATAATTCACACATCAATGATGCATCACACATTCAACAACTAATAAAGTTCATCACAATTCACATATCATGTTCGACAAGACAACTAATCAAGTTTAACAAATAAAATACAAATACAAATTGACATAGTTTCTTACACATGTGGGTAGATTACGGTGTCGGGCGAAGCGAGTGCAGGTGGAGCTTACCCATACCCATACCGTTTACAGATGGGTAAGGAATTGTGCCCGCCATACCGTGGGCAAGAAAGACGTCCATACCCGCCTCCATTAGGGTATTCGCCGCGCACGCTGCACCCAGAACAATTGCCATCCCTATCGGGGACTCGACCGAGACGCCTGTTCATAGCTTTACGAGCACTTACCTGGTCGTGGACTAGGTTTGGAACTTTGTCCGACCAGGGTATTTATTATATAACTTTTGTAATACCTACGATCAGTTAGGTCGGTGGTCTTAGAAGTTACGACCACGAAGACGCATGGTCTTTATCATATATTAAGATAATATATGAATATTTTAATCCTCAACAGCTGGCGAAATCGCGCAATTTTTTCACTGGTCCACACTACATCTGCACGGCTAACCAATTTTGAAGGACAATCTGATAAGGAAACCTAATCTGCCCTCTGCCCGCTAGTTCTTCAGAGAAAGATGAGCTTTCTGCTATCATCGGTCGGTCCACACGATTGAGTTACATGAGGAGTAAATAATCCGATAGAGTGAGGAGAAAATTGCCAAGAAATGGCTGAAGGCAATCAGATTAGTCAGAGTTGAGACGAACGTGCTGAAAGATAGCCAGATACGTCAATCAATTGAACCAAAGTTTTTCCCATAGCTCTCATCGAACTGTACACAGAATCATGGCGCTCCATGCCTGCCTGCATCGCATTATTCGTTTGGTAGCCTCCAGACTTTAGTTCATCAGTCGTCAGCGTCGTGTTACCTGACATTGATTTCACTCGTGCCAATGAAGTTGATTTTTCTTCTCGATCATGCCTCACAGTTCGTACTTGGTACAGTGCATATGGCCCTTGATCCATGCATGTCCCTTTGATCTGATCCATCCAATCCGAGCAGTTTGCACTCCACTGCACTGCGACTGCGAGAGAAGTAGACAAGAAGTGAGCAATGGGCCAGAGATACGATATTGGTCGTGCAATGTTCAGGACAAGTAGACAGCCAGAAAGCTCCCTAGCTAGCTAGCTGCTACCTATCTCCTTCACAGCAGCAAAGGATAAGCCATGGCCCGTGGAGACAGCAGCAAGGAGACAAGGAGGATCGGCGAGAGCTGGATTGGGATTTGGGAGAGACTACCGCTATCGATTGTACTTGTGATTTTTGACTAGGTAGGTAGGACACACTTCTCGCAGACTAACACGCTTGCTCCAGGATGAGTACGTATATCCCGGCAGCATCATTTTCGCGTTAACAAATTAGGGATCGTAAAAGCTCGCAATAAGAAGAAAAGTTCGGTGCCGTAAGATGGAGCCATCAGGATCTCGGTACGATCGCGCATCAAAATTGTGACCACAAAGACGATAAGATCTGAACTAGTTAGTATTCGCACCGTTCCTACTGTAAGATCTAGACAGTGTTCGAAAATCAGCATAACGACACCGGATCACTGTAAGATCTTACTGAATAATATTCAGATGGAGGTCATAGCAGCCTCCAACGCTAATACCAGCGGGGCGGGCTCTGATTCTGTTTCTGTTTCTGTTTCTATTTCTGTTTATGTTTCACGAGGAGCACACAAGAGCATAAGACCTTGTTTGGTACAACTTCTATTCCCAACTTCTCAATCGATTTATGTGGAGTCGAACCAAACACCCTGATTCTCAAAACCACTAAATTCTGTTTCTCGCGTGGAGCTGTCTCGAAAATGAACTAGCAACAAGAAGCAGCCTCCCAGCATCCTTCTTTTAGGTGGTATATCAAAGGTGGGAGTAACTACACCCGGGAGTAGAAAGTATCATATATATATATATATATATATATGATCTGAACTAGTTAGTATTCACACCGTTCCTACGGTTAGTTAACCACAAAGACGATAAGATCTGAACTAGTTAGTATTCACACCGTTCCTACGGTTCTAGACAATGTTCGAAAATCAGCATAACGGCACCGGATCGCTGTAAGATCTTATTGAATAATATTCAGATGGAGGTCATAGCAGCCTCCAACGATAATACCAGCGGGGCGGGGCGGGCTCTATTTCTGTTTCTGTTTCACGAGGAGCACACAAGAGCATAAGACCTTATTTGGTACAGCTTCTATTCCCAACTTATCAATCGATTTATGTGGAGTCGTACCAAACACCCTGATTCTCAAAACCACTAAATTCTGTTTCTCGCGAGGAGCTATCTCGAAAATGAACTAGCAACAAGAAGCAGCCTCCCAACAGATTCTCGTGAGAATCCAACCTTCAGAAACAGAATCTAAAAAATAAGAATCTAAATCTGTACCAAACAGAGCCTAAATATCCTACCAAATTCTCGCCTAGTTTAGGCAACATAGAAATCCTTTTGGAGCCGGTTGGAGTGATCCGTGGGTGTTGAGCCCGTTTCTCCTACGGTTTGGCCCAATTTGTTCCGTAGCGCATCATATTGACGAGCCGAGCTCGATTAGTGGGCCGATCATGACGGCCCAGTACAGCTTCCCTTCGACCCCGTCCGCCGCTAGGGTTTATTTTATATCCGCCGACCCTGCGGCCGTGAGCGGCAACTTCTTTCCACCTTAGTAAACAACCGCCGCCCCCGCCCCCGCCCCCGCTCGCGCGCACGGCAGAACCGCACGTAACAACCAGCCGCCACCTCGCCCACGCGTAGGAGGTTCTGTCTCTCATGGCCATGGCCGAGGAGCAGGTGGTCGCCGGGGGTGGCGAGGTGCGGGAGCCGGCTGCCCAGCCGACGACGTTCGCGAAGCTGGGCATCTGCCGGGAACTGGTGGACGCGTGCGACGCCATGGGGTGGAAGGAGCCCACCACGATACAGGCCGAGGCCATCCCCCACGCCCTCGAAGGTAGGAGTAGCATCCAGTAGCTGAGCACCACCGGCGGCGGCCATGTAATAGAAGTAGACGACGGCGGTGATGGCGAGTTGTTGTTAATTTGAGATTGGTTTGTGCAGGGAGGGACCTGATTGGGCTGGGGCAGACGGGGTCGGGGAAGACGGGCGCATTCGCGCTCCCGATCATCCAGGCGCTGCTCGAGCACCGCCAGCCCTTCTTCGCCTGCGTGCTGTCGCCCACAAGGTCGGCCTTTCTTCCCCTTCTTTTTCACTGGCGATATTTTCTTCTTTTTCTTGCGAGTGTGTGCGGTTGCTTACCATGCGGCGGGTGGTTGTTCAGGGAGCTGGCGATTCAGATTGGAGAGCAGTTTGAGGCGCTCGGATCGGCGATCGGCTTGAGATGCTCGGTGGTGAGTGGTACTGTTACATAATCGCTCCTTTTGCTTATAATATGAAGCATTGCAACAACCAATTGGATGTGGATACCGCATATGCTTTTACCTCCTTAAACGGATCCTAGTTGTGATGATTTAACCAAGTTTTTTACTGACTGGTTGTGAAGAACTCTTAGTGTAGAGTACCTGGCTGGGTAATGTTTAAAAATTTATTGGCTTTATCTTTATACTCTGGCTCAGGGATGCAGACAGGGGGTGCTAGGGGTAGCCCTGGCCCCCTCATGCTTCATGCAATCCCTTGTGCACACATGGATATGCTAGATAAAAATAGCAGCAAAGTTCTTTTTGGCCCCCTTCAATACAAAAATGTTACCAATTGGTCTCCTTGTTATACTTCCCTGGCACCGTCCGTGCTTTGGCTGGTCTTTATGCTGGGATTGGGTGCATCAAGTTGGTCAGTTGATGGTTCAGTTGCGGCAGTGATAGTGATCTGTGTTGGCTACTTCCATCTGTTGGCTTGAGGGTTCACTGGAAAATATTTCCTTTTATACTGACCACTGAGCATAATGTGAGAGCATGGTAAAGCCTGCGGGAGCTGTATTTGAATATTTGTAGCCTATTCAAATACTAGTGTTTGTAAGTGCGATTCTTTTGGTTACTCGTGGTGAAGCATAGTGCACCAATATTTTTTAAGATCCTAGATATACTTAACATCTATTTGAGTTTGTTGCTATATGGGCCCATGTTGATTAATTCAAAGTTCCTTGCTTACTTTTCGATTCCATTACAACAAGACTGGGTTCACTATTATCTCTAATGTTGATTATTTCTGCTCAGTATAATTTGAACATGCGATTTGCTGGTGTTATTAGATGCATCGAGTTGTTCCTTGGTGATCATGCCACTGTCTACTAAAAAATAAGTCATCATAGTCATCATTCATTAGACTTTGTGGGTTTCTTTGTTTTAATCAATTTCAATTGACCTTTTCCCCTTTTCCCCAGCTTGTTGGAGGAGTTGATCGGATGCAGCAAGTGACATCCCTTGCAAAACGTCCACATATTGTGGTGAGTATGGTTGGTTCAGTGAATTTTTCTACCCAATCCCAAGCTATGACAATATGTGGTGTGGATCCTTTGTGCTGTGGAATTGCAAGTGCTGTTGAGTAGTAAACCTTTCTATTTTGTATGTAAGAGGTACATGTGTATTTGCTTTGGCAAATATCCACACTGAACACTCTATTTTCTAAACCACAGTGGAAAAACTGTGGCATCCATTGGCCAAGTTTAAGAGCCAGCTTTTGGGTCTTTCAACTTAGGGCCAGGTTGGCAATGCTGTGCTACATTGTGGTAGGAATCAAGTTAGTTACAGAGATTTTTTACCAATTCCAGTAATTCTTTTTGTTAAGGCTCTAATAAAGATACTGTTAATCAGTAATATATATATGAAGCCTTTTTCATATTCCCGGGAGTAGTTACTCCCTATTCCGTATCTCACAACGTAGAAGGTATCTTGCGCAACCGAGAGTATGTATGTGTAGTATACGAGTATATAAGACCATCTAAGTGGTATTCACACCTTTTCAGGGGTGGTATGTACAATTTTTTTGATATACTTCTTTTTAGTGCGAATATGAAGGTATTTACAAAATATGCTAAAAGCTATGGACTCTCTTACAATTTTTTTGTGTGGTTCGCATTGGAGTATCTTATAATTAGTATATGAGTATATCCAAAGTGATAAAGGAGTATGTTAAGTTCTTTTAGGTGGTATATCAAAGGTGGGAGTAACTACACCCGGGAGTAGAAGGTATCATATATATATATATATATGATATTAACATATCTTATCTTAACTAATAAAAGAAGGAGTTTACCCCCGCGTAGTGGGACGATGTCCTTTATCCTATGCACGTGGTTGGCCTCTCCCACCCCTCCCAAATTCCTCCACCCCTGGGACTCGTGAACATATCCATACACCTACTTCTTCCGCAATCATTTTTCCTCACATGCACAGACCGAAATTCGTTGCCGTACCAATCATTCTTGTCTCCTGCCGCGACTCGCCACCTGCGCCTGTTTGACATTCGTTTCGTGCTTCAGAGATCCTGACTCCTCCGGCACTTAGTCTGCCAGTTGCAACGGCAGCGTGCACAAATATGAGGGGATCCAACAGCGTAGGAGGCGGCGTCGGGGACGAGAGAAGGCACTGGGAGGGAAGGGAGGAAAGGAGAAGGTGGTACCTTGGAGGAGAAGCGGCCCGTTGGGGAAGGGAGGGGAGGTAGCAACGACGCACAAGGAAGAGGTAGAGACGAAGGCGTCCTTCCCTTGTCATGTCGCCGTCTCGAGTTCACCGCACTATGTCCTCTTCATCCTAATTCTCCCTTGCGCCGCCGCCGCCTCGCTTACCAACGTGATGCCGCCACCGCCTACTTCGCCTGCCCCCCACATCCTTGCCGCAATGTGCCTGGCGAGGGCTGCAGAGGCCAATGGCTGTGAGAACCGAGTCGTGGCTTGGGTTCAGGGTGGAAAAAGGTGGCCATCGACGCGTAGCCCTCTTCCTTGTCAGCCGGCAATAGATGGAAATGGGCAGCACGCCGAGGAGGGAAGTTGGCATCAACTTCAACTTCGAAACTTAAACAATCTATAAGCTCAAAATTTTAATTTTCGGGTAGTAGTAGTAGATGATGCAATAGGCGGAGTTAATGTATATGTGTGTGAAAGAAAATTGATATTCATTATGCGGTTTAGGACCCCATCTGCTGATATGTATCCCTTTCTTTTGGGGTTCCGTTGCAACGCACGGACATCCTACTATTAAGTGCTTTTAAAAGCCACTGTGATGGCAAACACACCCTTATAAGCCTCAGAAGCCCCCCCCTCCCACTGAATTCAGCTTATATGGGATTCTAGTTCTAGTAGCCTAGCACAAATGGGCTTAGGCTTACAAGATAAGCCCAAGAAGATCCCAAGTATACACCAGTAGCAAGTAGCAAGTAGCATCAAATAATACAGTATAAGCTTTGATTCTCTTGCATGACACTGGAACTTTTAGATCTGTTATTATTTCTATATGAGTGAAAAAGTTGCAAAATCTGATATCACTTATGTTTGTCTTCATCTGGACTGAGCTTGTTTTCTGTATCTTTTCCTTCAAAACTTAGGTTGGAGCTCCTGGGCGTCTTTTGGATCATTTGACAGATACAAAAGGTTTTAGCCTTAATAAATTGAAGTACTTGGTATGTATTCCTTGAATTTTTTCTTCTGCTTTAGGCTCTTTGTTGTTGGGTATATTCTGTTGAATATCGTGATAATTTGCCTTTGTTGCTGACTAATTTATATTTCAACATTTTGTATTTTCTTTTGTCAGTACTCAGTAGCATTATTCATGTCAATTATGCTCTTTTTTAATGCGTCAATTATTCTGTTATGCATTTATGCTTACACCATTCTAATTCTTACATGTTGGGTATAGGTTTTGTGTCTTGAGGGGCTGTTGGGATCTTTGAGTTATTTTGACTCGCAACCGGTGAAAATCATATTTGTTTGCTACAGTACAACCCGTACTGCAAAATTGTAGTAATGTGTAACTTAAACATGTGGCTTTTAACAAAACCTTCTTTTACCTGTTAAAGCGGAAACTTATATTTGCCAAATAGCATACTCCTTGAGTTCTATGCTAACCGTCTATAATAGGATATATTTTCCTTTCATTTAGCTAAAACCTATTTTATAAAAATGAACAGCCCCAATGGGTCTGTTGTGAATTAGCAACGCTATCTCGCAAAATACATTGAAGTGTAGAATTCATGTTATCCTGTTGGAACATGCTTCCAATTTTCACACTTGGGGTGTTTGTTTTATTTTGACTTCTTAATTAATTGTAAGACTAAGGCTTTAAGCACTATACTGCATGGTACATGCTACTGCCCATAAATATGTTCTGAATTAACTGTTTAGTACCTTCTCTGTCAACTATTTCCTGAAATCGTGGGAGCATACCTCCACAATTTGGGTCAATTATATAATTTTTTTAAAAAATTTAAATGCTTTTATTTGACGCGTGCTCTATCTTTTGGTTTGCTAGGTACTGGACGAAGCTGATAAATTACTTAATTTGGAGTTTCAAAAAACCATGGATGAAATTCTGAAGGTTATTCCTAAAGAACGGAAAACTTTCCTTTTTTCGGCTACAATGACAAAAAAGGTTGGTGGATAAGGAAGTACTCTTGTTATGATTCCTCAGAATTTGAGAACCAAAAGGACTAAACATCCCCAGTCTGCCATTAGTAGACTATTGAATTTACCAGATTGACGTGGCCATGTCCATTACTTGGGTTGATGATTGCGCTATAAATGCTTGAGATAGTGAAATGATGGATAGGTTTCCATTTATTCTGATGAATGCCATCTTGCTATCATTTTCTGCTATTCTTTGTATTTCTAGGACCACTTGTTGAACATGTCTATCTTACAATAATATTTTTAGCTATGAATAGTTCGCATGATCATGGTGCTTGATGGCTTGCTTTCTATGTGTTTTTGTTAGACTGAATGCGGTTTTCTTTGCAATAGCTTATTACTTTTCTCTGCAGGTATCCAAACTGCAACGTGCTTGTCTCAGAAATCCTGTTAAGGTGACAACATTCTTCTGTCTTCCAGGCAAATAATAAGAAACGACATTAATGGAATTGGACCTTTTGATGTACCTTCTTATTCTTTACTAATAGTCTCGACTATTCTTTTTTTTGGGACCAGGTCGAAGTAGCCTCCAAGTATTCTACAGTGGACACACTTAGACAAGAGTTGTATGTTGTTCCTGCAGATTATAAGGTCAATTCTTGTACTTATTTTGATCTGTGGTTCTGTGCCCATGCAATGGTGTTATCATATGATTCTACAGTTCATGTGATATAAGTTCAATGTACTCATTAACGTTTTTGTGCTATTACAGACTACTACATATGTACATGTTTATTCATGTAGCTTTGTAATCTTGATGTTTGCATAAATCCATGTGATAGCTTTTCTTTAACATTTATTTTAGAATTACCTATGCAAAGCTTATTATTCTACTATTTTTAGCAAGATAAGCCTACACTGGCATTTTAGCGGGTCCTCAATTGGATTTTACGAGATTAGCTTAATTCCACATGTGTTATATGTTGAGACATATTTCTGTGTTGTTTACCGTCACAGTGGAGTACCATTCCCCTTCATTGTTCGTTCATCATCCTTGTTGTATGTGTATTTCAGGATTGCTATCTTGTTCATTCTCTGAATGAGATGCCAGGTAGCATGATCATGATCTTTGTGCGGACCTGTGAGTCAACAAGGTTCCTTGCTCTCACGCTAAGGAATCTTTGTTTTAAAGCTATCTCTATCAGTGGCCAAATGAGTCAGGTTTACTAACTTTTCTATCTGACGGACAAAAGTATTTGTTCCTTTCATTCAATGATAATATTTTTAGGAGGTAGAGGTGAATGTCTTGTTTGACATGTTTGTTTTTTAGCATAGATAATACTTCCCAAGTCTCATTTTTTTTACTTATCTTTACCAGGATAAGAGACTAGGTGCTTTAAACAAGTTCAAAAGGAAAGAATGCAATATCCTTGTTTGCACAGATGTGGCTAGCCGTGGTCTTGACATTCAAGGAGTTGATGTGGTTATCAATTATGATATTCCAATGAATTCTAAGGTTTCTATTTTACTTATTTCAGTACTTGTTGCTGATCAATGTGTAATTTTTTCCAATAGGTTACACTGAAGATCATACATTTTTTTCGTTGTTTTAAATCTACGCGGCACCACATGCAGGATTATGTTCATCGGGTGGGTAGGACTGCACGTGCAGGGCAATCAGGATATGCTTTATCTTTGGTGAATCAATATGAGGCCGAGTGGTTTCTGCTGATTGAGCAGCTCCTTGGTAGTAACTTTTTCCTGTCTTTTTCCTGCATGCGTAAGACCATCTTACAGAAAGCACCTTTCCTCAATTGTTATCGCAGGCAAAAAAATTGAGAAGCGCGAGGTAGATGCAGCTGAAATAATGATGCTTCGTGAGCATATATATGACTCGAAGAGAATTGCACTGACGGTATGTACTAATGCTCTGACATCAGTACCAATTGGAAGAGTTGTGTTTTTGGCAGTAGCAAATCTGTGCAAAAAATGTCACCTGCCTACAATAGTCCGACTGTCCGATCATAGATAATTGCCCTAATTTTCACGGTAGAGCCATGTGTCTTCACTGATAAGACAACTTGTCCGTGGATTGATACTAATTTACCATTGTTGGTGTCTATTAGAGAATGAAGGAGAGTGGTGGCCACAAGAAGCGGAGGAACACGGAAGATGATGATGAGGAAGAGGTGGAGGATCAAGCGACATTTACCAGAAAATCGAAGCCCTTCAAGAAATCAAGAAGACGGTGAACGCAGTGGAGTCCAAATCGTTTGGAAGCGCCTTGCCTGATAGTGAGTTTGAATCCGTATATACTGCTACTCCTATCGTAGGCTATTTATCAAAATTCTATCTGTAGCTCCGTTCGACGCAACAGCTATTTATGTTAGAGAAGTCGAGACGCACTTTGAGCAATGACTATTTCGTCAGTTGACGCAAGAGTTTCAGTCATCTGTATTCACAAATCGTGTTACATGAAGATTTCACTTTTACAGTGAACTTTTCGTTTTACCCATCTACTTTGTGTACCGACTGGTTACTTGGTACGGGTCTCAGGAGGGAGAGGGAGGGTGCCGAAATAGAAAGGAAAATGTACACTTCATGTAGTAGGGTCGTAAACAGAAAGACGTCGTCGGGACATAAAATTCGTATTTCTTTCTCGAAAGAGACATGCCAATGTGTATTAAATGTGAATCCAATCCACCACGGATAGCGTAAACTGTAAAAGGATCATAATTGTTGTGCGGAAATTCTTGATTTGAAGTGTTTTCGTAACCGTGCTTCGCTTCTTTTTATTGCATCAAATTCTTGATTTGGGTTGGGCAGGGGAGCATGGTTAAACTTAACTCATATTAAATGTGAACTCGGTTACTACTGTAGCGTGCATACCGTTAAAAGAATACGCTTAGTTGTTGTGTATAATTATTAATTTGAAGCCCTTTTTAGTACCGTGCTTCCCTGATTGTGTGGAATTCTTAAATTGAGTTGTCCTATAAAATCCGGTTGCAGGTATAGCACTGATATGAAGTGTACTGATTGTTGTCATTGTAGTTCCGCTATTGCGTCAAATTTCGGTTGGGTGGAACGATCGAGGTGAAAACTAACTCAATAGTGAATGTGAATTCAGTTACTGTTACATCCAAAATAATATATTGAATGTGAATTCAGTTCTTTTATTTACCATGCTACTGCAATTGTGTGGATTCTTAAATTGGGTTGATTATTGTTTTTGCGTCAAATTCGTAATTTGGGTTGGGCAGGCGCGATCGAGGCAAAAACTATCCCATATTAAATGTGAATTTGGTTATTGTGAATGGACACTGTAAAAAAAATTTTTGTCACGGAGAAATATTATTTTGAATTACTTATATTAATATGCTTCCGTTATTGTAGGGGATCCTTATTTTTTTTGTATTCGAAGGATGCATGTTCAGTTTCGAATGTAGCATGGATACCGTTAAACAGTAAAAATATATTGATTGTTACGTGGAAGGATTAATTTGGAGTGTTTTCATTATTGTTATTGTGTGGAATTCTTTATGTAGGTTGGGCATGGGTGCTTCCATGGATATATTTGCTCTGGATTTTACTATGTTCGGTGAACGACCAAGTTAAAAAAAGGAGTTGAATGATGGTATACTATGAAAAGTACAAATTATACAAACAATTAGGCAATGATACTAGCTATACAAACAGTAAGGCTAAAAAACCTCAATTAGTTCTTGCGTAGAAGGATCGTGTGAGCTGGAGACCACACCATATGCATCACGTACGCATCAAGCAATCGAAGCGCACACTGATGAAAGACGAGAAGAAAAAAAGTGATGCAAATCACACGAAAGACGAGCAAAAAAAGAGAAGAAAAAAAGGTGATGCGAACGAGCAAGTGGCCTAGATGGAGAGGTCACCGCCCCTGAGGACGCGGGCGATGTCGTCGGCGACGGCGAGGCAGGAGGAGAGCCAGCCGCTGAACATCACCCACACCATCTCCAGCATGCACACCTCCATCCTCCATGGCACCATCACATCGAGGAACAACACACAGAGAGACATCTCCTTTCTGCAAACATCACATTACACGGTTTACCAATCTATCTGAAACTCTTTTATCACTATGAGCTGCACCTAGACTCCTAGAGAACTTCCTCACAATATAAGAGATGATTCTTCAGAAACAACTGAAACAAAGAACTGATAACCGATGATCTTCTGTTACGGGCATTTGCATCAGAAATTCTGACATCTACACACGAAGCAACTAATGTTGCAAAATGAAATGGAATTCATCGTTTTGGGGCTACTTACAAAGAGCAATTGCTTTGTGTAATTGTGTTAGGCGGCTTCTTTCTGAATAATCAGTAGGTAGACTGACAAAACCCAATCAAAACAAATAATTCAAGAGGGAAAGTAAGATTACGTGGGTAGGGAAGGACCTTTCTCTTGTTGCTTTAATTAGATTGAATCTTTGCCATACTCTTGGAGCATCCGGATCTCACATGGCTCCAAGGCTCCAAGCTGAAGAGGAAGTTTCGGAACTTGGAACTAAGCAAGAAGAAAAGATAGCAACACGCTAACCATCACCCACCGCTTTCACCTGTCAATCAATGGGCATAAATATCTCTCGAGTTGTACATCAAGCCCCAGAACCGAGCCTTCCCCTGCGCACTCCCAAACGACATACATTTTACTTTACATTCTACCTTGATTTGTTAAAGGTATATAATTTCTTCTTCTTCTTTATATTTATATTTTTTTAGTGAGGGTATTATAAATATTTTTAACTAAAGCTGAAAATATTATTTCTGTGTCATGCGATCTCCACACGAGCAATTATAATTCTATTACTCATACTGTTAGATGTAGTATAACTAAATCTTAACTAATCTGAACAACTAGATTTTAAACAAGCTAGTCTTTAGGTTCCATTTCAGTGGGGATTTCTTTGATGATGGGAAGAGATTGCATTATTGCGGAGGAAGAGACGGCATGTCTTACATAGATCGGGATAAGTTGTCGCTACGGAGGTCCAAGGCCATTTGAAGGACCATTGTGAGGATGTGGAGTTGGTACTCATGCATTTGGCGCTTCGGGAAAGCATTGAAGATCGGATTGAGGCGCTAACAAATGATGAGGACCGCTGCACCATGGTCGATCAGTATCACCGATGGGGTGTTGTGGATATATTTGTTGAGGCGGTGGAGTTGATGATGATGTTGGCTCGGATGGTGATGGTGTTGGTGACAAAGGAGATGAAGACAATGATTGGGAAGATGAGAGTGAAGCTTGGATGCACACAGATGATGTTGAGGAATTAGATGCTTCCAAGGAGGTGGAGGTGATTGAGGTGTCACCAAAGATATTGCAAAGGATATTGCACATAAGCGGAAGTTCTACAATACATTACCCGATATGAAGGGAAGGCAAAGGTCGACTACAAGACTTGCAAAGACTACGAGAAGAGGTACAAGGTGGTCATTTGGTGGCCATTGATGAGTCAAGGGACAAGGAGGAGACGATGATGTGTGACACTTCTTACTTTTACGAGTGAGGAAGAGGACAACTATGAGGAAGGTGGCGGTGATGGTGAGCTCTGAGGAGGAAACCAAGTACCCTAGGTATGACCCCAAAGCAAGTCTCCTACTTTTAGCTTGGGCATGGGTTTTAGCCGCAAGGGGACTTCATTCAAGTCATTAGGCGATATGGAGTAGAGAGGAGACATGTTATTAATTTTGCAAGAATGACAACAAAGGGTTAGGGCTCAATGTGAGTGGGCCAAATGTCCTTGGTTTATCTTGTTGTCAAATAACAGAGGATGACGATGGATAGTGAGTAGTTTCAAGGATGAGCACACATGCCCCCAAGAAGGGACAACAAACTTGTCACTTCCGGAGAATAGTGAAAAGTTTGAGAGTGCCATAATGGGAAACCCAACACGGAAGCTTGAGCACTTGTAGCAAACAAAGACAGAACAAATGCATGCGGATGTGAGCATAGCTAAGTGCAAAAGAGCTAAGTCCATTGTAATGCGTAAGGTATTAGACTCCAAGAAGGGAGAGTATGGTAGGGTCTTTGACTACCAAATGGAGCTTCTTAGGAGCAATCCGTAGCACAAGAGTGGTTAAGCCGCATCCGGATGCCCAGTGTCGCTTTTCACAGAATGTATATTTGTTTGGATGCTTGCAAAGAGGTTTCTTAGTGGGTGTAGGAAAGTGATAGGTTTAGATGGTTGTTTCTTCAAAGGTCCAACCAATGGGGAGCTAATTTGTGCAATGGGAAGAGATGCAAACAATCGGATGTACCCATAGCATGGGTATGGTAGAGAAGGAAACTAATGAGTCATGGGACCGGTTACGTGGGATTTTCTTCAAAGATATAGAAATTGGAGATGGCGAAGGATGGGTAATCATCTCGGATCAATGTAAAGTAAGTCACATTAGTGTTTATTCATCCAATTTGTCATATGCGATTACTTAACTTCGTTTGTTTGTTGCAGGGCCTACTAAATCTTCGCTCAAGATTGGGTACCTAAAGTGAGCATAGGATGTGTGCAAGACACATCTATGCCAACTTCGTGAAGACTTACAAGAACAAGGCTTGGCGTAAGAAGTTACGGTTGTGTGCCAAATCTCCATGTGTCAATCTTTTCAACTACCATTGGGCAAGGCTTGCAAAGGATACCCCAAGGTGCTAATGCAATCATGAGGACAGATCCACAACATTGGAGCGGGGCATGGTTCAAGTTGGGATCATGTTTGTGAATCTGTGGACAACAACATGTGTGAATCATTCAATCATGCCATAGTTGAGTCAAGGTACCTCCCTATCATCAAGATGTTTGAGTGGATAAGGAGGAAAGTGATGGTTAGAATCCATACCAACAAAAGCAAGGCGTAGAAGTGGACAGTGTGACATGCCCCATTCTGACTGGTGAACAGTCTGGATTAAATTGAGTATTGTGAAAGAGCCCCCAAACGAATATTCCAGGGATTTGGCACCTCTGCATTCAGTGTCCTATTTACTAATTTAGGAATTCTTTTTTTTTAAAAAAAAATCTCTCTTGCATGCTTAAAATTCCATTTCACCTGTCTGGCAAATGACAATCTCGAAACATAAAGTCCTAGGAAAAAAGAAGATAAAAACACAATTAAATTATCGAAATACTTGTAGAAGTAGGACAATCCAGAGGTCCTTCTCAAGATTAAGACCTTAGTGGGGTACTGGGGAGTGTTCATGAGTAACAGATGATGATGATCCCTTTGGCTCTGGGTCGCTTTTACATGCATCTTCTGTTATTAAAATGTATATGCAGAACACAACTGAAAGTAACTACAGGTGTCACCTTCTGGCTAGTCAAATGGTCCGGCGTGATTTGGCCATCTCACCGAAAAACAAGCCCGTGCTAGGGACATTCACTCGTTCAACAGAACTTGCTCCAACAAGATTCATATTGTACTCTCACAAGGAAATGTTGCGAGAAGTCACTTCTCTCGGGTCAATTGGTTAGCACCAACAGGTAAAAACACATTTCCAGTGTTCCCTTTAAATCCTATATCATCTTCATCAGAGATCGCCGGCCACTTCCAGTGTGCAACCGGACTGTCCTTTAGAGGTAAGAACACACTTTCCCTGCCTCTATTCTTACATCATCCGAACACTACATCATTGCTGCTAATTTCAACATACACACTTAGATGTATTGTATTCATATTGTATTGATCAACTGTAGAGTACGTCAGTTTATTACTCAAGCTATTTATTATCGGTGTATTACCCACAAAGGCACTTGAAGCTAAAATCACATCATATTTAGTAAAAGACTTACAGTCTGTTAACATATGGAAATAGTGTGCGTGATTATTACACCTTTAGATTTATACGCCCATTGTTCTAAGTAATAAATTGTGTCTATTATTAGTTGCTTATTAGAATTGGTTCCGTTGTTTTCTCTTTCACACTGTCAGCTTCGTTGTGTATTCAGTCACTGCAGCAGACACCGCCCCCTCCACAGCAGATACGTAACGACGAAGCAGGAAAATAGCGAAGGTATATCCACTTCATCACACTTAATTTCTAGGTTACTGTTGTAGTACTTAACGTTTCTACCAGTGTACTTAACATAATGTCGCTGCTATCTCGTACTATCAACACCAAATTAAGAACCGTATACCATACTTACTTTCACTCGCGAAAGGCTTTTCGACGCGCCGTCTGCTTCCAAATAGGTACAAAGTAACATCATATTTTCCCTCTTATAGTTCATTACTGACCATATTACATTTTAGGTACATATATATCATTTCTAGCAACGACCACATAAAATGTCTATAGAGCTATCTAACTATAGGTTAATTACTTACAGAACATATATAGAAGATGATCCCTGCTAAAAATGAAAACTTTGGCCACCGCCAAAACTAATCCAGCTTATTCTCTTCGATGTGAGTTACACTAGTCCATGTAAGTGCCTGTCTATACTAGGTTACAGTTCGCTGTTTGCTGTTCATTCTCGTTTTCTTCCATCTCACTTAACGTTCGCTACAATAACTTCGCTGCTTTCTATTAGCCTACTATGATTTGTTCTTTAGTAGGAACCACACAAGTCTCGGGCCCGGATTTCCTTAATTCAGAATCCTCTGTGATTATCCTGCGCTACTCCCTGAATCAGTTGATAGCGCTCACAGTGTACATCACTGAATCATTTCATACACACCGTTCACTGACCGAACATAATATTACAATCATCAGGGTTAAAATAGACCTCGCCAGGTCGAGTTTACAGTAGGGGCCGAACAGACCAAATAAGTCCATTACATAAAAATACAGAGACGAGCGCGGGAGCAAAAGGGGCAACACGACTCCCCACAGGTAAGCGACTGTGGTACTTTGGGTACAACCGATATTAGCCAAGGACTTGGATAATATTGGCCGCACGCAAGTACCGGCGGAGCCAGCTAAACTGTGGTGAGCCCTAACCTACGAAACTAGCTACTCATCGCCTTGGTCTTGACCGTCGAATCCTTGGTCCTCGTAGTAGGCGCAGTAGTCCTGCTCAGCGGATTCTGGGGGTTTGGGGGGAAAGAGCGAGAGTGAGCACAACTACCGTGCTCGCGAGCCAACACAACAGATGCAATAATAAATATGCAAGGCTAAACAAGGATGACTCGAGTTCTTTTATTTGCGCAAGGCAAGATTTGTAAATATCATAATTATAAATTCCCATGACTTAGCATTTTAAACAAATTGCATTTTATTAAGGAATGTAATTACAATATTAAATAACAGTAGAGATTTCCTCCATCGGAGACTCTACGAATTATTAATTTGATTGGAGCTACCTCCATACATTAACCACGTGGATACGACGATCCAGGGAAACACCAAACCTCAGGCTAGATGAGCCGACCAGGTTTTCACACCACCCACAAAGGTTTTTGAAATAGAACTAACTCAAGTTAAGTTTCCATGTCCGCCTATGACCGTAGGCGAGGCTGTTTAAACAGTTTCGACTCTGCAGAGTTGAACACTATACCCACAAGAGACAATGATACTCGTTACCCCACATGATTCCATAGTCATGTAGTTGAGCGATCGTCAAAGTAACCTTTCGAACTACCTTGCCCCTTTCGTCATCTCACCCACGCCCATACGTTGTGCGGGATGTTCACCTCAGCGACTAGAGTAGTTGAACACGGAGTCAACCTACCCCTCAGCGACTGCAAACTTCATCTTTCCTCGGTGTCCCTTTCAAGCCGGAACGCATCCTGCCACTTGCACATTCCCTCTCTCCCACCATGCGAGATGACATTCAGAGTTTGATAATTTTACTAAGCCAAGTTGCACTTTGCAGACTTGTGGTGATGTAGTGATAGCAAGTTTTAGGGTTTTGAGAAGTGAAAAACAAATCAGCTCAATCATTTTAGTCATTTACCCCCAATGACTGCCCAAAACAATCATTATGCTTAAAGAATGATGATTTGAGTGATTAGCACACCGGTACTCAAGTAAGGCTAGCATTACACTTGAGTACAGACTATAACTAGTAAGTTACCATATAATTAATAGGGTGACAAGAATAAGGGAATTCAATTATCAAGGACAAGGTATAATAATTACTTAATAATCTAATTAGCATTTAGCTACATTAGGACTATCTAACATACAGTAATTTGCATAAAAAATTAAAGCATGCAGTTTGCTATTTTAAAAGAACATAGTTTGCATAAAATGTAGGTTTAACGTGGTCAAAGTGTTGACTCGCCTAGGTCAAAGGCTAGGGCATCTTGGAAGTCTTGAGCTTGGTCAAAGTGGGAACCTTCGGCTTCTTCGAACTCTACTCGGGCGATCGCACCGGAAACAAAAGGACAAGTCAACAAAGCAAATAAATACAAAATCCACAATAAATGAACTCAAAAAGTTAATCAAACCAGTACCAAAATATAGGTTTTAAGATTACAAATTTTTGGGCACAAGTTTCATAATTTTTGGAATTATAATAACAAAGATATGTATTTTTGAAACTTTATAAAGAATTTTCAGTTAAACAGAAAATCAGAAAACCCAAGAAATCCATGCACCGACATGTGTCCTCGATGCACGCTACAGTGCGTGACCGAGTCCACGCACGGGCGCGCGGGTCCACCATACAATGACGTGTGGGCCCCAGCTGTCACCGGCCGGGCGATACTGTGGGTGGGGCCCACCCGTCAGTGTCACGGGCTACACGGTTTAAGGAGAGGCGATCGCCTCGTCTCCTTCGCCGCCGAGGAGACGAGGCGGGGAAAAGCGGGGAGAGTGGAGCGCCGCAGCGGCAGCCAGTGCGAGGAAGGAGGAGGCGGGCGGCTCGGGTGGCCCGCAGGCGGAAGCCGGAAGTGAAGACGAAGACGGCGGGGGTGGCCGAGGCGGCGATCAAGGCGGCGACCGGAGGTGCGGGAGGAGGCGAAGACGACGGTGGCGGTTATGGAGTCGAAGGGAGGAGGCAGATGTGGAGGGGGAGAAGATGAAGGGCCGCTCGGGCTTAAATAGCCGAGGGGAGAGGCGGCGAAGGGGAGGAGCCGCCGAGAAAGCGGAGAGAAAAGCGGGCGCAGCGGCTGGCAGCGGGCGGCCGGACGCGGGCGGGCGGGCGCCAGCAAGAGAAGCGGTCTGGAGTGGCGCCGGTCCGGGCAAGGCGGCACTGAAGACCGGCGGCGGACGGCAGCAATGAATGGGCGGGGTAGGGAAGACCGGGCCGAACAGCCCATAGCCCAGGTAAGGCCCAAATCCAACTTTGAATTTTTTTTAAAATTTTGAAAATTTGAAAATTTAATTTTTTGGGAAGTTTTTAAAATTGAAACATTTTTCTTGAATTACAGGGAATGGATGCTACAACAAGACTGCCAGCTAGACTTTGTATTCTTTAAGATCTATACTATACTCATCTCTATGAAATAAAAAATGTAAACACGTTGCTTTTTTGCGCCCATCTGATGTCCATGATTATATTGTTCAGTTGTACATATTTTTGGGCTTTGGATCACCCCACTGTAGATTGCAATTTAGTAAACTAGATTTTGTATTCTTTAGAATCTGTCATATACTCGTCTCTATCAAATAGACACATAAACACGCTGCCCTTTTGCGATATCTCTTATTACAATGTCATTTATTCAGACAGTGGTGCTGTTTTTCATCTACTATATATACCCGTTATATCTGCAAAGTATTGTTTCCCTACAGTCGCATTATGCGCTGATTGTCTCGTAACCATGTTAGCTAATTATTTGTTATATATAATTTGTTACATCTGTTTATTTGCCTAGTCTGGTAACCTTTAGGCTGCTGATCTGTTCAATTGGAACACATCCTGTCGCGCGATTTAAAATTGCTGACAAATGACTGAAAGATTCAGCATTTCCTATATATATAAATAATGCATCGCTACTACTAGTGCGAAATCATGGAATCAATAATTGACCACTAAGCATTCGGAGTTCCACAAGAGCTTTCAAACACAAATACAAATACACATTAAAGACAAACTGCAATTTTGTGCTATCTGCTTGTAATTTAGACCCTCTACATACACACAATAATAGTGCTACGAGATGTTTGATCCTTGGAGGCCTTGCAAGTTATCAGCAGATTGCACGGCGGGGCCACAACGTCAAATCTGATCGAGACAAAACAATCTGACCATTCTTAAAACACCTCACAGTGCAACCGTGGGTCAAACTTGGCAACTTCAAAATAGCTTTACCTCAGCTGAATGATCGGAAGGAGTATTGGCCAGATTGTGGCTTTGCTTTCCGATGGCCGAAAAACTTGTCCACTGTCACTGCTTCCACCACTAGATGCTCAGTGTGCCCAAGAAAACCTACAAAATTGAGAAGAAAAAAAAAACAAATCAGCCAGGTGATAGGGAAATTAATCAGCAAAGGTGGTACCATGACGTTTCTCAGTAAGACAAGCTTTCCTCAGTTCGCCTGCACCATAGGTTCTGGAACAGAAAATGCAGCGACAGAGTAAATAAGAACAATACAAGTGCAGTGAGCAATGTACCCAACAGTACAAGGAGCATCACCCGTTCTGCATTGCGTTATAAAAAATTCTATGGAATCAATAGATCCAGAACGAAAATGATCGGGGTCCTTATTTCCTATACATATCACATATGTTTATTTTTTTTGGCTTGATGTGTCATTTTATCTTATGCTAGAGGTGTTAATACTATATATACATGACTATATCTAAAGGAAAATAATATGTCCATACTATATATACATGACTATATCTAAAGGAAAATAATTTTTTGATCCGGTGTCCAGTGCATCCGAGTAGATCACTGTAGAACCGCCCTTGAATACAAGCACTCAACCATCCCACTGCACGGCCAAAGATATGTTCCACCTCTCTATTTACAGAAAATCGTATCAAAACAAATACTTAAATCCTATCCTTCTATGCCCACTGTATCCTGTTTTTGCCTCAAAATGAAAGTAATGATGAATTTCTTTGCTATGTCACATCAACAGAGTATCATAATGCACAGACAACGGGTGAGAGAGAGAGAGAGAGAGAGAATATGCCCAACTAAACCATAATTCATTGTATTGCATTCTAAAACATCATATTGTTAGAAAGATGATTAGAGTTTTGCTATTTACAACTCTACCTCTTATTCATTAACTGAGAGAGTATATATAGACATTTGCTACATGGGGAGAGAGAGAGAGAGAGAGAGAGAGCATGTAGAATATACAACACTCTTAACACCCTCTTCAAACTCAATGTGGATCAGGAGGATTTGAGTTTGAGTAGATGAAGTCGATAATGTTCTCGAGTCTGAGTTTTAGTGAAAAATTTTGCAACTTGAAGCTCTGAGGGAACATACTTGAGGGCGATGGTCGACTGCTGACAATGAGATCATGTGAAGGATACATCAACACCAATGTACTTTGTCAGCTCATGCTTGACTGGATCACTAGCAATATGAATGACACTTGTATTTTCACAAAAGTGAGGTGCAGGAACGTCACAGTGGGCACCTAGATCAATCAAGAGCCATCGAAGCCAAATGATCTCTGAAGTGGTAGCGGCAAGAGCTCGAAGCTCAACCTCTGCACTAGAGCAAGACACTGCAGTCTGCTTCTTGTACTTCCAGGCAATAAGCGAATTACTAAGAGAAATGCAGTAGCCAGTGATAGATCGGCGATCAGCAGGATCAATTGCCCAAGTAGAGTCAAAGTAAATGTGGAGCTGAAGCCGACTCGAACTGGTATAGAACAGACATCTCAACGCAGTCCCCCTCAAGTATCTTAGCACATGAAGAACATAATCATAGTGGACTGAGGTGGGAGCACTGAAAAACTGGCTGAGCACATATACAACATGAGCAATGTCTGGCCCAGTGACGGTGAGATAAACAAGGCACCCCAAAGAGCTGACGATAGTGAGAGGATCTGTGAGTGGTACACTGTCTGTAGGTCGAAGCTGTAGGTGGAGCTCTATGGGTGTTGCAGCAGTGCGTGTACCAGTCATACTAGATCAAGCAAGCAGATCCTGAACATGACGATGCTGAGAGAGGTAGTAGACATCACTATCAGAATGAACCTCAATCCCTAGAAAATAGCTCAATGGTCCCAGATCAGACATCATAAGTTGTTCACTCAATTTCCTCTTCACAAAAGCCACATAATCCATGTCATCTCCTGTGATCAGCATATCATCTACATACAGGAGAAGCAAAGTACAACCCTGCTGAGAAGTGTGAATAAACAAGGCAGGGTCATACTCACTTGGAGTGAAATCAGCAGCTCGAATAACTGAACTGAAACACTCAAACCAAGCACAAGGAGCCTGCTTGAGACCATACAGAGCACGCCTAAGGCAACAAACATAACCTGTAGGGGCCTCAACACGTGGGGGTGGCTACATATAGACCTCATCATGTAGATCACCATGAAGGAAAGCATTCTTAACATCCATCTGAGATATAATCCATGTGCGTACCGCTGCAACAGCAAGAAGAGTACGAACTGTGGTCATATGATCAACTAGAGCAAAAGTCTTATCATAATCTCGACCATAAGTCTACTGAAAACCTCTTACAACAAGACGTACCTTATATCGCTCTACTGACCCATCCGACTTGTTTTTTACTTTGTACACCCACTTGCAAGTGATAGAGACAGCTCTAGATGGTAGCGGAACAAGATCCCTACCTGTACTCTCTAATGTTGTGAGCTCCTCTGTCATAGCCTGCTGTCACTCAGGTACACTGGCAGCCTCCTGATAGGTACTAGGTTCAGCTACTGCACCTGCACGAGAAAACTCCCATCTCTCTGGTGCCTGGATAGAAAAATGATCACGTAGGGCATATCATGATATAGTAGAACGATCATCAGACTCGGTGGTACTAGCCGGAGGGTCAAGTGGAGAAGAGGAGGACTGGGGATCAGAAGGAACTCTTTGTCGGTGACTATAGTGAAAGAGAAAAGTGGAAGTATTAAAACTAGTGGAGCTGGTGGAGGAGACACACTAGAAGGTGAAACTGGTGGAGAATGTGTATCTAGAGAAGACAAGTCTGGTAAAAAAATAGGAGGTAGACAAAAGAAAGAGGTGGAATCTGTGGAAGGAGTGTCATGTGTAGAAGGGTGATAAAAAGAAAGGTCGACCCTCATCAAATGTCAGATAACGAGATATATGAATGCGACGTGCTGAGGAATCATAGCAATGATAGTCTTTATGCTCAGAACTAAAACCCAGTAAGACACACTCAACCGACTGAGCACTCAACTTTGTGCGCTCACGAGGTACTAGAAGGACATAGCATACACAACCAAATACATGAAGATGAGCATAGCAAGAAGGTGCTTCGTACAGGATCTCACTAGGACACTTGCTATGAAGCTTGAAAGAGGGCCGACGGTTGATGAGATGGACTGCCGTAGAGACTACTTCCCCCCAGAAGCGAGACAGAACAAAGGAAGAGATGAGAAGAGTACGAGCAGTCTCAATAATGTGACGGTGCTTGCGCTCAGTAATACCATTCTGAGCATGAGCACTAGGACACGAAAGCTGAGGAAGAGTACCCTAAGAAGAAAGGAACCGACGAAAAGCTGATGAAAGATACTCTCCCCCAGAGTCAGAACGAAAAACACGAATGGAAGAAAAAAAAATTGTGTATGAATCATCTTAGCAAAAGACTGATAAGTATAAATCAACTGAGAACGATGTTTCGTAAAATAGATCCAAGTATATCGGGAGTGATCATCGACAAATATAACATAATAACTATGACCATCCTTCGAAGCAAAAGGAGATGGATCCCATAAATCTGAATGCACTAAATCAAAAGGACCAGAAGATTAAGAGATACTACTGGAATATGAAAGTTGTAGTTTTTTCCCCAGCTTACAACCAGTACAATGAAAACTATATTCAATAGTGACATGACCTAAAGAGCCCTAGTGAACTAGAGTGGTGTGGCGAGCTCCACAAAGATGACCAAGTCTATAATGCCACTTGCTGAAGGAAAAACCAACAGGAGACTGAGATGATGACATAGCAGAAGACACTGGGGCCTTCGACATACTGGTGGAAGGAAGATGTAAGATGTCCCAAACATAGAGACTAGGAGAGCCTCTACGGCGATGGCCCGAACCAATCACTCTTCTGCTCTGACGATCCTGAATGAAACAAGAAGAATCATCAAATCCAATGAAACAGTTCATATCAGTGAGTTGACTAACAGAAAGAAGGTTCATAGATAACTGGGGAACAAACAACACATCAGGAACAAATAAGCGAGATGTAGAGAGAATGCCCTGATGGGTAATAGAGCAAGGTGCACCATTAGCAGTGTGAACATATGCGGTATCAGTCATGGGCCTACGAGCAACAAGCTAAGAGCTGTCAGATGTGACATGAAAAGAGGCACCCGAGTCCAGAACCCAAGGATGAGCAGCGCTAGGAGCAGAAGGTGCAACTGAGGTCATAGCAGACACTGGTCCATAAGTCATAGTAGGTGTGGGTGTGGCAGCAGTGACTGCTCCAGTAAGTGCTCTCGGAGGCCCAGTAGGTGCTCCACAACGACGATCAGATGGATGTCAGGCACGATAATCAACAAGCTGATCTGGATATAACTTGAAGCACTTATCAACAAGATGGTCAGTCCTCTTGTAGTGAGAACATACCAGCACTCCTGTGGGTGTTGCTCTGGTAGATCCAAACCGTTGTGAGAGACCTAGGACAACGTATGGTGAGGATCTTGAGGTAGGCATAAGCGAATGAAGACGAGTCTCCTCCGCAATCAAACTAGAAAGAACCTCAATCAAAGTTGGTGGAGTGGAATAGTTGAGTAACTGAGTACGAACAGGCTCAAACTCTGGTCGAAGTCCCATCACAAACTGATACATGAGCGTCTGCTGAGTATACTCATCCTTGGCAATACAAGACAGATAAGCAGTAGCAGCCTTCGGTATCATAGACTCTAGAGGACTAGTGATATGAGTGAAATCACTGTAATACTCCTCGACTGATTGATCCGGCTGCTGCTGAATACTATGAAGGTTCTTGAGCAATGTGAAGCGAAGAGCACCACTGGACTGAACATATCTTTTCTCAAAGTATATCCACATCTGCTTGGCTGAAGTATGATACTTAAGACTCATCTTCAAAGAGACATCAACACTCAGAACAAGGCCAGTCATGACACGATCATCCTCTTTTTGCCAAGCCTTTACTGCCTCAACATCAACCTTCTTCGGACCAGGAGAATCATCAGTCAAGTGAGAGGCCAAACTATAATCCCTAAGAGTAATCTTGACTGAGAAAGCCCATGCCTGATAGTTCAGCCCATCAAGCTTGATGTCCGTAAACACGAGAGATGAACTGCCCCCAAATATTGAGTCAGATTTTGATATCTTGATGAACCACAAACATGAGGCAAGAATCAACAGTAGACAGCACAATGACATTAAAGTTCTTACTATCATCGGAGGCAAGCAACACTAGCAGTAAAGATCCTACTATTTGGAAGCAACACGACACCAAGCTATCACTAGAGGCATTCGATACCAGAGCAACCAACTGGTGCAGAGGAGAGGACCAGTGAGAAGAGGATCAGTACCAGCGAGCAGAGGACCAAGTAGTGGCCCCTAGGCGGTGAGATTTGCACAGATTGGTACGGATCCGAACGCGGTGGCCTCCAGGCGGCGAGATCAGCACATATCGACGTTGTTGGACCGAAAAGGCGACTAGAGGGGGGTGAATAGGAGCACGCTCACTTTTTTAACCAAGATCGGATTCAACACAAATTTCACTCCAATAGCTATGGAAGCTATAAAGATCAACATACCAACAGTGGAAGACTAGTATTGAATCCAATCTAACCCCCGAAGCAAAACAACCAAAATTGACAAAAACTCAATTTCAAAGTGTTAGGCGGTCTGACCTCTATGTCAATGGTGGTTTGACCGGTCCATGAGCGGTCGAACCTCTATATTAATGGCGGTCTGACCTCCAGCCTGATGAACAGTGAAATTAGCCTGAAAACGAAGTTACAAATAGGTCTAACTTTTGATCTACAACTCCAAACTCGATGAAACTTAGAACACACCTTCTCTAGGATGTTAGGAACCTATTCCAATTGAAGATCATGAAGATCCTTGGAAAAGTTACGATATTTTCCGTTTGAGAGGAGGATGGTTCAAAACCGAGTCAAAACGAAAACTAGATACAAAATCTTGCTCGTGGGTGATTGATGATCAAGATGATCCTATATGTGTTCGCACATATCACATCAAGCTAGATCACGTGAAGGAATCAAGTAAAAACTCGTGGATCAAAGAAAGACTCAAAATCATCAAATAGTGAGAAGGAAAGCAAAGAAACATATTTTTTTTAGCAAACTTTCCTTGGATTAATTTGATATGGTTTGGGTTTACAGCCACTCCATCAATGGAGGACAAAGCTCAATCCAAGAGCACGAAATCAAATGAAAACTCTCTAGAACCCTAATCTCCACTAATCCTCTCCCTAAGCAAACTAGGGTTTCAAAACAATGAAAGGGTTGAGGGGTGCAGCCACCTCCCTCCTCTATTTATAGTGGGTACTTAGACCTTCTAGAAGATTTACCCAAATGGGCTCCCGTTAAGGCCCAATAGAAACGGGTCACACACACACGTATTTTAAAGCGTCGTCTTCATCGCCTCTTGGCCTAATCAGCTTTACCTTGCGCCACGGTTTGGCAAAAGATCACCAAGGCAGTATTTGGTAAGATTACCAAAATATCCATTCCCGGTCCTTCTCCGAAGACTGAGTCAAATCTTCGCGAAGCAGTTTCATGCTCCACCATGTGTAGGTTGATCAACGACTCTCATGATGTCGGCAAGTATCTCCCATCCGGCTCCCACCGAAACCACCATGGCACTTGCATCGACCCCCGCGACGCTTGATCAAACTAGTCGCACCGAACTGTCCGTTCGGTCACCCTTGTCCATTCTGCACCACGCTTGAGTTCATTGACCTCACCTGGCATCGTCGATCGTTCTGGACCTCATCTCTCCAAGCCTAGTCCTGATCATCCTCGCCGTTGACCGTCGTTGACCACCAAGCAACCTGCACAATAATAGAGAAGCAAATCGAATCCGGAAACAAGTTCTTCACAACTTGACCCAGATTAGTCAAAACATGCATCATGCAACACATATGCACTGAAACTCATGACTTTGACCTCACAACCAAACATCGACGCCACGAAGGACGACGAAACAAGTGAAACCCCCTGGCCGGTCTGACCGCCTAGTTGGGACTTAGCTAAATTTCCTCCCTGGAAATCCGAAACCTACTGGAATTTTCAAACCAATAGAACTTTTGCCTGGAGACTCCAAAAAATATGAGATCAAGTGTAGTAGAATCTCCTCTCTTGCCTACACCCTCTATTTTTGGCCCAGCTCAAAACTCCTTTTTTTTGCATTTGGCCGGTCCGATCGCCGCCATGGTTGGTCGGACTGCCACTGGCTGGTCCAACCGCCAGGGGTAGCCGGTCCGACCGCCCTCTGGTCGGTCTGACCGCCGCTTCGGCCGTTCAGACCGCCAAAGGACTGACAGCATTGAACTTTTGTCGAAAACGCTTGATTCGATAAACTTTTAACGTCATTGCCAATTGTAACATCATCATAAGATTATGAGCATATCCCCGTGATATTCACAGACGCAGATCTAGAAAAGTGGCATCCAGGTGACGAGATCGGTGCAGATCGACGCAGATTCAAAACATGGTGGCCTCCCGGCGGCGAGATCGGCGCAGATCTGGAGAAGGCAGCGTCAGCACTTGGGGGCGACGGCGAGATGAAGACAAGGTGGTACGGATCTAAAGAAGTACAGCGACCTCCAGGCGACGAGAAGCTAGCTCAAGCGATGCAGATCCGAAGAGGAGACAGAGGCATAACGCACGAGCACGATGAAGACGAGGTAGAAGCGCGACGCTCAGGCGCAATGAAGACAAGTGAAAGGAATGATGCTGCGGATAGGGCTCCAACGACAAATGAGGTGATGGCGCCAATCAAGAGCCTACCGATCGACAGCAGCGAAGAGCCTACCAGCCTGCAGCGGAGGCTTCCAGATGTGATGGGATTATTTTATGAAAAGAGGATTGGGGTTGGAGAAGGCTGTGATACCATGTTGGAAAGATGACTAGGTTTTGCTATTCACAACTCTACCTCTTATTCATTAATTGAGAATATATATAGATATTTACATAGACCACATGGGCCACATGAGCCAAGAAAAAGAGAATATGTAGAATATACAACACTCTTTTAACACATACATGGATTGAGGTTGAACTATAGATCATTGTTGAGAGGAACTTTCTTAAAGACCCCAACTAAAATATTCTTCTATTAGATCACAAAACTGAACCAACAAAATTTCCGTGACTCCTCTTGGCAGTTTTTGCAAGATCCATATATTTGCTTTGATGTCAGAAGAATCTTGTGTACATCTGTTAAATGTACCAGCATCTCCTCAGCAACCCCTGGCATTTCTTTGAGACAGACTCAAAGCTGAGACCCAGATCACGTTTTAACACTTATCTTTTTCTTCTTGCGCACAAAGAATTTCAATTCCGATGGTGTTCCACCATTTCTACCTGTGTACAAGCCGAAGATTCCTCGGAACAATGCTGCTCAAGTGACAAGGTTGTTCACTTGGACTATTTCAGGATTTTCAGCTACAGCGAAGGCCCATGCCCGGCAAGGAAACGACTGGGATGAACACCTCGTTTGGGTCTTTCATTGCCATGTCGTCTCATTTCGACCGGACCCCAACCAAGAATACCAGCAGAACTGCTAGATTCCTTGAACCTGTTTCCGTTTGTCATGGTTGGAGGAGGTTGATACAAAGGTTGGGTGTCAAATTGATTATCTGAGTCAGCTCTCCTCCGGCGCTTCCAGGCTTCAGAATTCCCGGTGTTCTCACCATTATTAAGAGACTCTGAAGTGTACTGCATAGACCTTGTTGACCTTTGGTTTCTTGTAGGGTGAAGCTGATTTGAAGTTCCCCAACTGTTGGGAGCGGATGCAAAATTGCCACCATGTGACGGGCCTACTCCAGGTTCCATTTGGTCCTGACTAAGTTTTAAGTAGAGATCATGCAATTGCTCCCCAGACATATTTGAAAACGTTGCCACATAATTCCATAACCTCATGGTCATACCTACAAGAACACAGTTATTTAGACAATGTATCTTTAGACCGATCTAATTATACGGTTTTTAAAGTTTCCTACCAATATTAATCATAAAGACTATTCCTGAGAATGTTATTCAAAAGGAACAGTAAAAGATTTACATCATGCATGTTTTTCACACAAAGGTGGCAGGAGCTACAGACACTTACGGGATTGCTTGTAAGACTCGCTGTGTTGGTCGACGATCTTTCCAATTTTTTCTCCAATTATCTGGAGGTACCTACGAATTCTTGAAAGAACCTGAATATAGTGTTTCAAGGTAAGGTTAGGGTGGCGTAAGAGAATTTAAGAATAGACTATCCACAGATAAAGCAGAAACCTTTTCCTTTGGAAGATTTACACTTGTATTCTGTAGCCTATCCAAGCGTTTCAATATGTCCTGCTCATCATCCAAAACTTCAGTGCACCATTCCAGCCACTTTTCCTCCTTGTCCAGACGATATTTAGTCTCCGCTTCAGATTCTGAAATTTCACCTTCTTCTCTTGCTTCAGCTTGCACCACCTTGCGTTTCTGAACGTCATCTTTATTCGACTTACTATCATCTTTTGATTTTGCATCTTTTTGTCGGCCTCTCAATGATCGAGCCCCACCATTGCTTTCATTATTGATTGTTTGGCGATCACCTCCTTTGGTTTTTGAGCACTTACCACTCAACTTGGTATATTCCTAGACAAAAATGAACTTCTTGTCAACAGATAAAAATTGTCAAAGCTGAAAATTGATGCAGAATTAAAGATGAAGCATCAATTTACATTCTTCCAATAAATTCAACTATCAACAAGAACTACAACAGACAGTGAAGCAAAAATGCTCAAATTGGCTAACTCTTCCCGGTATATTTGGAAAAAAAACCAGTGTTTCCCTAGTCGGGCGGCAGACAAGCGCCTAACGCAAATCGCCGCATAAGCGAGGCTAGGCAGGGCTAGGAAGCCGCCTAGACAGGATAAATCAGCTAGGCGGGGGGTGCCTAGGGGAACACTGAAAAAAACTATACCCCCTTGACCTGCATGTCTATTAGGATATTCTGCGCAGAACTGCATGTAGCTAATCTTGGTGGATTCGGAAAAGGAACCCCCCCCCCCCCAAAAAAAAAAAACACAAATATGCCCTTATATGTGTATTCCAAAAACACAATGTTTAGGGATACATTTCCCTAAGATGCCATATCCACAACAGTTTTTCAAACAGACATCCAGTTAGATCAAACAAAAAGAAGTCGCTGTGTTCTTTTACCCAATCCCTTGGGATTAGCTCCACATGGGAGGACTTGAATCCCAGTCGACCTGATCCATCCAAACAGGAACTAAGGATGGACTTGGATTTCAACTGCTAGGTAAGTGTCACTTAGGTGACTGGCAAAATCCAAACCAATTCAAACAATACCCTTAGTAAGAGATATATAATGATTGAGAACTAAAACAAATTGGATAACTAGGACTTAAGAGAAGACTTCAGCTGCTAGCTATCCATGACTAATTAATTACATCTGACACCTGACATCCAGCCATGAGCAGTAGACACGTCTCAACCCGGTCCAGGAAGTAAGTGTTATGAATATTGTGTGTGTATTCAAGACGTCCAATAGGCAAAATATATATAAGGTAGAAAGGGAGATACGCCATATAGAGATAAAGCAATACAAAAGACAGATCAGGAAATACAAAAAGATTCTTATTCTAACACCCTATTCTAACACCCCCCGTGAAATGCAAAGTGTAGACCATAGCATTGTATTTGGAAAAGGTTGACACTAAAATATGAAAAATCCAAAATCCGAATCTTAATAATGTTGTCGTAGCATACAGCTCTTGGAAAATATGTCGAGTATCAAAATATGCTCTCATCCGGGGTCGTGCGACAACCCATAAAGCACAAGGTGCAGGGCCTAAAAAAGTAGAGACAAGCGGGGACAAAGTCGACCATGGCAACACGACGAAGAAGATGATGAAATCGATAAAAATAGAGAAAGTTGTCAAATCAAGCCGAAGAGGAATAAATAAAAGCATAGCGACGCAGATCGAAGCCCAAGAAAGCGACGGCACAGCGCGGCGACCGTAGAAGCTCAGGGCGGCGGCTAAGAGGAAAGCGGCGGCATCATAACGACTTCTACAATCTGCAGCGGCTCGAAGATAAGAGCAACGACTGCTACAATGCAAGAAGGGAATTCCTATGCTTCGATAGCTGACAATAAATTTGTGGACTCGCATGGCTTAAACGAACTTAAAGATAGAGTGGTACGGACTTGAATCGATGCAACGGAAGAAAACAACACAAATGAGCAGATACTAGCAACACCAGCCTCTTTTTTTTCTTTTTTTTTGGGGCTATACCTCAGTTTTGGGCCGTACCCATCGGCCCATTTAAGAAAAGAAGGCACGGGGGAGGATTAGGGATTCCCTCCCCCTATTCACCAACATCCGTGGCGTCTTGCAGGAAAGCTTAAAGCGGGCACTTTAGGGCTTTAGGGCTCACATGCACATGCAAAGGAGCGGCGACCCCTTAACAGCCGCCCGCCTCATTGCGCAAGGTGGAGGCGCGAGCGCAGCGCTGACAAGCGGTGTAGCGTGAAGGGAGGCGGCGACGGCGGTCCCCCCCCCCCCCAACTGCCGGATTCGTCTTCCTCCAGGCGACGTCCAGGTGATGAGGTGATGAAGACGAGCGGCTTGCGCGGAGGGTCGACGGCCGAGAAGAGTTAAGAATGGCCGGCGGTGACGGAGAGCCAAAGATCCGACCGGAACCGAGCTTGGAACGTCGATTCTGGTGAAGATGAGCAAGCGGTGATGATCTGCGCCGGATCCGACGAGGATGAGGCTGAAGATGCTCCTCCTTCTCCAGCGCCGCCTTCTGCACTTCCGCCTCCTTGCTCTCCATCATGATCGAACTCTCGCAAGATTGAAGAAAACTTTTGTAGATGCGAAGGAAACAGGAAAAGATGTTGCTGCTACGACGAAAGACTAATGTGTCCGCCCCCGGGAGCGGAGATTGCTCCTCCCAGGGACAGTGGGCAGCGGAGGCAGTTGGAGACTAGGTTGGAGGCTAGGGTTTAGAACATATGCTCTGATACCATATTATGAATATTGTGTATGTATTCAAGATGTCCAATGGACAATATATATAGGGTACAAAGGGGGATATGTCATATACAGGTAAAACAATTCAAAAGGTAGATAAGGAAATACAAAAGGATCCCTACTCTTAACACCCTATTCTAACGGTATGTACCTTTCGATTTTATATTTACACTAGCAAATGCATATTTGCATGCACTATACAGAGAGGGTACCTTTTGCAGGAGAGCACTAGCACGATTATCCAAGTTTGGTGCACGTGGTAAAAATGTCTCTCTTTCACCAAGTGTTGCTGGTGCAATTTTTGTTGTCAGACCAAGCTTTGGATCCAACCGTATCTTCTCCCAATTTCCATAGCCATGCCAATGAATTCCAAGCATCAATCTTGCATCATCAGCTAAGCAGATACAAGAAAGAAGTATAAGAGCCTGTATATATATATTTCAAAACATTTTTCGAGAAACAAAGTGGAACAGCAATTACTTTCAGTCCATCCACAGCTTGCTGACCACTGTGGCTTTTTGTAAGGTAACTGGATTCGGTATTGTCTAACTGGATCTTTGTAGCGTGCAATGCGCTTTGCCAAGAACTGAAGCTCTTCAACACGAGCTAACAACTCATAGGCCTTTACTGCTACACCAAAAAAATCCAAAACTGTGCCCTACATTTGAAGTAAAAAGAATTGAGCTTAATAAAGGTCAAAAAGGTATCACAAAGTATCAATTGCCTTTTTTTTCTCTAAAGAAAGGGACAGCACGTTGAGTTATACCTTGATATCCGAATTCTCTTTAACAGCTTCTTGACAGCCATCAATGAGCAAATCAAACAGCTCAATTTGCGCTTCATATGGAGCCTTTGCTATTGCACCACCAACATCATCCACAATTAAGTCAATTTGGCTTGGGTTTCCAAACTTTTTAACCTAAAAAGTTCACTTATCAAAGTGAGATTGATGAAGATGGGAAGACAATACGCATCACACATATATAGCTTCACAAACAACTCAATGCAATCTACACCTTTTATGTGAAAAATAGTCAGCAAAAGTTCAGGAAATTACAACAGACAAACTTACTAGTACTACGGAAAACTCTTCCTTGGGAAAACTAGTAAAATCAATATAATGTGAACTTGTATTTCTACACACTAATAAAACCAGATTAACCCATAGTTGAAATTTTACTGTATAATTAATGCTTAAGCAAACACTATGAGCTATACATTGGTCATTACATTTCTGATATCTAATAAGGTCAGAGTTAAAAGACTAAGATAGCAGAAGAATATAACAGCAAAAGCAAATGTACTTTGCTGGTTACAAATTGCCACATCCATCACCAAAGTGATCTAGAAACTTGCAGCAAAACTTTTCTAATCAGACAAGATGAGAATACAAACATGTTACAACATCCCATCAACTCAAATCAGAGAAGATGATATTAAAATAACTGAGGTACTAAGAGACATAATAACATACTTCTGGATATTTGCAAACATAAGTCACCAGTCAGAAAAGCAGAAGAAACAAGTATATTGATAAGTGATAACATGCGCAGATTACCGCTCGAACAAAGCGGGAAGCGTCCTTCTTTGGCACGTTTCCAAAGAACCATTCTCGTACTTGAGCTACTGCTCCATCGATCGATGGTAATGAAACAATTGTGTCAACTGTTCTGCTAGAACGCCTCCTTGTCTTTTCTTGTGCATCAACTGCCCGCCTTTTCCTGTTGCTATTTTTGTCGAGTTGGTGATCTTCAACATAGCTCTTGTTATTTCGTGCAGCACGAGGTGCTAAAGTTTCCTGAAGAACATATCTGCTGTTACTCTTTGATTGCTGTTACTGTTTGATTAAGTTAACGGCAAGTAATAACTGGAGCAAGTTTTAAATTCTGGAAAAGCCAGTTTAACACAATAGTAGCTGTCCAAATCAATACCTGAACCATATCTGCTGCATCTGGCTGTATTAGTCTGCTCCAGAATGTGGTGTCATCTTCACCACTGGAAAAGTTGGCAACCTGCCCAAAATATTAAGTAGAAATTTTAATATATAATAAATGTTTCATGTTCTGCATCAGTAGCTATAGGGTTGTGCACATCGCATGCCTTGAAAGCACTAAGAAGCTCATTTCCTGCCTCCCCTTCACCACCCTTTGTTTCAACTTTTTCAGCTCTCTCAAGAATTTCATCAATGTCCATGCTTTCAAGCTTCCTCTTGGTCTCTTCATCATTCTTATCTTCTTTGAACAATTCTTCCGCTCCAAACCTCAGTATGGATGAAAGTTCATTCTGCCAAATGGTAGCTTACATCAGAAGAGCAAAAGAGAGTAAACACAAAAAAGAGAGGAACGAGTAAGAGACTCCTAGGGTTAGATGCCCTTTCCGAGAATTTTAATTATAGGTACTGTATCCTTTTTTTTCTTTTTGTGAGAATATATCTAGTGTGTCCAGATAGAAGGCAGATGCCATTAGCAGGCTAAACATGAAACCAAAACGGCACCAAGGTTACAAGCTGTAAAGTAAAACACTGCTTAATTCATAAGTTACTAGTGGCTTCAACTAGCTGCTGGCCTGCTGCAAATCTGCAATACATTAAACCTAGATAGACTTAAAGCATACAAATGTATCTTGTGAACAAGCCAATATCACAATTTCTAAAGCAATATATACCAAAAACAAGTTTCCATCCAAATTAACCCAAGAATAATAGACAGCTGGTGCAAAAGCCTACCTTGTCAAACATGGAGCCGCCCTTTTTGGATTCTTTCTTCTCGAGCCTACCCTCAGCATTTAGCTTCTGAATCACTAGGTGATCAAGAACCTGAAATTTTTTAAAATAGGTCAAAAGCAGTTCATTTATTTATATTAAAAAAACATATGAAGCAAGTCAGTGTCGGCACCATTTTTTTCTTTGCGCGTTCCAATATATCCTCTTCAACACTTTTGCATGTGACAAAACGGTAGATGTTAACAGTTTCTTGTTGCCCGATCCTATGTGCCCTACTCATTGCCTACCATGCCATCAAGCATCCAAAAGAAACAGAGGAAAGATAAGAAAATATAAAAATCACACACATACAAACATGAGCGTGCGCGAATCACACACACACAAACATGCCCGCGCGCAGACACACAGAGAGAGAGAGAGAGGGAGGACCTGTAGATCATTTTGAGGATTCCAATCTGAATCAAAAATTATCACTGTGTCTGCTGTGGCAAGATTAATACCAAGTCCACCAGCACGTGTAGACAGAAGAAAACAAAAGTCATCACTTCCAGGTGCATTAAAATGCTCCATGGCTTGGTGACGAAGATCTGCTCTTGTACTACCATCGAGCCTCTGAAACTGGAATCCTCGAAGGGATAGGTACTCAGAAAGGATGTCCAACATCCTAACCATCTGCAAGGATCAGAATTCAGAAAGTATTTAGATAGAAAAATCACATGAGGTGCAGCTGCTTTCATGTAAAATATAATATTATGTTTTGTCCAATATACTTATGTTGGCAGTTGGCACAATAAGAATGTGGTTCGGGTAATGTTCAACACTTCAACTTTCCAAATGAATGACAACCATAATTCTATTGTAAAACAGAACTAATTCGGTTCAATTATAAAAGTAACAGGCCATAGAAGTTTGTTCGGTGTCAGAAAAAAATACAGTGATATCATTGCAAAATACCAAAACAAATCCACCGAGGTTGCTTCCTCCAATCAGACCTGAAGCATAAATATTTCGTTCTGCATATAAACCACTAACGAGCTATACTGAGTACTGAGTACTGACCAACAAATTACACAAGATATACACCAGAGATCAAAGAATTCATGTCTCTTAAATGGTGTGTTCAGAAGGTTGACATGTGAAATGGACTCAATTTCATAGCTTGTCTCTTAGATGTACCATTATAATATGACTTCCCAAATTGAAACAAGTTTTTGCGAAGCGTATACTATATCGTCAATAGAAGAATTGGTGATTCTCTCAATAATGAATTTGGACGGATGTATCCAAAAACTAATAATAGCTCCATCAAGTAAAACTGCACAATGACATCAAGTGGCAAGGAAACCGTAAATACAAACCTGAGAGAATATAAGCACACGATGATTAGTCTCCCGCAGTCTCACCAACAACTTGTCCAATAAAACTAGTTTCCCGCTACTCATAATAATGCGTTCAACTTTATTGCGATCGCCAATGCTATCTCCACCATAACCATGATCAGCACTTTCAAACAAGAATGGATGGTTGCAGCATTTCTTCAACTCAACAACAATGTTTAAAAGTGAGACCTGCCCATACCATGATGAAGTCAGCCAGACAAGAAGATAACTAGCAATTCAAATATGTTGCACAAAAATAGGTATTATGTAAAATTGTAAATTCTCTTTTTCTTTTCTTTTTTTTGGGTGTGCATACAAACAATTACCAAGCGAAACTAACAAAATGGCAAGTCAAAAATACTAATCCAAGATATTCACTAAACTAGAACTACCTAAAAATATGGTTAAGCACTCGTGAATATGCAACACTAAGGGCCTATTACGATCAATTAAACCTATAACAATGAGAAGCAAATGTGCCTTGCAATGACACCCCAAGTCCCAACAACATCAGAAAGCAGTCAAATAAGAAACTTCAAGAATTGTAGTTAATTATAAGGTGCTGGTATGCATGAATTGCCAAGTTTTGGTGGTCGGCTGGAGCAAGGGGCCTCAAGTCTTTGGCTTGACGAAGATCCATATATTTGTGTAAAATATAATGGCCAGCAACTCTGCAGCATCAACAGTCTAATGGAATTCATGTTCTATCTAAAAGAAGGTGCTGATATGGTGCACAGGGAGATTAAGCATTCCTTTGGTATTGCGGTGGCTTTTTAAAAGCACTCTAATTTTGCTACTTTTGGATTCACTAACTAACAGCATCTATGTCCCAAACAGAAATATCATACCAGAAATAACGATTCCCTTGACTACAAATCCAAGCAACGGCAAACTGGCCCTAAGCAAATCTCTTATTCAGGAAGGAAGTGTCTGTTTTTTCTACAGTGGGGTAGAAAACATGATCCAGGGCCACCACCTGCACCATCACCACCTGATCCACAATGAATATAGGAGCTTCCTAAACAGTTGAAACCCCACAGCACCAATCCAGATCTGCTTAGCAAGCACCACAGCAGTGCTCAAGAACAATGGTCCTAGACTCGTAACAATAACCACTATTTACGTACTGCTTCTCATTTCTCAAATACAAGATGTTTCACAATGGTCAATTGACAACTTATACAAACATATCGAACAACCTAATTACAAACAGTTCTGAAATGAAAACAAAAGTGGTGGTTGTCAACAAAAAATTAGACAGCCAATCAATAATAAAAATGAAATAAGTCCTATATATATATATAGGAACATGTCTAGTGCAAATGGGTAATTGAGTGCTAAGGTGCAAATGGCATCTTGATCGTTGGATCTGGATTGAACAGCTAAGATTAATGCGGGCTCCCACCCCCCAAACCATTTAATCACCTTGCATGCTCTCACATCCAATGTCCTACATTAAACACCCTTCATGATCCAACGATCAAGATTGATATTTACACCTTAGCACTCAATTACCCATTTGCACTAGATATGTTCCCTATATATATATATATATATAACAGCACAAACTGAGAGAAAACAGACTTGCAGATACCATCTAAATAAAAAAAAACTACAAAGAAATCCTGATTAAAAGAATTTAACGCTCAAGATGTATCAAAACCTGGTTCCCACGAACTCCTTTATTCAGATTCTGAAAATTTCGCTCTAAAATCCACTTGTAATACCTAGTAAAATATATAGAAAAATGTTTATTTCAGTCGGTAAAGGAATGGACTAGTGAACTAAGTAAGCAGAAAATGCTTACTGTTTCTGTAGGGGAGACATTTCAACACGAAGAATCCGCTCAATTTTCGGGGGCAAAGACTTCTCAACATCTTTTATGACTCGCCTTAGAATATGGGGCCTCAATTCCTTGTGAAGATTTGCAAGCTAAAAAAGACCAGAGAAAATAAAGTTTATCGATGTCAAAACAATGATCACATAATAGTATAAGATAATTGTGAACACAATCCAGGTCAAGAGAAAACTACCATTTAAAAAAGCATTACCTCGGTTTCATTGAAGGAACTCAAATTTTTGTATCTTTCAACAAAAATATCCTTGCTGTTAAATTTAACTGGATCAAGGAAATGAAGTAGTGCCCTACAAAACACAAACCGCTCAACAACAACGGGAGAAAAGAATAATGGCTAAATGCAACCGCTATGAACATATTGCAGTGTCAATTTACATATTAACAGTGCAAATATATTTATAACATTTGCCTAGAACAATTCTACGTAAAAAGGGCATACCACAGCTCTTCAACACTATTCTGCAAAGGGGTCCCAGTGATTAGCAGCTTATTCTTAGTGCTGAATTCCTGGGGGAAAATGAACGTAGTGTTATCTTTTCGCAGTAGTTACCTAATACAGAGGCTCTATGCTTAGTTAAAGAAAATATTTTCATACCAAAAGACTCGTATACAGTGATGCTTCACAGTTCTTTAACCGGTGGGCTTCATCAACCATAAGATAGCTCCATTTGATCTTGGAAAGAACAGCTTTGTCCTTAAGTATCACCTCATAAGTAGTTAACAACGTATGGAATTTTACATGTCGCCCACCCTTCTTATTTGTAAAAAACTCGTACTGTTGGCAAATCTGACGCAAATATATTGGAGAAAATGTCAAGGTTATAACATGGTGACGACAACACAACTTTGTTTAAAAGGGTTGAATTAGGAATTTTGACTATTTTGGTCCTCTAAAACAACACATTCTTGTTGGTATTTGTTAATGTATATATCCTTGCAATATAGATTTACTAGCCTATTGTATATGGCAGGCCCATGTGACACATGTGGCCCATGTATGGGTGTGTATATAACCCATCATAATCAAAAGAGAAAGCACGGTGTCATTCATAATCTAACATGGTTAGATTAGGGACTAGACCCGGTCCGGTCGCAGCCATCCTTCGGCGAACCGTCATCGGCATGCAACTTTTCTTCCTCTCCCTCTCTCGTGGTTCGCCTCTCTTCCTAGTTTCCGTCGCCGCCGGCCAGATTCAGCTGGATCCGCCGCCGATTTGTCGTCTCCCAGCCGGATCCGCCGCCGATTGTCTGCCTTCTACGTAGATCCATTGTCGCCTTGGCCCGAATCCGTCGTCGAAGTCATCGTATGGCCTTGCTTCGTCACTTTGAGCCCATCATCTCGCGTGGCTCTGCTTCGTCACTCTAAGTCTGTCACATAGCTCTGCTTCGTCGCCTGGAGCTTGTCGTCACCTCATCGTCGTCTAGCTCTGCTTCATCGCTAAGCCCGTCGCAAGGCACATCAGCTATGTCTGAGGAGCTTGCAACGTTAGAGCACACTGGGACCTACAAGCTTGTTCCCCTACCTTCTCAAGCTGTACCTATCACTTGCAAGTGGGTTTATAAGGTCAAGACCAAGTCCGATGGTTCAGTAGAGCGCTACAAAGCACGTCTGGTTGCTCGTGGCTTTCAGCAGACCTAGGGTCGTGGTTATGATGAAACATTTACTCCCGTGGCTCATATTCCGTCGTCGAAGTCATCGTATGGCCTTGCTTCGTCACTTTGAGCCCATCATCTCGCGTGGCTCTGCTTCGTCACTCTAAGTCTGTCACATAGCTCTGCTTCGTCGCCTGGAGCTTGTCGTCACCTCATCGTCGTCTAGCTCTGCTTCATCGCTAAGCCCGTCGCAAGGCACATCAGCTATGTCTGAGGAGCTTGCAACGTTAGAGCACACTGGGACCTACAAGCTTGTTCCCCTACCTTCTCAAGCTGTACCTATCACTTGCAAGTGGGTTTATAAGGTCAAGACCAAGTCCGATGGTTCAGTAGAGCGCTACAAAGCACGTCTGGTTGCTCGTGGCTTTCAGCAGACCTAGGGTCGTGGTTATGATGAAACATTTACTCCCGTGGCTCATATGACTATTGTTCGGACCTTGATTGCAGTTGCCGTGATTCGTTCCTGGACTATCTCACATATGGATGTTAAGAATGCTTTCCTTCATGGTGATCTTCCTGAGGAGTTATACATGCAGCCACCTCCTGGTGTGGAGGCTCCACCAGGGTATGTCTGTCAACTTCATCATACACTTGATAGTCTCAAGTAGACCCCCCGTGCTTAGTTTGAGCAGTTCAGTTCTATGATTTGTGTTGCTGGTTTTAATCCTAGTGACAATGATCCTACTTTGTTCATGTTGTTCACAATCTTAGCCAATTTGTCGGTGCTCCTACCTCAGTTCATTATGGTCACCTGCTTCGTGTGTTGCGCTACTTGAGGGGCAGTATAGCTCGCCGTCTGTTCTATTCATCTTCAAGTTAGCTTCAGCTCCATGCTTACGCTGACTCCACTTGGTCAAGTGATCCCGTTGATCGGTGGTCTGTCACTGGCTATTGCATCTTTCTTGGGTCCTCTCTTGTTGCATGGAAGTCCAAGAAACAGACTAGTCTCTCATTCTAGTGCTGAGGCCGAGCTTCGTGCTCTTGCCACTACTACTGCAGAGATTATTTGGCTACATTGATTATTGGTTGATCTTGGTGTTCCTTGTGATGCTCCTACGCTTCTCCTATGTGATAACATTGGAGCCATTCAGATAGCCAATGATCCTGTGAAGCATGAGCTAACCAAGCATATTGGTGTTGATACCTCATTCACACTCACATTGTCAGGGCAACACCATTCAAGTTTAGTATGTGCCTTCGGAACTTCAGATGGCAGAACTCTTAACCAAAGCACAGACTCGCGAGCATCATCGTCTTCATCTACTCAAACTCAATGTTTCTGACCCACCTTGAGTTTGAAGGGGGTGTTAATGTATATATCATTGCAATATAGAGTTACTAGTCTATTGTATATGGCAGGCCCATGTGCCCCATGTAGCCCACGTATGGGTGTGTGTATAACCCCTAATAATCAGTAGAGAAGGCAAGGTGTCATTCGTAATCTAACAGTATTAACATTTCAATGCAAAGCACACAAAAAAGATGAAAAACAGGAGCCAAAAACATGATGTGCAATAATGTATAAGGTATGCAACTTCAAATATGCTCAAGAACAATGACAACCAATAGGTTTTACTTCAACCATAATGTGGTAACTGGTGAGTACCACAACAGAGATCAATTACACCATTCATGAAGCCTAGGATGGTGAAATGCCACATTCCTATTCCGAAAAGACAGTCTCAGTAGGAACACGCAAATTATACCAGGTTGACAAGTCAAGAAATTTTTTATTCCTCGTAATAATAACCCAAGTAAATGCCATAACAATTAATTCAGGTTGTCCTACAAGCCCTCGTACTTTTTATCTTATTTCTGTTTTTCTGCATTCCCCCCTAGAGCCAGAAAAAAACAGGACTTTGTGCAAAGTCCTGTTAAGTAAATCTGACGTTTTCAGGGTGTTCAAATTACTAAGGTACACAGATCGAACCAATAAGAGCAGCTTCTAATCAAAAGAAGTGCTGACAAACTGAACAGTTTGGGATTGTGAGCAGAGAATTAAAATTATATGAAGATGCTCTGTCTAAAAAAATGTATGCTTTGCTAGCTATGTAATGAACAAAAGTTTACTCAAACAAAAGCTAATAAGTTTATAGCCAGCTCAAAATACATGAGTTAAAGGGAAACCCAGTGTCTGATAACAAGGAAATTTTCAACAATGACAAAAATCGCCAGTATCAAGAGTTAGTTATTTTTACCAACCAGAAACGTTATATATCATAAAGCAATATTTCTTGTAGCCAAAACTTGGAAACTGTGTCTAGGTTGCACACGAACTTCATAGGAAGCAAAACAGGTGTAAAAGTGATTTACTAAGTTTACCTCTCTGCTAGCGCGATTTCCCACATAAACCACAACATTCATTTCGGGTAGCCACTTTCGAAATTCTTTTGCCCAATTTGACAATGTTGAGAGTGGCACGACAACAAGAAATGCACCATTAATTTCTTGAGCATTCTGTAAGATATATATCAAGTGTTATTAATCAAGTAAAAGAATCCAAGTATCATTCATCACAATGGCAGATAACAGCAGAACAGTGTGAAAAATTTTACGTGAAGGAAGCCAAGCATGGAGACAGATTGAATAGTTTTTCCCAGACCCATCTCATCAGCAAGAATAACATTAGTGTCATTTCTCCACCTGTTTTCAAATCAATTAATCAGCATAAAGTGCCAAACAAGGTGCTTTCTTTGTGCATATATATATATATATATATATAGATCTTACATACCCATTAACGAGAAAGTTTAGGCCTTCAAGCTGATAATCACGAAGTTTACCTCCTTTTAACCATTCTGGTTGGTCATCAAGCCTCCGCAAACTAGCTGAATAACATAAAGTTATTACTGGGTTAAACGGAAGAATAGTGATCCATTGGTGCAAAAAAAGAGGATATCGAACTTAAAGACCAGACGTAATGGATTTGCCTAAGTAAATTTAAACAATGATCCTAAGTGTTGGTGCTACATCTAATAAGATATCATCACATCATCGTAGACACAGTACCAATAAAAGATTTGGTGACTTCGAGTTCGAGCAAACAAGGTGGGTTATGGTTAAGCTAGAGCCTACAGAGTAGGAACAAAATAGCCTAGAAGAGATATCTCCACACTTTTTTTTCTGGGCCATAAAGGAGGAAATTCCATTCTACAGGAAAGACACTTGTCCATTTTTTTATATAAAAAAACTCGCCAGGTCATCAAGCAAGCAAGCACAAAAAACTTATGCAGGAAAACTTACCTTTGCTTTTCTTCCTTTGGAAATCAACTGTTTTCCCCAGTACAGCAGTGGAAGCTTCACGGGCCTATCATTTAGTGTAAACCCAATTATGATACAATTTTATGTACTTTTATGCACCTATGCTCTAAGTAAAATACTAAAATACAGTTACAATTACAGAATCTCGTATTGATTAGATACATAAAGTGCCTACCTTGTATTCATCAATTGCATCTTGAGCAAATTCAATATCTGTATCTTTTTCCCTGCAATACCAGAAACAAGGTGGGCAAGACTAATGAATACTACTTAAGCAATAGCAGCATCTTCATACAACAGAAATAGCATGGCTACAGCATCAACCAAATAAATTATAATCTGTATGGAAGATCACTGTAACATATTCATACTCATTTCAATCAACGGAGGTAGAGCAGTTGTATTTATTGCGGAAGAACATCCACATGCAAAAACATTATCATAACCACAAAATGGAATGCACGGAACCATGTCATGAAAATTACCAGGTTGATTCTGCATAAGGAAGTCCTTGCCATTTGACTAAATATTCTGGCACCAGATCATCAACATCAACTTTGCTGACCCTATCGGCAAATATTCGTTCAACCTGAAGATTGTATACTTAGACAGGATACAGATGTGACAATAAAAACTGTAAATCAATACTCTAAAGTTGAACTTCATACAAAACCTGGCTATATTGCTTAATAAGATCTAACTCCATTTCCTTGCCCACATCATGCACCTCAACCTGATAAATGAAGAAATTAGCAAAAGGCGTGGCTTAATCTGATGGAAACAAATATATCAAAGTGCTGGCATTATGTTAAACTGGTTAATAGCACAGGCAAATTTATTCACTTCACAATCATTTATGACAATGCAGAATATAATTATATAAACCTAGTATTTACACAAATACAGCATCATGACAAAGAAAAGATATTATTGTTTCAGGCAAGGATATTCCTTTTTTGAACAAGCACACACGTTTCTTTTGTCCTCATCAACTTTAGCTTATGGTTAGTATTTATTCTCTAGATACATAGAGGCAACGGACAAACAGTTACGATGTTTTGCTTCAGGCCAAAAGAGTTACATCACAGAAAATGCAAAAGCCAATTGTTTTGCTTACCTCTTCACGTGATAACGACCTCTTGTACCTCTGTTCCTCAGCAACTCTCTTCATGTAATTTAAAACCTTTTTAAATCCACTAACCTGTCATTTAGAAGATACCGTTAAGGCAGATCTGGAGAGCACCAAGAGAGATAAGAACATCATTTGTAAACAGAAATAGATCCAGGTAAGTTCTTACACTATGGAGCTCAGATAATGTCTTCCACTGACAATGTAAGTAAGACTGGCCCTTCCATTTTATATAGAACTCTACATCATCCCACTGTTGATCAAAATCTGATGTTAAGCTCATCACAGTAGGTTGAGTTGATTGGTCATTCCTCAGTGCCTCTTCAGCAACACCCTTTGGTTGATGCCAAAGGACCCTTTCAATTGTTTCCCCATCTTCCTCTTCTGGGTCCTCCTTCAAGAGCTAGATATATGAAAATTTGTAAGGGCTCTGTGACAAAAATTTATAAGGGGCGCAAACAATACAAATAATTAATTCATAGACACAGTTAGAAGGCGTGCAACATCAAGTAATAGTATGATAACCATAAAGTAAGCAATAAAATAGAAAGGAAACTTCAAATGACAAAAAAAAAACTTATTTTTTTATGTTTCAAGTTTGCAACTAAGCAAGGGAATTTTTTTAGAGTCTGACGCATAGCTAAAAATAACAGCAAATCATCTAATAATATCAAAAAGTCATCTGTTCTGATTCCTCAGTGACATAACTTCTTTCACAAATAATTCTTATCGAACACTCACTTTTTGTTGTTTAGTTGACTTTTCCTCGCTATCATCGCTTTCTTCACTTTCAGCATATGAGATATTTCTCACTGTCCTCCTCCTCCCAGAAGTTCGAAGCTCATTATGAGAATTGGCATTTGAGAAAACATCATTGTGGCCCACAGTTTTCTGATGCAACTTATCAGGTTTTTTTGATCGGTGACTGAAATCAGCATCACTGGGCACATCTGAGTCTTTTCCTGAAGAATATTCTTCGTCTGTGAAAGGCATCCCTCGTTTGCGTTGAGCCTGCATGGGAGGCTTTCTTCCCTTGGAAGTTTTAGCTCCCCCAATCTTAAGTCGTTTAGATTGCCTCCTACTCTCAACAAAATCATCTTCATCATCATCTGAGAGCTCAAGCTCGTCACCATCATCTTCTTCGTCAAAGTTCTCACTTTCCACAAACTTATCCTGTAATTCGAGAATTATAGAGTAAACTTAAATAACATAGACAATCAAGCAGAAAGGTCTAATAGATAAACTGCAATGATAATAACAGGAACAGTGTGATAAATTGTCTGGCATGACTTGTAGACAAAAGAAAAATCAGCATATCACAAGAAATAAATTTACACAACTGTGAAATAAGTTCTAAACTTTTAATAACCTAGGGAGTAAATTGATTAAGAAAACCTTGTAGATTAAAAAACAGCAAAAGGGTGCATATCAGGTGTCCACCAAAGATGTCCAAAGTGATAAAATGAGCACTCCAAAATGTTGCAGCAATGGTGTGTGATTAACCATAACGTCACCCAAGGAAATGCAAAGCACATGGGAATGCAACCAAAATGTTCAATTAAGGAAATAAATTGAATTCAACAACTCAAGGATTGGGTTAAAAGTTTAGACTGCATTGATGCAGCTGGCAGGGTTACCTGTTTAGTACATTGTATTACCTTCTTTAAGAATACGAAAGACAAAGGTGTATCCATCTTCCAAGCTTCCATCCATTTGCATCAATTTTTGCTTGAACATGACTCTATGTATTATACTTCTGTGTATGATCACTCTCTCTCCAAATTTCTCACAGATTACTTATGTGATGCTCAGTGGCGTGCGCAGGATGAAAATAGAGAGGGTGCTAGTGGGGACAAAGTTACCATGAGGTGAGCTAGCAAATACACATTTAAATGCTATGTGTAATCCAAATTGATACATAAATTATGAGGAACAAAATTAAAATGGGAAATGCATTAAAGTAGTAACTTAATAATGGATAGTACATTTTGAAAACCCAGAATATGCACAAGTAGCAATCCTAATAACAAGATTAACTAAATTTGTAATGCAAATAATGTCAAAAGTACTGAGAAGGTACTAAGGGTGCGACGAGCGGAGCCAATGCTCTAGCCTCGCCGTGCCCCCATGATGCGTACGCCACTGGTGATGCTTCTAATTTGGAGTTATTTTATTTATTCCTTCTTTTGAAGACTAAATTGATTTTGTGTAAGTTGGCGCTCAACTAGGGCACTATTTTTCATCTTGCTTCAAGAAAAAAGATGATTGCCATTTCATCTTCATGAAAGTATAAATATGCAACGAACATGCTGACACAACTTAGCAGAATCACATAAATCTAAAACACATCAGCGTACTGAAAGTATAAATATGCAGGATGAAAATAGCCTAAACAATAACATGATGATGTATAGACAATATAACTTGTTGTAGTTACACGTCATGTGACACTGAGAATTTAAGTCAATAAATGACCTTATCAGCGGCCTTGTCGGTTTCACTGTCTGGCTCAAAATCCACATCATCTGGATCATCTTCTGCAAATAAAGAAGAAACAAATTGTCAATCAATGATGAGCAGGATCATCTTCTGCAAATAAAGCAACATGCCATACGCAAGAACAGATTATTTTTTTGAAGCACAAGGCTCCAGGTATAAATATACCATCTGCGTCATCGTCGCCGTCATTCTCGTCATTATACTCATCGTCGTCGTCGTCGTCGTCGTCGTCAGCATAAGCATTGTACTTTGTCGGCTTCTTCTTTTGTCTTGACGAGACGGATTTTGCTGCTAACACAGAAGTGGAACAGCTTGGGTGGCTCATCCCACCACGATGCAACGAATCACTCTGCTCCTCTCCATCTTGCTCGTAATAGTCATCGGAAAGCATTTCCTCGGCTAGCACCTCCCGTGCCCTCTGTTCGGCCCATCATCCTCTCTGCTACCATCCATATCATCATGTGAGCTAGCCGCAGACCCATCTTCCATTCCCCTATCACTATTCGACAGCTCTTCCTTTGCTGTATGTGTGGATCTGCAATCCTTCAAAAAGTTTGTACCCCATGGGCCAGACAGGCCACCTACTCTCCGGGCATTCTGCCCCGATTTATTCTCGGAAGAGTTCAGACCTGACTGGCCAGCTTCATATTGCTCCTCCTCACTTTGGTAGGCATCCTCAGCCTTCTCGTTCAAGTTCCACTGCCTAGAGTTCAAGTCGACGTCCCTATCCCCGACTGACTCATAGGCAACTTCGTCCTCAGCCTTCTCGTTCAAGTTGTACCCTCCTGAATCAGCCCTGCTCCCAGAGTTGCTGAAGAATGCCATCACAGCTTATGACATCACATGAAAAACCTCTCACAGCCTCAGCGGTCTATCACTCCCTGCAGTTTATCAAACGAAGCCAATTTAGAACCCCACCTGAGTAGCTTCTGACCAACATTTAGAGCCCTAAACGGGCAATCCAACTCGAATCCTATTGTTTTCTAATGCTTTTGTTAGTGTTTGATCGTTTTATAAATACCAAATGGATCAAACTATCGAGGGGAAGAAATAAGTCTACCCAACTCTAAGCAAAATCGAGCAGGTGGAAGCAGAGCAACACGGTGGTGAGCAGCCTCGAGCGCGCGGAATTCGAATTGGATTCCGAAACCCTTAATCCCGGCCGATTCGCGCGCCGCCGCGCAGATCGGCGCAGGCGGCTGCCAGATCGAGCCGCCCCCGTCGCGGATCAGGCGGGCGCCGCTCGAATCGGGGCGGCAGAGGCGTGCCCACGCCCTAGAACCAAAAGGTCCCTAGAAAACTCCCTCCAGAAAACCCGCGAGGTGGCGAGGAGACGCACCTCGTGGCGCGGCCGGCGAGAAGAGGAGGTGGAGGAGGCCGAGCGCCGGGTCTCCCGACAGAAGCGAAGGTTTGGACCGCGAGGAGACGGGGGGCTGGCCCGGCGGGGGCGCTTATTGGCTGATGCGATCGCCGTAGCCTGCGGCGGCAAGGGGGAGGAGGCGGGTGGGCGGGGCAGCGGAAACACCCGTGCGATTTAGTCACCAAAAAAAAAAACGAATGAATTTCGGCGATTTTTTGCGGAATTTCGTTGAGTTTTCTCAAAAAAAAATCGGATCGGAGGCGCGGGGGGGCAGGGGGCTGGGAGGCGGCGATCGCCGGAGACGGATGCCCGGGCTGGCGGCGGCGCAGAGAGAGGGGGTTATCTATCACAAGGGCTAAGGGAGATTAGGGTGCAGATAAGCTTATGCTCTCGTTTCGTGCGGCTATGCGGTGCTGCCTTGCCACTGAGTAATTTCCGGAAGGTATGGACGTATGGCAGGAATTCCCATGTTGTTGTATTTTGCTGACAATGTTTCTCGTTCTAGCTTGTTTCTAACTTGACTTCTTGTTTGGCAATTTTTTCATTTTTTTTTGGTAGTGTGATATTTGATGTGTTTGGCCTGTGGATTGGGGAGTAAGTCAGTAACAAGCCAAATGAAGTTATGGCCACGACTAGTACTCGGATGTACGGGTCGAACGTTAGCGTTGTACACTTCTGTTGCAACATATTTTTTTCACTCGTTACAACATATCAAAAATACTTATACAATATTACCTCGAAAATCTCAGAATCAAAACAAACAAACATCAACTAACCTTGTGCCAACATAAAAAAAAGATACAACATCTTAGAATTCATATGCAATAATAGAGAAGAACATGAAGTATAGTCCGGACATAAGAAAAAATCTTGCAACATCACCGTGAACATGATGCAATATTTTTTTTCGACGGTCGCGATATTTTTTTCTACGGGTCGCAACATCAGAACAATTCCAAAGGATGTGTTAAAAAATCTTACAGCATCACCAAGAACATGATGCAATATTTTTTTCGACAATCATAACATTTTTTAACGGTGCGTAACATCTCCAAGAACAATATGCAATATTTTTTTCGACAGTTGCAATATTTTTTTCAATGGGTCGCAAGATCAGAACAAAAAACAACAAAGGATAATTCAAAATTGTTGCACCTAATCGGGAGATGATCTCAACTCACTACTACATCTCGCGAACAACACGAATCATCCTCTTAACATCTGATATACCAGATCTAAAAAAAAGGGAGCAATTTTTCTGTTTCTTGTGTTCCCCAATTGGTAGTACATCTGTTTCTTGTCGTATGATGCATATAGCTTTCTCGGGAGCACAGCCGCCATGGCATCCCCGGCCTCCATCTTCGCCACGGCCTCAACCCCGACGAGCAGCAGCGCCACCCGGTGGTGAGCAGCTACCCCTCCTCCTCCTCCTCCAAATATTTGAATCGGACGGCGGGCAAGTAGAGCAAAGAATACGAGAGAGCAAAGACCAATGCACGACGATTGGGAGCAGGCAGAACTCTATAGAGAGATTGAGGAAAGAGGATACGTAGGGAGATAGAAGATCTGTATTTAAGAATGAAGAAAGAGGATGCATAGGGAGAGAGAAGAGCTGCATTTAAGAATAAGGAAAGAGAGTGGAGTGGAAGTCTATTCCATCGGACGTTAGACACGTAGTATTATCCATTGAAAATACATGGAGCCTAAAATCATGTTATTTAACTCTGACAATGATCAGGAGTCTAGTAATTGTTAGCTTAAAAATGGCATGGCTAGTCGTTCAAGGGTGAGTACCCTACCCCCTCAGACCCGTACCCAACTGCCAACCGTTCAAAGAAAATGGGGGAAAAACTTGTGTGTTTTAATGCCACTGCCAAGACTCTAAGGCTTAGTTAAAGAGGAGGGAGGGAGACTCTAAGGCTTATTCACTCATTCCTTACTAATGGATGCATGTTATTCTTTTTATATGAACAACCCGACTCCACGCCTAAGAAATAATCTATAAGGAAATATATCAATCCAGTCTAATCTTTTCAACTATTAAAAATAATCTTCCTAATAGATAAGATCATATCTCTAATAATAACAAGATAGATAAGGAATCACAAAATAACCTACCTAACCAACTGTTCTTTATTCTAAGAAACCAATCATGTGAATATCATGGGGATATGTTTCAGATCTTAGGATGATGTGACAATTGACAACGGCGTTTATGGTTTGTCGTTTCATGTGTTTTCGATAAAGTTTCAGAACTGTCAGGCAGTAACCGGTCTGACCGGTCGTTGCATGGCGGTCCGACCGGTCTCAAATCGGTCCGACCGGCCATAGGCGGCGGTCGGACTGGTGAACTTAAAATGTGTTATTTTGAGCTGGGCCAAAAATCGAGTGTGTAGGCAAGAGAGGGAATTCTATTGCACTTGGTCTCATAATTTTTAGAGTCTCCAGTCAAAAGTTCTATTGGTTTGAAAATTCCAGTAGGTTTCGATTTTCCAGAGAGGAAAAACGGCTAAGTCCCAGCTGGACGGTCTGACCGGCCTATAGGTGGCGGTCGATCACTAGAGGGGCGGTCGAGACCACCACGGGGCGGTCTGACCGGTTTTCACTTTGTTCGTCGCCCGGTGTGGCGACGATATTCGTGTGTTAGGTTAAAGCCATGAGTTTCAAGGCATATATGTTGCATGATGCATGTTTTGACTAACATGGGTCAAGTTGTAAATAACTTATTCCCAAATTCGGTTTGCTTGTCTATTGTTGTGCAGGTTGCTTGGTGGTCAACGACGGTCAACAGCGAGGATGATCAGGGCTAGGCTTGGAGAGCTGAGGTCCAGAACGATCGACGATGCCGGGTGGGGTCAATGTACTCAAGCATGGTGCAAGATGGACAAGCGTGACCTATCAGCTAATCCGAGCGCGCTAGATGGCGCAAGGTGTAGCTAGTTATGTCAAGAGGAGATAAAGATGACGCTTTAAAATGCGTGCGTATGTGTCCCGTTTGTTTTGGGCCTTAACGGGAGCCCAATTGGATCAAACATCTAGAAGGTCTAAGCCTCCACTATAAATAAGAGAGGGTGGTGGCTGCACCATGGCTTCGCCTCTTTTGCAATTCTTGAAAACCCTAATTTTCTTAGGGAGAGCTTTTGAGGAGGCTAGCGTTCTTGATGTTTGATGTGATTTCGTGCTCTTGGATTGAGCATTGTCCTCCATTGATGGAGTGGCTGTAAGCCCTGGTCATATCAATCAATCAAAGGAAAGTATGATCAATGTTTTGTCTCATTGCGTTCTTTCTCTCTATTTGATGATTTTAAGTCTTTCTTTGATCCGTGAGTTTTTGCTTGGTTTCTTCACGTGATCTAGCTTGCTGTGACGTGTGGGAATCTATCTAGGATCATCTTGATCTTCAATCACCCACGAGCAAGAGCTTCGACCTAGTTTTGGTTTTGACCCGGTTTTGAACCCTTCTTTGATCAAACGAAAAAGGATCTTGATTTCTCCAAGAATTATTATAATATTCGATTGGAATAGGTCTCTGTTATCATAAAGAAGGTGCGTTCCAAATTTCATCAAGTTTGGATTAGTAGATCAAAAGTTTTATCTATTTTCATCTTCGCATCAAATTTCTTCCGTTTCAGACACCACGGATCGGACCGCCCATAGCCACCGGTCAGACCGGTCGAGAATCGGTCCGACCGCCAGTTAGGCAGCGGTCCGACCTTCAGTAGACTGTTTCACTTCAATCTTTGCTGATTTTGTCCTATCGCTTTGGGGTTTTTATTGGATTCAATATTAGTCTTCCGCTGTACTGATATACAGATCTTCATAGCTTCTAAAGCTACTTGAGTAAAGTTTTATTGATCCATTATTTGTGAAAAAGTGAGCGTGCTCCTATTCACCCCCTCCTCTAGTCGCCTTTTCGGTCCAACAAGTGGTATCGAGCCCGGTTAGTTCAATCTTGATCTTAACTGGTCACTGAACTTGGCGATGGATAGATACTCCACAAAGTCGCATATCTTCGATGGGCACGACTATACCTATTGGAAGAACCGCATGCGAGTCTTCCTTGAGAGCGAAGGACATGCTATATGGGAGGTTGTTCGAGTCCCTCTCGTTTTTTCCGAAGTTGCTACGCCGGTTTCAGAAGCCCTTTTGGCTAACAACAATAAGGCTAAAAATCTCTTATATGGTGGGATTAGGAGACAGGAGTATGATTAGATTTGCAATCTTGGGACTACGCATGAGATTTGGAATACTCTCGAAACTTACCATGAGGATTCGTCCCAAGTCAAGAAAGTATGGCAGACAATCTATAAGCGTGAATACAACAAATTCGAGATGCGTCCTGGAGAGAGCATCGATGACATTTTCAGTCGCTTTAATAAAGTGATAAATTAGATGAAAGCTGTTGGTATTGAATATTCTCAATCTGAAAATGACATCCATCTCTTGGCTGCAATCAACACCAAGGAGTGGGAGATAAAGGCTACAACCATTGAGGAGAATGTCAATCTTTCTGATCTAACTTTGGAGTTGCTTTATAGCAAGCTTAAGACTCATGAGATCAAGAGGATTGATCCTCCCAAGAAGGAAAATATGGCTTTAGTAGCAGACCCGCTCAAGAGAGCATCTGATGGGTCTTTTGAGTCTTCTTCTGGATTTTCGCTTATAGGTTTATCTACAATCCATGAAGAGGAGTTTGAGAGTCTCTCTGAGGCTGAGTTGGCCCTTATAGTAAAAAAGGTCACACGGGCCTACAACAATATGAGAAACAAAAAGAGAGGAGATATCGTGACTTGTTATGAGTGTGGTGAGCTTAATCATATCTGGGCAAATTGCCTCAAACTGAAAGGTAAGAGCAATCACAAGGAGGGAAAGCCAGCTTGAAAGAAGCCTCAATGGAACAAACCAAGGTTTGATGTTGCCAAGCTGACGAAGGCCGCTTACCGGGTGCTTGCCGCTTTTGAGGATCAATCCTTAAGCGATGTGGACTCCGAGAGCGAGGAGGACAAGTAGGAGGAGATCCCTCAAGACAAAAAGAAATGGAAGGCCAAGGACTTCACCGGCTTGTGCTTCATGGCCGGCTCTGTTGATGACGACAACAATGAGGTACCTCCTTCTTATGATGTTCTTTCTGATAGATGTAAATCTATATTTGAGTTACTTATGAGTCAGGATAAGGCTTTAGAATATGTCATGGCTAGGAACAAGGATTTAGAGTCTCAAATAGGTAACTTGACTTGAGAACTTGAGAATGCTAAGAGTCTTGAATTCGATGAATGTTCATCTTGCCATGCTTTGCATTCAGAATTTGCTAAACTACAATCTGCTCATAATATTACTTTGCAACAACTTGAAAATGCTAGGACTGAGCTTGTTGAAGTTAAATCTGCTCCATGTGAAAAATGCTTAGAGTCTAGCAAGTTAGTTGCTTATGGTGTGGTTGATCCTAGTTTTTGCACTTTCTATTTAGAACGCAAACATGAAGTTAAAGATATATTACAAGCATCTAGAGCAAAATATGCTAAGTTTAAGGGCGGTATTGAATCTTCTACATGTGCTTCATGTCCAGCTCTTAAACTTGAATCTGCTTTATATAAGGACAAATATGCTAGAGCCATTAAAGGTAAAACCTGTGAATCGTGTGTTAATTTTGAAAAAGAAAATGCTTATCTTAAGAATACATTAGAAAAAATTTCTAAAGGTAAGAAACAATTAAACATGATTCTGGACAATTCTAAGACTCCTTATAAGAAGCAAGGACTATGATACAATTATGTTTAAGATAATTCTAAGCCAAAAGTTGTTCAAGTCTTGGAAAAAGGTTAGTTGAATTTAAAACCCAACCTGCAAAAACTATTTTTAAATCTGCAGGATTTGCCCAATCATCTGTTAAATCAAAGGGTGCTTCTCCTAGTGGTATTAAGTATCATTGCACCGATTGCAAAAAAAAAGGTGGGCATTTGATTGAGTTCTGTTGGCGTAGGTTGAAAAATGATAACAAAATTTTTGCTAAATTTTTATCTAATCAACCTAGAGTTTCTATGAGACATGGTAACATAGAAAAGAAGAAACCTGGTTTAGGATTTGCATCACATGCTCATCATCATGTGCCTAGACATGATAACTCTCGTGTTACTTTAACCATTGCTCATAACAGAACCTTAAATAAAATTAAGGATAGCACTTCTGCTTTGCATACTACTCGCAGACGTGTGTCTCAGTACTGTGTTTCTAAGTCTTGTTTAACTAACCCCAGTATCGAGACACACCGTTCTTCTGTTCCTTGATTTTCAGGATTACCGCGGAAAGAGGAAGGACACGTGGTTCGTCGACTCCGGATGTTCACGCCACATGACCGGAGACTCAAGATGGTTCACCTCTCACGTTGACATTTTGACATGGCCAGTTTCACTTTAGAATCCCTCTTGATGAACTTGTTGAATTTGAGGTTTTGCTTAAATTGATCAAATCTATTACTTTACTTTTGAGCCTTCGTGCTTAGCTTTGATATATATGTCTTATTATGATCTTGCTAGCGCTATCAGGCTTGATATGTTGTTTGTGCAATATTAGAAATGCTGGCTTGCTCTTTTGGGTAATCTCCTAAGCTTCTTGTAATAAAAAATAAAAAAATACAAAATGAAGCCACTCCATTGCACTTCATGCATACTCCTTCTTATGCTTATTATGCTTCTTTCTTCATTCTGCATTTGTTATCTCTGGATGAGAGGAAGGCGTGATTCCTTGATGACTCCATTGTCAAAGGGGGAGAAGATGTATTATGTGTTAAAATGTGTTAATGTTGTACATAGGGGGAGAGAAGATTTTAGGAGAAGATGGATATTTCAATGTTGGGAGAAGATATATAAAAATGATAAAAAGGGGGATCATAGTGAGGGGGAGTTTTTTGAATTGCATTCTTATTGTCTTATTGATTCTTCTGAACTTGAATTGCATTTTTCAATCCTCACAATGATCATATGTCAATTGAACAATTGTTCTTTCATATGGACCTTAAGTGATATTTTTGACTCTTTTCTGGAAATCAAAGTTTTTTTTACTTTCTTTTGTCTTATCTCACTTGCCTATGCTATTCTGATGCCAGCTTCGTCATCTCCATTGCTTTCTCTTGCTTATGGACCAAACTGTGCCTTTGTGCGAAAACGAAAGTATTTTACTTTTCAAACCTCCAAATTACATTTTCTGGATTATTGCCAATGTATTCATCAAGGGGGATATTGTGGACATCATGGGGATATGTTCCAGATCTTAGGATGATGTGACAATTGGCAATGGCGTTTACGGTTTGTCGTTTCATGTGTTTTCAACAAAGTTTCAGAACTATCAGGCAGTAACCGGTCTGACCGGTCGTAGCATGGCGGTCAGACCGGTCCCAAATCGGTCCGACCGGCCATAGGCGATGGTCGGACCGGCGAACTTAAAATGTGTTATTTTGAGCTGGGCTAAAAATAGAGTGTGTAGGCAAGAGAGGGGATTCTATTGCACTTGGTTTCATAATTTTTGGAGTCTCCAATCAAAAGTTCTATTGGTTTGAAAATTTTTGTAGGTTTCGGTTTTCCGAGAGGAAAAACGGCTAAGTCCCAGCTGGCGGTCTGACCGGCCTATAGGTGGCGATCAGACCGGCCAGGGTGGGCGGTCAAACCACCTGGGCGGTCAGACCAACCCTGGGGGTGGTCTGACCGGTTTTCACTTTGTCCGTCGTCCGGTGTGGCGGCGATATTCGTGTGTTAGGTCAAAGTCATGAGTTTCAGGGCATATATGTTGCATGATGCATGTTTTGACTAACATGGGTCAAGTTGTAAATAACTTATTCCCAAATTTGGTTTGCTTTTCTATTGTTGTGCAGGTTGCTTGGTGGTCAACGACGGCCAACGGCGAGGATGATCAGGACTAGTCTTGGAGAGCTGAGGTCCAGAACGATCGACGATGCCGAGTGAGGTCAATGTACTCAAGCATGGTGCAAGATGGACAAGCGTGACCTATCAACTAATCCGAGGCGCTAGATGGCGCAAGGTGTAGCTAGTTAGGTCAAGAGGAGATAAAGACGACGCTTTAAAATACGTGCGTATGTGTCCCGTTTGTTTTGGGCCTTAAAGGGAGCCCAATAGGATCAAACATCTAGAAGGTCTAAGCCTCCACTATAAATAGGAGAGGGTGGTGGCTGCACCATGGCTTCGCCTCTTTTGCAATTCTTGAAAACCCTAATTTTCTTAGGGAGAGCTTTTGAGGAGGCTAGCGTTCTTGATGTTTGATGTGATTTTCGTGCTCTTAGATTGGGCATTGTCATCCATTGATGGAGTGACTGTAAGCCCTGATCATATCAATCAATCAAATGAAAGTTTGATCAATGTTTTTGTCTCATTGCGTTTTCTCTCTCTATTTGATGATTTTAGGTTTTTCTTTGATCCGTGAGTTTTTGCTTGGTTTCTTCACGTGATCTAGCTTGCTGTGACGTGTGGGAATCTATCTAGGATCATCTTGATCTTCAATCACCCATGAGCAAGAGCTTTGACCTAGTTTTGGTTTTGACCCGGTTTTGAACCCTTCTTTGATCAAACGGAAAAGGATATTGATTCCTCCAAGAATTATCATAATCTTCGATTGGAATAGTCCCTGTTATCATAAAGAAGGTGTGTTCCAAGTTTCATCAAGTTTGGATTAGTATATTAAAAGTTTCATCTATTTTCATCTTCGTCATCGGGGCTGTTCTTCTGTTCTGTACACCGGCGATCAGACCGCCCATAGCCACCGGTCAGACCGGTCGGGAATCGGTTCGACCGCCAGTAGATTGTTTCACTTCAATATTTGCTGATTTTATCCTATCGTTTTGGGGTTTTTATTGGATTCAATATTAGTCTTTCGCTGTACTGATATACTGATCTTCATAGCTTCTATAGCTACTGGAGTAAAGTTTTATTGATCCATTATTTGTGAAAAAATAAGCGTGCTCCTATTTACCACCCCCTCTAATCGCCTTTTCGGTCCAACAAATCAGCATGTATAGAAAACAATAATGGTACAGTACACGATATTGTTTACACGCATGCCATATCGCCTCGCGTTTGCTCCGTAACACAAAGTACAACAGGGTCAATCAGTAAAGGCACGGACCAATAAAAGTTTTAGAGATCTACATCATCACCTAGCCAAACTTCGGTAATTTTGCACTCAAAAGTAAGGAAAAAAGCCATATTAATCGAATACGAATTATCTGTTTTATTCAACTACCGTATTCAATATGATACAAATATAGTTTAGATTTTCCCACGCAATTAACAGTTTCTCCTCCTATTCGTATTCGCATAAAAAACAGATACAAATATGATATGAACTTTGGCCATCAAAAATGTTATTTTATCCGCACTATTGAATGCATTCGAATTCGATAATAAACAATATGCATATTTTATTGCAGTATGGCTAATTAGTTTGATGGCTATTTTTAGTTTAACGTGAATTCATGTTTTAGGTGAAATAGATAAACTAGAATGAAGTGTGCTGTGTACAATGATAAAATATCATAAATATCATGCCATCATGTAAGTTACGAGGATATCTGAATTCGACTGAATTAAATAGGTATTTGATTCGCATTCGTTACAACATCCGATTCATATTCGTATTTGTTTAGAAAATATGAATTCTAATCGAATACGAATATGGAAAACCCACTGCTCGCTCCGTTGACACCCCTGCCCATCAGTGGCATTGCAACTCTGTCCCGATTGCAACAGTTTACTGCTCCAGCATCAGTCAGTTTCATCAGAGATGTAAAACGTTGTCTGGAGATTTTTTGTGCGTTCGGTTTTTTTTTTTTTTTTGCTCCTGGTAGCTGGTCATTCCAGGCCAAAGATAGTATTGTAAACTTGGATTACTGTTTCTCTTGGTAGCCAAATATACTTCCAAATCGTTTCTCCACCAGAGGATGCGCACAGCGAGTCGCTTCAGGGGATAGTGTTCCAGGGCTGAAATTATCATGTACTGTTGTTCTTATTCAGACCAAGTCAGACTCCACTGCATCTTGCCGCCACCAAGGAACCCCTGCTTTATAAGAGTGGCGCTCACCTTCATAATCCCACGAGATCTCAGATGCTTGCAGGCCAATTACGGATTTCGGTTCCTTGCCATGGCAAGCAATCCAGGCTTCAACAGCAGCTGCTTTTTCCTCTTCACTACTGTAATTCAAGCTCTCCCTACCAAATGGGTTTATCCTTGGATTAGCCATTGCTGCGATTGCTGCAGTCATGTATGCAGAATCCCCTACAATTGGAGTGCCTATAGCAGCAAGTTGCGCTCTTATCTGCATATCATATTAGTCACAAATTAGACTCTAACGTGGTTATACCGCTGAATGAAACAACTGCATATTGGTAACTCATTAAATTTCAAAACACAAGTAGTGCTGGACTTTGATTCAACCCAAGATGACAACTGTGGATTTAGCTGAAGCAATCACTTTGGTGCTCTTTCTCTTTTTTTTTCGTACACCAAGAAAGGAAAGGCAGGGAGCTTCTAATACCAGTTTGGAATATGAAAAGTATAAGAACTTTGTGCATGGCACGGTGTTAAGATTAAATGAAGCATTCGTGAAAATTGGCTAGCTGGTCCGCGAAACTACTATCCCACATGATTCGTGTTAATGTTCTGATTAAATTAAATATGAAAAGAAGAAACAGGCAAATAGTGCTTTACAGTTTTCATCACACTATCCTATTCCTAGCCAAGAGCCTGTTAGTTTTGAATCTTTTAGACTATAGAAGAGAGAGAAAATCAAGCCTTTAACCTGTTAGTTTTGAATCTTTTAGATTATAGAAGAGAGAGAAAATCAAGCAACCTTTAACGGTGTCCTTTCCATACAATAAAACCTATAATCATCACAGATGACGAACCATGAATGTAGAAAACAATCTGTACCGACATCGTAAAAAAAAAGATATGATACCTGATGAGTTTTCCCTGTCAAGAGATTGATTTTACATTCATAGGCAGCTTCCTGTTGGGGCCACCCACAGTTGTCCACATTGTGTACTTTTCTGATCAAAGAGCTTGGCCATGGAACCTTCTTACAGTCTAATATCTCCATTTGACAGAGATGCCATCCTCCAATATGATCTGGTTAAGTAAAACAAAAACATTAATATACTAATATAAGGATAGCAGATTTCTGATCTATGGATGCATGGTGTAACATCCAAGGCCCAGACAATAACAAACCAATCACAGACTAGTTTATAACTTAAGACAAGTTTATGTAGCAAACTTTTTTACTCAAGTTAAGGACTTCTATATTCCTAATTGTTTAACACCCAATCAGCGATGGCACAACCTAATGACTAAGAGGCAATGCGCAATAGAACTGATGTACAATAGGTGAGTCTTGTTAGAATAGGACTCTAAAATAGATTTTCTTTCGGTTTCTTTATCTGTAACCCCTTTGTACTCCCTATATATATTGTCCATTGAGCCATATTGAATATATACACATGATTTATAATATGGTATCAGAGCTTAGGTACTAACCTAGCTTTCCTTCCACGCCATCCGGCCATTCCGCCACCTCCGTAGAGCCCGTAGTCGCCGCACCGCCGATCCGTAATCGCCACGCCGCCCTGTCAGAAGCCACTCGTCGCGGACGGTGGGCACCACCGCCGGTCCCGGTCGCCGTCGACCTTGGATTCTGCCGGATCTGCTCCGCCGCTCCAGGAGGAAGTTGGGCGTGTCCGGGACGAGCAAGGAGCCGACGGTGATCGGCCCTGGAGGCCTCGCTGGCCGCCACGGGGTCGTTGTACTCATCCTCCACGTTGTCGGTGCCACGCACGCGTCGGAGCATCCGCCACTCCTTCCCGGTCGCCGCCGACACTGTTGTCGTCCGACGACGCGGGGAGCCACCTTCCTCGCTGGATCCTATCGCCGTCGCTCCTTCCCGGTCACCGTTGCCGTCCAACGCCGCTGGGGGCTTCTCCCACGTCGTCGCCGTGGCCGCCTCATCTTCGGACCGCCGCCGGCTCTTCTCCGATCGCTCGTCGCCGCCGCCCTCGCCGCCGCCGCCACCAGAGCAGCAGGAGGGGGGAACCCTAGTTCCCCCGCGCGCGTTGTGGTAGTATGCCGAAGCGGCTTCGGCCGGCCCTTTAAAGGCAGACCCTTTGAAGAGTCGGCGCTGGCTTTAAAGAATCAACCCGTGTTAAAAAGGGAAAACAAAGAAGAAGAAGAAGAGAGAGAGAGTACGTCGCTCTAGCCGTCGCGTCGTCCAGCGCCGCCTGTTAGACTTCGTTGCCTTGGTCATCGTGCCGTCCAGCGCCGCCCACCGATGGCTTCCGTTCCATCCGCTACGATTCAATTATCGGGAACAAAGATTAATGAAACGAACTACAGGTTGTAGCCTTCACTCATGGAGATCACGCTTGATGGTTTCCGCCTCTGGGGACATTTTACAGGTACCCGACCTTGTCCGTCGTCGCCGGTTCAGCCTCCTCCTAGACAGCCTACTTCTACATCTCTTACCGATGATGAGGCCGCCAAGAAGAAGGCAGACACCGCTGCTTCTAATGTTGCCGATGAGGCTTATCAGTATGCCATAGATGCGTTTGAGCGCTGACGAGGCCCGCGTTAGAGCCATCCTGGTGATCAGCGTCGACGACTCCATCCAGCCAGACATTGTTGGTCTGCGTGCCACTCGTCAGATCTGGGAGTACTTACGCGAGCGATACCAGCAAAGCAGCGATGCTCAGTTCTTCTCGCTTCAGCGTGAGTTGGAAACGCTTCGCCAGGACTCCTCCGTCGATGATTTCTTCCGAGCCCTGGCCAGTCTCTAGCGCCAGCTGGATAAGTTGGCTTCTCCGCTCTGCCAGGCGTGTCATAAAGTGCAGAAGGCGGGTCGTGATCGCCTTCGTCTTTATGATTTCGTCTGCCGTCTTCGCCCAGAGTTTGAGCTCGCGAGGCTCAACTGCCGAGCCGCCACTCTGACCACCGATCCACCGATGCTCTTTCGACGCTTCGTGCTGAGGAGCTTCGCCTTGGGTTAGCAGCACAGTTTGTTCCGGTTATGCTTGCTACCTCCTCTTCTTCTACATCAACGGTTTATGCTTCGACTACAGTTCCTTCTCAGGTGTCTGCTTCTGCTCCTGTTTTTGCACCAACTGGGGTTCAGTGCAACTTTTGCAAGAATTTCGGGCACGATTATCAGCGTTGTGCGGTGCGAAAAAAAGCAGAACAAGGCACATGGAGGTCCACGCTCCAAGGGAGGACAGGGAGGTCCTTCCTCGACTGGAGGATGAACCCGGACGTCAGATCTTCTCGTAGTGACTCGGTTCAAGACTCTCACAAATCGGCAGAGTTCCGCCAGTCTAGCTCAGACGTATCCTCCAGGTACCTCTTGGGTTCTAGATTCTGGTGCCTCTTTTCACATGACACTGGATTCCAAATCTCTCACTTCAGTAGGACCCTCTGTTTTTCCTATCTCTGCTCGCATACCGACGGTGACGGTACTCCTCATCATGTCACCGTCGAGGCACTCTTTTGTTCACTGACTTTTCTGTTCCAGTTGTTTCCCATGTTCCCCAGCTTACCGTGCAGCTTCTCTCGGTGGGTCAGCTCACCGATCTCGACTGTAGGGTTGGTTTTGACTCTCACACCTGTTTCATTCAGGATCGACAGACAGGGACGATACTTGGAACTGACCGGCGCCATATGGATTGTCAGGGCCTCTACATCCTTGACCGCCTCCATCTTCCGGTCACTTCAGTTGCTCCTGTCACCTCTACGTCTACTTCCCCCGCCACTGTTGCTACCACCTCTGGCATCTTTGCGCAGTGGCATCACCGTTTAGGACTTGTGTAGTTCCCGCCTTTCTTCATTAGTTCGCCAGGGTGTTCTTGGACGTGTTACTGTTGACACGGCCATGTTTTGTCACGGGTGTAAGCTGGACAAGCAGCCACAACTCCATTATCATTCTAGTGAGTCCTTGTCTTCTCGTCCTTTTGACTTAGTTCATTTCGATGTATGGGAACCTGCACCTATTGTCTCTAAAGGAGGGCATAAATCGTATGTTACCTTTATTGATGATTATTCTCATTTTACATGGATTTTCCCTATCTCAAATCGTGGCCAGTTTCTTGCGATCTATCGTAGTTTTGCAACGATGGTTCGTACTCAGTTTGATTTTGCCATTCGTATTTTTCACTGTGATTCTACTAGCGAGTACCAGGGTTAAAAAAGCTGTATCGACGTTAGCGCGATTCTGCGGCCGTGGCCGATTCTGTTTTTCCGTTGAATTTCGTTAAATTTTGCTTAAAATCAATCAAAATTCAAATTGAAATTTGAATTTGCAAACTCGGAAAAACGCCGTAGGATTTCAAATCTCGCCCCACCGCAGAACCTGATTCTGCGCGAGATTTCAATCCATGGCGAGTCTTCGCTCGCCCTTTTCGACGGTTTCTTTATGAGCAGGGCACTCTTTACCAGTCTTTTTGGCCTGGTGCTCATGCTCAAAATGGGGTTGCTGAGCGCAAACATCGTCATCTGATTGAGACTGCCCGCACTCTTCTTCTTGCCTCTCATGTTCCACCACGCTTCTATCTTTGAGGTTTTTTACTACGATATCTCATCAATATGCAGCCTTCTACTGCTCTTAAGGGTGTCAGCCCTATAGAGCGTCTCTACTCTTAAGTCCCCCAGTACACTCACCTTCGTGTTTTTGGTTGTACTTGTTTTGTTCTGCTGCAGCCTCGTGAGCACACTAAACTATCGGTCAAGTCAGTTGAGTGTGTGTTTCTTGATTATAGTTCTGAGCATAAGGGTTATCGTTACTGGAATCCTTTTGCTCAACGGATAAGGATTTCATGAGACGTTGTTTTTGACGAATCTCGACCTTTCTTCTATCGAGATTCGGTCTCTTCTCCCGTTTCCACTGTTGAGTCGATTACATGGTTGTCTCTTTCGGACTCTTCACCCATTTCTCCACTATCACAGTTTTCCCCTGGTCTACCACCCGTGGTTCCTTCTGTACCTTCGCCTTCGGTGGTGTCTCCTACAGCACCGTCTCTAGTTCCCACAGCACCATCGTCTCGTTTCTCTGGTATTCACTACTCGGGCGCCCTCGCCCTTCACCGCCTCCTCTTACGGTATCTTCGACACCCACATCTGATCCTCCTGATGATGCTCCTCCTTACATCCTTTGTGACCGGGCATCCCTTCGACTTCTTGATCGTCTTGGATTTGCTTCAATAGCTCATGCTCTCTCTGTCACTGAGCCTAGTTTTTATCGTGAGGCTGCTCCTTATTCTGAGTGGCAGCTCGCTATGGCAGAAGAGTTTGATGCTCTTCGACGTACGGAGACTTGGGATATTGTACCAACTTCTGTGCATGCTCGTCCGATCACGTGCAAGTGGGTGTACAAGATTAAAACCCGGTCTGATGGTACTATTGAGCGCTACAAGGCTCGCCTTGTGGCCCGCGGTTTTCAGCATGAGTATGGTAGGGACTACGACGAAACTTTTGCCCGTTGCCCATATTACCACTGTTCGCACTCTTATTGCGGTTGCCTCTGTTCGCCGGTGGTCTATCTATCAGCTAGATGTTAAGAATGTCTTTCTTAATGGTGTTTTGCATGAGAAGGTCTACATGCAGCCACCACCTGGGTATTCTGTTCCTAATGAGCATGTCTGTCGTCTTCGTCGTGCTCTTTATGGCCTCAAACAGGCTCCTCGTGCCTGGTTTGCACGTTTTACCTCAGTGATTACTGCTATTGGTTTCACTGTCAGTTCCCACGATCCTGCTCTTTTTGTCCATGTCTCCTATCGAGGTAGAACACTACTTCTTCTATATGTTGATGACATGCTCATTACTGGTGATGATTCCTTTGTCACATATGTGAAGAAGCATCTCAGTGAGCAGGTTTTGATGACTGATCTTGGTTCTCTTACATACTTCCTTAGGATTGAGGTCTCTTTAATACCTGAGGGCTACTATCTCTCCCAGCAGAAGTATGTCCAGGATCTTCTTGACCGGTTTGGTTTGATTGATACTCGCACTGCTTGAGACTCCCATAGAGCTATCCCTCAAGCTTCGTGCCACTAATGGCGCTCTTCTTGAGGATCCTACTCGATATCATCTTGTTGGGAGTTTGGTGTACCTTGTGAGCACTCGTCCTGATATTGTTTATGTTGTTCATATCTTGAGTCAGTTCATGGCCCGTCCTACCCATATTCACTACAGTCACCTTCTTCGTGTTCTTTGCTACTTGCGTGGGACTATCTCTCGTCGTTTGTTTTTCCCTAGCTCCACCTCACTACAGCTTCAGGCGTATTCCGATGCGACCTGGGCTAGTGATCCTTCTGATCGTCGTTCTCTTTTTGCTTACTGTGTTTTTCTTGGCTCCTCCCTGATTGCCTTGAAGACTAAGAAGCGGTCGCAGCTTCCGCTCGAATCGGTGAGTTGAGAGCTATGGCAGAAGTGACAGCAGAGGTTACTTGGTTGAGGTGGCTACTTGCAGATTTTGGAGTACCTGTAGTGGGACCTACGACTCTTTTGTCTAATAGTACATGTGCTATCAGTATTGCCCGGGACCCAGTGAAGCATGAGCTCACCAAGCATATTGGTGTGGATGATTCGTACACTTGCTCACAGGTGCAGGAGGGAGTACTTGTTTTACAGTTTGTGCCATCAGAACTACAAGTTGCTGATTTCTTTACAAAGCCACAGACTAGGGCACAACATTTGTATTTTCTCTCCAAACTCAGTGTGTGTGATCCACCATGAGTTTGAAGGGGGGTGTTAGAATAGGACTCTAGAATAGATTTTCTTTCGGTTTCCTTATCTGTAACCTCTTTGTACGCCCTGTATATATATTGCCTATTGGACCCTATTGAATATATACACCTGATTCATAACAAGTCTTATATGTATACAGAATGGTCACAACTTGACAATGGTGTGTGACTGTATATATATTTGAATAAAAAGAAAGTCAAATATCAAATATTTCACCCAAGCTCTAATATATTTGCAAATTGCAACCTAAATACATGCAATCTATAACTCAAGCCAACAAATTTAACATACAATAATGAAAGGACTACTGCCAAAACTCGTAGAAACAAAAAACTGCAATTCAAGGATTACCTTCCGAAACTAATCTAGGGGCACGATTAACAGGACGCATATAATGTGTAGTTATTCCTGGAAACACGGGTGCTGTAGTAAGCGCAAGATAAAATTTTGTAACCTGTTTTTCCTGTTACAGAATGAAAAAAAAACCCCCATCATCACTAGAGGTTCACAGTGCAACATCATGTCAAGTTATTGTCAGCAATAAAGTAACATACCCTTATCAATCCATGGAAAACTGAGCAAAACTCCTTGGTTTTAGACAATACCACACTGCAAAGTTTTGAATTAAGTAAAAAAGGAATGATGTTAGTTAAATACATTCTATAGTTAGGCATACCTACTTTATAGAAGTAGGGTGGTAAAAGACAAACCAGCCTTCAGAACAATTGTCAATTTGATGAGTTGTCATTAAAGGTGCTTCTAATCCTAATGCACGTGAAGTAAAATTCACACAGGATTCCTCAATGTTATCAGTTGCTCCTCCCACCTACACAGTGAAAATTCATCAAAGAATATTAGTTTGGACTTTGGACTCAAAAGTTTAGCCATAGCCTAATGCACTAATTGGACCTTTATTCCTCAAACTACCAGCTCCAAGAACTAAAATAAAATTCTCATTTCATGAATAATCCTGGTCTTGTGCTTGTGTTTTCTCTTACATTAGTGGTATGTTTGCATTTCAATTTTGTGAACCAGCCATTAGTGAAGTAAAATGGATTACATAGTCGAAGACAATTTGAAAAGCCAGATGTAAAACATGCTAGGTAAATTAAAGAAACTAGATAGTTACTTGCAAAAACATATCCAATATTCTGATATGTGCAGCCTTGGAAATCTAGAGCTACGAGGCCATACATGCCAATATCTGGAAAAAGGGAAGAAAAGAGAAACATACTGATGTTGCCGCTGGTTTATCGAGGACAGCATAGTTATCAGTGACTGCTATTACCCTGGATTTCCAGTCAATTTCATAACACCTGACAAGATTGGATAAAACACGGGATCATAAGAATTCAAGCTGATTCACTCATTCACCATCACTAGTTTTTACAGCAGGAAATTCATAGCAAACACCAAATGTAAACCATTCTAATAGAGACAAGCATCAATCTTACCTTGGGAAGCGTTTGGGATGCACATGGACCCGCAGGTATGTGCCGGCCTCAAGGCGCTGGTTGGGGTCCGTCACCCTGAACGTCTTCTGCGCCTCCCTCACCGTCTTCCCTTTAATGGACGCCCTCCGGCGCAGGACTGAAGGGTCGGTCACCTCCCTAAAGATTCTAACATGCTCAGGGGCAGCGTACGGAGGCGGCTGCGGCGCGACAAGGGCGTAATATACGGCCCCAAACTTGATGAGATCTGCAACGTACCTTCACACACACAATGTTACCCACTCCCTCTTACGCCAGCCTATCCATTTCGCTCTACTAAGCGAGTGGGAGAGAGATAGAGATAGAGAGTATGAGTGCTTACGGAGGAGGGAGGCTGAGGGACCTGGAGATGAAATCTGCGGCGGCTTCGTCTTCCCGCGCAACGAGGTGCTCGATTCTTGGAGGGTCGTCTTGTAAAGGGCAAGGCAAAAGCCTATCATACACTGGAGACCTGTAGTACAGTAGATACCATCAGTGTGTTGCGTGCGGAATAGCAGCTGTTCGGAGAGTATACTGTAGAGGGGCGGGGTTGAGGGGGAGCTTACGCGGTGCTTGTTGGGGCTTCGACGGCGGCGGCGGCGGCGGTGGGGGAGAGGAGGGGCCGGCGGCGAGGGGTGCGGTGGGGGGAGAGGAGGGGGCAGCGGCGAGGGGTGAGGAGGGGATGAGAGGAGGAGGAGGAGAGGGCGCGGGGGAGGAGGCGTGGAGGTGGGAATGGACGGTGCCATAGTTGTGGGAGGAGGGAAGCGAAGGAGGCCGCGGGTTTCGGCATTCCGGCGGGTGGCGGCGGCGGCGGGAGGAGGGGGGTTGCCGCTGCTTGCCTCCTGGTGTTTGATAAGACGATGATATTTGTGAAAAATTAATTTTTTTGCCACATCCCTCCTGCGCCAGGAGGAGGAGGAGGAGGAGGGCGCGGCGCCCGCGTAGAGGGAGGAAAAGACGGTGAGGCCGGCTCGGGAAGGAGGGAGTTAGGAGGAGGGGGCGGCGTCGATATGGAGGGAAGAGGAGGGTAACATACTGATCGGCGCAGGCGGTGGCCAGATCGAGCCGCCCCCGGCGCGGATCAGGCGGGCGCCGCTCGAATCGGGGCGGTCGAGGTGGCGAGGTGAGACGGGGGTTATCTTGATAAGGGTTAACTGAGATTTGAGCGCATATAAGTTTATGCTATCGTTTTGTTTGGCTATGCGGCGCTGTTACATTACCACTAAGTAATTTTTCAAAGGTATGGATGTATGGTTCATACAGGCGGTTCACAGTTTCTTCACGCTTTGGACTTTGAGGGAGGGTTAGGCACGTAGGACTTGTGTAGCCCCGTGATTCTACCTCTCTTCGGCTCGCCTCTAATATAATAAAACATCTTATCTTATGACTGTCTCTAGTAAAATCTTTTTTAGATCTCTAGAGAAATCTTCTTAAGTGGCAAGAAATCTCAAGTTGTTGCATTTTGCTGACAATGTTTATGGCTCTAGCTTGTTTCTAACTTAACTTCTTGTTTGGCAATTTTTTTACTTTTTTTGGTAGAGTGATATTTGATGTGTTTGGCCTGCGTGGATTGGGGAGTAAGTCAGTAACAGACCTAATGAAGTTCGGTTATTGAATATGGGCGTAACTAGCACTCGGACGTATGGGTCGAACGCTAGCGTCGTACACTCCTGTTGCAACATGTTTTTTCATTCGTTGCAACATATCAAAAAATCTTATACAACATTATCTCGAAAATCTTATAATCAAAACAAACAAATATCAACTAACTTCTTCTCTCTGACGGGTGCCAACATATAAAAAAAGATGCAACATCTCAGAATTTATATGCAAGATTAGAGAAGAACATGAAGTATAGTTCAGACATAAGAAAAAATCTTGCAACATCATCGTGAACAGGATGCAATATTTTTTTCGACGATCGCAATATTTTTTGACTAGTTGCAACTTTAGAACAATTCCAAAGGACGCGTTAAAAAATCTTGCAGTATCACCAAGAACATGATGCAATATTTTTTTCGACAGTCGTAATATTTTTTTCACGGTGCGCAATATCTTAAAGAACAGTATGCAATAGTTTTTTCGACGGTCATAATATTTTTTTCAACGGGGCGCAAGATCATAACAAAAAAACAACGGAGGATAATTCAAAATTGTTGCTCCTAATCGGGAGATGATCTCAACTCACTACTACATCTCGCGAACAACACAAATCATCCTCTTAACATCTGGTATACCAGATCTTAAAAAGGAAGCAAAAAGGGAGCAATTTTTTTGTTTCTTGTGTTCCCCAATTGGTAGTACCTCTGTTTCTTGCCGTATGCTGCCTATGGCTTTCTCGGGAGCATAGAAGCCATGGCGTCCCCGGCCTCCATCTTCGCCTCGGCCTCAACCCCGACGAGCAGCAATGCCACCCGGTGGTGAGCAGCTACCCCTCCTCCTCCTCCGGCGTCGGAACTAGACGACGACGACGGCGAAGCAGAGCAACGACAGCCAAAGGAGCACCAGCGACACGACGACTGGGAGCAGGCAGAACTCTACATAGAGATTGAGGAAAGAGGATGCACAGGGGGAGAGAAGAGTTGTATTTAAGTATGAAGAAAGAGGATGCACAGGGAGAGAGAAGAGCTATATTTAAGAAAAAGGAAAGAGAGTGGAGTGGAGTTATTTGAACATTCCCTAGCAATATGACCACGCCCCAAGCACTTTTAACATTGAATGACACTACTCTTTGCTGTAGATCCCACTGAAGAAATAGCACTAGGCACTGGTACCTTCTTGACACTTGGGGTAGTAACTTCTTTCACACTTGGTGCAGCACGTGAACTAGGAACAACACTTGCACTAGAAGTGTTAGCACGAAATGAATTGAAACAGGGATCGGGTTTACCTCCTGTAGGTGCTGAATGGAGAGTGAAAGATGATCCCTTTGTTACTTTAGTATCTTGCTGCACTTGGCGTTCCGCTTTGTTCGCTTGATGCACCAATTCAACCATACTGTTGTAGGGCAAAAATTCAGTGATGCGCTTGATGGAATAGTGCAAACCCGACAAGAACCTCGCCATTGTTTGCTCCTCTTGTTCATGTACGTTTGCTCGAATCCTGACCATCTCCATCTCTTTGTATTACTCCTCGACCGTAAGAGTTCCTTGCTTCAAGTGCTGCAATTTATCAAAGAGATCACGTTTGTAATGTGTAGGGACAAACCGTGTGCGCATTTGATGCTTCATCTCCTCCCATGTGGTAATAGGATGCTCTCCATGTTCACGCCTTTGGTTTTGAACTTGTTCCCATTAAACGAGTGCATAACCATCGAATTCAAGTGATGTTATTGCTAGCTTCTTTTGTCCGGAGTAGTTGTGCATACGGAACACCTTGTCGACCTTGAGCTCCTGAGTGAGATACTCCTCCGTGTCAGTACCACTTGTAAACTTAGGCATATAATATTTTAATTTACCAAACTTCTCTTCGTCGTCGCGCTCCCAGCGGCAGTAACCGTCATTGTGGTGCATGTAGAAGTCATTGCCGATGTCATATGCAACTCCACCACGTCCTCCACGACCACGGCCCCTCTCTAGACCATGATCCATGCCTCCCGCACCACGGCCAGGTGGTGGTGGCTGAATAGCTTGCGCCACCACACGGTGACAACATTCTTGAGATTCACGAGCAACATGTGCAGCAATCTCTACATCAGTCTCATCAAATTGTGGTGGATAGTCGTGGTTGTGCACACTAGCTTCATCTTATTATGGTTGAAGTTCATGAACGAGATCAGCCACCACACGCAACGATATTGTAATGATAAGTAAATATCCAAGCTAAACTCGATGCCTAGTTGCTGATCTCAAAGTATAAGTGATGAAGAAAGCAACTCACATGCAACGATATTGGAACTTAATGCAATCAGGAAGTGAGCTAACATGATATAAGTGATGAACAAAGTAGCTCATATTGCACAAGTTATAGAAAGACACAACCTTAATTGCACAAGTGATACGAGGGCACAAGATTGCACAACAATAGATATATACTCACAATGGAACCAAAAACCAATGGGGGTATAAAGCTCAATTATGGTTCGACCAACTTGAATCTGATTTTCCTTTCTTCTTTTGAATGTTTTTCTTTTCTTTCTTTTCTTATTTTATACTATGGTCGGCCGTACAAGGAGCACAAGCAATGAGCTAACACTTCCTTCCCAAATTCGGTTTCACAATTGGAAGTATATAAATATTATGTATGCAGTCCTAAACAAATCAAAGAGCTTGTCTTGATAGGTTCAAAGTTTCCACAAAGGATGAGATAGTTACCAAAGAAAAATGGACTGCTAAACTCATTAAGGAGCAAATTCACATGTTGTGTAAGTAGCTTAGCCCTAGCTCGAATAATAGGACCAATTGCTGCATTCTTGCTAAGAGTAGGAGTAGATTCAATAGTGTTGGCAGGGATGTCCTCATCACATGTTTATCAATCATGATAAAGTTTCTTCGTAGTAAAACCATCTGTGAAGATGTAATATCACAGACGGTTCATGTTGAAAACCGTCTGTGAAGATGTAATATCACAGACGGTTCCAACCATAAACCGTCTGTGATACAAAATTATAAAAGATAATTCTTGTTAAGAACCATCTTTGACAAGAACCGTCTGTGAAATATCACAGACGGTTCTTAACAATAACCGTCTGTGATATTAATAAATATCACAGATAGGTTTTATATATCACAGTCTATGATAATTCACAAATTGTCCTTAACAATAACTACAGGAAACCCACTACTTCACAAATATGCCATAAATTACTGCAATGATACACACACACAATCTTCTCTAGCCACATGATATGGTCCAAAATGTGCTCCATCTTCAACTCCAACATGTTTAGTCTCTACTCCAGCACAACTTCCATTCTCTGCTCCAGTCCAGAATCCATCCTTTGCCCTGTATTGTTGTGTTCCCTTGCTCTGTCCACGGTGTCTGCCCACTGAAAATATTGACATCTTCCAGCCTACAGAATCGTACAAACGCCAAAACAGCACACACATTTCATAGCTATTGGAGAAACATCCAAACCATAAGAAATAAACTCAAGTTTACATACTGAGAAATAAGGATATTTGTAAAACACCCGACCAGTATTTCCCTCAGTGTTGGCGTAGAACACATTTGCTTGCACACGACAGTTAGGGCAATCCACTCGCCTAACAGTGGCTAGCGCTAGAGCCCTCCGAATCGGTGCGCTCAACACCTCAGACATATGGCCCTCACTCAAGAGGAGGAGATGAGGTGTGGTGAGACCAGAAGGAGAAAGAGCTAAGCTCAAGTAGAAGAAGATGATTTGAATGCTCGGGATTGGCCCTACTTATGCTTGCGTGCGAATATTTTTTTGGCTATAAAACTATCACAGACAGTTTAGTGGGATGAACCATTTGTGATAAACCGTTTGTGATATGTATCACAGACGATTATAACTACAACAGTTTGTGATATATAATTATCACAGAAGGTTTGTAATTGGAATCGTCTGTGATGTGTATGATAGACGGTTATTAATAAGAACCGTCTTTGATAAGCGTGGCTGCTTTGAAGAGGACAACAAGTACGCCTAAGAAAGCAACCAAGCTCACCACGAAGTATGATTTTTTTCGAGGGGTCGTCCACGCAGCATGAAGAGGATGAGACAACAGCCACGACCAACCTCATTGAACCTGACACACTTTCCTGGCAGCCATGCTTCTTCAACTCGCAGGGGTTGGTCATACCGACCAGCTAGAGAATGCTAATGAATTAAGAGTGTGCCAAGCTAGAATACAACCACGGTATGACCAGCCCCTACAAGTTCAAGAAGTATGGCTGCCAGGAGAGTGTGTCAGGTTCGATGAAGTTGGTCGTGGCTACCATCTCATCACCTCATGCTGCATGGACGACAACCGAAAAAAAGATCATGCTTCATGGTGGGCTTGATTGCTTTCTTAAGCATACATGTCATCTTCTTCAAAGCGGCCTCATTAGAGACAAATGAATACTGACCTTAGATCACTAAGAATAAATAGATCTACAAGCACACTTGAAAATCTACAGTATTTCTTTCACCAAACGCGCCCTAGAGCCGAGCGTCTCCTTCAAAGAAACCGCATATATATCGGAGATATTTCTCACTACAGGTAGATCTAGATGTGAGGGCACGACTAGAAGAAAGTGCCTTCTGTCTGGACTTACTCGCGGACATTCGAGAACTGCTTTCCGCCTTCTTCACGGGGAGGGGGGATCATTAACCAGAATGGAGAGTTTCACCCTGTTGACACCGATTTATTATAATTCACTTTGAGTTGTAATTCAAATCACTTTGTAGTTGATATTGAGTTTTTAAATCACTTTGAGTTGTTCTATGCCAAATCAATTGTGATATATCTGTTTTTTGCTTACTTGTTTTCAGAGGGCATGGCTAGCATTACTTGTGGTTAGCCGAAAAACTAAAATATTTAGGTATAGAGCGAACTATCGCATACAATTTTGAGAAATAAACCGTCTGTGAATGCATACTATCACAGACGGCTGCCACCAAAAATCGTCTGTGATATGTCAGATTTCTCATACGGCTATTTTTACTACTGTCTATGATATATATAATCACAGACGACTATTACTAACACCCGTCTGTGATATGTATCCAATCATGGACGGCTACCACCACCAATCGTCTATGATATGTCGGATATCACAGACGACTACTGCCAAAAACTGTCTGTGATAAATATCACAGACGGTTATTTTTACTAATCGTATGTGTTATGTATCTAATCATATATGGTTGGTACATATAATCGTGTGATAGTTGATCTTTGCAGACGATTTATACCAGAAAATTGTCTGTAATAATTGTCTGTTATCACATACACATAAATTCAGGCAGTTGAGAAACCGTCTATAACGACTATTTAGAACCGTCTATGATGACCCTTTCTGCACTAGTGCTGGTGTGAAATGGCGCGTAGCATAGGGTATGCCATCTGCGGTACTGGTTTATTTAGTACTCAGCTGTGTGCACAATGAGTAAGCATTTAACAAAGGATTATACAACTGAATACGAAGATGACGTAGCACATATGTTCTAAGATACGCCATGAAAGATACGTCGAAACCAAAAAAAAAAAAACGCATGCAGGACTGTTTTCGTAAAAAAGAAATAATGTATGTAGTAAATAAACAAGAAATCAATTAGTGGATATCTGAATATAAAGGAAATCTAGTTTGTATGTTTGTATTCGTTCACGTAGCTGTTGTTGTATTCAGAAAGAGTGACTGTATTACTATATATGGAGCAAGTGATAAAGGAGAAGAAACACTTATTAGCATTAAAACATTTGTAGAAAAACGGAGTGACATAATGGTCTAGAGGATAAACAAATCCTAGCTGTGGGACTATTTCAATAATCAGATCTTTGCAGTATCATAGTTGATTCGGCGTTATATATCTGCTAGTAGTAAAGGTAACAAACAAATTTTTTTGTTACAGGCTAAGAAGACTTAATTAAACCATGGTTGGTAAAATCACGTAACGTATTTAACAAAGAACAGAACAACATGTAGTATTATCTGTGTACACAATAAAAGAGATAATAGTAGTACCGGAAAGTAAAGATCTAAATGTATGTAATATCATGCTTAATTATCAAGAACAAGGAATCTGATATTCTGATATTATTATTTCAAATTCAGAATTTTGGGTTGGGGGGAGGAAAATGGACCAAGTTGGCCCATGGCCCAAGGGGGCCCGACCACCACTTAAGTAAGAGAGGGAAGGTCAGCCAAACAATAGTTCTGTTACTGTAGTGCACCCCTACCCTGTAGCGCCGCCTCCCCTTCCAGCCCAAGGCCGGTGCTGCTGCTGCCTCCTTGCTCGGCCAGCAGAAGAAAGGAGGAGGAAAGGGAGGAAAAAGGGTAGAGAAGGGAAGGAGGAGAGGTGGATCATTGGGATTTCACGTTCATCATCTTGATCTCCAATGGTGATGATCAAATTTGTATTACATTTGTTTAACAATTTTTCCAATCGGTAGAAATTTTTAAGTAGATCGGTATTATGTTGTTTCTGTTGCGTTGTAATTTCATGTACCAATGGTGCGAAATTTGGGAATTTTATCTCCTAGAGAATTGTAGAAGATCTTGATAGATTTCTGTAGAATATATGTTCATGTCGATCGGGTGAGTACATTTTAAGTTATGAATTTTGTAAACTTGCTGTCTGATTAGTTTGATTGGTTCTGGCAGCGCACATAAATATGTAGATTAAAAATAGTATATAGATTATTTTGAGATTTCGATCTGCATGACAAGGTTATATAACTTTGTAATAATTCCATAGAGTCCTAGATCATGATTTTTGGACGGGTGTAATGGAAGTTATGATTTTTGGAAGTCTATGCTCCGGAACCAGGTTGCCGCTGGAATCAGTCGTGGGGAAATTTTAATTTGACAAAATTAAGAACATCATAGAATTTTTGTCATAACTAGTTTATGGTAGATAATTCATTTTAGTTTCTGAAAAGTCCTAGATCATTATATTTGCATGAGTATATTAAAACATATGAAATTGTAAAGTCTATGGCCTGGAAGATGATAGATTTGTCTTCTGGGTTAAAAACGGGGATTTAGACAATTTAATTTAAACTTTTCATCACCTAAGAAGTTGTGAAAAATTGTGTATATATTCCATAAGGATGTGTTTTACAATTTTTCGCTGTGAGAGTTGAAAGTTATGATAGTTTTAGTGCCAGAGCAGAATTATGGAAATTGAGAGCGTGTTGGAGCGTTGTATTTTAATCGATGATTTTGTTTTGGCGTGGTTTGTTTTGAGTGGGATGTTTGATACAGTCGTAGTGGCTTCGGGATTAGTAGCACCCTATCTCTATTCCTGTTGTCGCAACTAGCAAGGCAAGTAAATGTTAGAGTGAAAAGGAATAAATGACAATATCATTGGTCAGATGAATGCTTATTTTGATTATTCATGTGAAGTATACTTATTTTATTTTGTCTATATGTTTTCAATAATTTGATGGTGATTATGAATAAGAATGTTAATTGTTCATCGCATTGCATATCAAGCATTCATGTTGGAATGATATAACCCACGGGAGTGGGATGAGATTCCCATATGAAATATATGGGCAATGAGGTCCCTGTCTGAAAAAGGACAAGCAATGGGTCCCCACATTTGAGAACGCGGGCATGAGTGAACACCGATGGATGTTACACTCTGCTATACCGGTACAAGCAGAAGTGAAGTGGTGGCATGTGCATATGTTCATTGCATACATGAAAGATTATTATGTATTTTCTTAGGATAATGAGAACAAATTGCCGATGTATTGATGCCTCGTGTGTTGTTTTTACTTGTACTAGCTGGGTTTTAGACTCACTCTTGCTTATTTATTGTTTTAGGCGAGCGTTGTTGACGACATGCATCGGGGTGGAAGTAGCTCACGGAACGATTGCATTATGTTCCACTTCACACCACCTAAATACTATTTCCTTTTGATAATAAACTAGCTAGAAATTTCTATTGTAATAAATGGATAGTTTATGATAACTCTTAGTATTTATGGTTTGTATTATGGTTAGTTCTCGCATTCCATAATTGAAACTTATTTACGTTTCCTTTGGTATTTATATGTTACATATTCCATTCAGTTTATAGGCTTTTAGAAACATCTGGCAATTCAGCTGGCACTAAACTATCAATGAACGTGGACGAAGGATCGTTTTGGCTTGCTAGCCAAACCATAATATGCACATGTGGAAAACCTCTCTTCTGAAACTCAGTTGTGTACACAGCTAGGTAAAAGGAAAAATAAAGAACAGGACAAGTTGATAGAAATCAAGGAACAAAAACGTTGAGTGAAAGAACAACAAGCATAAACTTACCAGCATGAATAGGGCCAAAAATAGTCATGTATTTGATATCGCCAAATAAATCGTTTATCTATCATGCGGGCGTTGGCCAGTCTCTGGCCTTAGTGCATCAGCGATTACGGGCCATTTAGGATTGCATGTGAAGGTCACGAACAAATCAGGTGAACCATACACACAGCAAATAGCCATAGCATCTTGGAAATTCATGTTCACATAGTGGCGCAACCCAGTCAAACTTGCAGACATAGTTCTTTTATGCCAATGTTTTTAACATTGGTACAACCATGTCCAATTGCATCAAATATACCTTGATATGTTTATGTTCTTAGTTGGTCCTGGTGTTCAGCAATGAAAGTTAGTCTCGAGCATTCAACACAGGAATAGGCGTTAACTATGGCTTGGTCAGACAGGTGACCACAACAAATGTATGGATTGGTTTGACCTTACCTATAATGGCCCCAATAACAATAATATTCGAGCACACCAGCGTCCTCTCTCCCAGGAGGTAATTGGCCATCAACCTCGACAAATTTAAGGCCAACATATAATCCTTTGTCACCATAAGGGAAAAGTAGTGGATATTGTAATGCCATTAGAGCAGGATGCAAAGGAGATACACATCTCAAAGGACCTGATAAGGCATGAACCACTATATCAAACTTGTATGCCTCAGCGGTTAGATCGCCAACTATCAGTGCCGCTAGCTCAGGTTTAGTTAGAGGTATATAACGATCGGCCTGGGTCAAATCGGGGCCTAAAATACTACTCGCTAAGTTGTTTCCTTCAGATGAGGGCATTCTTTGTCTAGCAGCCCTGAACTTTTGAACAAGTGGATTGCATCGATCAAGCATCTTTATCAAAGAGTCTACAACGGATGGATCAAGCGAAGCTACCTATTTGGAGCTCGCATCAAATACGTTAAGACGGTTTTGTAGTTCATGGTTTGTGTCGTACACATAGAGTTGCGCAAACTATGGAGAGTCACCAGACGAAGGCAATATAAAACCAATTCGATGGTGAATCACACCATTTTCTAAATACATGAGGGTCACCACAACCATTAACGCCTTTATCAACCTCTACACCAAGAGATGTGAAAGCGAAAGTGAATTGTACGATATTATAAGACGCATGAACTCGTTTGATACCGCGGTGCCGTCAAAATGGATTAGGTCTTTCAATGGTTGAGGCCAGGGCCTAAATGCAGGTAAAACAAGCTTGCCTCCTCGGCAACAAGCATTGTAGGTGATACGGCGATGGGTGAAGGCACTGTGCTGTCGAAGCCTCTCTCCATTCCAGAACATCGCACCACAGTGGACACAAGAATAGTCAGGTCCACTGTAATAAGATCGAATAGGAAAAGATATTGTCAAAGTTACAACATACTAAAATTAAGTATCGAGACAACAACACTGTTAAAAGTGGAAAAGGGTAAAAGCAACAAGGTTGAACGAAAACATGTGTAATGCAGAAGCACACAAGAGACCTCGATATATTCTTTACTAAGCCGAACAGCATTGTTCGTAAAAGGCACATAGAGTGAAAGGCCTAGACATTAAAGAGAGAGAGAAAAAAGAGAGAGTGAAAGTTAGGATAACAACATTAGGCGGGAGAACTCTTTCGCAAATAAAACTCTTGATTTTGTTCTATTAGAAGAACCAAGAATTCTTTTTTTAAGCACAAGGCAATCCACCTGTCTGTCTGCATAGACCGGCGCCTGCGCATTGCTAGGTACTGACTAGAGCGATTTGCGGACGCCTCTTCGCGCGAAACATGAGGTAAAAAAAGATGGTTCTAACCCAAGAAAAATGATTAAGTAAATTCGGAAATAAATGCAATGGTGAAAATATTTATAATAGTATATGGGTGGGAAGCGTAACAGTAACAGACGAGTGCAGTTACGGTGGAAACGGTTGCTGGTAAGCCGTCTTGACAACCCAAACGAAAAAGGAATACGATAATGAGTCATTCAAAACGTTATAAGCGCCGACAACCCCACCTTGGCAGGGGCGTGAAGAAGAACGCAAATACAGGAACGGCTGCACGGCTGGAAACTCAGTTGCTGCATCTATTCCACAAGAAGACATACGTTTTTCAATATAGAACGACACATGATGTAGGAAGTCCCAAGTAACAACCAACTATAGCAAGCGTGGCTCTCACCTGCAGCATGCGTAAGACCAGAAAGGACAAAATGTGTTCTACCACGTTTTCGTGACGTAAGAACCGTGGATTCCATGTTCGTAAACACGCACGGGTTGTAAAGCAGTGAAGAACAGCAATACACAATGCCTAAGAGAGGAGGCCCAGTAGGATCAAACTAAATAAGAACCGAATAGAAGAAATCAATATAGAGGCCGGAATAGACTGACTACTAGTTCAGAAAAGGATGGGTAGCAAACATCGAACTGTGAGCAAAGGATGGGTAACCTCACAGTGCAACCCCAAAACAATCTGACCATTCTTAAAACACCTCACAGTGCAACCGTGGGTCAAACTTGGCAACTTCAAAATAGCTTTACCTCAGCTGAATGATCGGAAGGAGTATTGGCCAGATTGTGGCTTTGCTTTCCGATGGCCGAAAAACTTGTCCACTGTCACTGCTTCCACCAATGGATGCTCAGTGTGCCCAAGAAAACCTTCAAAATTGAGAGAGAAAAAAAAAACAAATCAGCCAGGTGATAGGGAAATTAATCAGCACCATGACGTTTCTCAGTAAGACAAGCTTTCCTCAATCGCCTGCACCATAGGATCTGGAACAGAAAATGCAGCGACAGAGTAAATAAGAACAATACAAGTGCAGTGAGCAAGGTACCCAACAACAGTATAAGGAGCATCACACGTTCTGCATTACAAGCACTCAACCATCCCACTGCACGGCCAAAGATATGTTCCACCTCTCTATTTACAGAAAATCATATCAAAACAAATACTTAAATCCTATCCTTCTATGCCCACTGTATCCTGTTTTTGCCTCAAAATGAAAGTAATGATGAATTTCTTTGCTATGTCACATCAACAGAGTATCATAATGCACAGACAACGGATGAGAGAGAGAGAGAGAGAATATGCCCAACTAAACCATAATTCATTATATTGCATTCTAAAACATCATACATGTATTGAGGTTGAACTATAGATCATTGTTGAGAGGAACTTTCTTAAAGACCCCAACTGAAATATTCCTCTATTAGATCACAAAACTGAACCAACAAAATTTCTGTGACTCTTCCTCTTGGCAGTTTTTGCAAGACCCGTATATTTCTTTGATGTCAGAAGAATCTAGTGTACATCTGTTAAAAGTACCAGCATCTCCTCAGCAACCCCTGGCATTTCTTTGAGACAGACTCAAAGCTGAGACCCAGATCACGTTTTTAACACTTTTCTTTTCCTTCTTGCGCAGCGCACAAAGAATTTCAATTTCGATGGTGTTCCACCATTTCTACCTGTGTACAAGCTGAAGATTCCTAGGAACAATGCTGCTCGAGTGACAAGGTTGTTCACTTGGACTATTTCAGCTACAGCAAAGGCCCTTGCCCGGCAGGGAAACGACTGGGATGAACACCTCGTTTTGGTCTTTCATTGCCATGTCTCATTTCAACCGGACCCCAACCAAGAATACCAGCAGAACTGCTAGGTTCCTGCAACATGTTTCCGTTTGTCATGATTGGAGGAGGTTGATACAAAGGTTGGGTGTCAAATTGATTATCTGAGTCAGCTCTCCTCCGGCGCTTCCAGGCTTCAGAATTCCCGGTGTTCTCACCATTATTAAAAGACTCTGAAGTGTACTGCATAGACCTTGTTGACCTTTGGTTTCTTGTAGGATGAAGCTGATTTGAAGTTCCCCAACTGTTGGGAGGAGCGGATGCAATATTGCCACCATGTGACGGGCCTACTCCAGGTTCCATTTGGTCCTGACTAAGTTTTATGTAGAGATCATGCAATTGCTCCCCAGACATATTTGAAAAGGTTGCCACATAATTCCATAACCTCATGGTCATACCTACAAGAACACAGTTATTTAGACAATGTATCTTTAGACCGATCTAATTATACAGTTTTTAAAGTTTCCTACCAATATTAATCATAAAGAGTTGTCCTGAGAATGTTATTCAAAAGGAACAGTTAAAGATTTACATCATGCATGTTTTTCACACAAAGGTGGTAGGAGCTATCAGACACTTACGGGATTGCTTGTAAGACTCGCTGTGTTGGTCGACGATCTTTCCAATTTTTTCTCCAATTATCTGGAGGTACCTACGAATTCTTGAAAGAACCTGAATATGGTGTTTCAAGGTAAGGTTAGGGTGGCATAAGAGAATTTAAGAAAAGACTATCCACAGATAAAGCAGAAACCTTTTCCTTTGGAAGATTTACGCTTGTATTCTGTAGCCTATCCAGGCGTTTCAATATGTCCTGCTCATCATCCAATACTTCAGTGCACCATTCCAGCCACTTTTCCTCCTTGTCCAGACGATATTTAGTCTCCGCTTCAGATTCTGAAATTTCACCTTCTTCTCTTGCTTCAGCTTGCACCACCTTGCGTTTCTGAACGTCATCTTTATTCGACTTACTATCATCTTTTGCTTTTGCATCTTTTTGTCGGCCTCTCGATGATCGAGCCCCACCATTGTTTTCATTATTGATTGTTTGAAGATCACCTCCTTTGGTTTTTGAGCTCTTACCACTCAACTTAGTATATTCCTAGACAAAAAATGAACTTGTCAACAGATAAAAAATGTCAAAGCTGAAAACATGTCGAATATATAGCTTTTGAATTTAAAAAAATTGATGCAGAATTAAAGATGGAGCGTCAATTTACATTCTTCAAATAAATTCAACTCTCAACCAGAACTACAACAGACAGTGAAGCAAAAAGGCTCAAATTGGCTAACTCTTCCCGATATATTTGAAAAAAACAGTATTCCCCTAGGCACTAGGCGGGATAAATCGGCTAGGCGGGAGGGCTGCGCCTAGTGACTAGGCGGGTGCCTAGGGGAACATTGAAAAAAACTATACCGCCTTGACCTGCATGTCTATTAGGATATTCTGCACAGAACTGCATGTAGCTAATCTTGGTGGATTCGGAAAAAGGAAAGACCTCCCCTACACAAACATGCCCTTATATATGTATTCCAAAAACACAATGCTTAGGGATACATTTCCCTAAGATGCCATACCCACTACAGTTTTTCAAACAGACATATCCAGTTGGATCAGACAGAAAGAAGTCGCTGTGTTCTTTTACCCAATCCCTTCGGATTAGCTCCACATGGGAGGACTTGAATGCCAGTCGACCTGATCCATCCAAACAGGAACTGAGGATGGACTTGGATTTCAACTGCTAGGTAATTGTCACTTAGGTGACTGGCAAAAATCCAAACCAATTCAAACAATACCCTTTGTAAGAGAGATACAATGATTGAGAACTAAAACAAATTGGATAACTAGGACTTAAGAGAAGGCTTCAGCTGCTAGCTATCCATGACTAATTAATTACATCTGACACTTGACATCCAGCAATGAGCAGCAGACACGTCTCAACCCAGTCCAGGAAGTAAGTACCTTTCAATTTTATGTTTACACAAGCAATTGCATATTTGCATGCACGCTCCCTATACACAGTAAGCAAAGCCAGGTGCACTTGCATATAAACGGCAGGCAGACAGGCACAAGTGCACACAAGGGAGGTAGGGGAGAGGGGGCGGGGGGGAGTGAGTGAGTGAGGGTACCTTTTGCAGGAGAGCACTAGCACGATTATCCAAGTTTGGTGCACGTGGCAAAAATGTCTCTCTTTCACCAAGTGTTGCTGGTGCAATTTTTGTTGTCAGACCAAGCTTTGGATCCAACCGTATTTTCTCCCAATTTCCATAGCCATGCCAGTGAATTCCAAGCATCAATCTTGCATCATCAGCTAAGCAGATACAAGAAAGAACTATAAGAGCCTATATATATTTTAAAACATTTTTCAAGAACCAAAGTTGAACAGCAATTACTTTCAGTCCATCCACAGCTTGCTGACCACTGTGGCTTTTTGTAAGGTGACTGGATCCGGTATTGTCTAACTGGATCTTTGTAGCGTGCAATGCGCTTTGCCAAGAACTGAAGCTCTTCAACACGAGCTAACAACTCATAGGCCTTTACTGCTACACCAAAAAAATCCAACACTGTGCCCTACATTTGAAGTAAAAAGAATTGAACTTAATAAAGGTAGAAAAGGTATCACAAAGTATCAATTGTCTTTTTTCTCTAAAGAAAGGGACAGCACGGTGAGTTATACCTTGATATCCGAATTCTCTTTAACAGCTTCTTGACAGCCATCAATGAGCAAATCAAACAGCTCAATTTGCGCTTCATATGGAGCCTTTGCTATTGCACCACCAACATCATCCACAATTAAGTCAATTTGGCTTGGGTTTCCAAACTTTTTAACCTAAAAAGTTCACTTATCAAAGTGAGATAGATGAAGATGGGAACACAATACGCATCACACATATATAGCTTCACAAACAACTCAACGCAATCTACACCTTTTATGTGAAAAATTGTCACCAAAAGTTCAGGAAATCACAAGAGACAAACTTACTAGTACTACGGAAAATTCTTCCTTGGGAAAACTTGTAAAATCAATATAATGTGAACTTGTATTTCTACATGCTAATATAACCAGATTAACCCATAGTTGAAATTTTACTGTATAATCAATGCTTAAGCAAACACTATGAGCTATACATTGGTCATTACATTTCTGATATCTAATTAGATCAGAGTTAAAAGACTAAGATAGCACAAGAATATAACAGCAAAAGCAAATGTACTTTGCTGGTTACAAATTGCCACATCCATCACCAAAGTGATCTAGAAACTTGCAGCAAAACTTTTCTAATCAGACAAGATGAGAATACAAACATGTTACAACATCCCATCAACTCAAATCAGAGAAGATGATATTAAAATAACTGAGGTACAAAGAGACATAATAGCATACTTCTGGATATTTGCAAACATAAGTCGCCAGTCAGAAAAGCAGAAGAAACGAGTATATTGATAAGTGAATAACATGCGCAGATTACCGCTCGAACAAAGCGGGAAGCATCCTTCTTTGGCACGTTTCCAAAGAACCATTCTCGTACTTGAGCTACTGCTCCATCAATCAATGGTAATGAAACAATTGTGTCAACTGTTCTGCTAGAACGCCTCCTTGTCTTTTCTTGTGCATCAACTGCCCGCCTTTTCCTGTTGCTATTTTTGTCGAGTTGGTGATCTTCAACATAGCTCTTGTTATTTCGTGCAGCACGAGGTGCTAAAGTTTCCTGAAGAACATACCTGCTGTTACTCTTTGATCGCTGTTACTGTTTGATTAAGTTAACGGCAAGCAATAACTGGAGCAAGTTTTAAATTCTGGAAAAGCCAGTTTAACACAATAGTAGCTGTCCAAATCAATACCTGAACCATATCTGCTGCGTCTGGCTGTATTAGTCTGCTCCAGAATGTGGTGTCATCTTCACCACTGGAAAAGTTGGCAACCTGCCCAAAATATTAAGTAGAAATTTTAACATATAATAAATGTTTCATGCTCTGCATCAGTAGCTATAGGGTTGTGCACATCGCATGCCTTGAAAGCACTAAGAAGCTCATTTCCTGCCTCCCCTTCACCACCCTTTGTTTCAACTTTTTCAGCTCTCTCAAGAATTTCATCAATGTCCATGCTTTCAAGCTTCCTCTTGGTCTCTTCATCAGTCTTATCTTCTTTGAACAATTCCTCCGCTCCAAACCGCAGTATGGCTGTAAGTTCATTCTGCCAAATGGTATAGCTTACATCAGAAGAGCAAAAGAGAGTAAACACAAAAAAGAGAGGAACGTGTAAGAGACTCCTAGAGTTAGATGTCCTTTCCTAGAATTTTAATTATAGGTACTGTATCCTTTTCCTTTTTGTGAGAATATATCTATTGTGTCCTGATAGAAGGCACATGCCATTAGCAGGTTAAACATGAAACTTAACCAAAACAGAACCAAGGTTACAAGCTGTAAAGTAAAAAACTGCTTAATTCATAAGTTACTAGTGGCTTCAACTAGCTGCCGCAATACATTAAACCTAGATAGACTTAAAGCATACAAATGTATCTTATGAACAAGCCAATACCACAATTTCTAAAGCAATATATACCAAAACAAGTTTCCATCCAAATTAACCCAAGAAAAATAGACAGCTGGTGCAAAAGCCTACCTTGTCAAACATGGAGCCGCCCTTTTTGGATTCTTTCTTCTCGAGCCTGCCCTCAGCATTTAGCTTCTGAATCACTAGGTGATCAAGAACCTGAAATTTTTAGAAATAGGTCAAAAGCAGTTCATTTATTTTTATTAAAAAAAACATATGAAACAAGTCAGTGTCAGCACCATTTTTTTCTTTGCGCGTTCCAATATATCCTCTTCAACACTTTTGCATGTGACAAAACGGTAGATGTTAACAGTTTCTTGTTGCCCGATCCTATGTGCCCTACTCATTGCCTAGTATGCCATCAAGCATCCAAAAGAAACAGAGGAAATATAAGAAAATATAAAAATCACACACACAAAAACACACACAGAGAGAGAGAGAGAGGACCTGTAGATCATTTTGAGGATTCCAATCTGAATCAAAAATTATCACTGTGTCTGCTGTTGCAAGATTAATACCAAGTCCACCAGCACGTGTAGACAGAAGAAAACAAAAGTCATCACTTCCAGGTGCATTAAAATGCTCCATGGCCTGGTGACGAAGATCTGCTCTTGTACTACCATCGAGCCTCTGAAACTGGAATCCTCGAAGGGATAGGTACTCAGAAAGGATGTCCAACATCCTAACCATCTGCAAGGATCAGAATTCAGAAAGTATTTAGATAGAAAAATCACATGAGGTGCAGCTGCTTTCATGTAAAATATAATATTATGTTTTGTCCAATATACTGATGTTGGCACCAGGGGAAAAACGGCCTGTAACCGGAAAAACAGGGATGAAAAAAAATCGGCCAAAAATTTTCAAATTTAAATTTGGATTTATAACTGCATAATGCACTTCCTAGGTTAGTGTAGGCCTTTTTTTTTGCTAAATTACCAATTGTATAAGCTAAATATGATTGAATTATTGTACTCCCAAGTCCCAACAATTTTTAGACAATCTAGCCTAGCTAGTACATGCTAATTGGAATCTTGAAAAGGATGAGCAGCAGCATAAGCAGTAGGGCATCCTGGAAAGCTCCTTGGATGCTTGGAATGAAAATAGGGATGTAGATCTTTTGGCGATCTAATTAATACCACAATGTACAACAGAGCGAACCCAATCCATAAGTATCTTGATAGCTCAATGAGACAATCGAAGCCCCTACTAGACGAGAAAGGTGAGCCCCCCATGCCATTCACAATTGTAGTTGATGCCATCCTTGAAAAGGAACTAGATAAAGGACCAAATGATCAATCGTTGAAGCAATTGATAAAGAAAACTATTGACAAGAGTCATGCTGGGAAAAGGAAAAATTGTAGCCAACCAACAGAAAAATTGGTTGCAGACTTTGCCTCACTTATACAAACAAGGAATCTAGAGGTTGATAAAAAGAAAAAAGTCATTCAGGAGGGATATTGTGGAAAGCGATGAATAAACAGAAAGTCTGCTATCTGATGAAGTGCAGTGCCAAGAATCTAGTGATAGTAGCTCTCCGTCGTCCAATGATGGTGCTGGTGGTAGGACAGCTCATGATGCAATACAAGACAAACAAAAGACATGTAAACCATTAGAATTCACCTGCGAGAAAAATTTCACACATACTACCCAGGATGAAGACCATTGTTGTCGTGCATGAAGAATAATCCATAAGACCTACAGGAGGGCTAAGGATCGCCAACAAGATCATTCTCGGCCACAAGACTCTTCTTCATATGAATCTCATGTTAACTCAAGGTCTATTCAGACTTATTAACGCCGAGATGCCAACCTATTACATTCTGGTGATGATTCTCATTCATCAGACATTTCTTCTCATCCTAATTATCATCACAGAAATCAATCCAATGCAAGAATTATTTACCAGTGGGTGGAACCCGCATATTACCAACAAATTTATAATTATTGGGCAGAATATACCCATCAAACATACCATGGTTATTAAGGCGGTAAGGCGAGGCGAGGCGACCCACCCCCCTTACACCTTTTAAGCGGTAAGGCGCGAGGCGAGGCGACGCCTTACACATCCTAAGGCGTTAAGCGGTATACCTCTTAAGTTCACATTTTGTATAAATCCACACCCTCTATTTCCTTTTGTGAATGAGGCAGGCCACAGAAACCACAGAAGATCCTAGCTCTATAACATAAAAGAAAAAAAAGGATGAAGCAGGCCTTGGGCGTTGGTGGCCCAACACGCCTCTACCCTAATCCACTTCCCACTCAAGATTTATTTCTCCACGCCTCCTCCCTTCTCCCTCCCCGCGGCGCCTCCCGCTCCGGCAAGGCGCCTCCCCTCCTCCCTTCTCCCTCCCGCGGCGCCTCCCTCCCTCCCTTCCCTCCCTCCGCCTCTCCTCCCGACGGCCTCCTTCCTCCTCCCTTCTCCGTCCGGCGGCGCCTCCCTCTCCCGCCGCTCGATGCTCCCCGACGCCGCCAGTGCTCTCCCTCCCCTCCCGTCTCGGCTCGGCTCCTCGGCGACAAAGCGACGGCGAGGCGACGAGCGATGGCAAGGCGGGGCGACGCCTTGACTCCTCACAGCGCCTTACCGCTTAGGCGACGCTTAAGCGACGCCTTAATAACCATGAAACATACACTTGGGATCGATACAAAGCCCACCTAGCTCAATCTAAAGGACTTCACCAAACTGATAACAATGGATACATTGTACAACCTTCGCGTTTCTCGACAATGTATTGGTATAAATTGCTACTCCATTATTGTTTTTAGTATACTAGTCAAGTTATCATTCATTATCATTAACATATGTTGTTATTATTTTAGATGCTTTAGAACACTTGGAGGGGAGGGTGGCCATAGATAGTTAAGCTAGCAAGGAGGACTTTTTATGCACAACATCAGGCTCCTTACAAATTTATAACTAGACATTAAGCTCCTTATGTATCAGGATTGTTACTTCATTAAACACTTTCTAATTAATATTTGCATTATTCCAATTGCTAATTACTCATAACCGGTTTTCTCTGTTTTTCCGGTTTTGGTTCCGGTTTATTCCGGTTTTCCTTTTAATCGTTTTTCCAGCTTTTAGGCGGTAACTGTGGTTTAAAAACCTAGATCGCCCAATTATGGCTGCGATCGATTCAGAACAGGTTTTTTTTCCTGTTGAATTTCGTTAAATTTTGCTTAAAATTCAATCGAAATTCGAAATTTGAATTTGTAAACTCCGGAAAAACCGGTACGATTTCAAATCCATACCACCGATAAACCGATTCTGCGTGAAATGCGGTATTTCTTGCCGTATTTCTATCGAAAGCAAATATATCTAAGGAATAATAGATTGATATCAAGAGTACAGTGGTACAATGTGTATATATAGGCAAGGATCCTTAGGGTTTATAGAAACACCCAATCAACGGTGATCCTTGCCTTATCAATCTAGGCAAGCACATGGGCCTTAACACCAGGCCCATAAGCCTATGCTAACACGCCCCTACGATCAAATAATCGCCACCACTCGCACGCTTAGATCGGACTCAACTCCGTGAACACTGAGGTAGGCAGCCCCTTGGTGAAGATGTCTGCATATTGCGAAGAGGTGGGAACATGCAGAACTCGAAGGTCACCAATGGCGACTCGCTCCCGGACGGTGAAGATCAATCTCGATGTGCTTGGCGCTACGATGTTGCACCGGTTGGAGGTCATGTAGACAACACTGATGTTGTCGCAGTACACCAATGTGGCGCGCCGAAGAGGGGCATGCAACTCTAGGAGAAGCTGGCGTAGCCAAGTTGCCTCTGCAACTCCGTTAGCCACCGCGCGATATTCAGCTTCAAAGACTTGACCTTGATATCGTGTTCGCGCTGAGGACCAAGAAACAAGATTGTCACCAAGAAACACCGCATATCCCGAGGTGGACTTGCGAGTGTCCGGACAACCAAATTTAATCGGCGTCGGTGTAGACGACAAGATCACCAAGTAGAAGGTCGCAGCGGAGACCGAGGTGGAGTGTGCCGAACATAGCGAAGAATCCGCTTCAGAGCAACGAGGTGAGGTTCTCGAGGGTCGTGCATGTGAAGACAGACCTGCTTTGACGGCATATGCAATGTCCGGACGGGTAAATGTCAAATCAAGGGCTCCAGCCAAGAAGATCGCGAGTCGGTAGCATCGGACATTGGGGGCCTCTCGGCAAAGAACCTTAGGATTGGTGTCCACTGGAGTAGAGCATGGCTTGCACTCAGCCATTCCGGCGCGATCGAGGATATCCAGCATGTACTGTCGCTGTGAGAGCAGGAGTCCATCACCACTTCGCTGAACATGCATGCCGAGGAAGTGATGTAGTTCACCAAGATCTTTCATGGCGAATTCTCACCGGTCTTTGAGATGATCCGCCAAGAAGGTCCGATGATGAAGTCGTGAGGACAATGTCGTCAACATATAGCAACAAGTAGGTCAGGTCGGAACCACGCCGTAGACAAAGAGCGAGGTGTCCGACTTGGCTTCAACAAACCCAATAGACAAAGAAGAAAGTAGCCATTCGACCGTACCAAGCACGAGGAGCCCGCTTGTGCCATAGAGTGATTTCTTCAGCCATAGAGTGATTTCTTGAGAGGGCGCAGACGGTAGGAGATGGAGGAGTATCGTCTGTGGGTCGCGCCAGAAGATTCTCGTGGCGCCAGTGCGGCAGGCAGCCAGCCTGGCCGCCCAGGCAGCGAAGGCGAGCGGGCGGCGGCTGGCGGCCTCGTCGCGGGCTCGCGGCGGCGGCTTCTCCTCGGCCTCTGGCCTCGGCAAGGGCGCGCTGCGTCGGCGGCCACGCTGCTCAAGGCTCTATGCTACTGGGCATCGGCGACGGCGGCGTTGGCGCGTTCCTCTGCGATCTGTTGGCGAAGGCGTCGTCTGGATGGTGATCCCAGGAGAGGAGGGAGGGTATGCGACATGGGTGCAGTGCGAACGCAGCAGAAGCCGCGGGGAGGAGGTGGACGCCGCGACGGAGTGTTTGCGGCGGAGGCGTGGAAGAGAGGTCCCCGACCTAGGTCGCTCTGATACCAAGAAAGCAAATATATCTAAGGAATAATAGATTGATATCAAGAGTACAGGGTACAATGTGTATATAGGCAAGGATCCTTAGGGTTTATAGAAACACCCAATCAACGGTGATCCTTGCCTTATCAATCTAGGCAAGCACATGGGCCTTAACACCAGGCCCATAAGCCTATGCTAACAAACCCGGATGGCTGCTGGCAATACACCGTCTCACTCAAATTGCCATGAAGAAAGGCGTTCTTCACGCCCACCGGTGAACGGGCCAATGGGAGAGCGCCAAGGACAAAGACCGCGCGAACGGAGCGGGCTTCACCACGTGGTCAAGGTTTCATCAAAGTCCACACCGCCATGGTGAAACCACGGAGGACCCAACGTGCCTTGTACCGCTCGAGGAGCCATCGATCAAGCTTGTGCTTGAAGATCCACTTCGGTGACAACATTGGCCCGGGGTGGGCGAGGCACAAGATCCCGTGTGTGGTTCGCAGAGAGCATCAGTGTTCTTCCTCCATAGCCGCCGCCAATCGGGATCGGCAAGGCGCTACTAAGGTCTTCAAGACCGGAGAGAGTGGCACAAAGATGGTAGGAAGCGAGCATCCGGCCGCTTGAACGGTGCCCATAGGGCCGTTGGCCACCGGAGGATAGCAACCGCGCCTTGCAGCGGGCCGGGCTACCGCAGGACCAATGCAGAGCATGGGGACGACGGTGGAGGTCGCGGCGACGCGAGTAATGGTACGGAAGTCGCGGCCGAAGCGGTGGAAATCCTGTGGAGGACGGCGGGCGCTCGAGGAGACGCGGCGCGGAGCGGGTCGCCGGTGACCGGGCCTTGCGTGATGTAGAGCGCCGCACCGGACGTTGTCGTGACCTCGGCGCCTGTGCACGATCCACGAAGGATCGGCAGGGCGCTGGTGTCACCGTGGAGTGCCCCAAGCTCGGCCACACGAGGACCCAGAGGCGCAGCAGAACCGCGAGGCGCTGGGAGACATGCTCGCAGAAACAACGTGTGCGAGGGTCCAATAGGAGCTGGCACAACATCATCAGTAAAATCAAGAAACTCGAGGTCCGCTGGATTGCTGGGACCATGATGCTCAGCAAAGGGAAAGGCCGTTTCATCGAAGATGACGTGCCTGGAGATGATAACTCTATTGCTGGAGAGGTCAAGGCAGCGGTATCCTTTATGGTGGGCGGAGTAGCCTAAAAAGACACATAGAGCAGATCTAGGAGCGAGTTTATGAGGAGCAGTGGCAGACAGGTTGGGGTAACATTTGCAACCAAAGACCCGAAGATGATCATACGTAGGCAGCTTTGTAAAAGTGCAAAGTGGCGTAGAACTGGAGAGTCTTGGTAGGCAATATGTTAAGGAGGACGATGGCGATGGAGAGGCCTCCACCCAATAAGAGGGAGGCATGGACGCCTGAAAGAGCAGTGAGCGAACAACATTATTAATGGTACGAATAATGCGTTCAGCTTTACCGTTCTGAGGCGAGGTGTAGGGGCAGGACATGCGAAGATGAACGCCCTGAGCGAGGAAGAAGTGGCGAGAGCTCGAATTGTCGAACTCTTTCCCATTGTCGCACTGGACAGATTTGACACGTGTGTCAAACTGAGTGGAGACGTGGGCGAGGAACTGGGCCAACGTGCTGAAAGTGTCAGATTTGAGTCGCAAAGGAAATGTCCATAAGTAATGGGTGCAGTCATCAAGTATAACCAAGTAATATTTATAACCAGAAATACTGACAACCGGGGAGGTCCACAGATCGCAGTGAATAAGATCAAACTTGCTAGACGCACGAGAGGTGGATGAATAAAAGGGCAATCGAACATGACGCCCTAACTGACAAGCATGACACAAATCTGAACAATCACTAATATGACGCGAGGTGCTGGATGCAAGCTTAGACAACGCCTCATGGCTGGGGGCGGCTAAGTCGCCGGTACACAATGGGGAGGACTCCTGGGCGACAAGGGAGTGAGCTGGAGGTAGGCGCAGGGGGTATAGTGGCCCGGAGCTATTGCACCTGACGATCTCGGTCCGGGAGGGAAGAACCTTCACAGAGCAACCAGCGGGGTCAAACTCCACAGAACAATTATTGTCGATAGTAAATTGGCGAACAGAGATTAGATTCTTAATAAGGTGTGGTGACACAAGAACATTATTAAGACGTAAAGAGGAGGACAACTCGTGGAGCGGTGGTGGTGACAGCATGATAGAACCATTACCTACGACAATAGATGAAGGAGTAGGATACCGCAAAGGAAGAATATGTGAAAGAGAAGAGGACTGAGAGGTCATGTGGGAGGTAGCACCTGAGTCGAAGTACCAGTCACTGGACGGAGGTGGAGTCAGGGAAGTGGTACTGAAAGCGGAGGCAAGTGCCGTCGGATCCAGGAGTAAGGCTCGCCACGGGTTGTAGTACCGGGGCGACCAGTGTCTGCGCTGCGTCGGCGCGCTTCAGGCAGCTGGTTAGGCGACGAGCGCTGCTGCTGCTTCTTCGCGAGGAGCCGCTGCCTGCTTCTGCTTTGCGAGGAGCCGCTTCTGCGCCTTCGCCGCTTTGTTCGCAGTAGATGAGGGCACCGGATCGGCGCCACGAGGGCGGGGCCTCCGCCACATCTGATGGTGCCCGTCCGAGGATTGTAGTAGTTGGGCGGCCCACCGGAGCAAGTTCTTCGCCTTCTTGGTTGTAACCAGCAGAGGCGCGCTGCCCGCCACCGCCGCCAGATGTTGCCACCGCTTTGCCGCTGCTGCGCTTTGTCATGGCGATTGTTGGAGGACTTGAGCCACCCCTGCGCACGGGCCCGGCCGAAGCCGCGAGGGCGATCTTTGTCGCCATGAGGTAGCAATGAGAGCGGTGGCGGAGCATCCTTCCCGTTCTCCAAGGTGAGTTCCTCAAGGATGAGGTCGTCGCGCCTCCGTGAAGGAGGAAGGGCGTGTCGCGACGGAGGAGGGTGCCGATGTGGTCGCTTCCGTTGAGACCGCGAATGACGTTGAGGACAAGGGTCCGGCCATCCACGGCCGCCGAGCGGCGAGATCATCCGCCATCTTCTTCAACCGGCGATGTGAATCGCGACGGAGAGGTCGCCTCGACGAAGTTCGGCAGCGCGCTCAGTGGATGGAGCGAGCCTCCCGCTTCTTAGGAATCGAGACTCGGCGGCAAGCCAAGCATGGCGTCGCGGTGGAGCCGTGGCAGAGATGATCTCCGCCAAGTCGTCGGTGAGGTGGCAATGATCCGTGCCTTGACGACGCAGCCCATCCGATCCTGTAGGAGAGATGGGACCGGAGGCTCGCGTGGACATGACCCGAAGGAGAACTTGCTGGCGATGAGCAAGAACCGATCACGCCACGGCTGAAGTTGCCGAGTCGACGCCAAGAACCGCGGTGACGTGATTGCGGATGTTGTTCACGGCGACGGCTCGGGAGTGAGCTGCAGCAGAGCCACGGCCTCATGATGGAGGAGGCGCGCAGACGGTAGGAGATGGAGGAGGGCTGTCGGGTCGCGCCGAAGATTCTCGTGGCGCCGCGGGCGCAGAGAAGAAGGCCGCGCGGCGGGCCGCGCGAGCCGCGGGCGAGCCGGGCGTGGCTGGGCGGCCTCGTCGCGGCCTTCGCGGCGGCGGCGGCTTCTCCTCGGCCTCTGGCGGGGCAAGGGTGCGTCCGGCGGCCACGCGTTCGCGCTCTATGCTGTTGGGCATCGGCGACGGCAGCGTTGGCGCGTTCCTCTGCGATCTTATTGCGGCGGCGTCGTCTGGATGGTGATCCCGGGAGAGGAGGAGGGTATGCGACATGGTGCAGTGCGAGCAGCAAAGAGAGGCCGTGGGGAGGGGACGCGCCGCGACGGAGTGTCGTCCAGGCGCGGAGGCGGCTGGAAGAGAGGTCCCCGACCTAGGTCGCTCTGATACCAAGAAAGCAAATATATCTAAGGAATAATAGATTGATATCAAGAGTACAGGGTACAATGTGTATATATAGGCAAGGATCCTTAGGGTTTATAGAAACACCCAATCAACGGTGATCCTTGCCTTATCAATCTAGGCAAGCACATGGGCCTTAACACCAGGCCCATAAGCCTATGCTAACACTATCCATGGCGGTAACCGCTCCGGTAACTGGTTTTAAAAAATCCTCGATTCAAATTTCAGTTTTCGAAATTCAACCGGTTTTTCAACCTGTTCCGGGATTTGTATCCTTGGTTGGCACAATAAGAATGTGGTTCTGGTAATGTTCAACATTTCAGCTTTCCAAATAATGACAAAAATAATTCTATTGTAAAACAGAACTAATTTGGTCCAAGTATAAAAGTAACCAGCCATAGAAGTTTCTTCGTTGTCAGAAAAAAAATTACAGTGATATCATTGCAAAATACCAAAACAAATCCACCGAGGTTGCTTCCTCCAATCAGTCCTGAAGCATAAATATTTCATTCTGCATATAAACCACTAACCAGCTATACTGACCAACAAATTATACAAGATATACACCAGAGATCAAAGAACTCATGTCTCTTAAATTGTGTCTTCAGAAGGTTGACATGTGAAATGGACTCAATTTCATATCTTGTCTCTTAGATGTACCATTATAATATGACTTCCCAAATTGAAACAATTTTTTGTGAAGTGTATACTATATCGTCAATAGAAGAAGAATTGGTGATTCTCTCAATAATGATTTTAGACGGATGTATCCAAAACTAATAATAGCTCCATCAAGTAAAACTGCATAATGACATCAAGTGGCAAGGAAACCGTAAATACAAACCTGAGAGAATATAAGCACACGATGATTAGTCTCCCGCAGTCTCACCAAAAGCTTGTCCAATAAAACTAGTTTCCCGCTACTCATTATAATGCGATCAACTTTATTGCGATCGCCAATGCTATCTCCACCATAACCATGATCAGCACTTTCAAACAAGAATGGATGGTTGCAGCATTTCTTCAACTCAACAACGATGTTTAAAAGTGAGACCTGCACATTACCATGATGAAGTCAGCCAGACAAGAAGATAACTAGCAATTCAAATATGTTGCACAAGAATAGGCATTATGTAAATTCACTTTTACTTTTTTTCTTTTTTTGGGGGGTGTGCATACAAACAATTACCAAGCGAAACTAACAAAATGGTAAGTCAAAGGTAGATCTGCAGAAATTTCTTTTATCTTAGTAAATAAGTAAAACATGCATGTACTAGAGCAATTGCTTACAGGATCATTGATGAACATCAAATTACAGAACAAAAATACTAATCCAAGATATTCACTAAACTAGAACTACCTAAAAATATGGTTAAGCACTCGTGAATACGCAACACTAAGGGCCTATTATGATTAATTAAACCTATAACAATGAGAACCTATAACTAGAACAGTGGGGTAGAAAACATCCGGTTCACTGCCCAAAATCACCTCCCCCTTATTCCCCCTTCCTCCATTGTGCCCCTTCATAATCCAGCATTCCTTGCACCCCCAACATCCACTATAACCAGCTCCCACTCACCTCATCTCGCACGTCTCATCCCCCTTCGTTCCCCATTCCTCCTTGGTGCCCCTTCACAATCCAGATTCCCCACAACCCATAAACACTATCCAGGGCCACCACCGGCACCACACCACCTGATCCACAATGGATATAGGAGCTTCCTAAACAGTTGAAACCCCACAGCACCAATCCAGATCTGCTTTAGCAAGCACCACAACAGTGGTCAAGAACAATGGTCCTAGACTCGTAACAATAACCAGTAACCACTATTTATGTACTGCTGCTCATTTCTCAAATACAAGATGCTTCGCAATGGTCAATTGACAACTTATACAAACATATCGAACAACCTCATTACAAACAGTTCTGACATGAAAACAAAAGTGGTGGTTGTCAACACAAATTAGATAGCCAATCAATAATAAAAATGAAATATGTCTTATATATATTTATAATTAAAAAAACAGCACATACTGAGAGAAAACAGACTTGCAGATACCATCTAAAAAAACTACAAGGAAATCCTGATTAAAAGAATGTAACACTCAAGATGTATCAAAACCTGATTCCCACGAACTCCTTTATTCAGATTCTGAAAATTCCGCTCTAAAATCCACTTGTAATACCTAGTAAAATATATAGAAAAATGTTTATTTCAGTCGCGAAAGGAATGGACTAGTGAACTAAGTTAGCAGAAAATGCTTACTGTTTCTGTAGGGGAGACATTTCAACACGAAGAATCCGCTCAATTTTCGGAGGCAAAGACTTCTCAACATCTTTTATGATTCGCCTTAGAATATGGGGCCTCAATTCCTTGTGAAGATTTGCAAGCTAAAAAAGACCAGAGAAAAGAAAGTTTATCGATGTCAAAACAATGATCACATAATAGTATAAGATAATTGTGAACACAATCCAGGTCAAGAGAAAACTACCATTTTAAAAAGCATTACCTCGGTTTCATTGAAGGAACTCAAATTTTTGTATCTCTCAACAAAAATATCCTTGCTGTTAAATTTAACTGGATCAAGGAAATGAAGTAGTGCCCTACAAGAAACAAACAGCTCAACAACAATGGGAGAAAAGAATAATGGCTAAATGCAACCGCTATGAACATATTGCAGTGTCAATTTACATATTAACAGTGCAAATATATTTATAACATTTGCCTAGCACAATTCTACGTAAAAAGGGCATACCACAGCTCTTCAACACTATTCTGCAAAGGGGTCCCCGTGATTAGCAGCTTATTCTTAGTGCTGAATTCCTGGGGGGAAATGAACATAGTGTTATCTTTTCACAGTAGTTACTTAATACAGAGGCTCTATGCTTAGCTAAAGAATATATTTTCATACCAAAAGACTTGTATACAGTGATGCTTCACAGTTCTTTAACCGGTGGGCTTCATCAACCATAAGATAGCTCCATTTGATCTTGGAAAGAACAGCTTTGTCCTTAAGTATCACCTCATAAGTAGTTAACAACGTATGGAATTTTACATGTCGCCCATCCTTCTTATTTGTAAAAAACTCGTACTGTTGGCAAATCTGACACAAATAGATTGGAGAAAATGTCAAGGTTATAACATGGTGAAGACAAGACAACTTTGTTAAAAAGGGTAGAATTAGGAATTTGACTATTTTGGCCCTCTAAACAAAACATTCTTGTTGGTATTTGTTAATGTATATACCCTTGCAATATAGAGTTACTAGTCTATTGTATATGGCAGGCCCATGTGGCTCATGTATGGGTGTGTATACAACTCCTCATAATCAAAAGAGAAATCAAGGTGTCATTCGTAATCTAGCATGGTATCAGAGCTTAGCATGTTATTGCCAACTATGAGTAGTGAACTAGTGATAGACATCCTAAATAGCATGTCTCTGAAACATATATTCAGAATGTGGTATCTTGTATAAATCAATCTTGACCTAACCAAACACAATGTGGTATGGATTACTGTAGGTGATGGCTCCTAAATCTATCAATGTTTGGGAGCATGGAGAGAGACTAGGAGGTGCTGGTTGGAAGTGCAAATATTGTAACCTTAAGTAATCAGGTGGAGGTGTCACCCGCCTTAAAGAACATCTTGCTGGGAAACACGCCGATGTTATTGCTTGCAATGGGGTTCCGACGGAAGTTCGAAAGCTTATGCTGGCAAGTCTTGAAGAAGCAAAGGCAAGAAAGAAATCCATTAAAGATGAACGACTGCAAATGGAGCAAGCCGTAAAAGAGTCTATAGCTCGTGGTCCATCATATGAAGATGTCTTCGATGATGACGAGGAAATGCAAATGGAATGAGCTCGCCGAGAGTCGTTAGAGGTACACCAGCTGCAACAAAGGGCAAAAGCAGGCGTGTGACGTTTGAACATGGTGGTGGCAGTGGAAGTGATACGGCAAGTGGAAGTGGTATGGCGACGGCAATAGGATGGCAGTGGTAAGGTAGTGTGGAAGTGACCCGAATAAGGGAGGACGTGGAAAAACCTCGCCATACCGGCGTCGCCCATGAAGCAATGTCATTTCAAGGATGTTTGGCAATGCATACATCAAGTTCATCATAATTCACACATCAATGGTGCATCAGTTGATAATAAAATTCATCATAATTCACATATCATGTTCGACAAGACAACTAATCAAGTTTAACAAATAAAATACAAATACAAATTGATATAGTTTCTTACCAAGATCCGTGTCGGGCGAAGCATGCAGGTGGAGCTTACCCATGCCCATACCGTTTACGATGGGTAAGGAATTGTGCCCGCCATACCGTGGGCAAAGAAAGCGCCCATACCCGCCTCCATTAGTATTACAAAACTTGGAAAATGTCATTTCAAGGATGTCTAAGTGGTTCTATAGTAATAACATTGATACAAAGACCGTGGAGGCAGTTAAAACTTGGAAAAATTTTGTCTAAGAGGTGTCCTTATTTTCGTGCCTCCATCGTAAAGACACAAAAACTTGGTCGAGGCGTTCCGTCACCAAGAAGGCATGAAATCAATAGGACATATCTTGATGCTAACGAACAAGAGGTAAAGGAGTATGTAGCACAGTTCAAAGATGACTGGGATATATATATGGAGTCTCTATCATGTATGATTCATGGACTGGACCTACACAAATGAGGCCCTGTTTGGTACAACTTCCACTCCCAGCTTCTCAATCGATTCTCGTGGAGCCGTACCAAACACCCTGATTCTCAAAACCACTAGATTATGCTTCTCGCGAGAAGCTGTCTCGAAAATGAACTAGCAACGAGAAGCAGTCTCCCAGCAGATTCTCGTAAGAATCCAACCTTCAGAAACGAAAATACCCTTTGAAGTTGAAGGTTTTTACCCGCAAATGCCACTGAGTTACACAAATACAATTGAAGTATTACACCCAGAGGTAATATGGTATATTTGCCTCTAATCCTCCCTCATATAGTTTTTGGAGCCAACCTACCAGCCAAACGGTTTCAATAGACAGCTACAGATTCTCAGAGAAGTGCATTCTCAGATAATCAGAAGCAGAATCTAGAAAATAAGAATCTGGAGCTGTACCAAAAAGGGCCTGAGTATCATTAACTTCATGTTGTACTGCAATGGAAGAATGTTTTTCCATAAGTGAATGCAACTGGTGGCACACAAAATGCTGATTTTTTGTATCGTGAGATTCGTAAAGTTGTGAAAGAAGTTGGAGTTAAACATGTTATGCAGATTGTGACTAACAATGGTGCGAACTACAAGAAAGCATGTTAACTGGTAATTGAAGAGTATCCAACTTTAGTCTGGCAGCCATGTGTAGCGCACACCGTCAACCTCATATTGAATGATATTGGCCAGTTCGAAGAGGTTGATGCAGTTGTCAAGGCGGCTAAGAGAATTTATCGGTTCCTATGCAACCACAGTCACCTCCATAATAAAATGTGCCAACAAATTGGAGAGTCAGTTCGTCCAAACGCCACAAGGTTTGAAACGACATTTATTTTCTTGAAAAGTTTTTGGGATAGAAAAGCAATGTTCACAAAGTGGATGGTATCAAATGTGTCCGAAGAAGGAGAATACATGTATTCCTGTCTCACAAGTAGACAATGGTGGTCCAGTATGGATTGGATCATTAAATTGGTAGAACCAATTTATCGACTACTAAGATATGTAGACCAACAGAAACCCGCAACAGTGGCACGAATGGTTGGAAAAACATATGATCTCAATTTCGAACTTCAAGACGTATGGAAAGAAGATAAGCTACCTATGATCGTGTTATAAAGCTTATTAATAGAAGAATTGCAATGATGAAGGACCGCACATATATAGTTCCAGGCATGGATTGAAATACTGCGCAGAATCAGGTTTCAATGGGGGCCGGATTTGAAATCCTACGGTTTTTCCTGAGTTTGCAAATTCAAATTTTGAATTTTGAATTTCGATTGATTTTTAAGCAAAATTTAACGAAATTCAACCGAAAACCGAAACTGCCGATTATTGCATGCGGCCGTGGCCAATTGCGCTTGATCGGTTTTTAACCCTGGTTCCAGGCAAGTAGATAGTTTCCTAAATCCAAACACATAACATATATTTGTTGTATTTTTTCTAACATTCTAAGTGTGTTTGCTTGGACCGCATCGTTGCTAAACCCGTAGAGCCACAACTTATATAGTTTGGGGAAAAGTCCAGCCCTCGACGTTTCGCTGACAATGGCAATTCAAAGAATAGCCGATACACTCGATGAGGCAATGCAGGCTCTAGGCGAGCTAGAACTATATCGTAATCAACAAGGTCTATTTACTTCAAATGAGGCTTACATTAGTGTTAATCGTCATACTGCAGGTATGTTGTTATGAACTTATATATACATAGAAAATGACCCATCACTATGAATTTCATATAATTTTCATGTTACTTGTAGCTACATGGTGGATAACATTTGGAGCGTAGACACCAACACTAACAAAATATGCTTTGCGGATTGTCTCACAATGTGTTTTCTCCAGTGGATGTGAACGTAATTGGAGCACATTTGCATTGGTGCATACGCAATTGAGGAACCATCTTGGGTACAAGAAACTGCATAAACTTGTATATGTCAACTACAATCTAAGGCTACGATTGCAAGAGCATGTGACTAGGAATGAAGATAGGGATGCAGATCCTTTTAGCGATCTAATTAATACCACTATGTACGACAGAGAGAACTCAATCCATGAGTGGCTTGATAGCTCCATGATACAATCGGAGCCCCTACTAGACGAGGAAGGTGAGCCCCTCATACCATCTACAATTGTAGTTGATGACATCCCTCAAAAGGAATTGAATAAAGCACTAGATGATGAACCGTTGGTGCAATGGACAAAGAAAAATATTGACAAAAGTCATCTTGGGAAAAGGAAATATTGTAGCCAACCAACTGCAAAATTGGCTACGGACTTTGTCTCACTTACACAAACAAGGAAACAAGTGCCTGATAAGAAGAAGAAAAAGGTCATTGAGGAGGATATTGTGGGAAGCGATGAAACGGAAAGTCTGCCATCTGATGAAGTCCAGTACCAAGAGTCTGATGATAGCAACTCTTCGTCGTCCGATGATGGTGCTGATGGTGAGACAGCTCATGATGCAAGACAAGACCAACCATTAGAATTCACCTACGAGAAAAACTTCACGCGTGCAACCCAAGATGAAGACCATGGTTGTCGGGCTTCAAAAACAATTCATAAGACCTACACGAGGGCTAAGCGTCGCCAAAAAGATCAATCTCGGTCACATGACTCTTCTTCCTATGAATCCCATGCTAGCTCAAGGTCTACTTGGACTTATGGACGTCGAGATACCAATCTATTACCTTCTGGTGATGATTCTCATTTGTCAGACATCTCTTCTAATCCTACTAGCCATTACGGTCTTGTATCCTTCAATAACAATGCCAGAATGGTTTACCAGTTGGGTGGAACCCGAATATTACTAACAAATTTATAATCATTGGCTACAATATGCCCATGAAACACACACTTGGGATCAATACAAAGCTCACCTAGCTCAATTTGAAGGACTTGTACTCTATGATAACAATGATTACATTGCACAACCTTCACGTTTCTCAACAATGTATTGGTATGAATTACTATTCCATTATTGTTTTTAGTATGCTAGTCAAGTTATCATTCATTACCATTAACTTATATTTTTATTATTTTGCATGCTTTAGAACACTTAGAGGAGAAGACTGTCCTAAAGAGTTAAGCTAGCAAGGAGGACTTTTATGTACAACTTGAAACACTTTCTAAATAATATTTGCATTATTCCTAATTTCAAATTGCTAATTACCAATTTTCCGGTTTTTTTCGATTTTTCAACCGATTTTTCCGGTTCCCAGCCGTTAACCGGACCAGTTACCGGTTCCGGGAAAACTTCAGTTCAAAATTTGGCTCGCAAAATTTGGCCGGGATTTTTCCAGTTTTACCGATAACCGGCCAGTTACCGGTACCGGCCGGGATTTTGGCCGGATCCGGTTTTTAGATCCCTGTGTGCAACAATGTATAAGGTATGCAGCTTCAACTATGCTCAAGAACCATGACAACCAACAGGTTTTACTATAACCATAATGTGGTAACTGGTAAGTACCACAACAGAGATCAATTACACCATTCATGAAGCCTAGGATGGTGAAATGCCACATTCCTATTCTGAAAAGATAGACTCGGCATGAACACACAAATTATACCAGATTGACAAGTCAAGAATTTTTTATTCCTCGTAAATAATAACCCAAGTAAATGCCATAACAATTAATTCAGGTTGTCCTAAAAGCCTTGATACTTTTTATCTTATTTCTTTCTTTCTGCTTTCCCCCCTAGAGCCGGAAAAAAACAGGACTTTGGTAATTTGAGCACCCTGGAAACGTCAGATTTACTTACTAAATGCCATAACAATTATTTGTCCTACCCTGATACTTTTAATTTCTTTCTTTCTGCTTTCCCCTAAGTCAATTGAGTAAGTAAATCTGATTTACTTACTATTAACTGCAAATCACTAAGTAAATACACTTTTTCCAACTAACAGTCTACAGATTAAAAACGAGGCTCAGATGACTAGAGATCGAACCAATGAGAGCAGCTTCTAATCAAGAGAAGTGCTGACAAACTGAACAGTTTGGGATTGTGAGTAGATCAGTAGAGAATTAATGTTATATGAAGATGCTGTCTAAAAAAATGTATGCTTTGCTAGCACAGGTGTTCAGTGCTTTGCACATGAGATGGTAAACTGGCACAAAAGCTCCATCCCTACAAAGTGAAGCACATGACAACTACAGGAGCCAGCTATGTAATGAACAAAAGTTTACTCAAACAAAAGCCAATAAGTTCCTAGCCAGCTCAAAGTACATGAGTTAGAGGGAAACCCAGTGTCTGATAGCAAGCAAAATTTTCAACAATGACAAAAATCGCCAGTGTCAAGTGTTAATTATTTTTACCAACCAGAAACGTTATATATCATAAAGCAATATTTTTTGTTGCCAAAACTTGGAAACTGTGTCTAGGTTGCACACAAACTTCATAGGAAGCAAAACAAGTGAAGTAATTTACTAAGTTTACCTCTCTGCTAGCGCGATTTCCCACATAAACCACAACATTCATTTCCGGTAGCCACTTACGAAATTCTTTTGCCCAATTTGACAATGTTGAGAGTGGCACGACAACGAGAAATGCACCATTAATTTCTTGAGCATTCTGTAAGGTATATATCAAGTGTTATTAATCAAATAAAAGGGTCCTAGTATCATTCATCACAGTGACAGATAAAAGCAGAACGGTGTGAAAAAATTTACGTGAAGGAAGCCAAGCATGGAGACAGATTGAATAGTTTTTCCCAGACCCATCTCATCAGCAAGAATAACATTAGTGTCATTTCTCCACCTGTTTCAAATCAATTAATCAGCATAAAGTGGCAGACAAGGTGCTTTCTCTGTGCATATATATATATATAGATCTTACATACCCATTAACGAGAAAGTTTAGGCCTTCCAGCTGATAATCACGAAGTTTACCTCCTTTTAGCCATTCTGGTTGGTCATCAAGCCTCCGCAAACTAGCTGAATAACATAAAGTTATTACTGGATTAAACGGAAGAATAGTAATCCATTGGTGCCAAAAAAAAAAGGATATCGAACTTAAAGACCAGACGTAATGGATTTGCCTAGGTAAATTCAAACAATGACCCTAAGTGTTGGCGCTCCAAATTCACGAGATGGCCGGAACATTTAATAAGATAGCATGACATCATCGTAGACACAGTAACAATCAAAGATTTGGTGACTTCGAGCAAACAAGGTGGGTTATGGTTAAGCTACAGCCTACAGAGTAGGACCAAAGTAGCCTAGAAGAGATATCTCCAAACTTATTTTTGTTTTCTGGGCCATAAAGGAGGAAATTCCATTCTACAGGAGAGACACTTGTCCATTTTTTTATATATAAAAAACTCGCCAGGTCATCAAGCAAGCAAGCACAAAAAACTTATGCAGGAAAACTTACCTTTGCTTTTCTTCCTTTGGAAATCAACTGTTTTCCCCAGTACAGCAGTGGAACCTTCACGGGCCTATCATTTAGTGTAAACCCAATTATGATACAATTTTATGCACCTATGCTCTGAGTAAAATACAGTTACAATTACAGAATCTCATATTGATTAGATACATAAAGTGCCTACCTTGTATTCATCAATTGCATCTTGAGCAAATTCAATATCTGTATCTTTTTCCCTGCAATACCAGAAACAAGGTGGGCAAGACTAATGAATACTAATTAAGCAATAGCAGCATCTTCATACAACAGAAATAGCATGGCTACAGCATCAACCAAATAAATTATAATCTGTATGGAAGATCACTGTAACATATTCATACTCATTTCAATCAACGGAGGTAGGGCAGTTGTGTTTATTGGGGAAGAACATCCACATGCAAAACATTATCATAACAACAAAATGGAATGCACAGAACCATGTCATGAAAATTACCAGGTTGATTCTGCATAAGGAAGTCCTTGCCATTTGACTAAATATTCTGGCACCAGATCATCACCATCAACTTTGCTGACCCTATCAGCAAATATTCGTTCAACCTGAAGATTATATACTTAGACAGGATACAAATGTGACAATAAAAACTGTAAATCAATACTCTAAAGTTGAACTTCATACGAAACCTGGCTATATTGCTTAATAAGATCTAACTCCATCTCCTTGCCCACATCATGCACCTCAACCTGATAGATGAAGAACTTAGCAAAAGGCGTGGCTTAATCTGATGGAAACAAATATATCAAAGTGTTGGCATTATGTTAAACTGGTTAATAGCACAGGAAAATTTATTCACTTCACAATCATTTATGAAGATGCAGAATATAATTATATAAGCCTAGTATTTACACAAATACAGCATCGTGACAAAGAAAAAATTTTTTTCAGGCAAGGATAATCCTTTTTTGAACATGCACACACATTTCTTTTGTCCTCATCAACTTTAGCTTATGGTTAGTATTTATTCTCTAGATACATAGAGGCAACAGACAAACGGTTACGATGTTTTGCTTCAGGCCAAAAGAGTTACATCACATAAAATGCAAAAGCCAATTGTTTTGCTTACCTCTTCACGTGATAACGACCTCTTGTACCTCTGTTCTTCGGCAACTCTCTTCATGTAATTTAAAACCTTTTTAAATCCACTAACCTGTCATTTAGAAGATAATGTTAAGGCAGATCTGGAGAGAACCAAGAGAAAGAGAAAAAGCAGATACACAAAAGACTAAGAACATCATTTGTAAACAGAAATAGATATCCAAGTAAGTTCTTACACTATGGAGCTCAGATAATGTCTTCCACTGACAATGTAAGTAAGACTGGCCCTTCCATTTTATATAGAACTCTACATCATCCCACTGTTGATCAAAATCTGATATTATGTTCATCACAGTAGGTTGAGTTGATTGGTCATTCCTCAGTGCCTCTTCAGCAACACCCTTTGGTTGATGCCAAAGGACCCTTTCAATTGTTTCTCCACCTTCCTCTTCTGGGTCCTCCTTCAAGAGCTAGATATATAAAAAATTGTAAGGGCTCTGTGACAAAAATTTGTAAGGGGCGCAAACAATACATATGAATTAATTCATAGACACAGTTAGAAAACATGCAACATCAAGTAATAGTATGATAACCATAAAGTAAACAATAAAATAGAAAGGAAACTTCAAATGACAAAAAAACTTAATTTTTGTATGTTGCAACTAAGCAAGGGAAAAAAATTTAGAGTCTGACGCATAGCTAAAAATAACAGCAAATCATCCAATAATATCAAAGTCATCTGTTCTCATTCTTCAGTGACATAACTTTTTTCACAAATAATTCTTATCGAACACTCACCTTTTGTTGTTTAGTTGACTTTTCCTCGCTATCATCACTTTCTTCACTTTCAGCATATGAGATATTTCTCACCGCCCTCCTCCCAGAAGTTCGAAGCTCATTATGAGAGTTGGCATTTGAGAAAACATCATTGTGGCCCACAGTTTTCTGATGCAACTTATCAGGTTTTTTTGATCGGTGACTGAAATCAGCATCACTGGGCACATCTGAGTCTTTTCCTGAAGAATATTCTTCGTCTGTGAAAGGCATCCCTCGTTTGCGTTGAACCTGCATGGGAGGTTTTCTTCCCTTGGAAGTTTTAGTTCCCCCAATCTTAAGTCGTTTAGATTGCCTCCTATTCTCAACAAAATCATCTTCATCATCATCTGAGAGCTCAAGCTCGTCACCTCCACCTTCTTCATCAAAGTTCTCATTTTCCACAAACTTATCCTGTAATTCAAGTATTACAAAGAGTAAACTTAAATAACATAGACAATCAAGCAGAAAGGTCTAATAGATAAACTGCAATGATAATAACAGGAACAGTGTGATAAGTTGTCTGGCATGACTTGTAGACAAAAGAAAAATCAGCATATCACAAGAAATAAATTTACACAACTGTGAAATAAGTTCTAAACTTCTAATAACCCAGGGAGTAAATTGATTAAGAAAACATTGTAGATTAAAAAACAGCAAAAGGATGCATATCAGGTGTCCACCAAAGATGTCCAACGTGATAAAATGAGCACTTCAAAATGTTGCAGCAATGGTGTGTGATTAGCCATAACGTCACCCAAGGAAATGCAAAGTACATGAGAATGCAACCAAAATGTTCAATTAAGGAAATAAATTGAATTCAACAACTCAAGGATTTGGTTAAAAGTTTAGACTGCATTGATGCAGTTGGCAGGGGTACCTGTTTAGTCCATTGTATTACCTTCTTTAAGAATATGAAAGACAAAGGTGTATCCTTCTTCCAAGCTTCCATCCATTTGCATCAATTTTTGCTTGAACATGACTCTATGTATTATATTTCTGTGTATCATCACTCTCTCTCCAAATTTCTCATAGATTACTTATGTGATGCTTCAAGTCATAATTTGGTGTTATTTTATTTATTCCTTCTTTTGAAGACTAAATCGATTTTGTGTAAGTTGGTGCCCAACTAGGGCACTATTTTTCATCTTGCTTCAAGAAAAAAGATGATTGCCATTTCATCTTCATGAAAGTATAAATATGCAACGAACATACTGATACAACTTAGCAGAATCACATAAATCTAAAACACATCAGCGTACACCAACTAGTCTAAACAATAACATGATGATGTATAGAGTATAGACAATATAACTTGTTGTAGTTACACATCATGTGACACTGAGAATTTAAGTCAATAAATAACCTTATCAGCAGCCTTGTCGGTTTCACTGTCTGGCTCAAAATCCACATCATCTGGATCATCTTCTGCAAATAAGGAAGAAACAAATTGTCAATCAATGATGAGCTGGATCATCTTCTGCAAATAAAACAGCATGCCATACGCAAGAACAGATTATTTTTATGAAGCACAAGGCTCCAGGTATAAATATACCATCTGTGTCATTGTCGTCGTCATTATACTCGTCGTCGTCGTCAGCATAAGCATTGTACTTTGTCGGCTTCTTCTTTTGTCTTGACGAGACGGATTTTGCTGCTAACACAGAAGTGGAACAGCTTGGGTGGCTCATCCCACCACGATACAACGAATCGCTCTGCTCCTCTCCATCTTGCTCGTAATAGTCATCGGAAAGCATTTCCTCGGCGGGCACCTCCCCATGCCCTCTGTTCGGCTCATCATCCTCTCCGCTACCATCCATATCATCATGTGAGCTAGCCACAGACCCATCTTCCATTCCCCTATCACTATTCGGCAGCTCTTCCTTTGCTGTATGTGTGAATCTGCAATCCTTCAAAAAGTTTGTACCCCATGGGCCAGACGGGCCACCTACTCTCCGGGCATTCTGCCCCGATTTATTCTCGGAAGAGTTCAGACCTGACTGGCCAGCTTCATACTCCTCACTTTGGTAGGCATCCTCAGCCTTCTCGTTCAAGTTCCACTGCCTAGAGTTCAAGTCGACGTCCCTATCCCCGACTGACTCATAGGCAACTTCGTCCTCAGCCTTCTCGTTCAAGTTGTACCCTCCTGAATCAGCCCTGCTCCCAGAGTTGCTGAAGAATGCCATCACAGCTTATGACATCACATGAAAAACCTCTCACAGCCTCAGCAGTCTATCACTCCCTGCAGTTTATCAAACGAAGCCAATTTAGAACCCCACCTGAGTAGCTTCTGACCAACATTTCGAGCCCTAAACGGGCAATCCAACTGGAATCCTATTGTTTTCTAATGCTTTTGTTAGGGTTTGATCGTTTTATAAATACCAAATGGAACAAACTATCGAGTGGAAGAAATAACTCTACCCAACTCTAAGCAAAATCGAGCAGATGGAAGCAGAGCAACACGGTGGTGAGCAGCCTCGAGCGCGCGGAATTCGAATTGGATTCCGAAACCCTGAATCCCGACCGATTCGCGCGCCGCCGCGCAGATCGGCGCAGGCGGCGGCCAGATCGAGCCGCCCCCGCCGCTCGAATCGGGGCGGCCGAGGCGTGCCCACGCCCTAGAACCAAAAGGTCCCTATAAAATTCCCTCCAAAAAACCCGCAAGGTGGCGAGGAGACGCACCTCGTGGCACGGCCGGCGATAAGAGGAGGTGGAGGGGACCGAGCGCCTGGTCTCCCGACAGAGGCGAAGGTTTGGACCGCGAGGAGACGGGGGGCTGGCCCGGCGGGGGCGCTTATTGGCTGATGCGATCGCCGTAGCCTGCGGCGGCAAGGGGGAGGAGGCGGGTGGGCGGGGCAGCGGAAACACCCGTGCGATTTAGTCACCAAAAAAAAAACGAATGAATTTCGGCGATTTTTTGCGGAATTTCGTTGAGTTTTCTCAAAAAAAAAAAATGGATGGTGTGCGCGGGCCGGCGGCGAGGGGTCGTGCCGTGGTGGCGGCGCAGAGAGACGGGGTAAAAGAGATTAGGAGCAGATAAGTTTTTTTGCTCTCTCTCATTTGTGTTGTGCTATTTTGAGAGCTCGTCTGGTCTCTGGGGTGGACACCCATAATTTCCTTAGGTGGGGCCAACCGAGAAGAGACACGTGGTGTTTGGGGGGGTAAGGCACTATGGCCTTCGCCGGGTCGTTGGATCCGATGGGACCACCCCTACAACAAGCACCTCGCAGTCGAGATCCTACTTCGTCACGACTGAAATCGTACCCTTTTAAAGGGTCCAGACACACTATCCTCTTTGGTCTGGCTAAGCGTGTGGTTTTCAGTTCTTCCCCTGAGGCATAGGTCAGCCCCGCTAGTGTCATGACGCATTGGGTTTCGCACGCCATGATGTCATCAGCTGGCATTTGTCGAACCCGGTAGCAAAGGATCTCAAATTCTTTGTGTTTTATACACTAGTCCAAGAACAGCTAGTGTACACAGTCAAACAAAAATGGGTAGTATAACCATAATACATCATTCATTGCTAATAATTAAAGTTTGTTACAGAGGGGGCATAAAGCCAACCAACAAAATAATACAGCGGAAGCAAAAGCAACAAAATACAGCGGAAGCAAAAGCAGTAAGGAAGGCCACACATTTCGCCACAGGCAATCGTCTAGGGGCACAGCCTAGTCGTCCAAGTTATCAACATCCACGTAGCACTCTTCTCCTGCTCAACAATGTATTAAGCAATGTGAACACAAACATTTGTGCTCGCAAGTTACACCCAATTAACAGAGTTATAATGCATGCAGGGATATATCAACGAAAGGCTTATAGAGTTGATTTTGCATAAAATAATATTTCTTTTCAAATACTTGTACTAAGTTCCAAAGCAGTCTATTTCATAGCTAATATTCATTTTCTAAAACTCAAGTTTTATAGTCAGATAACATTCATCAGCGAGTGGCGAAGGATACCCTCATGTCACAAGGCTAATCGTCCAATTTCCCAACTAGATAAGAAATCCAAAATCATTTGATGAAGTCTTTTGAAATCAAAACCAAAATCTAACTTGGAGTGGCTTTGCTAGCATGTCCATGGCCATGGATACGGCTATTCGAATAGTTTTACACTCTTCAAAGGTTGTATAGCTTAACCCACACAACACGACTTCTCTAGTTTGTTTGGCATCCATCGATACCACGCCTCACTACCTTAGGTAAGCAGTCTAGAGCACATGTCAAGGCCTTTACAATACACCATCCCACCGTAGTACCCCCTCGTTAAGGTTTCGTTTCCTCTGAATAGAAACCTGCCAAACTTAAGCCCCCTCTTGCGCCATGTAGGAATACCTAAAAATAGATCATAAAGACACCCACACAACTGATGGCACGATCACAGTGAAATGACACAAATTATTCAGCTAGGTCTCGCCCACACAAGACATGTGGTAGTACGATGGGGCTTAGCAAGATGCAACTCGAAGACCGATCCTTAATTAACTTGGGCGGCTTTCCATAAAACCCATGGGCCTCGATCATATAAATGAATCGATCCAGTGAATAGACATCCACCATCCAAACATCCATTTTGCCCAAGTCTAAACCAATTTCCATTTTTATTTCCAAGTTAAATTATTTTCTAAAATTTCTACGGTAAAAGTAATACCATAGAATCAGGTTATATCATAGTTGAACATTTAGCTAAAGTTCTCCAATTTAAACAATTTTGGTCTAAGCTTGTCTAAGCATAAACTTTTACAACGAGTCTAGTTCATACTAATGTACCAACTAGATTTTAATTATAGCATCGAGGTATGGCTATTTCAATAGCAACATTTGGCTATACAAAGGAATTGGGAATAACTAAAATTTTAAAACAAGGATTTAAACTACTTGGATATAAATATGCATACAGTAATAATTTAAAATAGAACTAAAATAATTAAAAATACTGATATTCAAATATGATACAAATGTAACTTGTCTTGCTCAAAACCTTGAGGATCTAACTCTTCGAATAAATCGGGTTCCCTAGAGTCGTCGAAATTTATATGAGAAAATGAAGCAAAATATAATAAAATTCAAACAAACTCCAAATTGAATGATTCCAGTATAGATAGATAGATATTGTTTTAATATGAAATTAGAAATTTGAATCACTGGAATCGGAGCTCGAACGAAGGAGAACAGACTGTCGGAAGTATAGAAACCACATGGTCGGAAGGAGGTTCGACTACAGGTGGTCGGAAGGAAGTTTCGACTACACGTGGTCGGAAGGAGGTTCAATTACACATAGGGGTGAAAACGGATCGGATACGAACGGATAATGACTCTGCCATATTTGTTTTCATATTTTTTCCGGATTCGGATACGAATAATATCGAATACGAATACAGAGCGAATACGAATTGAAACGAATACGGTCGCGTATATTTTTCAGAACATGAAAACACCTTAAATTGTATGCCAAAAATTAACGAAAACATATAACTAGTTTATTTGATGCAAACATTCATGAATTGTTCATATTTCAGCAACCACACAAAACATTGGCACTAGCAAGTTGCATTAACTAGTTCATCATAAACATAACACTTAGTTTACCATATTTAGTTTATAAATCATAACTCACAAAGTCAAAGTCATCACACATTCAAACTTAGTTCATTACATACATAAAATTAGTTCACACTAACATTGATCAGGTTAAATGGTTAATCTATAAACAAATGACTGTAATATCCCAAAGTATGTTCCCAAAAATAAAATTAATAAAGTTATTATTTTATTGGATTTTCTTATATTTAAAAGAGTTATATTGATTAAAAAGAAAAATAATAATAAAATAAAGGCAATTATTTAATTTCCTAGTTTTCAATGTCAAAAAAAATTATTGAGATTTATGGGATTTTATTGTATTTAAAGTGAAAATAAAAAAATAATTTATTGAATTTTCTGGATTTCAAAAAGGTTGTTCATATTTTTCAGAAAATAAAAATAATTTATGTGCAAAAATAAAAATCAACTTTAACTTGGAATTAATTTTATTAAGTTCAAGATAATTTAAGGAATTTTTGTGATTTTTTCTAGAATTTTTAACTCTATTTGCTATTTTCTAAAAGGCTATTTGATTTGTTGTATTTTCTGAAATTCGGAAATCAATTAAAATCCCACTTTCTCTTTTGGGCTGAAATCCTCTTCTATTGGGCCAAAATTCGGATATCCGGGCTTAGTCTTATTCGGATAATCCGTATCCGTATCTGTATCCGTATACGTATCCGCCGGATAGCATGCCTACCGTATTCATTTTCGTTTCCGACAAAAAAATCCGAATCCGTTTCCGATCCGAAAATTATCCGAGAAAAATCCAATCCGATACAATCCGAATCCGTTTTCGTCCGGATCGGTCGGAAACTATCTGATCCGTTTTCATCCCTAACTACACATGGTCAGAAGAAGATTCGACTACACGTGGTCGGAAGAAAGTTTCAACTACCTAATCGGGAGGAGGTTTCGACTACACGTGGTCGGAATGAGGTTCGACTACACGTGGTCGGAAAGAGGTTTTTCGACTACACGTGGTCAGAAGGAAGGTTCGACTACAGGTGATCGGAAGAAAGTTTGGACTGCCTGGTCGAAAGGAGGTTTCGACTGCACGTGGTCGAAAGGAGGTTCGATTACAAATAGTCGGAAAGAGGTTCGGCTACAGGTGGTCGGAAGGAAGTTTTGACTACCTAGTCGGAAGAAGGTTTCGACTACACGTGGTCGGAATGAAGGCTCGACTACAGGTGGTCGGTAGGAGGTTCGACTACAGATGGTCGAAAGGAGGTTCAACTACAGGTGGTCGAAAGGAAGTTTCGACTACCTGGGCGACAGCGGAGATCGCAGAGTCGTGAGACGAAGCCGGAGGTGTGGTCGATGGTGGAGAGTCTCCACCGCAGGCGGCACAATCACCGTTGGCGAGAGCTTCAGCCGAAGCACTTAGAGATCAAAAATTCGGCAAACGAAGGCGAGAGAGAGGGAGAAATGGGGGGAAAGAGAGAGGAGGGCGGAGGGTTCCCGGTGCTCCTATTTATAGAGGTCAAGGAGGAGAGACGGAGTGGTTTGACGGCCTGGGTGCACGAGCTCAGCTCGCCGTCGCGAGGCATCTTTGCGACTGCGGGATTCAGCGGAGGAGAAGGATCAAAGCGGTGTTAGATCGAGGTGGCCGACTAGAGGGGGGTGAATAGGCGGTTTTAAAAATCTATCGGGCTAAACCAATATATGAATGCGGAAGCTAATAGCAAATTGGTTTTGCACAATTAAAACCTAAATCAACTAGGCTCAACTAAGTGCACCGACAATACAAGAGAGCAAACATACAATGATATATAAGCAATTAAAGCAAGAATGTAAATTGCTCAAAGTAAAAACAAGATGACACGATTATGTTTTACCGTGGTATTCGGAGACTTGCGGTCTCCCCTAATCCACGTTGAGGTAAGCCCAACCACGTTGGACCGGCTCCTCAAATGAGCACACACTCCGAGGTAAGTCCAAACACTTGGACCGGTCCAAATCGAACCAACACCTCGCTCCACTAGGGTTGCTCTTCCTCCGCTCCGAGATGGCGAGCACCAAACCACTCACAACAACGCCGGCCTTCTCACAAGCTTCTTGAGAAGATCACCGCACGACGCCTCCACGCCGCCTAGGTGTCGGCAAACACCAAGAGAAACAAGTCTCAACGATCACTTGAACTAATCAAGTGTCAACGCTCAAGTGGATACTCAATCCACTACCTAAGGCAACACATGCACTTAGGGTTTGCTCTCAACACTCACTAAGTGCAACACATGCACAAAAGAGATGAGAGGCTTGCTCTTAGCTCAATAGAATGAATATGGGCACCAAGCAACCTTCTCCAACCGGCCAAGGTGGGTATTTATAGCCCACACACAAAAACTAGCCGTTGGAGGCAAAGTTGCAGAAAAATCAGGGAAATCGGAAGTTCCGCCAACTAATATGCGAGCTACCGTTTTCACTGTTCATGGGCAGACGGTGCATAACGGCTCATCAACAATGTATTAAGCAATGTGAACACAAACAACCGTGCTCGCAAGTTACACCCAATTAACGAGTTATAATGCATGCAGGGATATATCAACGAAAGGCTTATAGAGTTGATTTTGCATAAAATAATATTTCTTTTCAAATACTTGTACTAAGTTCCAAAGCAGTCTATTTCATAGCTAATATTCATTTTCTAAAACTCAAGTTTTATAGTCAGATAACATTCATCAGCGAGTGGCGAAGGATACCCTCATGTCACAAGGCTAATCGTCCAATTTCCCAACTAGATAAGAAATCCAAAATCATTTGATGAAGTCTTTTGAAATCAAAACCAAAATCTAACTTGGAGTGGCTTTGCTAGCATGTCCATGGCCATGGATACGGCTATTCGAATAGTTTTACACTCTTCAAAGGTTGTATAGCTTAACCCACACAACACGACTTCTCTAGTTTGTTTGGCATCCATCGATACCACGGCTCACTACCTTAGGTAAGCAGTCTAGAGCACATGTCAAGACCTTTACAATACACCATCCCACCGTAGTACCCCCTCGTTAAGGTTTCGTTTCCTCTGAATAGAAACCTGCCAAACTTAAGCCCTCTCTTGCGCCATGTAGGAATACCTAAAAATAGATCATAAAGACACCCACACAACTGATGGCACAATCACAGTGAAATGACACAAATTATTCAGCTAGGTCTCGCCCACACAAGACATGTGGTAGTACGATGGGGCTTAGCAAGATGCAACTCGAAGACCGATCCTTAATTGACTTGGGCGGCTTTCCATAAAACCCATGGGTCTCGATCATATAAATGAATCGATCCAGTGAATAAACATCCACCATCCAAACATCCATTTTGCCCAAGTCCAAACCAATTTCTATTTTTATTTCCAAGTTAAATTATTTTCTAAAATTTCTACGGTAAAAGTAATACAATAGAATCAGGTTATATAATAGTTGAACATTTGGCTAAAGTTCTCCAATTTAAATAATTTTGGTCTAAGCTTGTCTAAGCACAAACTTTTACAACGAGTCTAGTTCATACTAATGTACCAACTAGATTTTAATTATAGCATCGAGGTATGGCTATTTCAATAGCAACATTTGGCTATACAAAGGAATTGGGAATAACTAAAATTTTAAAACAAGGATTTAAACTACTTGGATATAAATATGCATACAGTAATAATTTAAAATAGAACTAAAATAATTAAAAATACTGATATTCAAATATGATACAAATGTAACTTGTCTTGCTCAAAACCTTGAGGATCTAACTCTTCGAATAAATCGGGTTCCCTAGAGTCGTTGAAATTTATATGAGAAAATGAAGCAAAATATAATAAAATTCAAACGAACTCCAAATTGAATGATTCCAGTATAGATAGATAGATATTATTTTAATATGAAATTAGAAATTTGAATCACTGGAATCAGAGCTCGAACGAAGAAGAACAGACTGTCGGAAGTATGGAAACCACATGGTCGGAAGGAGGTTCGACTACAGGTGGTCGGAAGGAAGTTTCGACTACACGTGGTCGGAAGGAGGTTTAACTACACATAGGGGTGAAAACGGATAGGATACGAACGGATAATGACTCTGCCATATTTTTTTCCGGATTCAGATACGAATACGGATACTCCGGATACGAATACGGATACGAATAATATCGAATACGAATACATAGCGAATACGAATTGAAACGAATACGGTCGCGTATATATTTTCGGAACATGAAAACACCTTAAATTGTATGCCAAAAATTAACGAAAACATATAACTAGTTTATTTGATGCAAACATTCATGAATTGTTCATATTTTCAGCAACCACACAAAACATTGGCACTAGCAAGTTGCATTAACTAGTTCATCATAAACATAACACTTAGTTTACCATATTTAGTTTATAAATCATAACTCACAAAGTCAAAGTCATCACACATTCAAACTTAGTTCATCACATACATAAAATTAGTTCACACTAACATTGATCAGGTTAAATGGTTAATCTATAAACAAATGATTGTAATATCCCAAAGTATGTTCCCAAAAATAAAATTAATAAAGTTATTATTTTATTGGATTTTCTGATATTTAAAAGAGTTATATTGATTAAAAAGAAAAATAATAATAAAATAAAGGCAATTATTTAATTTCCTAGTTTTCAATGTCAAAAAAAATTTATTGAGATTTATGGGATTTTATTGTATTTAAAGTGAAAATAAAAAATAATTTCTTGAATTTTCTGGATTTCAAAAAGGTTGTTCATATTTTTCAGAAAATAAAAATAATTTATGTGCAAAAATAAAAATCAACTTTAACTTGGAATTAATTTTATTAAGTTCAAAATAATTTAAGGAATTTTTGTGATTTTTTCTAGAATTTTTAACTCTATTTGCTATTTTCTAAAAGGCTATTTGATTTGTTGTATTTTAAAATTTTAAATCAATTAAAATCCACTTCTCTTTTGGTTTGAAATCCTCTTCTATTGGGCCAAAATCAGGATATCCGGCTTAGTCTTATTCGGATAATCCGTATCCGTATCTCATATCCGTATCCATGGGATAGCATGCTCTACCGTATTCATTTCGTTTAAAACAAAAAATCCGAATCGTTTCCGATCCAAGAAAATTATCAGAAAAATCCTATCCGATACAATCCGAATCCGTTTTCGTCCGGATCGGTCGGAAACTATCTGATCCGTTTTCATCCCTAACTACACATGGTCAGAAGGAGGTTCGACTACACGTGGTCGGAAGAAAGTTTCAACTACCTAATCGGGAGGAGGTTTCGACTACACGTGGTCGGAATGAGGTTCGACTACACGTGGTCGGAAAGAGGTTTTTCGACTACACGTGGTCAGAAGGAAGGTTCGACTACAGGTGATCGGAAGAAAGTTTGGACTGCCTGGTCGAAAGGAGGTTTCGACTGCACGTGGTCGAAAGGAGGTTCGATTACAAATAGTCGGAAAGAGGTTCGGCTACAGGTGGTCGGAAGGAAGTTTTGACTACCTAGTCGGAAGAAGGTTTCGACTACACGTGGTCGAAAGGAAGGCTCGACTACAGGTGGTCGGTAGGAGGTTCGACTACAGATGGTCGAAAGGAGGTTCAACTACAGGTGGTCGGAAGGAAGTTTCGACTACCTGGGCGACAGCGGAGATCGCAGAGTCGTGAGACGAAGCCGGAGGTGTGGTCGATGGTGGAAAGTCTCCACCGCAGGCGGCACAATCACCGTTGGCGAGAGCTTCAGCCGAAGCACTTGGAGATCAAAAATTCGGCGAACGAAGGCGAGAGAGAGGGAGAAATGGGGGGAAAGAGAGAGGAGGGCGGAGGGTTCCCGGTGCTCCTATTTATAGAGGTCAAGGAGGAGAGACGGAGTGGTTTGACGGCACAGGCGCGAGCGAGCTCTGCGCGTCGCGAGGCATCTTTGCGACTGCGGGATTCGCGGAGAGAGAAGGGCCCGGAGTGCGGAGAGAGACAGGTGATGAGGCGTTGACGCGGCGGCATGGGGAATTTAATGCATGCGGAACAAACACGGAGGAAAATGCATCGCTGACGATGACTTTTTCAATAGTCGTGGCGCAGCGCGGCGCGGCGTGGCTTGAGACAGGGCAAATCAGAGGATAGGTGAGGCCTGCCTGTCGGCTAGGGCGTGGCAGGGAAGTGAGGGCGAAGTAGGCCGGGAAGTCAGGCCACGGGGAAGGAATAGGAAAGGATCGTGAGGGAAATCAACCCGTAGCATTTTATGGAATTTTGAAGATTTTTAAATTACAGAAATTGAAATAATTCATTTAGGTTTTTAGAAAATAGTAAATAAAGTCCACAAATTCTAGAAAAATACACAGAAAATCCTTGAATCATTTTGAATTTAATAAAATTATTTTCAACTCAACATTGGTAATTAATTTTGTAAATAAAATTATTTTAGCTTTAAACTAATTAGGGGAAACTTTTAAAAATCCTGAAAATTCTAGAAAAGATAATTAATTTTTATTTTTAACTATAAATAAAAATTTGGGCTGTTACAAACCTACCCCCCTTAAGGGAATCTTGACCCCGAGATTCAGACTGGTTAGCAAAAAGATGGGGATACTCGGCTTTCAGATTTTCTTCTCGTTCCTAGGTGACTTCTTCTTCTAAGTGATTACTCCATTGGACTTTGCATGGATGAATGATCTTACTTCTGGTGATGCGCTCTGTGACATCAAGAATCTTGATTGGCTGCTCCAGATAGGTGAGGTCCTCCTAAAGATCGATGCTTTAAAGCGATGTTTGCACTGTTGGAACTCGAAGATACTTCTTCAGTTGTGACACGTGGAAGACGTCATGAATTGCAGATAAAGACACCGATAGCTCCAACTGATACACGACTTCGCCTTTTCTTTCCAAAATCTTGTATGGTCCAACAAATCTTGATGTGAGTTTCCCTTTGGTATGGAATATCCTTACTCCTCTGAGTGGAGTTACTCTGAGATAGACAAAATCTCATGCTTCAAAGAACAGTTTTCTACGACGATTGTCAGCATAACTTTTCTGTCGGGATTGAACCACTCTCAATCATTCTCTTATCATTCTTACTTTACTTTCAGCATCCTTAATCAATTCAAGTCCGAAGAACTGATGTTCTCCGACTTGATTCCAAAGGAGAGGGGTCCTACACTTTCTTTCGTATAATGCTTCAAATGGTGACATTTGCAAGCTTCGGGCGGAGGCGCGACCTCGTGTCGTCGCTGCTTCGGGCGCGGCGACAGTTTAGAATTAGAGATCCATCTGGATCAAGCGACGACAGCGTGGCCTTGGGTCGATGTGGCTTCGAGTGCAGCGGCGGTGTGGCTTTGAGAGCGGCGACTCGCGACGGCGTACGGGCCAGACGGCAAACGGGCGAGCGACGGCGTCGGTCGGTGACGATGGACGGTGCGGCGGTGGGATGTGGCAGCAGAAAGAGCTAGGTTAGTGCCCTAGCTTTGATACCATGTTATGAATATTGTGTGTATATCCATGTGGGATGTGGCAGCAGAAATGAGCACAAAGAGTATACCAAACACAAGATGATGTGATGACGTTTTCCCATGGTGTTCGAAAACTTAATGGTCTCCCCTAATCCACATCGAGGTAAGCTCAAACAAATTGGACTGGTTCTACGAATTAAGCCAGCACCTCGAATCCACTAGAGTTGCTTTTTCTCCACTCTGGAGATGGTGAGCACAGAACCACTCACAACTGCCGGGTCTTCTCACAACCTCCTTTTAGAAGATCATCGGTGCAACTCCTCCAAGCCGTCTAGGTGTTGGCAAACATCAATAGTAACAAGTCTCACTTAAACGAATCAAGTTCTGAAGCTCGATAGATACACAATCCACGACCTAATGCAACACATGTACAAGGATTTGCCTCTCCAAACTCACTAGATGTAGCATCTGCACATAAGAGAAAAGGGAGTTTTCTCTAAATTCAAAGGAGATGTAAGTAGCACCAACACCTGCTCTCAACCGGTCACAAGGGGTATTTATACCCACACAAATAAACTAGCCATTTGCGGGAAGATGTCTAAAAAACAGGGGGAGCCCGGTCTGACCTCCAACAAATGGCCGGTCAGATCGACCTTACTGTAACAGCTATAAAAACTAGTCGTTATAGGCTCAAACTGTCAAGCCACTACTGCCGGTCAACATATGGCAGCCAGACCGGCCAACACATGGCGGCCAGACCCGCCACTGAAGAAAATCAGAGGAACCGATTGCATGCACTTGAACACAATTTCGAAATGCATTCGCAAATTGTTGTGACATGCAAATAAGGAATAAAAGCATGATCCATAACAACTTACAAAACACATTTGCCGATTTATTGAATCATGCCACAAGGATTAGGAAAATGGATTTAAATATTTTGCAAAACACATTTGTAAACTAAAGTTGCATGCTACGAGGATTATGCATGAGTCTTAACTATTTGCAAAACACATTTGCAAATACCGGCAACATGACACAGAGAGCTAGAGCGAGCATAATGAGCTATCAACACATGATACACTCAAGCTACTAATCAAGACCCCTCTTAATAGTACGACAACCTACACTAGAAATTCAGTCTCCAAATCAACATCGAGACCGGTAAAATGATTAAGAAATATATCCTTAGTATATGCTAGTTATACATTTGCCTCGTACATCCGCTTGGAGCTTTTGGATGATGACTCGCGTCTCCTCTCCAAAACAGGGGTTTTGACTTCATTAACACGTGACACCGATCACTTGACTTATGACTTTCAACACATTAAGCCCTCTAAAGTTTTCATCATCATGTGCCTTAACTTATTTCACATACTCATGAAAAAAATATTTGTCCATATGACGATTATTATTAATTACTAAAATACTCTATTAACTTATAATGACAGGTCTAGATTCTTAGTATGTTTTCTCTTATCAGAGAGGGGTGGGATAGTGAGATACTTGATTCTAGTTGCAGCATTTCGAAGTGTAAAGTGACGTAAATTTTCCATCTTTAATTCAATCTGACATGGTATCCAACTCACCGTAGATAAATTCAATCTTACATGGAATCCAACTCACGGTAGATCAACTATCGGCGATCCGCCATGGGGCAGCATCTGTACCACCCGCTGGCCTTGTCCACGTACGGGCTCTGGTTGCTGTTGGAGCCATGTCCATGGCAGCCATGGCGTGAAGGAGAATAGGAGCGCTCATCTATTTGTCTACGACATCCCTCGAGAATATGGTGATCAAGAGTTCCAAGTATTTGGTAGGGTCCTGAGTGCCAAAGTTTTCATGGACAAAGCTACTGGTGCTAGCAAATGTTTTGGTAAACCACAGATCTGCATCTCTCTCTGTATATATTTTGCATGCACACTGACTGCAATGAGGGTTTGTGGTACTGGTAGTCACTCCCAGTGTCTTCTCCTGTGCAGGCTTTGTGAGTAGCTATGAACCACCAGCATCAGCTCAGGCTGCCATCAGGAGGAAGAAGAATGGCTCACAGTTATGTGGTAAAATGCTCAGGGTGCAGCTCAAGAGCGAAACAGGAACGGCAGCCCAACTGACATAGGGAAATTATTTGGTGGGCAGAGCAACTCCAACTGCATGCATGGTGAACAGAACAATGCGATACTGCAGGACTAGCTATTTCATGACACACCAGTTTAATTTACTCCTAAGATTGCCAGAATTTCTAGGCACACTAGTCATGTTGGCATCAGGCAGCAAGTGTACCAACTTCCTATAAATAGACCCATGCATGGATCTTAATTTGACACTGACAGGCAGCGCCATGGCCACGCCGCACCGTCGTCGTTCACCTTGTCACGTAAGCAACGAAGTCGTCCAGGTCCCGGCGCGACGACCCCCCCTCGGCCACGGCGGCGCGGACAGCCTCCCCGAGCGCCCTCGCCCTTCCCCGCATCGCGGCCCCTTCCTCCGAGAGCATCGCCATCTCGATCGCCTCGCGGATGGCGGCTGCCGGTGCGACGTCGTTGCGCTCCTCCCACGGCCGCACGAGGACGCCGGCCCTGAGGTACTTGCACACGAGCTCGGTGTCCCACGGCTGGTCGCTGTGCATCGGCCACGCCAGGATGGGCTTCCCGTGGCTCAGGCTCTCCACTGTCGAGTTCCACCCGCAGTGGCTCATGAACGCCGCCGTCGCGCCGTGCGCCAGGATCTCCAGCTGCGGCGCCCACCCGGTGACCACCACGCCCACCCCTCGCGCTATCGCCTCGCCGAGCTCGGACGTCGCCACCGCGAGACGAGTGCCGAGCGCCGCCTCGCGCATGTCCGCGCGGTCGGCGTCGCGCAGCACCCAGATGAACCGCTGGTTGCTGCCGCGCAGCGCGGCGGCCACCTCGCGCACCTGCTCCTGCCGGAGCGACGACGTCGTGCCGAACGATATGTACAGCACCGACGACGGCGGCTGCTTGTCGAGCCAGTCCAGGCACTCGTGCCGCGCGCCCGCGTGCTTCTCCGCCGGGGCCCGTGAGCTCGCGTCGGGGAGCACTGGGTTCAGAGGCCCGACGGCGAACAGCGTGTGGCCGTCGGAGGAAGGGCTCAGGGCGAGCACGTCCAGGAACTCGCCCTCGAGCGCCCGGCAGGTGTTCACGACCAAGCCGGAGCCGGGCGCGCGCCTGCGCTCCTGGCCCATCCGCTTGGCGAGCGCCACGAACTCCTTGGTCGCGCAGGCGTCGGGCGGGTGGAACACCAGGCCGTGCTCCCGCAGGAGGCGGTGCCCGGGGTCCATCCACCCGACGTTGTACGAGGCGGCGAGGCAGTGCACACCGAACGCCTCTCCGTTGGGTAGCCGCGCAGCCTCTCCCGCGGCGAACGCAGCCATGCGGTCGTGCAGGACGACGACGCGGCGGCAGGACGCGGAGAGCTCCTCCAGGAGCGCCGCGAGCGGGGCCCGCGCGCCGGCGCAGAAGGCCTCGAAGAGGGGCTGCATGTGCGCCGGGAACGGCAACGAGGGGTCGGGGGCAGGGGAGGCATGCTCGGGGATGTCGAGGGCCCGGAAGCGGAGGGCTCCGAGCGCCTCCGCGTCCCAGCCGTGCGCGCGCGCGCGCGCCTCCCGGAGGTGCGGCTCCGGCGCGGCGAAGTGCACGGGGAGCCCCCGCGATGAGAGCAGCAGGGACAGGTGCAGGAGCTGGTTCAGGTGGCCCTGCGCCGGGAACGGCACCGTCACGACGGCGACGGGAGATTCCATCGCCGCGGCTTGAGAAATTCCAAGATAAAAAGGAAAGGCTGGTGGTATCTGATAACTATACTAGCCACTCCATAAAAGAACTAGTTGCCAGCCTGACACTCCATAGAAATATTTGCTGCATCTGTTCCTTGTTCAGATGCCTACTAGATTCCTTAATTTCCACCTGAAAATCTTGCTCCACAGCTTCGGAGTTCAGACACCTGAGGTGATGATTCTAATCAACATTCGTTTTGTTCAGCTTGAGTTGCTGCAGTGGATACATCAAATTGGTCTCATTTTTTCGCATTGCAGGTTCAGTTTCATATTGGGAGATTATGCTCAACTGTTTTTTCAGCTCTCTATACGTTTCAGGTCAGATCAGATGCATTCTGTCCTAAGAAAATCTGCTCATACGTGGTTCCTGGTAGCTCATTTCTGTCAGTTATGGGTACATGGCATGCAGCTGAATGCCTGGATGTGGTGGACAAGTGTTCAGTGCTTACATTGTTGTTCTTTTGGATATTTCAAGCAGGTTATCTTATACTTTTATAGCATCCAGTGGGAGCTAAATTTGGGTACCCTCTCTGTCTCCCCCCTCTTCCCGGATGATGCATCCATTAACTACTGGAAGATGTGTTCTCTACAAAATTAACTACTGCCTCGAGAGAAGGAAAACAAACAAAAAAAAACTACTGGAAGATAATAGATAAATTGTGGCTTACGAAGCTAGTTTAGAACTTGCTTCAGAGTAGGTGCCGCTGAATGTGCCAATAGACAAAATGGGTAGTTTCTCTGAATCTTTGTAATCTGAAACGCAATTGATCTGTTCAGTTTGCATTGTTTGGCGCTGTTGTCGTGTGCTAATGTGTTCAAGAAAAATGCAATAGCTTACCTCTACTGACAAAAGAAAGTCCTGCACTCTGAAACTCTGAATATTTATCTGCATCACAATATGAAGTTTTTGTCAGAACTGAAAACTGTACGGTAGTAACCTTCGGTTCTGCAACTTACAAGAGCCCGCCGACTCGACTCGTTCAGCGCCGGCCGCCGGAAGAAGAACCCGAAACTGGCCAGCCGTCCACTCCTTCCAGACGTTCGTCAGATTGGCTGCATGAGCCACCGGCGCCAGCGGGTTCTCGCAGAATACCTTAGCCGCTTCGCAACGTACGGGTGTTTTGAAAGAATACGTGGACGCTGATGGCCTCACAAGTACCCGAACGTCGCGGCGAGGCTGGAGGCGTGCTCCCAGTACGTACGGTGTAGTAGTCCGGCGCCTCGGCGTCCGAATCGGGAGGTTGCGGGGGTCGATATTGGTGCCGGAGCCGGAGACGGAGGAGGAGGGCAAGGGAAGTCAATAAGACAGGTGGCAGCTTGACAATGGAGTTGAGTAGTCAACAATTCTCAAAACTTAACCAAGACTAAGACTTCACATGCTAATATACAACAACTAGGTGTACTAACTAGTTTGCTGCAGATTTAATGGATGAAGTTTATTTATTTATTTTCTTCTTCTACGACGACGGTGACGGTGGTACCATCAGGCATCAGCAGAGCACTAATGAAAGGATTCCTGTGACTAATTATACACTTACTTGAATGAAATAAGCTTTGATGATTAAGCATGCCCCCACAGAAAGGTGAGATCAACGTCTAAGAGTACAAGGAAACAGACAGGCGATGACTGTCGTGTCGAGGCAACGAGAGAGCTAAGCTCAGCTAGGCCACGGGGAAATGGACCTATAAGATTCGTTGGTTCGGCGGCCGATCGGGATCCTGTTTGATCAAATGGTATCCAAAAAGAAAACACATGAATTGACGATGATGACGGGAAGCTCTAAAAAATATGAGATCAAGTGCAGAAGATCCTTCTCTTTTGTCTATATACTGTATTTTTTGGTCTAGATCCAAACTCCACCAAAGATTCTGGCCGGTCGGACCGCCGCACACGACCGGTCGGACTGCCACACGACCGATCTGACCGCCAATGCTGCCGATCTGATGGGATGAGGTTGAATGGGATAGAATGGTACAAGTAGGATGTGATCGTCCTGGAAGAGATGATACAAGTATGGTATTTGGTTGGTGGGATATGATGATACATGATTTTGTTTGGTTGGTGCAATAAAATAGTCCTGGATAATCCAAGATGGTGTTTGGTTGGTGGGATAGGATGGTTCGTGTGATATTTTTTACACTAAAATATGCTAAGAATGGTCTTGTTTTGTTGATTAAATGACAAGGAAAACAACGGTTCAATTGGATCGTAAATCGGCAATTCGTTCCTAGGCCTGTCTGCTCCAATAGATTCTTTTGTGTATAATAACAAGGTCAGATGGTGACCTTAGTTGTACTTAACCTGACTAGGGTTGGAGGGAGTGGCTGGACAGAAGATATTTGTTCTCACAAGGCTTGATTTTTAATGAAAAATGCATGGTCTCGTGATCAGCCAAAGCAATTAGATTAATATTAAGATGACAAATGACAACCATGCCAAATCTGCCAAGTTTTTTTTTTGTTAGACATATGAATTGTCTTTTGTATTTCTTTATATGTCTAAGGTATATCCCTTTATACCATATATATATATATATATATATATATATATATATATATATATATATTATTGAGTCTCTTCAATATACACACAATATTCATAACATTGTATCAGAACTAGGGTTAGGGTTTCACCTGTGAACAACCGTCGTTGCTCGTCTTTCATTTGCTCTTTACCTCCCCGAGAGGAGCTTCTTGCTCCACGGTGCACCTTCGACAACGCCTCGCTGTGGGTCTCGCGCGACCGGTGCTACGGCCTACCTCGACCCGCTCTACCCCGACAGCCGCGACGCCTCAGCTCTCCTGGATCGGGCCGCTGCCTCTAGCTCTGCTTCAACGCGAGGAGGAAGACCACTGGATTTCCCCCGACTCGGATGAAAGCATCTAGGCCCCTAAATATTATTTTGGTAATTAACGATAAAATATGAATATGTGACTAACTTGTTTATTTGAGTATTTACAAGGTTTGATTCCAGTGGTGAATACAACAATTTGGATATGCATGCCAAAGGTTCAAAGTAGGGTATAAGTAGTCGATGACCCTTTTTGCTTTTACCGGTCAAAGGTGAAAAGGGTGGAAAACCGGATTATAGGTTAAATGCCGTACTGTTAAGAGGTATCATGTCTAGTAGCTTGATAGCATGCTCTTGTAAAAATGGATCAATCTAGTATCATGCATGCACTCAGAACTTGTTTTAAAAGCCAATCTTGTTTTCTGAAAATAATCGATAGTACCGACGTGTTGTCGGCGGAACTACCACACTGCGGTATGACCGACGTTCCCATGGCGGAACTACCACAGCTCGGATGAACCGAAAACTTGCGATACGTATTTTCCAGAGAGACACCTTTTGAGTTTATTTGCTATCTTGGAAGTGCAGTAGTACCGACGTTCTTTGAGCGGAACTACCGCAAGTCGGTTGTACCGAGCAAAAGGGTGGAACGTTTTTTACAGAACGGTATTTTTCTGAGTTTGTTTCCTGTTTTGCTAGTGTGGTACCACCGCTGTGCTTTCCACGGAACTACCGCATCTTGGTGCAACAGAAGAATTCAAGCGGTACGTTATTTCCAGTATGCAGTGTTTTTGGGACTCCAAGGGAATTGGTCGTACCGTCATAAGTTGAGCGGAACTACCGATAATCGGAACTACCACATGATCAATGGCGGAAGTATCGCACCAAGTTTCCAACGGCACCTTCAGACGCATTAAATGCCTCTACGATAGTCGTTGCTGTGCTGACGTTGGAGGTGCGGTAGTATCGGCCATTGCATAGCGATACTACCGATTCCGCTGATTTTTTTGTGATATTTGCCTCTAACGGTTGTATTTGCTTGTGGGTGGTATAAATACTCCCCCACCAGCTCTAAGACAGATATAGAAGAGTCCATTGAACATCTTTGTGCCCAGAGCATTCACTCTACACCCCATTCACTCTTGTTGCATTCATTGTGAGGTAGTGGAGCAAAATCAAGTGCATTCATTCTAGATTGATCCATAGCACTTGATTGCCATCAAGCAAAGTTTGGGGTTCATTACTCTTGGTGTTTGTCGACACCTAGATGGCTTGGCGAGAGCTTGTGTAGTGATCTCTTCAAGAAGATTGTGAAGAGGCCCAGCGCCAATTTTGAGTGGTTCGGTGTTCACCATCTCCAGAGAGGAGGAAGAACAACTACAAGTGAAATCGAGGGAAAAATTAATTCGTGGAGCCAGCTTGATTAGGTCAAGCTTCCTCAACGTAGACTAGTGAAGATCGATAAATCTTCGATACCATGGGAAAAACTTCCTTGTCTCCATTGTGGTTAATTCTTGTCCTTATTTATCGCATTTACAATTGTAGCATTTATCTTGTGATAGGAAGTCTTGTTAAAATTATCTTGTTTAGTTTCATGAATTAGTTAAAAGTTTTAAAAACCTCCTATTCACCCCTCTCTAGTCGGTTATTCTTTGTCGGGACCCAAAAATACAATTCTGGGAACTCTGTGTATTCTACACTAGTCCAAGATCACGCTAGCGGACACAGTGTCAACATAGATTAATATCGATCCACACAATATGGTTGATATAATAAACGATTAACTTGTATAGCAAATAATGGTTTAGACCTTATGATCGAGTTTACAATTATTAAGCCATGCAAGTCGGACAATAAATAAAATAGCAGCAGCGGAGTAGAAATAAACTTTAGCGGAATCCCATCAATTCACCACAGGCAACTGACTGGGATCAAGACCCTAACGATCGACACCTTCGTAGAACTCAACCTCAAATGCAGGCGAAGACTCCTCCACTTCTGTTGATTGTTTGAAGCAAGTATGAGTACACAACCGTACTCGCAAGTCATGCCACATAATGCAATCTATAGATGATGGCTTATTCCAAAGCAATGGTTTCGTTATCATTTGATTTCACAACGACACACAGTCTAATCAAGTTATTCACACAGTCATATCACTTAGATCACACATCTCCCTACCCAAATGTTTTATTAAAATCTACCCCTCGTGTGAAATCCCCGAGCATGTCCATGACCGCGGACGCGGCTATTCGAATAGATTGATTAAAACTCTGCAGAGGTTGTACACTTTACCCACAAGATACAATCAGTGTAGCTAGCACGGACCATAACAAAATCTTTCAAAAACTTCATCTCAATATTGACACTCCTGATGTGCTTTACTGTCGTCTAACCGATACACACAACGTTTGGGTATGACACACACCGTTGGACAGGGATGCGACGAACCGTCCCGCGATGTGATAAACACACCTCCAGCCCATCACACAGCTTAACCTATAACCTGAGTTGTCAATGGCAAGATTCCATAACCTACTAAGTTAGGCCCGTCCCATCCTAGGTATGTGGCTGAACAGTAAAGCTCAGTTTAATGGCGCACAAAGTTAAGTCCCTAATTGACTGAGGCAAGACTTCCCATTTCTAACTAAGTCGCACAGATTATCATTCCCAGCACACAGCTCCACCATATCACACAGAATCCACCACTTGCCCCTCTCTAAATCATTTCCCACCCTGTTGATTAAGTGCAATACATGCTATCAACGAGTAATAGCACACAACATACATAGTTTCATCACACAGTTCCATAATCACTTAGTCAAGTTTATATTTGCAACTCAAATGAAATGATGACTCGTAGCATGGCTAAGCAATCTACTCGTATCTAACCAACCCACGTTGGTGCTACGATAATACCAACTAATGATGAACTAACCTAGGGTGACAAAAGATCAGGGCATACAATAGATAAGGTGGACATAACAATTTGGATTAATAACTAAACCCAAAATCATTTAAATAAAAACTTGAAATAGAATTTAATATATTGAAACAAAGTATTTTGAAAACTGGGTTCAATATGATCCAAGGTATAACTTGCCTCGGAATAGGTCTAGGTCCTGATCTTGGTCTTGTGGCACTCCTTCTTCTTCAAAAGTTCCCGAAGAATTACCGTCTACACGCAAATAAAATAAATAAATAAATAAATAACAGAGGCAAAATAAACTCCAAAAATTAAACAAAAATCATAAATATAGAGATATCGAATTTATATAAATTTAAAAATTTCAATGGGCTCAACTGGAGTTCGGATGCAAAAGATATGTGCTTTGGAAGTTTGACATTTCATAAAATTCCCTAAATTGGATTTTGCAGAATTTCTGATTTTTTTTAAAAAAAAATGTATTATTGCGCAATGCCGACGTCAGCGAAGGAATTTCTGGAAACAAAAGAATTAAAAGAAACCTGACATGTGAGACCCACATGTCAGGGAGATGGCTCACGGTGGACTGAGTCTATCAAGCCACGGGAATCCGGAAGCGGTGGGCAAGATATCACGCCTACGCCGCGAAGTAGCCACGTGGGCGACACGAACTTCAGTCTTGATGAAGCGACGCAGACTCGCCACGTCAAATCGACGGTGGGCGGACTTCGACCAAAGCGGATGGTACCATTGGATGCACTCACGGAGCAAGAGAACGACCGGATCGCTACGCTGGTGAGGTCGGAGCGGAGGCGGTGCCACGGGCTCGACGAAATATGCTCTGCAGCGACGCTCCGGTAGAACCAAGGTGACTAGGACGTAGCCCTTGTCTCGGCGATCTTTGCAGTGTGACGGCGAGCGAGGCTCGGCTCTGGCTGTGTGGGATTGCTTATCGCCGGCGGCGAGAGATTTCTTGAAATTTAGCGGCGGCTAGGGTTTGGCTCCGACGCTGCGAGGCGGCTAGGGTTGAGTCGCGGACGCCAGGCTACCTCTATTTATATCACGCGGCTCGCGAGAGTCTAAACGCGCCCAAATTAGGCAATGACCGTCGTATCTGGCAACCGATCGAGGCGAAGAACGGATGATTCGGTGGGTCCCACACGTCAACAGCGGCCGGTGAGAGTTGGTGAGGCCGCCGGGTGGGTCAAGTCTTGTTGCGAAAGAGGTAATGACCCGGGGCCACATGTCGCCAGCGGTAGCGAGAGAGGACAAGGCAAACATACTGCGAGCGCCGCCTTGAGGAAGCAGGGCCACGGTGTTGGTAGGGATTGGAATAGGGTTGGGTTTCGGCATTCTTGTTTGGAGGATTTTAAATAGATTTTCTATTTTAGAAAATACAGAAAATCTAATTAGATTCTTTGCGAGAAATGAAACGGGAGAGAGGAAGGAGGCGAGAGTAGAGGCGCTTTATGGAGGTGGAGGAGTCACGTCGAGGCGCCACGATCAGAGTCAGCAAGCGAGGAGAGATGGGGTGTGATGGCGCGGAGCTTGAGGCGCCGAGCAAAGAAGCTTAGAAGCGAGAGGAAAGGAGCGCCAGGGGCGGACGTTAGCGGAGCTGAGCGGAGGCTGAGCGGCGACCGAGGCCAGGAGTGGCCAGAGATTGCAGCCAGTGGTCGAGAGCGAGAGAGAAGGCGGGAGAGAGAAGGCACGGGAGGAAGAAGAATAGTGGCGTAGTTCGATTTTGATCGGACGGTGGGACGAAGAGGCGCGGACGAGAAAAGGATAGAAAGGACGCGCGAGGAGGCGGAGGATGCCGTCGGACGGCCGATGGCGAGGGCGCCATGGAGCGGGCCGAGCGCAGACAGTAACCGGTGACGCCCAAGACGGAGGAAAATAACAAATAGAGTCCAAAAATTCTAGAAAAATTCACGAAATTCCTTGAATTTACCCACAAGACACGAAGAAGAATAGTGGCGAGTTCGATTTTGATCGGACGGTGGGGACGAAGGAGGCGCGACGAGGCAAAAGCCTAAGAAGATGGCGATCGGACGGTGAGATAGAAAGGGACGCAGGCGAGGAGGCCGGAGGATCTGCCGACGGACGGCCGATGGCGGCCTTGGAGGCCGAGCGACGCAGGCGGAAGACGAGGAATAGGGATGGGCGAAGGATTCGCCCACGCCGATGAAATGAATTTTTAAGGATTTTTGAATTCCGTAAATTCAAACAAATCAAAAGGCAAATTAGAAAATAACAAATAGAGTCCAAAAATTCTAGAAAAATTCACAGAAATTCCTTGAATTATTCTGGACTTAATAAAAATACTTTTAAATTTAATTTTTCTTTTTATTATGCAAAAAATAAATTTAAATTTCTAGAAAAAGGAAAAATCATTTCTAAAATCCAATAAATCCAAGGAAACACTTAAAATAATAATTTTGATTTTAAATACCAGAATACTCAATTAAACAAACTTTAATTTAATTGAAGTTTGATTAATTCATATTAAACATTAAATTGATTCCAAAACTCCACATTAAGCTTTAGGCAAATAAAAGCAAGTGGTTTTCTTTTTAAAATTTTGAAAATTCAAAAACTCTGAAAAAGCGGGATGCTACACATTTGCTTTGCTTGATGTGTATGAACCTGTTTGGCACATCTTTGGCTTTTCTGAAAAAAGTAGCTTCTGGTTGGGCTGCCGGGCCGACTAAGCTGAAGATGTTTGGTGTTTGGGTGTTTGGCTATTAGGTAGGCTGTCTGTAGCTTCAGAGATAAAAAAATATGTTAAATGCGTTGAGGACAATAATGACTTGTTTGATGTTGTTTAACGACAACTAATGCAATTGACGACAACTAACGCAATTGACGACAACTACCGTAATTAACGACAAGTACCGTAATTAACGATAATTAATCGCAATTAGTGTCGATTAATGCAATTGACTGCAATGAACGATAACTACTGCAATTGATCGTATTTAATGATAATTAATGCAATATACCACAATTAACGACAATCAATGTAGTAAAACACAATTAACATTAATTATTACAATAAACAATTACTACAATAAATAATTATTACAATAAATAATTGTTAAATATAGTTACTACAATGGGTAATTATTACAATAAATAATTATTACAATAAAATAATTATTAAAAATAATTATTACAACAAATAATTATTAAAAAATAATTATTACAACAAATAATTATTAAAAAATAATTATTACTAAATAATTGTTGTAGGGGCGACCCCACCGGCCCCAATGACCCGGCGAAGACCGCGGGACAAACCCCACAACCCACGACCACAAAGCCCCTCTAGGGGGCACCAGGAGCCCCAAAGGGCCTTCGGTGTACCGCGAGGCCAGAAGCAACAGATCCTCCAGGGCCACCTCGGGGGAGCCAGAGAGGGTCCACCGTCGGCCTCACCTCGGCAGTACCAGGTGCCCCTTCGGGATGCTTCGGGTGAAGCCTGAAGGCCATCGGAGGGCTACCGGAGCCCGCAAGACCAGGAGCTACTATCCATCTGGGGCCACCTTAGGAGAAGCAAAGGGTGCCCGGGGCCTCCTCGGCCCGGGGGCATCCCATACCCCGTGAAGTGCCTCAGGCGTCAGTGGACCAGATGCACCAATCGGGTGGACCAAGCCCAGGAGGGTCTATCATGGGCCGAAGGCTACACATAAGGGGGAAGCTCCTGCAGCCCCTACGCGTATAGGATCTTTTTAGAGGTAGGATAGTAATATTAAATACCCTGTTAAGGAGGCTATAAATAGCCGTCTCCCTCTATGTAACAAGATGAATCTAGTGTTTCGGAGCAACTAATACACATACCTTTTTCTGACAACTGGTCCCTTCTCTTGAAGACTCTCTGGTCACTCTAAGGACACCGGGGGTCCCCCTCTTACTGTCTAACTTTTTTTGCTGCAACAATAATTAATTTACAATAGGAAAAGGGAAAAAAAATAGAGGTGGCGACGGCTAAGATTTGGGCCGCTACCGGCGTCAGGAGAGGAGTTCGGCGGCGGGGTCGAGGGAGGAGGCCAGCGTCGGGGCTAGCGCAGATTCGGTCGAGACGGCGATGTGGGAGTAGGAGGCGGGAGGGGCTAGAGGCGAGTGGCGTCGCGGGCAGGCGAAGGCGCCAGATACAGGGGAGGAGGGCGGTCGCGAGCGGATGGTGTCGGGGGAGGGAGGGGAGACGTGATTTTCATATATCTAATCTGAATATTAAAAAAGATATCAATAGTTAAAGTTTCTAAAGTTTAACTCCACGTATTCCAAAACGATTTGTTTGTGAACCGGAGTGAGTAACCGTTGATTTTTTTTTTTAAGTAGCAGTCAATAAATTACATCCAAATTCGAAAAGATACGGTTCAAGGTATGGATGTTTGGTTTGATGTACTTGTAACAGTAGAACATTAACGCATCATGGAATATAATTGATTTGGTTAGCATTACTTGTTGGACAACAAGCAAAGCAAAGATACTGTTTAATGAAGAGAATTAATTAATCATCTAACAGGTGCATGCTCTGCCTATATATATATATAGAAGCAAAAGCAAGTCGGATGAGCATCGCAGCCACACATCGAAACAGGAGAAGAATTAAACTAGAAACACGAGAGGGGAAAAGTAAGCAATAGCTCGCCTCGCCTCCTCGTGGCGCTTCTCAACAAGGACAGTGCTCGGGTTCTGCTCTTGGTGGCTTGTCTGGTCATGGCTATGGTCTTCTCATCCTGTCATGTAGGCAAGCATTTTTCGTACGTACTTCCTCTATGCAAAAAATATACGGTGTTTTAGAAAATAAACACCGTATATTTTTTGCCAGCAAGTTTGCAGAAGCATACTTTTCATGCCGAAATTAGACTATCACAAAGCGATAAATCGATGCTGTTGCCAATACGTTGTTCAAATAATATATTTTGGAATGGAGAGAGTAGGAAACCAAGCTAGGGAAGTCTACATGACAGGATGAGAAGGCCGTAGCCATGACCACATGATCCACCAAGAGGAAGAACCCGAGAGCACTTGTCCTTCTTTGAGAAGCGCCGCGAGGAGGTTGCAATGCCTTACTTTTTCTTTCTTGTGTTTCTAGTTTAATTCTTCTCCTGTTTCGATGTGTGGTTGCAATGCTCACAGCATTACACCTGCTGGATGATAGTTACTTCTCTTCGTTAAACAGTACCTTTGCATGTTGTCCAACAAGTACCACCACCAAGGACATCTTCAATAGTTAGAGATAACATTATTTATCACTAACATATGCCTACGCCATCTTTAGCGTCAATATCTTCGATATATAGTCTCTAGCACACTCTCCAACATTTATATTTTATATACTTCCTTTGAAATAGACCCACATGTCAACTAGAGTAGATTAACGTATCTTATCTTGTTTCGTGTTATCCTGTCATGTTTCGTGTGCACGACAGTCTCTTCAGAAAGAGACGACATGTGCTCCTCCTCCTCTCTCCTCCACGTAAGATGTTGTTAACGTGATATAGCTAAGAGACGACAATAAATACATTATTGGAGATACCCTAACCAAATCAGTTACTATAGTGTATTAATGTTCTACTGTTACACTCAAGTACAACAAAACAAACCAAACATTCATACATTGTACCATATCTTTTCGAATTTGGATGTCATTTATTTGCTGCCACTTTTAAAATATAAATGTTGGCTACTAAGTAAGATTTGATGAAGTGGACAGATCCTTACATGGGGCCTGGATAAAGAGGCCATAGGCCCACCATGTGTGAGGCCTTGGTAGGAGATGCAGGCCTTATTAGTGTGTGCCTCTGCCTTATACTGTCTGTCTAAAAAATAAAGATTTGATTAGGTGTAATGAGTAGATAAAGATTTGACTAGATGTGATGAGTTTTGGATGTGTAATAAGATTCACACGGACCTGAAAATACCCGTGAAATAGGAGTGTGGTCGGGCGGCATATATAATAAAGGCATAGTTCAAAAACCTTCAGCAGGGTGAGATGTCAGGAGAATTGGCAACTAGATAAACTGCGATGGTCGCGCGGCGGCAGCAGCAGCAGGACCCATCAACGCGAACGAACTGAGGACGCGATTACGCTAATGATCTCTTCCTACCGCAAGTCTCCTTGGAATGTTGAGCGCGGAGAAGAAGACACTTGCAGGTTGCAGGTTGCAGGTTGCAGCAACAACGACTGAACAAGAGAATAATACGCGCACAAGCGGTGATCACACTGGCGGCAACGATAGAGGGACAGCAACACAAGTCGCTGACTTTTCTTCGCAACACCCCATTCTCGGTTCTCCCACCCGGTCTGACTCTCTGACCACTGCCCACAAGTTCATCACCCCGAGATGACATCAAAACGTCTTAATTTTTTATTTCGAGATCTAAGTATTCTACTATTTTCAAACGTAACCGTAAGATCGAGGAGGCCGACTAGAGGGGTGTGAATAGACGGTTTTAAAATTCTCTTTCGGCTAAAACCAATTTATAATACGGAAACTAATAACAATATGGTTTTGCACAATTAAAATATAAATTAACTAGACCGCCTGAGTGCACCAACAATATGAATACAATTCAATGAGAGCAATCACGCAAAAATATATAAGCAATTAAAGTAAGTAATGTAAATTGCTCACAGTAAAGCACAAGATGACACAATGATGTTTTACCGTGGTGTTCGGAGACTTGCCGGTCTACCCTAATCCACGTTGAGGTAAGCCCAAATAAATTAGACCGGCTTCACAAATTAAGCCAACACCTCCGAGGTAAGTCCAACCACTTAGATCGGTTCCAACATGAACCAACACCTCGCTCCACTAGAGTTGCTCTTCCTCCACTCCGGGGATGGTGAGCACCAAACCACTCACAACAACGCCGGACCTTCTCACGAACTTCTTGAGAAAATCACCGGTCACGACGCCTCCATGCCATCTAGGTGTCGGCAAACACCAAAAGTAACAAGACTCAACTTTCACTTGAACTAATCAAGTGTCAAAGCTCAAGTACATACACAATCCACTACCTAAGGCAACACATGCACTTAGGGTTTGCTCTCCAAGCTAACTAAGTGCAATACATGCACATAAGAGATGGGAGGCTTGCTCTTAGCTCAAAAGAGTGTCTAACAACACTATAACACTTTGCAATGGCAGCAACAACTACCTCCAACCAGCTAAAGTGAGTATTTATACCATACAAACAAAAACTAGCCGTTGAAGGAAAGATTCCATCGAATCTGATAAGAGCCGGTCTGACCGCCAACTAATGGCCGGTCGGACCGCCCATGTGCCAACGGCTATAAAAGCAACTATTGGGCTCTCTGCCGGTCGGAGTGCCAATAGCCGACTGGTCGGACCGCCATAATATCGGTCAGACCGCCCGAGGAAAAATCAGCGGAGTTCCAAAAGGTGCTTCACTGGAAAAAAAACGTACCGCGAAATACTCTGGTACTTTCGCTCTCCGGTAGTACCGTATTCTCAATGGCGGTACTACCGCACAGAGAATCAGCTCAAAAGGCTACCGGTCCGACCGCCCAACACATGGCGGTCCGACCGATTTAGCACCGGTCAGACCGGCAAAACACATTTGCCCATTTGAGTGCAATTCCAACAAGGGATATAGGTGATATTCTCAATAAGTTGCAAAACATATTTGCCAACTTTTAGAATACTCACCACAAGGAATAAGGTACATGGACTTACACCATTTGCAAAACATATTTGCAAATTTAAGTCACATGCTACAAGGGTTATGCATGATCCTCGACTATTTGCAAAACATATTCGCAAATAATAACATCGTGTCTATATGAGCTAGAGCAAACACAATGAGCTATCAACACATGACTAACTCAAGCTACTAGTTAAGACCCCTTTTAATAGTACAGCAACATATACTAGCAATCCAGTCTTCCAACCAAACACCAAGACCCGTAAAAGACTAGGAACACATCCTTAGCGCTAGTTAGTCATATCTTTGACTTGCATCTTCTTGAAGCTTGATGACACACATCATCGCTTCAAGTCCGAGTCCTTGACTTGATAATCATCAACACATGATGATCTTCTTCACTTCGGGATCTTGTCTTGAACATCATCAACACATGATGATTTCTTCATCCCGTGTCTTGATATGCATCAACATGTGATGCATTCTTTCACTTGACCTCTATCAACACATGATGGGTCTTCTTTTGACTTGAGGTGCATCAACACATGATGCATCCTTTACTCCAAGTCTTGATATGCATCAACGCATAATGCATCCTTCATTAGACCTCCATCAACACATGATGGGTCTTCTTTTGACTTGATGACCCACTCATGATCATCTCATCTTCTTGAACATCATCGACATGCGATGATTCACATTTCTTCAAGCTCTTCATATGCATTAACACATGATGCATCTTCTTCACTTGAATCTTGACTTGATGATCAACTCATGATCATCCCAAGTCTTCATTATCCTGGAACATAACATATTCATCCAACTCATAAAAAATGTTAGTTCCATAATATGATTATCATTAATTACCACACCATACCATTAACTCATAATGGTGGGACAAGATACTTCAATCTTTCCCTCTTTGGTAATTGATGATAACCACTTCAATTGCACATAAATTGAGTGTAGATAATTTAATGTAACACAACATGAATATATATGAACTACACAAGTTATATATACTCGAACATGAGTATACAAGAACTACACAAGTTTTGTATACTCAAAAGGATATGTTTCAAAGTAAAGATCCCAAATATATGTGGAAAACGAAATATGGATCAATACTAATGAAACTACAAAATATAGAGTGAACCCCCTAAATGTGTGCATTCATAAATATGTAAATAGAAACATATGCATATATTCAAGTTATACTTATGGTGGAGTTCAACCTATATTTTGGATCCAAGGAATGCAACAATATATATGAGTATAGTCGAATGCATACCTTGTTGAATTTCACTTCTATATCCAAATAAGACTACACACTAGATATAACAATAAAATGTTAGTCTCACAATTAGATTTGTCATTAATCACCAAAACACTCTAATAACTCATAATGACGGGTCTAGATTCTTCAATAGCTTATCAAGAAGGTCAGAAACATAATTCAATCGACGATCGAGATGATTAAATCCAAGTTCCACGAATTTCTTGGATGAGATCAAGAAGGCGTGAAAGATAAAAAAAAAATTAAACTTTGATCTAAAAACTTGCGTATGGGTGTAAGATTGCCGGGACCCAAATATCCAAATATGGATCCCTATGTATAATGCATTAGTCCATGATCACACTAGTACACACAGTATCAGCATAGACAAATATCATTCTACATAAGAAGAATATAAGAATAAACAACCAATTTGATTAATAAATAGCAGTTTGCGACCTTATGGTCGAGTTTACATTTATTAAGCCATGCGGAGACCGAGCACTATGTAAAGAAACGCATGGGCGAAAACAACTCAACGGAACCCATCGACTTGCCACATCTGTAGGACCGTAAATGCGACTAGGGGGGGTGAATAGGCGCTTTCGCAACTTTCTCGCCTTAATCAAATTCAACACGAACTTTACTCCTTTAGCTATGAAAGCTAAGAAGATCGATGGCGCCACGATGGAAGCCTTGTCTTTGAATTCGATACCCGACAACCACACGACACAAAAGTGGAGACTTAATCTCAAAGTGATTCGAGCACTTGGCGGTCGAGCCATTTGGAGACTAGCGGTCGGACCGTGATCAGCAGCGATCGGACCGGCTACTAATCGCGCGGTCGGACCGGTGGATATCGGTTCGACCCGGCAAAGATCTTGATGCCGATGCAGCGGGCGGTCGGATGCCGTTATAAAACGGTCGAGGCCGGTTCGATCCGATCTTGAAAAATCAAGCCCAAATTCAAAACGAAATTTGATCCAACTTTTGATTCAACCAATGAAACTTGACCAAATTTCGAGCAAACCTCCCTAAAGATATTAGAGACCTATTTCTAGCGACGATCCTTCAGATCCACTTCGCAGAATCGATCCCTCAAGGTTTTACCAAAGATGTGCACAAACCCTAGAAAAATGAAAAACTTTGATTCAAGACTTGCTTGCGGGGGTTGATGGTCTAGATGATTCTAGGAGTATTCCCACACATCCAAGCAAGACAAAATGGGTCAAGAGACCAAGCTTAAACACTTGAATCAAGGAAGCACCAAATTCATCCAAAAGAGAGAAGAACACAAAGGGAGACAAATGATCTCTCAAGCAAGCATCACAAGATTGATTGATCTCACAAGATGCTTACAAAGCCACTCCAACAAAGAGGATAAGAGCTCACACAAGAGCACACTCACAATCTCCAAACCCTAACCTCTCCTCTCCTCTCCAAACCCTAGAAAAAGCAAGAGGGGCTCAAATGAATACTTCAAGGGGTTTTACATCTCCCCCCTTTCTATTTATACTAGAGGCCTAGGGTTTCACTTTTGGGACCCACACACACATGGGACCCACACACACATAACTATTGAAGCAATCGCCTGCTTCACCACGTGTAGGTTGATCAGCGGTTCTCATCACGTCGCCAAGCCTCCCTTGTACGAATCCCATCGGAACCTCCCAGAGACTCGCACCGACTTCCGCATCGCCTGATCCAACCAGCTGTACCGAACTACCCGTTCGATCCATCTTGCCTATTCCGCACCATGCTTGAGTCACACGACCTCACCCGGTATCCATGATCGTTCTGGACCTCAGCTCTCCAAGCGTAGTCCCGATCCACCTCACCGTTGACGTCGTTGACCTGCAAGCCACCTGCACAGCAATAGACAAACAAACCGTTTCCGGGAACAAGTTCTTCACAATTTGACCCACGTTAGTTCCGCAATGCAATATACAACAATAAAGCATTGAACTCCATACATTAACCACAATCAAAACACATCAATGCAAACTTGGCTATCCTCCAAGTCATCGGCGGTCTGACCGCCCCACAAGGCCGGTCCGACCGATTCCAGGCCGGTCGGACCGATTGTCGGGACCCAAATATACAAATCTGGACCCTCTGTGTATTCTGCACTAGTCCAGGATCACGCTAGTGCACACAGTGTCAACATCGATGAAATATCACATCCATACAACGAATATAAGAATAAACGAGTACTTTGAATAACAAATAACTGTTGGGACCTTATGGTCGAGTTTTACATTTATTAAGCCATGCAAGGCTGACAATAAAGAAATAAACTGCAGCGGAAACAAAATAAACTCCGGTGGCTCCCATCAATTTACCACAGGCAACCGACTGGGATCAAGACCCTAACGTTCAACCTTCGTAGAACTCTTCTTCAAAGCCAGGCGACGACTCCTCCACTTCTGTTGATTTGTTTAGCAAGAGTGAGTACACACCGTACTCGCAAGTCATACCACAGAATGCATTTATAGATGATGGCTTATTCCAAAGGAATAGCTTCTGTGGTTGTTTGCAGAAATGCAACATTTGCAATTGAATACAAATAATAGATTGAAAGCATAATTCAAAACAAATAGACCATAATAAGTTAACAATTGATTTTACAAAGTACACATAGTCTAATCAAGTTCTTTCACACAGCTGAACAAGTTATCTCACACAGTTGACCCTTCCCAATTGTTTTATGAAAATCTACCTCGTGTGAAATTCCGAGCATGTCCATAACCGATGACGCTATTCGAATAGATTGATTTAAACACTCTGCGAGTTTGTACACTTTACCAACACGATACAATCGGTGTAGCGATCACCGACCATAACAAAACCTTTGAAACTTCATCTCAAACAATGACACTCTGGTGTGCTTTATCACAGTCAATTTGTACACACCTTTGGAACGACACACACCATTGGGCGAGGATCAAATGACGATCCCGCGATGTGACATATCACACCTCCACCCATCACACGCTTAAATACAACTGAGTTGTCAATGTCAAGACTCCATAACTTACTAAGTCGAGCCCACCCATACTAGGCATGTGGTCGTGCAGTAAGCCCAGTTCAATGGCGCACAAAGTTAAGTCCTTAATTGACCAAGGCAAGACTTCGATTTTAACCCAAATCACAAAGTTTAATAAGCACACAGCTCCACCATTCACACAGAATCCACCACTTGCCTCAGTCTAAATCTTTTCCAACCCTGTTGATTAAGTGCAACACATGCCATCAACGAGTAATAGCACACATCACACACAGTTTCTCCACACAGTTCCATAATCACTTAGTCAAGTTTATAATTGCACTCGGATGAAATGATGACTCGTGGCATGGCTAAGCGATCTAATCGTATCTAACCAACCCACGTTGGTGCTACGATAATACCAACTAATAATGAACCAACCTAGGGTGACAAAAGATCATGGCATACAATAGACAAGGTGGATATAACAAATTGGATTAATAACTATCCCAAAAGCATTTAAATAAATACTTGAAATAGAATGCAATACATTGAAACAAAGTATTTTGAAAACTGGGTTCAATATGATCAAAGGTATAACTTGCCTTGGAATAGATCTAGATATTGGTCTTGGTCTTGAGGTGCTCATTCTTACGCAAAATTCCCAAGTATCGACGTCTACTCATGAAGCGAGACAAAAGAAACAAAAATAAATAAATAACAGAGGCAAAACAACTCCAAAAATTCAAATAAAATTCACCATTAAATAGATCTTAATTTTATATGAATTTACAAATTTGAATGGGCTCAATTGGACTTCGGATGCAAAAGATATGTGCTTTGGAAGATTTGAAAATCAATTAAACCCTAATTTGGATTTTCTCGAATTTCCCGAATTATTTTTATAAAGGAAAATCGGATTATTGCGCAATGCTTGCGTCGTAGAAATTTCGGAAAAAATTAAATTTAAATTAAAAGCGGCAGGTGGGACCCATCGTCGGCCTCTCGCTCACGGTGGACCAAATCCACCGAGCGAGAGGAGGGTGGCGGCGATGGAGCGGCTCAGCGGCGGCGCGGCACACGCAGCGCCACCTCGGTCGATCTTTGCGATCGTGGTGGTGACACAGGCGCCACGTCGTACGGAGGGTGAACAGAGGAGGCTTGGCGATGACCTTACCGGCGGCGGCGGCGGCGAGCGGCGGCAGTCGATGGCGGCAAGGTAGCAAAATGGGACCACGGAGGCACGGCGGCTGTTGGGGTGGTGGCCGTGCTCGGCGGCGATGAATCACCGGCGGCGGCGAAGGAAGCGGCGCGGTGGCGAGGCGGTTGTCGGACGAAGCGGCAACGGCGAAGGAGGCTCCCGCGAAAGCGGCGGTGGCGAGATGAAGCCGTGCTATTGCGCTTTTCGGAGGCGATGGTTGCACGGCCAGCGGAGCTCTAGAGACGGCGGAAGCGGTGGTAGCGAGTTGCGGCGGCGGCGGTCTTCTGGCAATGCCGCGCCGAGAGCAGGGCGAGGCGGCGACTCGGGGTTCCGGAGGAGGAGAGAGCGAAGAGATTGGGGCTCGGGGCTTTTTATAGCCGAGGACGCGAGTCCCGAGCGAAACGGCATGGCGGCGGCGAAGCGGGGCTGAGGCGGCGCGAGAGATCGGGAGGAAGACGACGCCGAGCCGGTGGCGTCTGGCCAGTCCACCGGCAGCGAGCAAGCGGGCGTAGCGCGGCGAAGCGGCAGCAAAAGCGATGGAGATCCGCGGTGAGAAGCAAGCGAGGCGCGCAACGCAGCGCGTGTGATCGCGAAGGGACACGTGGCGCCATCGAGGCGAGGAAAGCGGCGTCGCGAGTTGGCCGGGCGATGGAATAGTCTTGGGCTTGACCCGATCTTGTTCGAAGGATTTTCTTTTGATTTTTCTTTTAAATAAATCCAGAAAATACAAATAGCAATTAGAAAATAGCAAATGACTTTGGAAAAATTACAGAAAATCCTATAAAATATATCCAAGCATATAGAATCTAAATAAAATAGTTTTGACAACTGTTGGTGTTGGGATTAAGCACATTCAATCAGTTTGTCCTAAAAGTCCATATTAAGCTTTTTAAATTAATATTCCAATAAATCCAAATGGTGAATTTTCTCACTACCACTATTTAAAAGATTTTTAAAGCTCTGAAAATTGGGATGTTACACCGATCCCACAACGGCGGTCGGACCGCCCGAAAAGACTTAGCCAAAATTCCATCGTGAAAATCCGAAATCTTCTGGAATTTTCAACTCAATAGAACTTTTGACTGGGAGCTCCAAAAATGATGTGACCACATCCGGGAGACTCCTCACTGCTTACACAACCTATTTTGGATCTCGCCCAAAAACCACTTTTAGGTCATGCCGGTCCGAGCCTCTCCACAGGCGGTCGACCAGCCCTTGACACAACCGGCCGGACCGCCGTGGTCCGGCAGACCGAGCAAACCACAAAACGCGAGATTTTGCAAACCAACAAAACCATTGCCAATTGACCAACACCTCGCTCCACTAGAGTTGCCCTTCCTCCACTCCGGGATGATGAGCACCAAACCACTCACAACAACGCCGGACCTTCTCACAAACTTCTTGAGAAAATCACCGGTCCACGACGCCCATGCCATCTAGGTGTCGACAAACACCAAAAGTAACAAGACTCAACTTTCACTTGAACTAATCAAGTGTCAAAGCTCAAGTACATACACAATCTACTACCTAAGGCAACACATGCACTTAGGGTTTGCTCTCCAAGCTAACTAAGTGCAATACATGCACATAAGAGATGTGAGGCTTGCTCTTAGCTCAAAAGAGTGTCTAACAACACTATAACACTTTGCAATGGCAGCAACAACTACCTCCAACCAGCTAAAGTGAGTATTTATACCATACAAACAAAAACTAGCCGTTGAAGGAAAGATTCCATCGAATCGATAAGAGTGGTCTCGACCGCCAACTAATGGCCGGTCGGACCGCCCATGTGCCAACGGCTATAAAAGCAACTGTTGGGCTCTCTGCCGGTCGGAGTGCCAATAGCCGACTGGTCGGACCGCCATAATATCGGTCAGACCGCCCGAGGAAAAATCAGCGGAGTTCCAAAAGGTGCTTCACTGGAAAAAAAAACGTACCGCGAAATACTCTGGTACTTTCGCTCTCCGGTAGTACCGTATTCTCAATGGCGGTACTACCGCACAGAGAATCAGCTCAAAAGGCTACCGGTCCGACCGCCCAACACATGGCGGTCCGACCGATTTAGCACCGGTCAGACCGGTCCACAACGGCGGTCTGACCGCCAGACCACAGAAGGTTCGCACTTTGACTTCGCTCAAATGGCAAAACACATTTGCCCATTTGAGTGCAATTCCAACAAGGGATATAGGTGATATTCTCAACAAGTTGCAAAACATATTTGCCAACTTTTAGAATACTCACCACAAGGAATAAGGTACATGGACTTACACCATTTGCAAAACATATTTGCAAATTTAGTATTGCAAGATATGGAGGAAATAGGAGCATCTATTTTGGAGCAACAAGGCATTTCAATTAAATCCTCACATGAGGTGGATACATTAACCTTAGATGAAATGCATGAGATAGAAGCTATACATGACAAATCATCTAATAAATTACATTCAATGCCTATATCCACCTTAGAGCTATTTAAATTATTTAGGAGGAGAGCTTCATGTTCATTTTTTAGAACATCATAATCATTTTGAAGAGAGACATGCTCTTTCTTCAAAACTTTGAATTTTAATTTCTCCTTTCCTAAATATTCATTGAGCTCTTCTAGCATATCCATCAACTCATCATATGAAGGCTCATCGTTGTTATTTACCTCATTATTACCTTTAGCCATGAAGCATTGAGTTGATGTGGAGAGAGTTGAGGAGTCCTCATTTTCGTTGTCGGAGCTTGAAGTTGAGCATTCTTCTTCCGACATCCATTCTTGTGTGCAATCATCACTAGTTGAAGTGGACAATTCATATTGATCTTGAATATATGTCCACATCTCATGAGCGTTCTTGAGATTGCATACCTTGTCAAATATATCTACGCTCAAAGCACTAAATAAGGCGTTAGTGGCTTGAGCGTCGAGATGTAAGCATTTCTCTTCCTCAATGGTTGGAGCAAAATGATCCAATGGAGGAGAAAAGCCTACATCTACAATCCGCCATATTTTTGGACTCATGGCCCTAAAATAACAAGACATGCGAATTTTCCATTGAGCATAATTTGTGCCATCAAATAGAGGTGCTTCACCTAGGTGCACTAAATCTCTAGTTGCCATCCTTTACTCTCTAGACGGTTAAGTCCAATAAATGAGAGACCAAGCTCTGATACCACTTGTAAGATCGAGGTGGATAACTAGAGGGGGGTGAATAGGCGGTTTTAAAAACTTTATCGGGCTAAACCAATAAATAAATGCGGAAGCTAATAGCGAATTGGTTTTGCACAATTAAGACCTAAATCAACTAGGCTCAACTAAGTGCACCGACAATATGAACACAATACAATATGAGCAATCATACAAGATATATAAGCAATTAAAGCAAGAATGTAAATTGCTCAAAGTAAAGCACAAGTAAACACAAGATGACACGATTATGTTTTACTGTGGTGTTCGGAGACTTGCCGGTCTCCCTAATCCACGCTGAGGTAAGCCCAACCCGCGTTGGACCGGCTCCTCAAATGAGCACACACCTCAGAGTAAGTCCAACACTTGGACCGGTTCCAAACCAACCAACACCTCGCTCAACTATGGTTGCTCTTCCTCCACTCCGAGATGGCGAGCACCAAACCACTCACAACCGTCGGGCCTTCTCACAAGCTTCTTGAGAAGGTCACCGAGCACGACGCCTCCACGCCGCCTAGGTGTCGGCAAACACCAAGAGTAACAAATCCGAACTTTCACTTGAACTAATCAAGTGTCAACGCCACGTGGATACACAATCCACTACCTAAGGCAACACATGCACTTAGGGTTTACTCTCTAATCTCACCAAGTGCAACACATGCACAAAAGAGAATAGAGGCTTGCTCTTAGCTCAAAGAAAGAGTGTATCACTTAACAATAGCACCAACATCTCCCAACCGCCAAGGTGTCTATATATAGCCCACACACAAAAACTAGCCGTTGGGAGAAGATTCCATCAAAAGCCTCAGTAGTCGGTCGACCGCCAACCAATGGCCGGTCGGACCGCCCCTATGCGCCAATCGCTAGAAAAGTAGCCGTTGGGCCTTGGCGGCTCGACCGCCATGCATCGGCCGGTCGGACGCCGAGATATCGGTCCGATCACGACCGCCGTCTTGGCCGGTCCGACCGCCTGTCGCGAATTTGGCTAAGTCCCAAAGGGAGCTCTCGAAAAACCGCTCGCTCGAACTCAAAACTTCCTCACCACGGAAGTTCCGATTTTTACAATCGCGAACTTCCGCACAAAGAAATCGGATTAAATCAAACCGGTCGACCGCCAGTAGCACACCGGCCGGACCGATTTACCAATCCGGTCCGACCGGTATTACCTACGCCGTCCGACCGTGCGCACCACGAAGCCATAACCAATTGCACCACTTCAAATGGCAAAACACATTCGCCATTTGAATGCAATCTCCGACAAGGTTTCAAAGATGATATTCTCAGTAGGTTACAAAACGCATTTGCTAACCCTTAGAATACTCATCACAAGGAATAAGGTACATGGACTTACACCATTTGCAAAACGCATTTGCAAACTTAAGTCACATGTTACAAGGGTTATGCATGAGCCTCGATTATCCGCAAAACACATTCGCAAATAAATAGCATCATGCCTAGATGAGCTAGAGCAAATATAATGAGCTATCAACACAAGACTAACTCAAACTACTAGTTAAGACCCCTCTTAATAGTACGGCAACCTATACTAGCAATCCGGTCTTCCAACCAAACACCAAGACCGGTAAAAGACTAGGAACACATCCTTAGCCCTAGCTAGTCATACCTTTGCCTTGATCTTCTTGAAGCTTGATGACGCACATCAACACTTCAAGTCCGGTCATTAACTTTGACAATCATCAACACATGATGATTTCTTCACTTCGGATCTTGACTTGAACATCATCAACACATGATGATTTCTCCATCCCGAAGTCTTCACATGCATCAACACATGATGCATTCCTTCACTTGACCTCCATCAACACATGATGATTGGTCTTCTCTTGTCTTGATGATCAACTCATGATCATTTCTTCTTGATAAGCATCAACTCATGATGCATCATTTACACTAAGCTCTTGACTTGATGATCAACTCATGATCATCCTAAGTCTTCATCATCCCGAACATAACCTATATATCCAACTCATGGAAAATGTTAGTTCCACAATGTGATCATCATTAATTACCACACCATACCATTAACTCATAATGGTGGGACAAGATACCTCAATCTTTCCCTCTTTGGTAATTGATGATAACCACTAAAATTCTCATAAATTTAATGATGATAAATGAGAGAACAAATGAGTATATATAAACTACACAAGTTATATATACTCCAACATGAGTATACAAGAACTACACAAGTTGTATATACTCAAAGGTTTTGTTTCAACGTAAAGATCCTTAGTATATGTGGAAAATAGAATATGGATCAATACTAATGAAACTACAAAGTATAGGATAAAACTCCCCCTAAATGTGTGCATACACAAATGTGTAATAAGATCATATGCACATATTCAAGTTTGACTTAAGGTTAAGTTCAATCCTATATTTTGGATCCGAGAAATGCAACAATATATAAGATTTAGATGTCGATTGCATACCTCGTTGTGTTTCACCTTTATATCCAAATGAGACTACACAAAGATAATACTTGGACAAAGAGTTAGTCTCATATTTGGATTTGTCATTAATCACCAAAACAATCCATTAACTCATAATGGCGGGTCTAGATCTTTCACCCTCTTTGGTAATTGATGATAACCACTTCAATTGCACATAAATTGAGTGTAGATAATTTAATGTAACACAACATGAATATATATGAACTACACAAGTTATATATACTCGAACATGAGTATACAAGAACTACACAAGTTTTGTATACTCAAAAGGATATGTTTCAAAGTAAAGATCCCAAATATATGTGGAAAACGAAATATGGATCAATACTAATGAAACTACAAAATATAGAGTGAACCCCCTAAATGTGTGCATTCACAAATATGTAAATAGAAACATATGCATATATTCAAGTTATACTTATGGTGGAGTTCAACCTATATTTTGGATACAAGGAATGCAACAATATATAAGAGTATAGTCGAATGCATACCTTGTTGAATTTCACTTCTATATCCAAATAAGATTACACACTAGATATAACAATAAAATGTTAGTCTCATAATTAGATTTATCATTAATCACCAAAACACTCTAATAACTCATAATGGCGGATCTAGATTCTTCAATAGCTTATCAAGAAGGTCAGAAACATAATTCAATCGACGATCGAGATGATTAAATCCAAGTTCCACGAATTTCTTGGATGAGATCAAGAAGGCGTGAAAGATAAAAAAAAATTAAACTTTGATCTAAAAACTTGCGTATGGGTGTAAGATTGCCGGGATCCAAATATCCAAATATGGATCCCTATGTATAATGTATTAGTCCATGATCACACTAGTACACACAGTATCAGCATAGACAAATATCATTCTACATAAGAAGAATATAAGAATAAACAACCAATTTGATTAATAAATAACGGTTGCGACCTTATGGTCGAGTTTACATTTATTAAGCCATGCAGGACCGAGCACTATGTAAAGAAACGGCACCGGAACGAAAACAACTCCAACGGGAACCCATCGACTTGCCACATGCTGTAGGACCGTAAAGGCGACTAGGGGGGGTGAATAGGCGCTTTCGCAACTTTCTCGCCTTAATCAAATTCAACACGAAATTTACTCCTTTAGCTATGAAAGCAAAGAAGATCAGTAAGCGCACAGTGGAAGCCTTGTGCTGAATTCGATACCCCGACAACCACACGACACAAAAGTGGAGACTTAATCTCAAAGGGTCGATCTGAAGATCAAGGTCGAGACCATTGGAGACTAGCGGTCGGACCAGCGGTCAACGAGCGGTCGGACCGGCTACTAACTGGCGGTCGGACCGGTGGATATCGGTTCGACCCGGCGATCTTCGAAGCGGTCGAAAAGCGGGCGGTCGGACCATTGCTTATAAAACCGGCCGACCGGTTCATCCAAGATCTTGAAAAATCAAGCCCAAATCCAAAACGAAATTTGATCCAACTTTTGATTCAACCAATGAAACTTGACCAAATTTCGAGCACACCTCCCTAAAGATATTAGAGACCTATTTCTAGCGACGATCCTTCAGATCCACTTCGCAGAATCGATCCCTCAAGATTTTACCAAAGATGTGCACAAACCCTAGAAAAATGAAAAATTTTGATTCAAGACTTGCTTGCGGGGGTTGATGGTCTAGATGATTCTAGGAGTATTCCCACACATCCAAGCAAGACAAAATGGGTCAAGAGACCAAACTTAAACACTTGAATCAAGGAAGCACCAAATTCATCCAAAAGAGAGAAGAACACAAAGGGAGACAAATGATCTCTCAAGCAAGCATCACAAGATTGATTGATCTCACAAGATGCTTACAAAGCCACTCCAACAAAGAGGATAAGAGCTCACACAAGAGCACACTCACAATCTCCAAACCCTAACCTCTCCTCTCCTCTCCTCTCCAAACCCTAGAAAAAGCAAGAGGGGCTCAAATGAATGCTTCAAGGGGTTTTACATCTCCCCCCTTTCTATTTATACTAGAGGCCTAGGGTTTCACTTTTGGGACCCACACACACATAACAATTGAAGCAATCGCCTGCTTCACCACGTGTAGGTTGATCAGCGGTTCTCATCACGTCGCCAAGCCTCCCTTGTCCGAATCCCATCGGAACCTCCCAGAGACTCGCACCGACTTCCGTACCGCCTGATCCAACCAGCTGTACTGAACTACCCGTTTGATCCATCTTGCCTATTTGCACCATGCTTGAGTCACACGACCTCACCTGGTATCCATGATCGTTCTGGACCTCAGCTCTCCAAGCGTAGTCCCGATCCACCTCACCGTTGACGTCGTTGACCTGCAAGCCACCTGCACAGCAATAAACAAACAAACCGTTTCCGGGAACAAGTTCTTCACAACTTGACCCACGTTAGTTCCGCAATGCAATATACAACAATAAAGCATTGAACTCCATACATTAACCACAATCAAAACACATCAATGCAAACTTGGCTATCCTCCAAGTCATCGGCGGTCTGACCGCCCCACAAGGCCGGTCCGACCGATTCCAGGCCGGTCGGACCGATCCCACAACGGCGGTCGGACCGCCCGAAAAGACTTAGCCAAAATTCCATCGTGAAAATCCGAAACCTTTTGGAATTTTCAACTCAATAGAACTTTTGACTGGGAGCTCCAAAAATGATGTGACCACATCCAGGAGACTCCCCTCACCTGCTTACACAACCTATTTTTGGATCTGCCCCAAAAACCACTTTTAGGTCAGTAGGTTCGACCGCAACCACGGCGGTCCGACCTCTCCACGGGCGGTCTGACCGCCCACAACCGGTCGACCTCACCGTGGTCCGACAGATCGAGCAAACCACAAAACGCTAGATTTTGTAAACCAACAAAGCCATTGCCAATTGACTCATCATTCTAAGATTGTGCACATATCCTCACGATATCCACACATGCAATCACATACGATCAAGACCTAGAGATCAACCTTCCTGTGAAACTTCTCTTTAAAAGCATGCGAAGACTCATCCACTTCAACTGAATGATATTTGCAGCAAGAATGAGTACTCTGAGTACTCAGCAAGTTGTATCACATAATGTAATTATAGATGATGGTTTATTTCAAAGGAAATGCCTTCTGTGATTATTTTGCAAACACTTGCATTTGAATATAAATAATAGATTGAAAACGTAATTTAAAACAAATAACAATAATAATTTAACAAGTATTTCACAAAGATCACATAGCCTAATTAATTTATTTCACGCAACTATGTTAGTTAATTCACACAGTTGTTCCTCCGAATGGTTTTATAGAAATCAACCTCTCGTGTGAAATCCCAAGCATATCTGTGACCGTGGATGCGGCTATTCGAATAGATTGTTTCACTTTGCGAGGTTGTGCACATTACCCACAAGAAATAAGCAGTGTAGCTAGAACAATTCATAACAAAATATTTCCAAAAACTTCATCTCAACAATTGACCATCTCGTTGTATATACTGCCGATACTAATCCCTACAAAGGTTATTGGTCCATCGCACACCGTTGGACCTAGAGACGACGAATTGCTCATAAATGTGACTCAACTACCCATAAAGAATCACACATCCATCCTGGCACAGAGTTTAACCTATTGCCAAAGTAGTCAACGCCGAGACTCCGTAGCATACTAAGTTAGGCATATCCCAAACCAGGAATGTGGTCGTATAACTATGACCCACTTCAATGACGCACAAAGTTAAGTGCTTAGTTGACTAATGCAAGACTGCCAAACTACTCTAAGTTACCAATATTCATATTTTTCCCAAACGCACACAGCTCCACCATACCACAATTCCTTCCACCCGCCTCAGTCTAAATATTTTCTCACCCTGTTGGTTAAGTACAACACATGTCATCAACGATTGACAACATACTACACACGATTTTTCACAAAGTTATTCTATATTCACTTAGTCAAGTTTAGATATGCAATTCAAAATGATATCAATGACCCAATACATGACTAAACACACTAATCGTATCTAACCAACCCACGTTGGTGCTACGATAATACCAACTAGTAATTAACCAAAATAGGGCGACAAATGACCGTGGTAATACAACGAGCAAGGTGGATATAATCAAGTAGGTGCACAACTAATCCCAAAGTATTTAAGAATTAAATAATAGAAATAACATGTAATAATTTGAATCAAAGTATTTTTAAAAAACTGGGTGCAACATGGTTGAAGACACAACTTGCCTTGAAACAAGTCATTGTACTGGTCTTCCCTTGAAAAAATTATAATAGTCGAATTTTTATTCATCCGATATACTTTGAGATTTGCACTTTTTACCATATGATAAATTAGGTCAGAATTTATTATTATTTTTTCTTCAGAACATAACAGGTTCACTGTATAGATGTATTTTGTTGATATATAATTTTATTTTTTTTATTTTTGTTTTTGCTCAACCTCTCAAAGTAAAATTGCAAAACATAATGCGTTCACCACATTGCCGTATTTTGTTGGTATAAAATTTTACTTTATTTTTTTATCTTTGTTTTTGTTCAACCTCTCAAAGTACATGTGAAAAACATAACGGGTTCACCACAAAGTACATGTTTTTGTTGGTATATAATTTTAATTTTTTTATCTTTATTTTTGCTCAACCTCTCAAAGTACATGTGAGATTTTGAATCATGTGATGAAAATATGAATTATTGAGACCTTTAAGGATAATTACAGTGACCAAGAATAAAAACAACATAAATATTTTATCGTAATTTATGTATAACGAAGTTGTAAATAAATTTTTATAATATAATATATTTTTTTACAGAGAAAATAGTCGAATTTTATGCGGACAGAAATTACCGCCTAGACAACGCATTGGATGGGGGTTGTAGCGCATGCCTATACACTGTCGTGATAAAAGTCTTGGAATCTTATGCAGGTTGAGGATACCAAACGTGTATGGTTGGATGAGGATTATAATGTTATTATACGACGGTATAAAAACCGTTTGTATATCCAAATAATAACCCCTCTTCCGGTTATTTTTTAGATGTCGTTTTATGAATGCGTACCAGCAACGGTTAAAATCTCTACTTACTAATACATCATTAAAAAAAAAGAAGAAGAAGTCGATTGAGTTCACCAACCGTGTCGCATCGCAGGCGCGGGCGGGCATCCAATAAAATCGCGCGGCCGCCTCCTTCCTCCTTCCTCCAAAGTCCCCTCTCCTAACTCCAAAACCACACCCCAAATCCAAACTCTACGCGTCGGCGCCGCCGTCGCACCCCCGGACGCGCTTTCTGTGACGACCTGCTTCCGCGCCGTGTAGTCGGTCTCGCGGCCAACCCCTCGGCGTCCGCCCGCCGCCTTTGATGTCTCCCACCCGCCGCCTCGGCTTCCTCTGGCCACGGTCGCAGAGCTCCCAAGAGTTTCCCCTAGCGGCCACTTCTACCCCTGCCGGCGTCCAGCACCTGGTGTCTTCACCGCAGCCGAGATGAGCGGCAGCGACAAGGTATCCATCCATCCATCCATCCATCCATCTAACCTCGCGTGCACGTTGACATTGATTACGGCGTGATTGCGTGGTTTAACTCTCGGCACTGCCGCTGCTGCGATGCTGTGGCGCGTTAAAGCGGGCGAGGCGGTTGCTGGTTTGGGTTTCAGTGAATTGATGCGGTTTTGGGAGTACTAGCACTGCTGATGTAATACTACTGCCTGTGTGTGAAGCATTCTTCCGGGAACATTGCGCTGATGATATCGATCCAGTTTAGGGGTTAGGTAGATGATTAGTGCTTGAGCTGTTGATTTGTAGGTAAGTTCCATTGGAAACTAAAGTTGAAGCTAGAGTTTTCCTTAAACCCATACAGCTACTCCTGAAAGTAGCATTATATAGGCAGGGCTGTCAAATGTCAATACTTTGATACAGTTGTTGTTTGGATGCACCACATGTTGTGTTAATGCTCAAAATTGTTCAAGTAGTCCTGATTTTCTCATCATATAGTTGCTTCTGTAATGCAGGTTGTCTTATTCGGGTCCTTTACGGAGGACGAGACTAAGTTGTTCCAGGGGCAACCTGCTATAAGTAATACTAAAAGTGCGGAGAAAACATGGGAACTACCTGAGATCCAGTTTGGCTCGCTGAATTTTTCAGTGCTAAGTTTAAAAAAAGCATCAAATCCTATTAGCAAAGGTGCTCTTCATCCTGCAAAATCAACAGATGGCCAGAACAAAGTCGTTACAATGGATAATGTATGCAGTAATAAAAAGGAAACTGTAACATCTAGTGTAACACATGGTGAGCCGGTGCTGTTCAATGGATTCCCCACTGCCAATGTTTCTCCTAACAATGGTGTCCTCGAGAATGTAAAGAAGACTGGAGGTGCGGCTCCTTCAAGTGTGCCTGTCAAGATTGTCAACAGTTCAGCAGCACTCGCAAGGCCAGAGGTGCACCATGAGGGGATCAAATGCACTCAAAGCAGTAGTTCAGTTATGGAAATAACTAAAAATGGAAACACAGTTGTTGATACACCTATTGTTGCAGCTCCAGTAGATGAGGCTATCACAAGCTTAAATAAGAAGGCCTTTCAGAACAAGCCATTGCTTCCTATTGGTTTGAAGAATACAGGAAATATATGCTTCCTGAATGCAACCTTGCAGGCGTTGCTTTCATGCTTGCCTTTTGTTCAGCTTTTACAGGACCTGAGGAATCGGAGTATACCTAAGGTACTACCTGAACAAATCAGTTTGATGTTCTGCTCGTGCTTATTTCGTTATATTTTTTCTGACTAGTTCTTTCATGTTAGGTTGGCTACCCAACATTGAGTGCATTTGTTGAGTTCATATCTCAATTTGATGTGCTTGACGAGCCAAATATGAAGAAAAGTGAGAAGGTTGCTATGGTAGCTGCAAAAGCACTTAATCCTACCATGTTTGATCCTGTTCTGAGAAACTTTACTCCAGATGTGCCCGCCGGAACATCTGCTCGGCCAAGGTAAGTGCTTGCTGGTGCCCGTTCTTGGCTATTAATTTTTCTTATGAGGAAGTGGAATTCATGAAGTTGCGAATGCTGGTGTTATAGGTGCTATTGAGGATAGCCATAAGTTTTTTTAGGCTTCTTTAGCCTCATCTAGTCTAGCAAGACATGGGTGGCAGTGCTAATTGTCAGGTGTTTAGCTGATCCCATTAGTGGTATCATATATCTAGTTTGTTCTTTACTGGAAACCAAATTTAGCATGTTAAAGTTAGAAGCAATGCTTATGAGCATGATCACACGATGGTTCAGAGCCCCCCAACAATATCCTATTTTTGAATCCGCTGGATAAGGGTCTGCTTGTGGATCATGAAATTGAGCATAGGTGTCATCTTGGTTATGAAGTTTATTCAAACAAAATAGTCCGCTTCATCACATCATGTATGGACATTATGCATGTTGTTCTCTATTGACTTCTTTGTGTTACTGTAAATGTCCAGTATCGAGTGTTTGTCACCCTAGCAATGAAGCTTCTTTGTTTCAGCTTATGATTCTCAGATGCTATGCATTTCTGCAGGCAAGAAGATGCTCAGGAGTTTTTAAGTTTTGCCATGGATAGAATGCATGATGAACTGTTGAAGCTTAATGGCAATTGTTCAAATTCAAAGGAGGGAATGGTTGTTTCTTCTGCTGATGATGATGCTTGGGAGACTGTTGGAAGGAAGAACAAATCTGCAATCACGAGAACTCAGAGTTTTGTTCCCTCCGAGCTAAGTGCTATTTTTGGAGGTCAGCTACAAAGCCTCGTGAAAGCTACAGGTAACCTTTTCTTGTGCTGAGGATAACACATATTTACCTGGGTTATTTAACGTTTCTTGAATAATTAGCCCTGGTGATCACATCATCATTATTTTTTGCCCCTTGGTGTCATTACTTTTTTTTATCTCTATCCTACCCAACCCAACATCAGGGTCATTACTCATTAGCTTGTAATGTAAATGGTGTTTTTTAAGCATGCATAAATGTTGTCAAGGAAAAAACTTATCTTGAACTTAACTAAAACGAAAATAGGATGTATAAAACTATTCATTTGTCCTACGAAGTTGCTTATCATTGTCGTCAGAATCCTGTATTATTGTCATCGTCGCCACTTGACCAACTAATTTCATTGAAGTTCTAAAAATAATGTATGTGAATATTGCCACTCATAGATTAATTGTCTCAACAAGGTCATACATCAGTTAGTTAATGCATATGAATCCTGTAAGTTAACAGAGCTTGTACAAATACTTATATGTTTTCCCACTGCAATATGAAACCATGATTAGCATTGTTGGGTTAATAATTAGCCATAGGGTAAAACCTATGCTTGAGTAGGTCCAATTGTGCAGTTTGCTGTCCTCCTTTCTCGTGTTGTATACTGATCGGCTATTCTTGCATCTGTCAGGTAACAAAGCGTCAGCTACCGTTCAGCCTTTCCTGCTGCTCCATCTTGATATATTCCCAGATGCCGTTCAGACGCTTGACGATGCACTGCGTCTGTTTTCCGCTCCTGAGTCTCTAGAAGGATACAGAACAGCTGCTGGAAAGGTAGCTTGTCGAAATTTGTGTTCAGTAATTTGACTTTTATGTTGTTGAATTGTACTTTTATGTGTGCTGTTTTATCTCTTCAGTGCCATAAATTATTATTCTTTGATAAAATAGATGCAGTTATTATCTTATTGCAACCAGTTACAATTATAATGGATCAAACTTGATCTTGCAGGCTGGAGTGGTGACGGCTAGGAAATTAGTCAAGATACAGACACTTTCGAAGATAATGATACTACACTTGAAGAGGTTCAGTTATGGAAATCATGGGTGTACTAAACTCTTCAAGCCACTCCCCTTCCCTCTCGAACTGGTTCTTAGTCGTGATCTGCTGATCTCGCCATCGTCAGAGGTAATAATTTGCTGGATATATTTGTTGTCTCTTGTATTTGGTCAGTGATTTGCGAGCATGCTTTTATCGCTCTATTTTCCTTCCATGAAAGCAGCCTTGTCTTGTTTATCCTAATCGTTGGGCATGTACGATTAGGATCTTTAAGCATGTATTAAGCTTATGCAACCATCAGCATTTTTTAGGGCACCAACATGTTATAACACACTGGAGGCAAATTTATGTGTACTCAACACGGATAAAAACCAACACAGCATTTTTTTTTCTCGGTCATAATTGAATCACTCGATCTAACAGCTCGTCTTTCATCTCACGCAGGGTAGAAGATATGAGCTTGTTGCAACAATCACTCACCACGGGAGCGGCCCGTCCAGCGGGCATTACACGGCTGATGCGAAGTATGCCGGCGGGCAGTGGCTTCGGTTCGATGATAACATTGTCACACCGGTCAGTGTGAACAAGGCCTTGCATGACCAAGCATATGTCCTGTTGTACAAACAAGTATAAGTTTGGTATTACTACGCACTTGATTAGCCCTTCATCTTATTGCTTGAACGGCCAAAATATACTCTCTTAACTGTCGTCCTGTTAATGTAGCTGGCGTGTAACCGCAGAATCTAGTGTTGAAGTACCCAGGTTGCCTCTGTTTATTTATATGCTTGATCACATAGTGAAGGGTGGGGGATTTTTGTTTTTTTCTTCTTCAGGTTTTGTAAAATGCAACTGCTCATCTTGGTATGACCAGCAAAGCAACCATGAGATGTTAATCTCATCTTATCCCGAGAATGTCCCCTGTTTCTCAGCTCCTGTGTGTTGCGTTATGGCGATGCATCTCGACGATGAATGAGATCGGCCAAGTGACGGTGTCTCGTCGCTTGGCACACGCAAGAGGATAGCTCTGGGCTGGATGAACGAGGCATGAGATTCAGCATGGCCATGTGCCAATGTTTTTCTTCTTTGAGAGAGTGCCAAGGTTCGCAGGGCATGGTTAGATAGTGTCATTGGCTCATTGCCTTGCAAGCATCATTGATCAGTTTGGAAAGCTTCAAGGCAAATCCTTTTCGCGGTGTCGTATCCTTATCACAAGGTCCTACTTGACGGCTTGAGACACAACATATCCAGCAAGTTACCAGGCTGCTGATGCTATCTGACATGACCTCCTGTTTTGTTTGCAAGCATAGGCCTTTAATTATTCTGACCTGCACTTCGTGCCCACAGAAATTTGAACTGCTGCTATGTTAGGCAGCTGAAACAAATGTTACCTAGTCATGGAAAAGCTGTGTAAAGGCAAGAACTAAAATGAATTGTTACTGGTTATTATTCCTACCATTGATTTAGTTTAGTCTATTGGCTCACAACAACACACACACACATTCCATTGGTATTCTGAGCACCGGGGGCCTGTTTGGTCTGCTACACCAACTTAAATTTTGGTTATTGTTTGGTTGGCTATCAATATGTTGTACTGCTAACAAAAAAATTGGTAATATCAATAAAATCCAATGTCATATCCGAGTGTGAGGAAATCGCTCACCAACATTTTTGTAATGCCAAAATAACAACATTCCTTTTACCAAATTTTAGCTTTGTCTAATTTTGGCTTGATTTGTTGACCACGAACCAAACAGCCCCTAAATTCTATGTTTGCGTCGACGAAACAAGCCCTAAACACGATATGCAATAATTGTGGTGGTCATAGGGTGTTTATTCTCAAATTTGCTACGTGGTATTGTCAAGTAGTCCAAACTCAATATATTATCAGTATTATCTATTGTCGACCTATTGACTTGTATAGAATACTTTGAACAATTCCTTCTGATTTCGTTTTCCTTCTCCGTGCGTGCAGACCACTAACCATTCAAACATGTTATCTGGTATCCACTTCATTTTAATAGCTTAGACGTAGTGCCACTTGGCTTCATGGCTTGACATTGATACCTGAAAGTTGAAACTTGACTGCTGTACGAACTATACTTCTGTCCAAGCCATTAGTAAAGCAGAGCTTGTCGTGCCATCTTCTCCATGTTGCATACTGCTTTCCTTTTTATTTTAGAAGCCATATATGTATCTCTTGTTGCATCTGAAACTACTAACTTAATGACTGCTTTCCTTTTTATTTTAGAAGCCATATATGTATCTCTTGTTGCATCTGAAACTACTAACTTAATGACAGTTTTCACATGATTAAGATGTATGCCTGTATTTCCAATCTGGCATGCTCGTGACGCAAGCTCTTCATTTGAGAGGGAAAAAGCAACCTGAAGCAGAATGAAACCAGATATTAGCTGCATGCAGAGGATCTATGTCCAGATCCCTGCAAACTGTACATGCCTCCTGCAGAGAATATCTGAAGCAATTTCTGTCTATCATCTACATGTCACACCTTACATCTGCGAATGTAATTCCTCAAAATGCTGGATCATGATCAATCCAATGGAGCTTTCAATCCCCTTTGGTACAGTTGCACAGTGATGTCATTCCTGATACTCCATGTTATCTCGCTGTGTACCATCACTAATCGCCTCTTTTCAAGAACTAGAAACCACCGAATTAATACATCATATTTCTGATCAATCACTCCCATGTAAGCTCTCGATGTCAACATGAAAGCAAGAAACAAATCTAAGCAAAATCACCATCACCATTCATCACACATGGTGAAGGATCATGGTTCCAACTTTCAATCTCAAACAGAGCAGAGGAAAGAAATCAGGAAAAAGAACATGTTCCCAAACTCAGTAGAAAGCAAAGGAAGAAGCACTGGTGAAAAGGTCTAGCATTAGAATGCTTGCCACCTGAATTATACCCAACATTAACAAGGGGGGAGAAGTACACAAGATTCTACATCACTCTATTTTTGCTTTTTTTTTCTCTTAACATATTTGGATGGACCTGGACAGGAGAAGCTACAAGGGAAAGGCACTAGACACCTGCATTTTCTCCCCTGCTTTTTTTAGTTGAATACACGAAGCAGAAGCTACACTCATCTTCAGAGGTTACACTACACAGAGTACAGACTACAAAGCAGCAGATGCAGCAGAAACGACACACAAAGGCAGCTCCTTTAGCTCTGCACCATCACCATCGCAGGCTCACTCACCATGAAGGCAGGCTCTACCGAGGCTGGTGGATGACGCGGCAGGCGCCGGCTTCTCGCCGCGCCTCGGCTGCTCCCTCGGCGAGTTCAGGCTCAGCGTCTTGAGAACCGCGTCCACGTCGCCGCCGAACCCGGCTGGTTTGTGGTGGTGGTGGAGGTCGGGCTGATGGGGGGCGTAGAAGAGGTCCTCGGTGTCGACTAGGTCGAGGAGGTCGTCGGGGAGGAGGGCGTCGACGTCGGCGAAGGCGGAGAACTCCTCGTGGAGCTGGTGCTGGTGGAACCAGTGGTCGCGGAACCAGGCGGTGGTCTGGACGAGCTCCCACCACTCGGGCGAGAAGTCCTCCACCCGCCGGAAGGCCGCCGGGATGAACATCGGCGCGTTCGGGTTCAGCGACGACGACGCCATGGCCATGGTGCTCATCCTCCTCCGATCACTACACGGTACACACACGCAAGCAAGCAAGCAAGAAGCTTTAGCTTCAGTTCAATTCTGGGGAACAGACGACGGATCTGGAAAGAAAGTGGCGGCAGCCTAGCAGAATCCGATCGGTTCCAGAAAGGGATACGCTAAGGTTACAGATCTGAGAGCTAGCAGCTAGCTTCTCGTGCTCTCGTTTACCTTCTTCTCTTCGCGTCACGTTACTTAATTTGCTTGGGGCGGGAGGCGCGCCGTGCAGCGGGCTCGTGCGGACGCGGGCTGTTTTTGGGTGGAAATCCCGGTGGTTTTTGCGCGGCGGCTGCTTCCGCCTATAGGGTCAGGCGGTCTCAGGCTTGGACGCGGTGTCGCCACGACTGGATTTTCTGTGGCCGCGACGGTGGAACTGGAAGCTTCCTGCCAACGAAGGGAAAAAGTACGAAGTTTGGACTGTTTTATCCCCTTTGCGTAGTGAAATTTCAAAAATAACTTTTGTAAATCTAAAATTTCAAAATAACCCCGTTAGCGTACGAACTGCCGTGAGGGACGGTAGCAACTAGGTTGCTGCCGTCGGTGACGGCCGCACCAAGGTGCTGCCCCTCCCGGACGGCAAAGACACCTTCGTCGTGGTCCCATCCGCCCGGGCGTGGTGCTTGCACGCGTGGTGGCAGTGCCGTCCGGACGACAACACCTTGCTGCCGACCCCACGTCGCCGAGCCGGGTGCACTCGACCGGCCGTGCGGTAAGGCGCACCCGACCACGGCTTGGACGCGCAAGGCAAATCGCATGCCTTGCGCGTCCATAAAAGGAGCTAATGAGCTGACTGGCTCCTGCCATAAGAATAGTTTGTGAAAAATTTCACGCGCGAGAGCGAGGGGAAAAAATTTCACGCGCGAGAGCGAGGGGAAAAAATTTCACGAGAGAGAGAGAGAAATAGTTCTTGGAAGAGAAGGGAGAAGCAAATAAGTTGTGCGGCCTGCTGCGAGCACCTAGAAAAGGTAAGTGTCATTCGTATCTGGCTATTGTTGTCGCTAGTTTTAGCAATGCGATTAGGATGCAATTAGATGAATTGTAGCAACCGAGTAGTTATAGTTGTGTAGTAAGTTTATTTTGACCTAGTGTTCGGACATAAAATTGGAAGACTCAGTAGTTAGTAATGTCATTAGACCGTAATTAGTTGACTTAACATGCCTTTTGTTGATAGTGTTGTAAATTTCATGTCGGTTATTTACATAGTTTCATGAACTTGATCGTAAAATAGCAAAATATTTGGAGGTCGTTAAACGAAATAGAAATAGACCCACGGAACCCTTTGTATATGTACTCTTGATCGGGCATGTTGCCATCGGTGCATGCACTACGCAGTACACCGCGAGAATAAGAAACGGGCCCCACCTATCAGTAAGTTTTTTTGTCCAAAATTTAATGAAAAAGAATGCTATATCATAGACCCCGCATGTCATTGGTGTAAGCTAGGTCTAACTCGGGTATGAAAACATACAAATGCAATAAGAAATTCTGAAGTGATTTATTTTTGCATTGTAAATTAGAACTAGTTAAAAAAGTCATAACTATTTGAAATTAACTCCAAATTTAGGGAAACCAGTTTTGTTGGTTTTCTTTTTTATTGTATGTTAACTTGGAGTAGGTTTGAACCTTTGTAGTACCACAGAAAATTTCTGAAGTGTAACATAGAATAGGCTACGAATTTTTTATACTACAAATAATATTAGCTTGGACATTTCATAGATAGAAAAACCATACGAACTCCAATCGGGATTGAAAACCTGTACGACAAAACGCTCGTGTAAAGTGGGCATAACCAAATTTGTAGAAGCATTCATTTGGAAAAAAATCCTATAAATAATTCGATGGTTTCATATGCACATGTGTTAGGTACTTTATGGCGGAAATTCAAGATCTGTTCGTGTTCCACGGGGACGCTCTCGTACGCGACAGACCGTACGGTGCGGACCTGTCAAATTGTCACCGCACCGTGATCCGGGCGCCGGCTCTGAAGGACATGAGCCTCTCGGAGTTAAGGCGGTGCGTGCGTTCCGCGTTCGATCGCGCCTCTGGAAGGAAGAAGCTGCACATCGAGGCGTTGTATGCCTCGGTGGTGGGTGGTGCAGGCAAGACCGTTTGACAACTTATGAAGGTCACATGTGACGCTTCATGGACCAATTACATGGGGGTTGTTTGCAACCCCGCTGCTGTGATATATGCACGGTCGATGGTCTACATTCAGTTCTTGGAGAGGACGGGGACATCCGGCGCGGGTGGTTCTGGTGAAGGTGAAGCTGGTGGTGAGGAGGAGCCTGCGTTGGTCTCCGGTGTTGGAGGAGACGTGGGCGATGGAGACCTGAGGAGGCGTGCCGTCAATTTCGAGCCCAACGAAGGAGCGGAGAGATGGTGGTCAGCCCGTATTGGTTGTCACGAGTACCTGGCCGACCAGGTGGAGGAGGTGGAAAGCGAGGAGGACGTGGAAACAACTAGTTCGGAAGACGACAGTGACGTAGAAGCTGCTGCGGGAGGAGGTGCAGTTGGTGGTTTTGTAACCACTGACATTGCTTACGTCCCCTCACGACTGGACGACGTTGCAACGACATCGTTGGTTTTGCCACGTCCGGAGGGGGCTGAGTGGGGGTTCAATGAGGACACCCTGCTCCTATACCAGCGCTTCCCTAACAAGAGCGCCACACAACGCATGCTATTGCTAGATACACTGTTAACATCGGTCGGACGTATCGGGTGCAGAGGTCCAACCCCGACACGTACATCGTCAGGTGTGTTAATGAATCCTGTGCTGGCAAGGTCCGTGCGCAGAGGTTCACAGCCGTTGCCATGGGCTTCCGGATAACGGTGCTGAAGGACCACACATGCGAGTTAGCTGAGCCACTTTACAGGCACCGCAACATGACGTCCTCGTATGTTGCCAGCCTGATAAGCCACCTCGTCGCTGCAGATGTGTCCATTTTGCCAAAGCTCCTGCTGGCGGATGTTGCCAATATGGTGGGGTTCCCCGTCAGCTACAAGACGGCATGGCGTGCGAAACGTAGGGTTCTGGAGCGAATATTCGGCACTTTCGAAGAGGCTTACAACATAGTACCAAGATTGCTGCATCAAATCACAGAATCTAATACCGAGACGTACGTAAACAAGCTTGAGCGGGTGCATCCGACTGAGGGGCCTAATTGTTTTGTTCTTGAAAGGGTCTTCTGGGCCTTCCGTTAGGCGATCGAAGGGTTCAAGCATTGTCGACCCGTGCTCACGATGGATGGCACCTTCCTATGTGGGAAGTACAGGGGTACCATCCTCACCGCCGTTGTGACCGATGCGAATGACCAGTTAGTCCCCGTGGCGTTCGCAATATTTGAGAGTGAGAACACCGAAAGTTGGTTGTGGTTCCTGTGCAATGTGAAGCAGGCGGTGGTCCAAGATCGGTCAAATGTGTGTGTCATCTCGGATCGCAATGCTGGGTTGATGTCTGCATTGTGCATGATGCAAAACGGGACGCAGCCGCCATTCCAGTGGAACGATGTTAGGAGCCGTTGGTGCATGAGGCATCTCGCGGCCAACTTCCACACAAGATTTCGGAGCAAGGACATCATGAAGATGTTCAAGAAGCTCTACATGTAGAACCAAAGGAGGAAGTTCGAAGCGGTGTGGAGACAGCTCGATGAGTAGACCGGGAAGCATGTAAGGGACTCAGCGCATGCCGAGGCAGGGGCAGCGGCAAGAGTGTCCGCGCGAGTTGGGTAGTTCACACAGTGGGTTAACTCGCACGCATCTGACCTGGAGAAATGGTCCCTAATGCACGACACCGACGGTGCAAAGTACGAGATCATGACGACCAACATGTCGGATGTAACAGCCCCAATTTTAATAAACAGTAATTATATGCATTTTATATTACATTTGTTATTTCTGAAGCATTTGCATACATTTTGCATTTGTAATTATCCTAATCAAAGTCTAATGGGTAATTCCAATCACAACTCCAAAGAGAGACAACAATAAATACTTATGAAATTCTCTGAGAAATAATTTAATTAAAAACCTTACAATGTTTATCATAAGTAACAATCTTCTCAATACAAGTAAAACAAGAATTTATTTACATCAGATCATATTATGTTTTACAACTTTGAATCATTTACAAAAATATTAAAATAAAACTTGCATTGCATGTCGCCTAAAGCCTTCCTTGGAATCTTGCCCATCCATCGTTGTCCACCAAACCATCTTCCTCGACACAATCCAAACACCATTTGCGGCCCATAGTTCGCCAACCAATCAAAAGACCATTAGTTGTTCAAAAGCGGTATAATAGAGTTAGAATAAAATAAATTGCCGTCGGATACCATAGGAATCATTGCGGTTCCTGATCTACCTAGATTAGTCGGCACCTTGAGTATCGCGACTACCCATACCAACTGGGTTAACCAAGCATCTTGACTTTTCAAGTCACCTAGGTCGACCAGCATTAGTCAAGACCGGATACCCAAGATACCTAGACTAAACTAAGTAAATCGGCAAGACCGCCTTATTTCCGTAGGTTCTCATCATTCGGCATTTAGAGAAATCCAAAACCTCGATCTTGAATTGTCTCAATTGTCGCAAATCCATTGCATAAGGAATTGCTAGCCAATGAACCAAAATGCCCCACCCAAAAATATCCGGAGCCATCCGGATAAGCACAAATGCATGAGCCTCATTTGCAAATTGCAATGATGACTCATTTGCCTCCCCAAGCCAAGCACCACCACCAAAGACCGGTCAAAGCACCACCACCAATCAAGGCAACAAAAGCGAGCCAAGAAACACCGTGGACAAGACAAATTTCTTTCCGAGAGATTTCCAACCCACTGCAAAACCAAAGCAGAATCAACCCATTTCATTCTCGGCACCAATTCTCCTCAAGCCACACCCATTTCCATCTCTTCTCGTAAGCAGAACGAAGGCAAAACCACCAAGCCACCACATCCCACACCAAGAGAAGCCAGAGCCAAGGCAATCAAGAGCAAGACAATCAAAGCAAAGTCCAGAGCAAATCAACATGCCAAGCCAAGCCAAGATCACCATCATCAATCGATGTCAACCCACCAAGGCAAGCCAAGAAGAAGCAGCAGCCAGAGCAAGAGGAGGAAGGAAGCCAGAGCAAGAGGAGGAAAGAAGCATCGAGGGCCAGAAGCTCGGGAGGAGGAGCACCAAAGAAGGGCCCCAGAGGGGAGCACCAAAGACAAAGCCAAGATCGCAACCCTCTTCTTCCACTTCTAAATTCATCAAGAGGTAACCCCAACCATCATCATGCACATCATTTGCACATCATCAATCATCGATTTCATAAAATCAATCCCAGATCTCAAGAGCATCACATAGCTCTCGCCCATTTTCTTCATCACAGAGCGGTGGGGTTAGGGTAGAGAGGAGATCACCAAGAATTACCTCGGTGGCAACCAACCAATATCCATCATCCACCACCTCCAATCGGTCACCATGATCATGCATACACAAATAATCAAAGAACATTAATCTGAAATCAACTGCTTTTGCTAAAATCAACATAAGTGAAATCAAATTAGAACGGGAACCAAATCGCGATGAGACCGAGGTAGGATTGGGCGGTTCGAGGAGCCAAGCGGCCGTGGCGGGAGGCCGAGCCGGCCAAGCCAAGGCACTGGAGCAGCGTAGCCGGGTCATGCGAGCAGTCGGCGGCGGCGCTAAGCACCAAGCCACCGAGGGGAGCAAGAATGCACAGGGCGATCTGCACGGGCGAAGAAGGAGGCGCGCATGGCCTTGGCCGCCCGAGAAAGAGGAGGAGGCGTAGGGCGCCGAGGGGAGAGAACAATGAGCCAGGAGAGAGAGAGCCGGGACGGCAGCAGGCACAAGCAAGGCTTAAGAATCGGCAAGATCGCAGGGCATCGCGGTGGCAAGTGTGCGCAGGCTGGCAAGCCAGCACTGGCGTCGTCGTAAAGGCGGGGCGCGCAGAGGCGAAGGAGCCGAGAGGAGACTGAGGCCGAGAGAGAGAGAGAGAGAGAGGCATAGAAGGGGAAGAAGAGAAGTCCATTTGAAGAGATAAGGAAGGAGAGATGAGAGTTTCTACGGAGAGAATTAGAGAGAAAGAGAGATAGGTGATTAGGGTTAAAAATGGACATTAGAGATTAAGTGATGAATAAAATTGGAATTAAAGAATAGTGTAAATAAATTTTAGTGTTTTGTAATGGCTATAGTTTTAGTTGTTTAAATTGATGTTAATTAGTAAGTATTATTAATACCATATCAATATTGCAATCGATCTAAGTTTTAGTCGTCTGCAATTAAATATCAGTAAATCGACTCTTAGAAAATAAAATCAAGCGAAGTGTATATAAATTAATCTAAGTCTTTAGGGATGATTTGACCGCCATTAGTATTCACTCGATTAAATTCAACGACCTGTTGTATTATAGGTTATTCGAAATACATTAATTAAATCAAGCCCTGCGACTGTAGATAATAGGTGTGCACACAATCACCATCAAAGTCTGCCGAAAGAAGAGAGCATATTAGATGGTTGATTTTGACTGTAGGATCATTGTGGTTGTATACCTAGAATACCCGGAGAGAGTGTTTGTGAGTACTAGGTGTCCTGTTAAGGAAAACAACATCACCTAAACTCTAGGTATTGTCACCATTATAATTACACGAAATTGAATTAACTTTAACCACCCATAAGAAATTGAATTTTATTAAACTAAAATCTATACCTAAATGCATCTAGAATCATAACCTCATTAAAATGTAATTATCATGCATTTTCGAGCATTTTGGATTTCTATATGTTATCGGTGTTTATTTGCTATTATATTTTCTTTTTAGATTCTGAATTGCGCGACGTAAACGATAATGCCTACAATAGTGAACAAGTGGACTTCTACCAAGGCAAGCATCCTCTCTGCACCATGTTGATCCCAATTTTTGAACTGTAGATTTACAAAACACAGTGATACTGTTGCATGCTAATTTTCTTAACAATTAATTGTGATCTCATCAATAGGTAGTTATAACTCGACAATTGTGGTTTACCTTAATTATGATCATACACTCAACCTAAGGTAGTTTGTGGTGATATAATACTTAATTTCAATTTTGCTTAGCCATGCGATCCATAGAACGGTAGTGTTTGGCGTGCTTATCTTGTCAAACACAGGGAACAACAAATACATTTTTATTTTTGTTGATTCTTTGTTCAGTTTATTTAAATCAAATGAATCTAAATCTTGTTGTTAAACTTAATTCAAATCTGGACAAGTGGATGCTAGTGATGGTGCCTAGTGCGAGAATGGGAACTGTGGATGTCTTATGCAGGTTGATTAAGGACCGAACTCGACGGCCCAATTCAAGCCCCAACGCATTTCCACACACGGTGTATGGGCGCTGCTTGGTTAAGTAAAGGGTTAATATTATTGAGTTGGATACTGAGAGTAAGGACATGTGTATTGATTTCATATGGCATAGATGCTTAAGTCTTCGGCCGTGTCGTATGCCATGTGGAGCTTATATCGATATCGGATGTTCTTAGAAGGGTAAGCGTAGATGTGTTACATCGCATGTACGTACCTTCGAGGCCCGATCGCGATGTAATATGTGTGGCTAACACGAGTTTGCATTTAATTGATAGGTCGGCATTCCTGTACAACATGTGAACCTCGGTTGAATATATGCTATCGATCGTTGTTTAATCGGGATCGGTTTCACATGGGTCATCCAACTCAATGGTGTTAACTTGTTGAAAAATACCGAATTTTAGTTTACGTACGGCATACCAAAGGAAGTGTGCTATTGTTCTAGATGGCTTACTGCTAACTAAATCGTGTGGGTAAAGATGTACACCCTCGCAGGATTAAAACTATTCGAATAGCCGTGTCCACTTCTGGACAACGCTTGGATTGATGTCACTGTATAGAATTTGCTCTAATTTTGGGTTTTGGGAATTATTAATTTCGACATGATAGTGAGTCATGCAATTTATTGTTAGTGGTTGTAGCCACTTGATTTTGATACTAATTATGATCATACTTTTATTTAATTACTGTTTTAATCCAAATTGATTTATTAAATTGCTTTACTAAAACCTAGCAAGTGTAGGTTAAGATGTATTGCTTTATGCAAAATTTAACCATTATAACCTTCCCGTTGTTAACCTTATGCATCTAAAAATTCTAATCCTTTGTATAGGACCTCTCGGACACTTTATTTTAAATAGTTTGTGTAAGTCTTCTTTGAGTACCTTCCGTACTCGGTGGAATTTTCCACTTGTTGCGTGTAAAGAACGTCCTAGGTAATATTTCAAGTTGACGCATTACGTTGGTACTTCGCTTTAATCCCACCAAGTTGCCCTTGGGTTGTGGCGCCCACCGGGAAGTTTATTTTATTACTTCCTTTTCATTTATGATTTACTTAATGTTTCATTGTACATTTTTATTAATGTATTCCAATCGTGTATGCTTGTGATATAATGTTGTAAGGATATGTCTATGTTAGCGACTCATCACGGAGCTAACATGAGAGGCATATCCGAACTCAATATTGGAATTATACCTTGTTAATGATTATACTTCTAGTATTATTTTTAATTGAGACTTGATTGTTCTTGATTAAAAATTTTACTTTTGGTATGATTATTAATTTGGTATAAACCTCAATATTCCGGGTCCTCACAAATGTTAGTATCGAAATGTGTTGATCAGAGGTTAAAGCCGTAGCAATGGACGAGGTTAGGATTTTGATTTGCAAAAAGTATTTTCAAAACTAGCAAAAATTTGGGTCAAAAATGTAAGTGATATGATTCTTTTCTTTCTTACCCATCCTAGCATCTAATTCTTATTTCATAATTCATTTGATTTGTGCAAAGCAAATTTTCTCTGATGTTCGTCTCTTTTCTCCAACAGTAGACGCTAAGTAGTCAACTGGTGAGGACAATGGTGGCAAGACGAGAAGATGTTGTTTTCTCGCAAGATTAGGATTAATTTAGGGATTATTGTTAGATTATATATACCCTAATTATATTGTAGACGCTGAATTTTGGAATATGATCGTTTGTTCCCTTTTGTTTCCAAATAATTGCGCATCGCCTACAGGCAGCATGTATAGCAATTATATCGGAAACTAATTGTGGTTCAATTGAATCTTGTACTGGCCTTGAGCCTTAGTACACCCATTTGGATCTTGAGTTGCATGGTTTTGGAATTATGCATTCATAATAGGAATTATTGTCTCAGGGTTGCCGCTTACTTATCTTATGCTCATTCTCTCCTCATTTCATTTCTTATGCATCATCATGTTTAAGGGGGGTAGAGAATACCCCAAGATATGTGTTAGGCACCATAATTCCTACACTTTGATCATGCATATAGTGGTATGTTAATTTAAGCATATCTTATTATTCAGGTTGTTAGCAAAAATCATAACTAAAAATGATTTATATAAAATAAGATGCATGATTAGTATTTCATCTTAGTGTGTAAAGCAGCAAATGACTAGTCTATTGCAATATAAATTGAAATTTGCTTTAGCTTAAGATTGTTAGCTAAATTGGAATTTAACAATTTGCCATGCTTTTATACATTTCTTGTTTGAACTTAAAAATTTGAAAGTCATCGATGTGTAGTTTGATATGTTAGATTGTTGTAAAATTAAACAACATGACTATCTTTTAAATTGTTAATGAGTGAAGATGTCATAACATGAGCTGATGATAGTTTATTTTTATTCAATTAAGAGTAATTAAGACAGAGTAGGTTATACCGGTAATTCTATGCTCTTTGTCATAGTAAAACGTCATTGCTTGTTATTGAGTAATTTTGACCTAGATAACTGGAACTGTACCCTAGTGTCCGTAAGTAGTTTATAATCTTGAGAATTTTATTTGAGCACATGATAGTGTGTATTTCCCAAATATAATTTTTCCCAAAAGATTAATGAATTTGTTTTGTCTAGGAATTAATTCAAATACCTTGCAAGACTGTTTCTAGCCATTTTTGAAATGTAGAATTAAGAGGAAGGTTTAAACTGCTAGTACCCAGTTTTCTAGTGTTTAGTATCACCTAACTAACCTGCCATAAGTTTTCTGTAATTTTTAACCTAATTTCATTAGTGGTTGAGCCCTAGGACTTGTTTGTTGTTTGAATTGATTTACTGACCAAAAATCGAACTGATGTGTAGAATGAATTCTTACACAATGTTAGAATCCTAACAATACTCCTGAATTTACCTAGCTAATTTAGTAATTTTTCCAAGCCCTAGTTGTTCACCAGTAGCAGTTAAAAACGAATGGTGAAGTAAATTATTTTGGTTGTTAAGGACCAGATCATGGTAGTATGAGTTCATATTATTTGTTAAATCTTATGCTCACCCAATCTCAATAAAATTGGTTGTTTATAGTTTGGTAGAATCATGTAAGTAGGCATGTGAGTCCTTGCATTCACTAAATAACTCTATATTTTTCAAGAAATTGATTGCATTTTGCATCTTTGCATGCATTCATTTAATGCATTTTCTCCAAATCGGGCAATTAGAATTAGCAAAATAAGGGTTAAGTGAGACTACCAAAGAACCCTCGCTTTGTCTTCTAAGTCTCAGATACAACCTTCCTATATTATACTAGGTTACCATTTAACCAACCATTATGAACCCTCTCTTTAGGTAACCTCTTCTCTCAGAGTTGGTAGATTTTCATCCTACCTAAGAAGAGGTGAAGCTCGACATGTTTGAAGTACTTTCAATCAAGAAAGGAAAGGTTAAACAAAGCTTTCCTGTTTAGAACCTAAAACTGAAGGATAGCCTCACATGATTCGGATTTGAGTTCGGGTTGTGAATAAAATCCGAAGTGTAGTCCTAAGCCCAAACCTAGCTAGTTTGCCATAGCCTTTTTTTCCCAATTTCCAAACCACCTAATCTCTGGGCGAGATTACATTTAAGGGGGTAGGTTTATAATACCCCAATTTTAATAAACAAGAATTATATGCATTTTATATTACATTTGTTATTTCTGAAGCATTTGCATACATTTTGCATTTGTAATTATCCTAATCAAAGTCTAATGGGTAATTCCAATCACAACTCCAAAGAGAGACAACAATAAATACTTATGAAATTCTCTGAGAAATAATTTAATTAAAAACCTTACAATGTTTATCATAAGTAACAATCTTCTCAATACAAGTAAAACAAGAATTTATTTACATCGATCATATTATGTTTTACAACTTTGAATCATTTACAAAAATATTAAAATAAAACTTGCATTGCATGTCGCCTAAAGCCTTCCTTGAAATCTTGCCCGTCCATCGTTGTCCATCTTCCTCGACACAATCCAAACACCATTTGCGGCTCCATAGTTCGCCAACCAATCAAAAGACCATTAGTTGTTCACCCGTCGGTATACCATAGGAATCATTGCGGTTCTCGATCACCTAGATTAGTCGGCACCTTGAGTATCGCGACTACCCATACCAACACAGGTTAGCCAAGCATCTTGACTTTTCAAGTCACCTAGGTGACCAGTTAGTCGACACCGGATACCCAAGATACCTAGACTAAACTAAGTAAATCGGCACCGTCTTATTTCGAGGTTCTCATCATTCGGCATTTAGAAAATCCAAAACCTCATGTTTGTCTCAATTGTCGCAAATCCATTGCATAAGGAATTGCTAGCCAATGAACCAAAAATGCTGACCAAAAATATCTGGAGCCATCTGGATAAGCACAAATGCATGAGCCTCATTTGCAAATTGCAATGACACTCATTTGCCTCCCAAGCCAAGCACCACCACCAAAGACTCAAAGCACCACCCGACCAAGAAGGCAACAAAAGCGAGCCGACAAAACACGAGGGACAAGACCCCTTTCCATAGATTTCCCAACCCACGTGCACAAACCGCGAGATCAACCCATTTCATTCTCGTGACCAATTCTCCTCAAGCCACACCCATTTCCATCTCTTCTCGTAGCAAGAACGAAGGCAAAACCAAATAAGCCACCACATCCCACGGCCGAGAAGCCGGGAGAAAGGCAATCAAGAGCAAGACAATCAAAGCAAAGTCCAGAGCAAATCAACATGCCAAGCCAAGCCCGCATCACCATCATCAATCGATCTCAGAACCACCAAGGCAAGCAGCCAGAAGCAGCCAGAGCAAGAGGAGGAAGGAAGCCGAGAGCAAGAGGAGGAAAGAAGCATCGAGGAGCCAGAAGCTCGGAGGAGGGGAGCACCAGCAGAAGGGCCCGAGGGGAGCACGGACAAAGCCAAGACGCAACCCTCTTCTTCCCCTAAATTCATCAAGAGGTAACCCGGTAACCATCATCATGCACATCATTTGCACATCATCAATCATCGATTTCAAGAAATCAATCCCGATCTCAAGAGCATCACATAGCTCTCGGTTCATTTTCTTCATCACAGAGCGGTGGGGTTAGGGTAGAGAGGAGATCGGTGAAGAATTACCTCGATGGCAACCGAACCAATATCCATCATCCACCACCTCCAATCGGTCACCATGATCATGCATACACAAATAATCAAAGAACATTAATCTCAAATCAACTGCTTTTGCTAAAATCAACATAAGTGAAATCAAATTAGAGCGGGAACCAAATCGCAAGATGACCGAGGTAGGATTGGGCGGTTCGAGGAGCACCAAAGCGTACGGGCGGCCGGAGGCCGAGCCGCCAAGCCAAGGCAACCGAGCAGCGGCCTGGGTCAGCTGCGAGTCAGTCGCGGCGCTAAGCACCAAGCCACCGAGGGAGCGGCAAAGATGCTGGGCGCATCTGACCGCACGGGCGAAGAGGAGGCGCGCATGGCCTTCTGCCGCCGAGAAAGAGGAGGAGGCGAGGGGCGCGAGGGGGAGAGAACAATGAGCCGGAGGAGAGAGAGAGGCGGGACGCAGTAATGCGGCAAGGGCGTCAGAATCAAGGCACATCGCAGGGGCGAGAGGTGGCAATGAGCGAAGCGCAAGCCTGTGGCAGGCCAGTAAAGGGAGCAGGGAGCGCAGAGGGCGAAGGAGCCGAGAGGAGACTGAGGCCGAGAGAGAGAGAGACAGAGAGGCATAGAAGGGGGAAGAAGAGAAGCGTCGGCTGAAGAGATAAGGAAGGGAGAGATGAGTTTTTCACGGAGAGAATTAGAGAGAAAGAGAGATAGGTGATTAGGGTTAAAAATGGACATTAGAGATTAAGTGATGAATAAAATTGGAATTAAAGAATAGTGTAAATAAATTTTAGTGTTTTGTAATGGCTATAGTTTTAGTTGTTTAAATTGATGTTAATTAGTAAGTATTATTAATACCATATCAATATTGCAATCGATCTAAGTTTTAGTCGTCGCAATTAAATATCGATAAATCGACTCTTAGAAAATAAAATCAAGCGAAGTGTATATAAATTAATCTGAGTCTTTAGGGATGATTTGACCGCCATTAGTATTCACTCGATTAAATTCAACGACCTGTTGTATTATAGGTTATTCAAATACATTAATTAAATCAAGCCTCTTGATCAGAGATAATAGGTGTGCACACAATCACCATCAAAGTCTGCAAAGAAGAGAGCATATTAGATGGTTGATTTTGACCAGAGGATCATTGTGGTTGTATACCTAGAATACCGGAGAGAGTGTTTGTGAGTACTAGGTGTCTGTTAAGGAAAACAACATCACCTAAACTCTAGGTATTGTCAGTCATTATAATTACACGAAATTGAATTAACTTTAACCATCCATAAGAAATTGAATTTTATTAAACTAAAATCTATACCTAAATGCATCTAGAATCATAACCTCATTAAAATGTAATTATCATGCATTTTGAGCATTTTGGATTTCTATATGTTATCGGTGTTTATTTGCTATTATATTTTCTTTTAGATTCGAATTGCGCGACGTGAAACGATAATGCCTACAATAGTGAACAAGTGGACTTCTACCAAGGCAAGCATCCTCTCTGCACCATGTTGATCCCAATTTTGAATCAGATTTACAAAACACGGTGATATTTGTTGCATGCTAATTTTCTTAACAATTAATTGTGATCATCAATAGGTAGTTATAACTCGACAATTGTGGTTTACCTTAATTATGATCATACACTCAACCTAAGGTAGTTTGTGGTGATATAATACTTAATTTCAATTTTGCTTAGCCATGCAATCCATAGAACGGTAGTGTTTGGCGGGCTTATCTTGTCAAACACAGGAACAACAAATACATTTTTATTTTTGTTGATTCTTTGTTCATTTATTTAAATCAAATGAATCTAAATCTTGTTGTTAAACTTAATTCAAATCTGGACAAGTGGATGCTAGTGATGGTGCCTAGTGCGAGAATGGGAACTGTGGATGTCTTATGCGGGTTGATTAAGGACCGAACTCGACGGCCAATTCAAGCCCCAACGCACTTCCACACGCAGGTATGGGCGCTGTTTGGTTAAGTAAAGGGTTAATATTATTGAGTTGGATACAGAGAGTAAGGACATGTGTATTGATTTCATATGGCATAGATGCTTAAGTCTTGGGCCGTGTCGTATGCCATGTGGAGCTTATATCGATATCGGATGTTCTTAGAAGGGTAAGGGCGTAGATGTGTTACATCGCATGTACGCACCTTCGTGGCCCGATCATGTGTAATATGTGTGGCTAACACGAGTTTGCATTTAATTGACTGGCCGGCATTCCTGTACAACATGTGAACCTCGGTTGAATATATGCTATCGATCGTTGTTTAATCGGGATCGATTTCACATGGGTCATCCAACTCAATGGTGTTAACTTGTTGAAAATACCGAATTTTAGTTTACGTAGGCATACCAAAGGAAGTGTGCTATTGTTCTAGATGGCTTACGGGCTAACTAAATCGTGTGGGTAAAGATGTACACCCTATGAGGATTAAAACTATTGAATAGCCGTGTCCACTGCTACGGACAACGCTTGGATTGATGTCACTGTATAGAATTTGCTCTAATTTTGGGTTTTGGGAATTATTAATTTCGACATGATAGTGAGTCATGCAATTTATTGTTAGTGGTTGTAGCCACTTGATTTTGATACTAATTATGATCATACTTTTATTTAATTATTGTTTTAATCCAAATTGATTTATTAAATTGCTTTACTAAAATCTAGCAAGTGTAGGTTAAGATGTATTGCTTTATGCAAAATTTAACCATTATAACCTTCCCGTTGTTAACCTTATGCATCTAAAAATTCTAATCCTTTGTATAGGACCTCTCGGACACTTTATTTTAAATAGTTTGTGTAAGTCTTCTTTGAGTACCTTCCGTACTCAGTGGAATTTTCCACTTGTTGCAGGTAAAGAACGTCCTAGGTAATATTTCAAGTTGACGCAGTTACGTTGGTACTTCGGCTTTAATCCCAGTCAAGTTGCCCTTGGGTTGTGGCGCTCCACTGGGAAGTTTATTTTATTACTTCCTTTTCATTTATGATTTACTTAATGTTTCATTGTACATTTTTATTAATGTATTCCAATCGTATGCTTGTGATATAATGTTGTAAGGATATGTCTATGTTAGCGCATCACGGAGCTAACATGAGAGGCATATCAGGAACTCAATATTGGAATTATACCTTGTTAATGATTATACTTCTAGTATTATTTTTAATTGAGACTTGATTGTTCTTGATTAAAAATTTTACTTTTGGTATGATTATTAATTTGGTATAAACCTCCAATATTCCGGGGTCCTCACATCGGAGGTGTACAACGGTGTGCTCAAGGGTGTCCGCTCCCTGCCGATCACTGCGATTGTGGAGGAGAGCTGTAACCGTACCATCGGATACTTTGTTAACAGAGTCATGATGGCCAAGAAGCATATGGAGGATGGAAAGCAATTATCCGAAGTAATGCATGCCTACATAGAGAATAAGATCAGCAAGGCTTGGTCGTACACCGCTTGTACCATGGATGGCGTCAGGCAGAAGTTCGAGATCAGGCTCAGGGAGAAGTACGTGATGGGCCACGCTAGAGGGGATAGTAAGCGGGTCTGCACGATTGGTGAAGAAGTATCGTGCACCTGCAACAAGTCGCAGCTTCTGCACAAACCATGCTCCCATGTGTACGCGGCGTGCGCGGTAAGCCTCGGAGCGTTACATCTTCGAGTACTACGACATCCACCACCTCTATGCCACTTGGAGTGCCGAGTTCCATTCGTACGGGCTGGACACACACTACAGGGATCTCTGGCTGGGGCAGGTGAAGTGGGTGCCCAACGACGCACTAAAGCACCCCGACCGTGGAAGACGCCAGTCACGACACATCCGGAACGACATGGACGACGGCCCACGCGAACAACGGGTTCGCAGCGCGTTGCGGCATCGCAAGACGATTGGGCACTCCATCAGACGTTGCCCAAACAGACCCGGCACAAGTAGTGCACCGTAGCGAGGAAGATATAATTACTAAGTCGTGATGTCGCTTGCTTATTTCAATGCCTTTGATGGGCTGTGTTGCTGTTAATCCATGCCTTCTTGTACTACTTGTTAAGTTGTATGGGTCTTTTGTGAACTCATTATGGTCATATTGTGTTGTTGAATATTTTATCGTATGTTTTGCTTTATTTTCCTGTGCCACACAATATGTTTTACATGCGTGCACTGACATGTTGTTTCTCTGTCGGCAGGAAATGGTGTAGGCGCCAGTTGACGACGCGTACGAGCTGCTCGACCCACGCTGGGATGGGGGACACCGTTGCCGGGCGTGGTCCACCGGTGGTGGCCCTCCGAGCCTGGTTCTGAGCGCCCCCAGAGAGATGTGGCCCCTTGACGAGCGGTACGTCCCACGGCTGCGGCACACCGGCCTCCTACCCCTTGCCCGCATATTGGACATCCCGCACGCGTTGCAGTTTGACTCAGCACTCCTCTCCACGCTTGTGGACCGGTGGAGACCGGAGACTCTCGAGGACGTAGCAATGCTTACAGGTCTGCCGCTGCATGGCCTTCTAGTAGTGCCACCTCCGAGGGCAGTAGACTGGAAGGTGCGTATGGCCGACAGATTCGGCCGCCCGATTCCTGCGAACATATCGGGTGTGCCACATTCCTGGCTGCGGGAGTACATGGCCTGCCCCGTGGATGCGACTGCGGAAGCAGTGAGGACACACCTCGTCGCGTACCTTCTGTTCCTTTTCGATGAATCTTGTTCCCTACGACAGAGGGAGACTGCGTGTACCCCAGCTACATCCATCTCGCAAAGTATCTGGCGGACGCCTAGCCCGACGAGGTACCACAGTACAGTTGGGACTCCGCAGTGATCTGAGCCACTTATCGAGGGTTGTGCGATGCCACTCAGCGCACTACGGGCGAGGAGCCAGTCCTGGCGGTATGCTCCACCCTGCTACAGTTGTGGTCCTAGGAGCACTTTCCAGTTGGCCGCCCGTATTTCTGTAGCACCGTGCACCCTTACCCGTTGACCGTCGAGTATTACGGCAACGACCCCCGCGACGGGCCTACGATGGGAACACGTTGGACACGTGGTACCCTAGGGTGGGCCAGGGACAGACCAAGACGTGTGTACCAAGAGTTTCATAACCTTTTTGAGACTCTACATGAGACCGAGGTCATCTGGTGGCCATAGACAGGACAGTTCCTTGCAGACACGGCCCCTACGGATTATCGACGCAGTGCACTGAGGACGAGCCACTCTGGTTGACATCCTGCCACCTGGTATTCTCCCACATGGTCGAGCCGTACAATCCACAGCGGGTCATGAGACAGTTTGGCTTGTACCAGGAGGTGCCACCGCTCGTGGGATGACCTCTCACAGCGATGGCCCACCGGAATGTCATTTTTTTGTGTTATTTTAGCTGCATGTCTGACTTACATTTTCTGAGATCTAAATTCACTTGCAGGCAAACGAGGAGAGGGCGGAAGAGCGACGACTGGAGGCAGACACAACAGCTGTGGACGGCGCCGTGGAGCGAGAGGGCTGCGACGGACGTGGTGCAGGAGGCATGAGCCTACGCCATCCAGACGTACGCTGCATACTTACAGTGGTACGTTCCACGCACCAGGTGCGCACTTACTGGGCTAGTGCCACAGCATCCAGTGGACGCCATGCACGAGGACATCGTACGAGCTGGTCCGGACCATCATCGGGCGGCACGCCACCACGAGACAGTAAAGCATTCTTCGTGCAATTTTTGTCCGGCAATATGTTTCGCACTTACTGTTGGTTTTCTTGCAGTACTACCGCTTGGATCGTATACAGCGCGAGGATGCTGAAGCTCTACGACGTCAGAACAACATCACCTTTGATCGTCTCCTAGCCGCGGTACGCGCCATGACCGAGGACGCGAGGGCTGCGATTAGAGCCATAACTTGTGGTCGCCACAGCGACGTTCACACACAGCATCGCGGACGCGGAGGGCACCCTCCACCCCCTCCGCACTCGACACCGTCCTCCGCACACCCGTCGCACTCCGGGAGTCGTCGGAGCTACGGTCGCTCGGCCCCGACCCGCCTCGGGCCACATGTATGTCATATGTTAGCCGGTTGTTGTTGTCAGCAGCTTTGCATGCACTCGTTTCGGACGTATCTGACATTACCGTTTGTCCTTGCAACTGTTGCGAGGGGACATCACTCTTCTGCAACCATCGTCGTCACGGAGGGAGGTGCAGGACAGGACTTCCTCGCCGGTGCGATGTTTTCCCACTGCGCACGCCGACCCTGACTCGCCGCAGCGCGTAGACGAATGGGTCGGCTCATTGACGCACGGCGTTCAGTCCGAATTGCGGGAGCGGGACTCGTGGTTCAGCGATACGTACGGAGGGTACACCGTGCAGCACTACAGCTCAGACTGGCCAGGACGATCCTCCTCGACACAACAACCTACTCAGGTACGCGTGAACGTAGTTGCAACTATTTTCCCGTTGCACAAAACTAAGGACTAACTCATCCAATACCCTTCCCGTAGGACGAGCACCAGTGGCTTGACGAAATGCTCAGGCCTGAGCCAGGCCACCACGCTGAGATCACCCTAGCTTCACCTCCCAGGCAGCGCCCGTACTACGGCCTTCGAGACGTATGCCACTCCCCGGACAGGTTCACCTTTCCTGAGTATCAACTACGCCGTCCGGGCAAGCGACACGACTATGCACCCTAACTAATGTCATGGCCGTCTAAAACTTGTTATGTAATGTCATTGTGCATACTGCCTTTGTGATTTATGTAATGTCCTTGTGCGTTACGACACTGTGATTTTATGTACACAAAATATTCTCAAAAATATTCAGTACAAACGACAACTCTACATCCTCGGCCCCGCTGCCTCGCGGACGCGAATTTTCTTCAACCCAATTGCAAATTATCCGCAGGCTATATATATGGTTGTTTTGGCTGCCATTCCCCTCACTCTTCACTTCCTCTTCTCCTTTCTTCCAGTCTTAAACGGGATGTCTACGGCCTCATCAAACTTCCAAGCGAGCAGGCAATTAGAAGCACTATGGCAGCACTTGGTTTGCCCTCATTGCAGGGATCCGATGAATGTGTTCACCTCCCATACGCCAACGAATCCATCCCGAGTGTTCATGAAGTGTTCAAATCTTACGGTAACTTGTGCTTGATCATCCCCAATGAACTTCTTTCGATACAATATGTTTTTTTCACTTGTTGTTGCAATACTTTTTAAAACACAACATGTCGGTTCTGGCTGTGGACGAATGAAGCAGTGCCAGAGGTTCGAGACGTTGCAATGCAAATTGCTGCCTTGCAAGAAGACACCCGTTGTGTTACTGCATTTCGTCAAGTACCTCGACCCTCTGATCATCCAATGGAAAATAAAGATAATGTACTTAAAAGAATGGATAAAAGGATGGAAATGGTTGAGAAAATGCTTTATAATTTAGTTAACATAGTTAGTTTTGCCGTTTTTCTTTTATTAGTTCTTATTATAACCAAATAGAAGTTCAGTTCTAGTAAGATTATAATATACACTCTTTATCTATGCATCCCTGCACTACTTTGTGTCATGTATGCCTCTGTCTAATTCCGTTATGAATACTTTGTTTGCGAATTAATCAAACCCTAATTTCAAAATCCTACATTCCAAATTTTGGAGACCTAAATCTGTAAGGTTGCATACAATTTCATAGTACTTACACCCACGCATTGACAACACACTGCCTCGCTAGTTTTTTAGACCGAAATGACAGCACTCTGCAAAGTAGGACGTGACAACACTCTGCCTTGCCAGCTTTTCAGACCGAAATGACAACACTCTGCAAAGTAGGACGTTACAACACTCTGCCTCGTCAGCTTTTCAGACCGAAATGACAACACTCTGCAAAGTAGGACGTTACAACACTCTGCCTCGTCAGCTTTTCAGACCGAAATAACAGCGCTATGGAAAGTAGGACGTGCCAAGAATCTGGCTCGCCAGCTTTTCAAGCTGAAATGACAACGCTCTGCAAAGTAGGACGTGACAATACTCTGCCTCGCCAGCTTTCCAGACCGAAATGACAACGCTCTGCAAAGTAGGACTTGACAACACTCGCCGCCACTTTTCGCATCAAATGACGGTGCTCGCAAAGTAGGACTTGACAACACTCGCCTCGCTGACTTTTACGATCAAATGACAGTAGCTCGCAAAGTAGGACGTGACAACACTCTGCCTCGCCATCTTTTCTGACTGAAATAACAACGCTCTGCAAAGTAGGACGTGACAACACTCTGCCTCGCTAGCTTTCCATACCGAAATGACAACGCTATGCAAAGTAGGACATGACAACACTCTGCCTCGCTAGCTTTTCAGACCGAAATGACACCACTCTTAAAAATGGGATATCGCTTCTCTCTGCAAAAAGATAAGATTTAACCACACAATGCCAACCCTTTGGCTTATAAAAGGAGGTGGAAGACAACTACTCGGCCAAACCCAATAGTACACTACAATTTGCTTCACCACGCAGGCATGGACATGTAGAAGAAGCAATGTGGCGAGATACGCGATCTAGTAAGGATTTCTACAGCACGGGTCGAACAAGCTAGGGCTGCAGCAACCCCTGCCAGAACGTCCCAACCGAGCGCTCACCGCAACACCCGCCAGAGGGGGAGACACCGTCCCTCTGTTGGTGCAGGGACACATGCAAGTTCTTCAAATCCAAGCACCGGATCAGTCTCGGTATGCATTACTGGGGTTGTCTCAACTACTCATCTGATTATCCCGACCGCCCTTGGGATACGAGCAGCTATCGGCAGCCGGTAAGGAGTAATTACAGTAAGTTCTCGTACAAATTCTCTTTCAGAGCACGCACTAACAATCTCTCCCGTCTACCCGTAGTCCCCGGAGCCGCTACGTGGCTTCCGCAAGTGGATCGACCTAGAGATCCACCCACACGACCAGTGACAGCTCGACTTCGAGGAGTGGAATGCCGAAAGGGGACGCGAGATCCGGGAGGAGGAGCGTCAAACTGAAGAGCACAACGAGCGTATCTGGTGGGAGACGCATGCCCATCTCGAGGCGTGCAGGCTCAGGGAACGCGAGGCACGCGAGAGGGAGCGCGAGAAAAAGCGGGAAATGACGGCCGAGACCAGGGCGGGCGGCGAGAAGTACAACGTCGAGCTCGGAAGGAATGTCAAATATATATTATTTAATAGATTTTTCAAAAAATCTATTTTGCTACAGTACCGAGGGCAGCACTAACGTGCTGACGCGGATCTACGGGCCAAATCGGGAATTTCACATTTTAGGGAGCCAGTTTTGAAATTTCGATGCGCAATACGACCAGATCAGTCCAGAATTCAAAAATTACACAGGGAAAAATGTAATGCGTGAATTGTGCAGTGTTTACTGTACTTCCACTTGTCTTTTACCAAAAAAAGAAATGAAAAGAAAGATAAACCCTATTTCGGTGAACAGTGAGCCCCGAGTGTTGGTTCAGCTGTAAGCAAACAGAGTTAATTTTTTAAGATGAATTAGTTGGTATGCAGCTCAATATTACATCGGAGTCAAAATATCTTGAACTCAAGATCCGCCTAACGCAATTTTGAAAAATCATTTCCATTCCACATTTTCCTCCGGTGCATGGTGCTCAATATCTAGATTGGTAAACTCCGCATTTCATTGTAAGGGAGGATAATCACGATGGAACCACTTATTTGTTCATAAGATTGCCGATTCACATTCATTGATTCTTCAATTGCCAGCTCATATATTTATATTTAAGCTTTTACAGAACAATTAGAGTGTGGACCACAATTTCATATGAATTCCTTACAGATTCTCTATGGACAAATGCGGCAGACACGACAAATATGGACAAATGTGGCAGACACAATTTCATAAGTAAAATAACAAATCTAGTTTTCTCCGAAGATAAAAGTAAAATATAGCACCGTGAATTCGTCGGCAGGCGACATATGTCAAGCCCGTACGCAAGACGGCCGGACATGCCAAGTCAATGCATTAGGGGATGGGACTTCCCAAGTCGGACTTAATTCACTCGTCCGCACATACCCGTTGTAATTATCTAGTCCTAATTAACTAATTATTAATTAGTCATAATTAATTAGTTATTAATTAGTCATAGTTAATTAGTTATAGTTAAATATTCTTAATTAATTAGTCATAATTAATTAGCCGTTGTTAGTCCAAAAATATTAGTCGTACTTAATTAGTTAATTACTAGTTTTTTCCCTAGAAATTTAGTAGTTTTTTAATTACCCACTGATTATGTTAAATTTGAACATAAGGATTACCAAAGTGTAGTTATTTTAGGGAGACAGGGAAACGTAGACTAAATAGTACGACCTGTTTATTCGATTGTGTATAGTAAAGAACAGCGAATTACTCCTAACATATGCATTGGGCTGCTGTGACTTTAGATAATATCAAACATACAAGACTTGCTTATATTTTTTAGCGATGGTCTCTTACGGGACTTACCGGGTGGGTTGGACATATCAAACTGCCTAATCCGTGTCTACTTAATAACATGTTGTAATCCTTAAGACTTTGCACTAATAAATTAATAAGCAGAAAAACCAAAAACTCACATTCCAAATAGGGCTCATGAAATCAGGAGCATAAAATCACGCGCTTTCGTTGTACGCCTGACTTCCTGTGTGTTGTCACACATACCAAAAAATTATTGTGACATGAAATCACGCGTTGTATTATCACATGCACCAATAAATTAATTATGTGCTGAAACCAGGGCGTATGAAAATGTTAATTTACTCATGTGCTCTATTTGGAATGTGAGTTTTTGGCTTTTTCGAAATGTTAATTTATCAGTGCAAACTGTTAAGGATTACAACATGTTGTTTAGTAGACACTGATTATGCATCTTGACATGTCCAGCCCACCCAGTCCGCTCCGTACGAGACTACCGCCAAAAAAACACAAGCAAGTGTTGCATGTTCGACATCACCCAAAGCCACAAAACCCAATGCATATGTTAGGAGCAATTCACCGTTATTTACTATACACAATCGAATAAACAATTCACACTATTTAATCTACATTTTCCTATCTCTCCAAAATAACCACACTTCAGTAATCCTTATATACGAATTTAATCTAATCAGTGCATAATAAAAAATTCATACTAAATGTCCGGGGAAAACTAGTACTCCTAATTAAGCACGACGAATTTATTTGGAGTAATTAATTATGACTAAATTAATTATAAATATTTAACTATGAAAATATGACTATTTAATTACGAATAAATTAATTACAACTAGATAATTACAACGGGGTGTCCAGACCTGGGGCGTGTGGAGGAGAGAAGTCCCCTCCCCCAGCGAGGGGACTTGGCGTGTCTGGCCGACTGGCACACTCACTTGACACATGCCGCTCGCCAACGAGTCCGTAGTGCTATTTTTAGTTTTGATCTCCGGCGGGGTTAGACTTGCTATTTGGTGTATAAACAGTGTTATTTAATAATAATAATAATAATAATAATAATAAATTGGACATGGGTCCGGGGCACAAGTTAGTCCGGGGCCATGGCTCTCCGTTCCCACAAGAGTCGGTTGTAGATGTCCGTGCTTAATTATATACGCACGGCACAGCTGGTATTTAATTAATTAAGAGTATATATATTATCCTATGTCAACTTATAAATTGGACATTTGTACCCGTTTGTTTGATCGCTCTACAGCTAGCTATTAGGAGAAGAGAAGAGAAGAGATTCGCTCTAAGGTGTAGGTGTCTACGGTCTCATCAAACCTCCGAGCGAGCAGGTAATTAGAAGCACTACTGGCAGCACTTAGTTTGCCCTCGTTGCAGGGATCCGGTGAATGTGTTCACCTCTCATACGCCAACGAATCCATCCCAAGTGTTCAAATCTGTGAGGACTGATCAGGTAGAAGATGAACTGTTGTGGACTTGTGTCGATTTCTGCAATTTTTATTTGTGATTTGTCCATTCGTTGATTTGCAAGAAATAGAAAGACCAACATGACATAAATATTTTTCATGCAATACAAGTAGTACTCATCGTACTAATGAGAGCATGAATCAACCAAAAAAAGAGGCAAGGGTGGATTTTAATCCTAATGAAATCATCGCTGATCCAACAAAATGCATACCGATTGATCAGTATGACAATGAAATTACAGATCAAGTGAGGAGGACATATTTGTTGAGAGGTCCAACCCAACCAAAAGGTCATGATTTTCCTCGCAAAATACAAAATGATTGTTTAAGGGCATTCATCGACATTGGTTCGATAGGTTTGATTGGTTGGAATATAGTGTCAAAAAAACGTGCCACATTTTGTTTCTGTCGTAGCAAAGAAGACTAGACAGTATGAGAGGGGACCCTCGGTATCTTCGAAGTGACCAGATAATCATCAAAGAGGGGACCAGTTGTCATAAAAAGTGTGTATATTAATTGCCCTGAAAACTGGGTCTGAGTTATTACATAGGGGAATATGGCTATTTATATCTTTTCGACAGTGTACCTAAGATTACTATCCTACCCCTAAAAAGGTCCTACGCTTGTTGGGGCTTTTCCTGCCCCTATGTGTCGCCTTCGGCCCATGGTGTACTTTCCTAGGCTTGGACCACCCGGCTGGTGTATCTGGTCCACCGGCGTCCATGGCCCTTCGTAGCGTGTAGGATGCCCCTGGGCTGAGGGTGCCCCAGACACCCTTCGGCTCCCCTGAAGTGGCCCTAGAGGACCCATGGCCTCTGGATTTGCGGTGCTCCGATGACCCTCTGGTAGTGTAATACACCGGAAGTGAATCGACTTATTAGAAGAAGTTTCGGAAGAGGGAGCTAATCGAAAAATCATAATTTATCTTTTCATCGGGAGGTTTTCTGTGTTTTCACGGCAACCTGGCATTTGGGCCACGGCCCAAGTGGCCCAAGGGGGGTACCTTCCCCCCAAACCCTGGCCGCCACCCCCTCCTCCTCTCTCCCCCACCAAGCCGCCATCTCTTCCTCTCCTCCACCAGGCCGCCGCCCCTTCCCTTTGCTGCCGCCTCTCCCTGGCTTGGGCGCCATTCCCCACACCCGAAGGCCTCGCCGCTTCCCCAGCGCTGCCTCTCGGATCGCCGGACCCTCGTCGTGGTGGCCGGCCATGGAAGAACCAAGGGGGAAAGGGAGGGAGGAGAGGTGGAGAGGGAGGAGCACCTCGCTGGGTGCTCGTTGGGCTAGCACGGCTCCAAGGGTAACGATCCCAAACTCGTTAATTTGGAGTTTAACTTTCGTGCGTAGGTGGCGTCGGTAATAGATCTGTTCTGTCCAGAATATTGTGTGCCCAGTTTCGGTATCTTAGAGGCCGGTCTGGAGGTTTTAACAGTCTAGTTGCTACATCCCAGAAAGAAAGAGAGAGAGAGAGAGAGAGAAAACGACAACGACGAAGCATCAAGCACAAGTTTTGACCGCACCCTGCAACAATAACATAACTCAACAAAATCATAAGCTTGGAGCTAAAATAGCTCTGGTCCTAATTTCCACCTCAACTGTCATTGATCTCTATAATTTGATGTTTAATTCATGCCATTATGCTCGCCTTATATCGCCCATTTCCTCATAAGAAAACATTATTATTTTCTTGTATTATATATATATATATATATATATATATATATATATATATATATATATATATACGTATTAGTGTTTTGGGGAAACAACATTTCACGGTATCAACATATTTAGACAACCTAGCTCCAGAGTCCGAACATCAATTCTAAAATTCCTAGTTCTGACAGTGCGATGTACTACCTTTATTGCATTTCACATTTTCACCGTGTTCCTCTACTATTTATATATGACTTTGGATTACGAGAGAAGTTTTGTATACTTATCTGATGTTAGCTTTAGCTTTGTATGAACTTTAGTCCAGGGTCCGTCACCGCTCCTAGGGTAAATACCAACTGGTCCCTCCCTCCTCGCATAACATGCGTTGGGACCTAGTGTTACACGTAGTAATGGGCATGTAGCTTACAAAGGGGCTCTAAATTTGTAGGAGCCGCGCATCATTGCTCGTCTGTAACCCATTACTACATGTCATGTCATGTCCTCGCATAACATGCGTTGGGACCTAGTGTTACACGTAGTAATGGGCATGTAGCTTAGAAGGCGAGCACAAAGGGGCTCTAAATTTGTAGGAGCCGCGCATCATTGCATTGCTCGTCTGGTGTGGTACCTGTTAAGAACCGCCCAGGGACTCGAGAGTCCTGGCCCAAGATCTGGCCCAGACTCGGAGAGTCCCGCCCAATCAACTCCTCATCCCGTAGTCTATAAATAGAGGCCACCCCCTCTCATTGTAACCCTAATTGATCCGAAGCAATAAAGCGGACTCAAGTCCCGCATATCTCGTGTTCATTCTATCAGTTGTGTTCTTGTGTTCTTCATCGTTCTACGATTACGATCATTGTATACGAGGTACCGCTCGACCGGACTCGCCAAATGACGGTTACTCAACACGTTATCAGCACGATCGACTCTCCTCGCATCGAAAGGTAACCATCGAAGAACGACACTCGTAGATTGAATCGTATTTTTCTAGATTGCTTCCAATTCTGCAAATTTGCTTTCTAGATTGATTTTCTACGGTACAAATCTGTTCTAATCTACCGCGAGCTGACTTGAAGTCGCCGACACAATGTCGATCGGGAGATTATATGAAAGATCAGATGTCGATTGTAACGTAGATTGAAATTTACAATTCACCGCGAGCCGACTCGAAGTCGCCAATCGGTAATTGCATGAATGAAAATTACATTGTATGAACAGTACTGGTTGCTTGAACAGTAACTGAATATGAACAGTAATTATACATGAATAGTATATGAAAAAATGTCCATGGCCACCACATCGCCGCTGCGCAAACGCACTCAAGACGAGGGCCTGTGACGGCCAACTGAGCGCCGCCGCGCCAACACAGATGGACGCGCTACCGTGCCCGCCGCCAACACATCACGTAAAAAAGGAGCACTGAGCTGCCACACCCGGCTTGAAGCGCCGCGCGCCCGCTCCGCCACCGCCCATTGGCGGCCTTTGAAGCCATGTAGAAGCCAAGCGCCGCCTAAAGCGCCGCCAACCCCAAAACCAAAGACAGAAAAGGGGAAGGGAGAGAGACGTCCGCCACCGGCTCGCCATGGCCCGGCTTGAACCATCGCCTTGCCCGCCGCTCGGCCCGCCGCGCCGCGACCACTCTTCGCAGCACCGCATGCAGCACGCTCGCCTCCACCCGAAGCGCCTCACGGCATCGCCTCCGGGCCGACTTGAAGCCGCCACCAACGCCGAGCCGCCTCACCACCGCTGAAGTGAAAGTGGGAGAGGTGGAGATGACTCAAGCAATGGACCGCTGCCCGGCCGCGCCAGAAGCGCCGCCTCAGCCACACACGGCCGGCTGGTTAACCACCACCTCCTGGCCGCTTGCGCTATGGCCATAGCCACCGCCCATGCGGCCATGCACAGACGGCCTGCAACGCCACAGACACGCACAAGGCCGCCAGAAGACGCCGCTGCTGAAGAGCGCGGCGGCTCCCATGAAGGGAGCCGCCGCCTTGAGGAACTCGGGTAGGGAAACCTACCCCGAAGTTCCCCTAACGCATCTTGTTGAAGAAAGCGGCCGCCCAAAAGAGGCCTACCAGATAACCGAGAAAAAAAGAAAATGAAAAAGGCTGTTTTACAAAAAGGCCCTCGGATTTTCCAGAATTACGCGTAAAATTTCTCGAATTGAAATTTTCACGCTTTAGCCCTCGAAATTGCAGACGTAGAAAATTCATATTCCAATGTAAAAGGCCTCGAATTCAAATTTTGAATCGGTTTTGCATTTGAAACATATTTTACCTTGTTATTATTATTTCTTTGCAATTTATTTATCAGATTTTTCGCTTTTGATTATTTGTGATTATTAATATTGCTTTTAATCACTGAAAATAGCAATAAATCATGTAAATGCATGGAAAAATATTTAATCACGAATCGGGAGTTCAAGAGCATTATGAGAATTTTGCAACCATTTTATGTAAATTACCGGCAGAACCTATGAACTTTTTGCATGAATATGAAAATGATCGCATCACGAACGAAGTTCGAAAGAGTTGGCCCAAAGATGGCTGTAATTTGTGATCTTCACCTCGTGATAAGGTAATCACGATGAGCGTAAGATTGACAAGACCCTCTCTACCTTCACCGAATGCGGTGCAATCCGCGACGCAATTATTGTCAAAATGGCTACAAGAAGTATGCCGCATTAATTGACACCGTGAAAATTGCGAAAGCACAAGATGATGTTCTAAGGAAGAATTACATCTCACAGCCACCTAGTAGCAATGTTGGCCATGAAGCCAATACTAGTAGCTACAAGGTAATGAAGCCTCTCACGAAGGAGAGGGCAAGAAGGGTAAAGTTGTGAGTCGCACGTAATTGGTGTTTTTACGCCTAAGAAAAGGGCAAAGGATAGCATGAGTCACACCTCACCATTGCAAGCACTAAGATCCACACCCATTAGTTGCACTTATGGATGTGGACGTACCTAGTAGGAGCCCCCATCATGCCTCCTTTGGACATAGCAGCCCCACACACTGTAATTGCCCAAGAGGAGAAGATCGCCATGTAGCGATTAAGGCGAAGTTTCGAATACTCACGATTCGATCTAGTGCACGATTGCACTTAGATCCTTTTACAATCACTTGCATTTTGTGATTATGATGAAACTTTGAATAATGGTTGTAGGCTCTAGAAGAGCAAAGCATTAAATTCTTATGATGAGTCCCGCAAGACTTATATTTCCGTATTTATGATAGCAAGTTATGTTCTAATATCTAAGTATTTTATTTTATGTGTTCTTTGGATTTCTACATATTAATAAAGTACATTATATTAGATCGCATGTAGCGCCTATGGAGGAAGTGTGCTTAGCGGTAGCGGCACAATGAATACCACCTTGAGAGAGATGGAATTTTTCAATGATCAAGAAGAATGCTCGTAGCCTTACGACAATCGCAGACGTGATACATGTATAATAGGCTCAGAAGGGCCACAATTGTACTCTCGACTGACATAACTTTGGTCATTAAAGAAGCCTTGTTGTGCCCATAATCGACTAAAACTCTCAAGGATATTCGCTAACGGTTTCCACGTAGAGATCAAGAAGAGCATGGTAAGGAATACCGCCATTACAAAGCGTAATGAAAATAGTAGAATAATGGTATTAGAACGACTTCCTTCATTTGAGAAGCATTTGCACCTATACGCGCTCGAAAACTATATTTAGAAGCTCTAAACCTCTTCTATCTCTCGCATGATAGATTATGTCACTTAGGTCTTAGAATGATGAGAAATATAATTAACAATTCACGTGGATATAGTGTCAATTTAAAGAACTTCCCTAATCTTGAAGATTTTGTGTGCCCCGCATGTACCATCGGAAACCGACTACTAGACCTCTACTCAAAGTAAAGGACGAAATCCTGCATTCTCGGACCGTATCCAGGAGACATTTATGGTCCTAAACAATTACCGTAAGGGTCATTTAGGTATTTTATGGTGCTTATCGATGCTTCCTCGAAACGGTCATGACGTTTGTTTAATGTCTACGAAAAACCCCTCGCAAAGCTAATCTCGTAGATAATTAACATTAAGAATAATTTCCTTATCATCATGTGAAGTCCACCGAATGGACAACGCCGAGAATTTATTTCAAAGGCATATGATGATTATTGTGTGAAAATGAGAATTAAAATTGAGCATCCGCATCGCATGTCCACACCTAGAATGGACTAGCAGAATTGTTATTTACCAACTACATGTTGGGGACACGCAGTCCTGCACGCAGCAACTCTCATCAATTTTAGACCACCGACATATAACATCCATTCACCTAGCGCAAGGGTCAACACCAAAATTTCTCATCTTTGAAGGTTTGGTTGCAAGGTTTATGTACCTATACCACCACCACAAAGAACCCGAAATGGACACTCTCTAAAAGTCCGGGATATCGTTGGTTATGAGACAAGATCCATAATCGTATTTGGACCCCACGACTAGAGATTTGCATGCACTTTCACCACGATAGCATATTAGATGAGAATTATTTCTCGTCATTAGGGGGAGGAAATCAACCATTGATGTAAAATGTCGAGAAATAGAGAAGTCCAGAAGACAATTGAAGTCTAGAAGATATTTGAAATTCATGCATATGACCCGCGCACTAGTGAAGCAAATAGAGAAGTTTAGAAGACAATTGAAGTCTAGAAGACAATTGCAGTCCAAAAGATAATTGATTTGCAAGCATTAGCGAATCAACGCCTAACCACTTTAGTGATTTGAAGAGCGTGACCAAGTCGCATATGCCCAGACGCAATGCACCGGAGAGGGTTGAAATACCGATGAAGGTATCCCTAATCCCGCCCTAAGGCCTCTCGAAGGACGAGAACTCCGCCCTCGAATCAAGTAACCGGGACGCTTGGTGAAAAGGATAAGAAGGACTTGACACACCGATCACCAAAGTACCCCAGAATCGTAAGGGAGCCATTTGAGACTGCACCCAGTATGGAACCTTCGAAAAGGCATACTAGAATTGAACATCCCCATGAAGGAGACATCGATGGATGTGTGCGCACACATCGGAGTTTGAAAAACTAAAGGACTTGCCCATAATTGAAAGTAGCGGTAAGCAAATAGAAGCATAAGAAATATCGCACCTTGAAGACATAGCTATAAACTTTATGATCTTGGGAGAATCTATGAATAAGCCAACGACCAATGTCGACATTTACTTTGCAAAGAAAATTGTCACAATCATCAATCTTGATCCAGAGCCCGCATCGCTCGTTGAATATAAGAAAAGATCAAATTGAGAAGATTGGAAGAAGGCAATAGAAACGAATTGTTCTCTCTGAATAACAGATCCGGCGTAACTCATCGGTATCATGGACTTTGAACGCTAGCTGTGGAGCACGCATCGACCGAATTCCCTCTCGCCTCTTGCAAACCAATGACATGACATGACATGATTTGCCAAGCCAACACACACCAACCACGCGCCACCGTTGTTAGCTTGTACAAGAAGACATCGCTAAACCAGAAAGAATATAACAGTAACCGCATGCGTTGTACACATCTGACTGACAGACACACTGCATGAGCTTTCCCTGTAACTTGGACCCTATACAAAACCTAACAATTTTAGTCAAGATAGATTCCATTGCAGCATATACAAATAATGTTTGCAATGGGCTCTGTTAGAAGCAATTAGGACAAATGAACCATCAGGTACGGTATTTAACAATGCGCAAGAGAAATCACGGACAACGGGATCGCCTCCTCGTGCTTCGTAGCCGCCATTGACTCTTCCATCTCCATCTCCTCCTCCTTCCTCTTCACAGAGAGACAAACAACAATCTGAGTGCCAAATGAACAGAAAAATAGCTTGTCTAATGTGGAAGCTTGCTTGTAATTTATTGCTTCTTCTGTGTAAAACAAGAAACAACATTAAGCTGCCGCATGCTATATCTCGTTATTTTGCAACTTCCGCTCTAATAGACCTAATAAACCCGTAATGGTAAAAAAAAATTAAAAAAACCATTTATGTAATCTAGCATTCCTACAATAATATTTTGATTACTTTTGGCCTATCATTGAGAAAATGATGGTTAACCTAGCAGAAAGAGCTTAAGGCGAACCTTAGCTAGAACAGAAAAAGGCACTGGAAGCCTCTTTTTTAAAACCTTGTATCATCACGATGAAAAAAGGAAACATGCTCAATACTCAACACAACAAGCAAAACTGAGACCCACCTTAGACATCATGTGTTGGTGCAGCGCAGCGCAACCAAAAACCAGCCGCTTCCACTCCAAGATACCCCGATCAATGCATAATCTCAGCAAAGTGCAACATGAATCACAAATTCTGACTGAAAGAGTTCCCTATGTCAGCCCTACCGAAAATGTCACAACTTAACCACACTAAAGTTGTACAAGATATGATGCTAAATGCATGTCATAGTCAATAATTCCAACGCCTGACTTGTCATATCAGCGTATTTCCCAAAGGAAACCACAAAAAAATTGAAGATTCCACAAAAATAGCTTTTTCCTTTTTGTAGATTATTGGGTTGCATGACCAATGTAATATCCTATAGCACAAATATTACGAAGCTGTGAGGTAGTTTGACAACCCACGCCACTAGTCAGCAAAATTTTCTACCAGAGCAGCAGCAAGATGGTGAACAGTGTAGCTAAAGGAAACCAATGCTGGAGCTGCAATTTCCTTTTGATTGTTCACAGCACCCTATAAAGTCACCACCACCTGAAGATCAACCTCATGCTCAGCAGGTACAGTATTCTCCTTGGAACTATCCTTGGATTGTAAGGCGATAGATTCCTTCACTGAACCACTTTCTGGTGTCATAATCAGTGCATCTTGGCCAGATACCCTACTGTTGAACTGCTCATCTAGAAAATCATGCATATGTGTTACTGCAGCAAATTCGCTATCTTCAGTACTATCAAGCTCTTTTGGACCTTTATGATTGTCATGACCTTTCGGACTGTTATGGTTATCAAGCTCTTTTGGGCAGTCATGATTATCAAGCTCTTTTGGACTGTTATGATCATCGAGCTCTTCCATACTGTTGTAATTATCGAGGTCTTTCAGACTGTTATGGTTGTCCAGCTCTTTCAGACCTTGTGTTTCTCCAGCAGCAAACTTGCTATTGTCAGTACTATCAAACTCCTCTGGACTGTTCTCACTGTCGAGCTCTTTCACATTGTTATGATTGTCCAGTTCGTTCAGACAATTATGACCATCAAGCTCTTTCTCGGCCCTATGACTGTCAAACTCGTCCAGATTGTTACAATCATCCAGCTCTTTCAGACAATTATGACCATGAAACCCTTTCTCAGTGCTATGACTGTCGAGCTCATTCGTATTGCTATGATTGTCCAGCACTTTTAAATAATTACAATCATCAAGCTCTTTCTCAGTGCTATGACTGTCGAGCTCTTTCAGATTGTTATGATCTTCCAGCACTTCCAGACAATTGTGATCGCCGGCCTGTTTCTCAATGCCCTGACCGTCGAGCTCTTTCTCGATGTTATCATCATGAAGCTCTTTCAGACCATCATGAGCACCCAGATCTTTCGGACAGTTGTGGTCCTTGTCCTCTATAGACCTGTTGATGCTGTCTTCCCTATCTGATTGAGCCTTAAGAAATGTATCAGTTTGTGCATACGGACAAACAGGTACACCTCTCAGACGGCATCTATGGCACTTGAAATCTATGAGATTATTGACATTCTCAAGGGTAACAGAGTAGATATCCCCATGGAACCAATCTGCAAGGAAGAACAGTGTAATTACAATTTCAGCATGCAAAATATGAAAGCTTTCCATGGCATGAAGAGCAACAGAAGTCATTACACAGCCAACATGACTGCTTGTCTTGCTGAGACATAAAGCATCATTAGCTTAAGAAAGGATGCTCCTTTGCATAGGCAAGACGAAATCAAACAGAAGTATATTAACTAGCATAGGATAGAATCCATGAGAAAAATATAGTAATCACTAATCACTGTTTCGAGAAAACCAAGACCAAAATTGAGGGGTTGACTGCCCTCACTTCTAAGGGCCAAAAAATTGACAATGAAGAAGAGTTTTTAGCACATGCAATTGTCAAAGTGAGCCAGTATAAGTTTGTTCGAAAGATCACAAAGATATATGCCATTCAAGTAAACCTAGCTTACCTTCACATTTCTCACAAGCAATATATATAGCCTCTCCACTGTAGCATTTCTCACACAGACAGCATACCGGACTGATTTCAGAAATTTCAACATCTTCGGATGGAAAAACAACTCTTTCGTTCCTAAAACTTTTTGCCCGTTCATCATCTGGGTTCTGTGTCCATCGAAGGCCATCTAACCAGTATGAATAATGAGAAGCAGTCCTCTTCCTCTTACGACAGCTTGCTGCATGCTCAGATATATTTGAGTTGCCTTTCATGTACTTATCATATAATCGTTTTGATACACGTTTCATTGGTTCATTCTTGGGCTCATTTGATGGTTCATTCTCAGGCATCTTTAGTGATTCGTTCTTTGAAACATTCAATGGATTCTTTCTAGGCTGACCACGCTTACCCTTCTTCATTCCAGTTTTCTTATTGAATTTGACAACTATCTGATTTCTTCTTGTTACAATCTTAAGTGATTGCTTCTTTTGCTTCTTTCTCGGAGAGGTCTTCTTTGATACAGCCTTTTTCCGTGGAGATTTCACCCGCAAGACCTTTTCAGCTAGGCATTTGTTGCAAACATAAACAACATCAGCAGCACCTCTAGGAACCTTGAAATGTTTTTTATGGAAAAGTGCTGCAAAGAATAAGAGAATATTAGCTGAGTGCCAAAAACTGCAATGAGTTCCAATATAACTTCAAGCATCAATAATCAAAGTAAAAGGCAAAACTTAATACTTAATGATAGATTACCTAAGAAATTGCTAACAATTGATGAAAACCATTGATCATATGGCATATATAAGACACCACAAAAATAAATATGGCATATTGGCATATGAGTTCCAATATAACTTCAAGCATCAATAATCAAAGTAAAAGGCAAAACTTAATACTTAATGATAGATTACCTAAGAAATTGCTAACAATTGATGAAAACCATTGATCATATGGCATATATAAGACACCACAAAAATAAATATGGCATATTGGCATACATAATAAACACAAGAATTTGAGGGCTATATTGATGCATATGTAAAGAGGAAAAGGATGTCTATGTACAACTGTACATACCTGCACAATATTGGCAGTTCACAGCATCACTGTTTGGAAGAAAAATAGAGTCAAATAACTTGCCGAAAAGAATTTATCATGCTAACAAAAATACAAATATATTGGCAAAATTGTGAACAAGCAGCAGAAGTAACTGAATTGTATTTGCAAACAATTTATATTGTCCTAACTGGCAATTGCAAGAGTCAAAATGCTAAAACCCGGCTCCTATAATACCATCAACAATCTTTTCCAAAATATTAGTCAAATGTAAATATGTAATTAACAATTTCAACTCTGTGACTTGTACAGAAATAGCACCATCAGTCAAACTGGCGTTTGTGGTATATACCGCAATAATTGGGAAAATATGATATCGTAAAAAAAAAGGGGCAGGAAACAATCACCTAGATTGCTTAGAAAACAAATACTAATATCTAGCCTAGCACAATTCAATCATGCAAGAAATTTCTTTAGATGTTGGCCGAAAAACACTGCTACACGACTATTAGTTGAATGATCAGTGCATCTTGGCTCTCAAAAGAATCCACATACAGTCATCGAGCCAAGCAAGGCAACAACATCCGCAATGTCAAATCCAAGCACAAAAGCATGCACAAAGTCCGCACATTTCTAAAGGTTGCTCACATCAGGTGTGTCTTGCCTTGTTTTCAGCTCCACCCTTCTTGCCTTAAGGTTCATGCGGATGTCGACCTTCATGTGCTCGTGAGATCGGTGTAGATATCCATCCATGCTTTCTTCAATGGCTGGCAGCCAATCTTCGCAAAGACCGGCACCTTTCGGAATCGGGGCCTCCGCCGCTCATCTCGCTCGGCATCGTAGCCGAATCGCGACTTCTCATCGTGGGAAAACCACCAAAGATAGACTGAGCCACCGCTGCCCCCGGGTGGAGGATCCAACGTGCGGAAGCGGAAGTCCCCTGCCCCGCAGGCACCGCACCACCTGCCATCCCACTTGGAGTTCTCGCGCGGCCGACGCCAAGACGTGGTACGACGCGCGCGTGGCGCCGCAGACTGCGGCCCAGATACCCTACTGTTGAAGACTTAAAGTGACAAGAATAAAAAACCAAATGGATTGTTTAACATACCTGGTGGTTACTTCTTTGTTACAATGACCACAAAGCCTGCTGCCTAGCTTTTTTGCTTTTTCTAGGAGGTAATCAAACCCTGATCTTTTCGGCTTTTTGGGTTTGAAGTCGCTTATCTTCTTAGGAGGATGATCAGTTTCTTTCTTTTTCAGTAAGCGAGTTAATGCTTTGGCTTCATATGCCTTCAAAAGACTCAGAGGGACATGGCCTTCACTTAACCAGTACCTGTTCCTCTCACTAGAGGGCTCCTCAAGTTTTATTCCATGTTTAGCGACAACAGGAGGAATATTCTCCCTTTTTCCAAAATCAAGCAGATATTCCACATTTGTTCCTTCTATGCGTTTTCTGCGAATTATAACTTTCTTGAAAAGCCTTGCTATTTTCTGGGTTTCCTTTGTTGCAAGGGCAGGAGGGAGAGTGCTCAATATCTCAGTCCACTTGATATTAAATTCAAGCTCTTTAATCTGAAGGTGCATGAATGAGAAAAAAATCGGTGACCAAATTTTACTGATAGCTTTCCAAAACAAAGAGAATATATTACCTGCAAAATGAGCTGGGCCACATTTTCTGCCATTTCAACAGCAGCTCGCCAAGCTATGTATTTGAACCTCCTGGCAAATGCTGAACCATCGGAATATAATATAGTGGGAATTTTCTTGCGTCCCGCTGAGACATACAAGATGACAAAGGTTTAATACAAATATGAGAAAGGCGTATCTGAAAACTAACAGAATATTGGAAATACAACCTTGCCGAGCAGCTTTGTGGACCAATGACTGAGGCAACCTCTTCCAATGAAACACTTGACGAGACAATGTTCCACCCCTCCACCAATAAACACCAACATCCCGAGAATCAACTTTGAGTTCACCATTAAATGGCTTCCTCCCTGGTTTTTTAGCACTTCCATAACTTGAAGATTTATTAGATGAACGGACCAAGATATGAGCTGCAGACCCGACAACTTCAACAGAGTCTGCTGGTTTTTGCCATTCCACTGAAAAGGCAACACGTCGCAGACTGGACTCCAACTGCAAAGTATTAGCAGATAATCATGTAATAATTTTAGTACGTGTAGAATAAAAGCCTTTAATAAGAACAAAGCATTCAACAAGTTATACCGTAAGAAGAGGCTGCTTCAATGATGATACATCTGAAGACTTCAGAACTGCTTTACGCCAATAAATGCTATATTGTGGATTTTGCCAGGGACCAGACAGCAAACCATTCAACCGTTCTTCAATTGACAAAATGTCATGCATAGCAAGAACAATATGACTTTTCATATTCTTTTCCGACCGAAGATCAACAGCACATGGCTTAGGACTTTCCATACACTTACCATCAATGACTATGAAAATGCAATCACCACCACCACTGATTTGGCAGGAGTTACACCAACCACATTTTTCTTTTAGCAGCTCTACAGATAGCCTTTGATCAGTGAGCGCGAAAATATTTGCATATTTCTTACATATTGTTTTTAGCTGGAATGAAACTGCATCCTGACCAGGTTTCTTTCCTTCCTTGTTTTCAGACAGCTTGTGTTTTAACTCTTCAGCAGCTGATGCTGCTATTTGACCAAAACTGTAATAGTTTATATACCTAGCAGAATCAGAATGGAGATAACAATCACTTGCCTTTTTCTGAGATGGTGGATCTTTCTGATTATCTGCAGATGAACCATTAGCATATAAACAAACATCATCTTGCTGAAAATTGCAGCTATCATTCTTGGCACTACAGGTGATATTATGTTGAGATGTTTTATTCAACTTCTCATCAGCAATAGTCTCATTGCCATTTTCAGACATAAGTGCAGATCTCAAGGTGAACTTCTGGTGTGAGGCATCCTGATCAAACTGCTCTGAATTTGAGCCACAAGCTTTCCCCGAATCCAATGTTTCACAGGAGCCACCCTTTTCTATCTTATACTGCTCGTGTTCACTATGTTGTTTCAATGGTGATTGTCTGCAGTCTGTCTCGTGATCAGAGGTACTGCTTTTCTTGCTATTCTCATACCGACCATTAAAATTAAATGACTCAATTGCAATTCCCCAAAACAAAGATATTGCATTAACAATTGAATTGTACGAAGGATGGCATGGAATTAACACTGTAACAAGGGAATGAAGATCGATCTGACCATAATAATGACATGGAGAGTCCGCGTCACATGACTCAACCCTGCAAGTTCAGAACATGCTTTGTTTATTAATGCAACAAGAGGTAACCATTCAACTGTAGTACATACATTTATGCAATACAAATATTTTGGGATCAGTTTCCCAAGGTAAACAAATCATATCACATTTATGCAATACAAACATTTCACATTTCTGTGAAGCCTTGATCAATGAGCATACAAATCACACAGATTGGATCTTACTAAATCAGGGTATTGCAGGTATTCCCTTGTTTTATTGCAGAGAATCAAAATATTAGTTTTCCTATTTATATATATATATATAAACCATTACCACAGAAATTACGTTTTCACTATGGTCTGACAGAACATCAAGATATGTCTGTATCCCCAGGAAAGCGAACTGTGCAGACTACAACAACAAAAGAAGTTTAACAAGCAGATCAGAAACTCATTCGTGTTAGAATAGGACTCTTTTGTATTCTTTATCTGTATATGGCATACCCCCTTGTACTCCCTATATATATTGCCTATTGGACACTCTTGAATACACACAATATTTATAACATGGTATCAAAGCGAAGTTACTATCTAGCTCTTCCGCTTTTCCACTGCCACGTCGTCGAACGTCGCCGCTTGACGCGGCACTGCACCCTGACGCGACGCCGCCGCCCGACGTCGCCGAGCTCAACTCGCGCCTCGCCGCTCGGTTCTCTTAGGCGCCGCTCGTACTCGTCGCTGCCGCCGGTCTCTCGAGCCGCCACCGCCAGATGCTTGTCGCCGCCGCCAAAGAAGCCAAGCCACCCAAACGCGACGCCACCGCTGAGCTCTCTCTGCTCTGCTAGACCGCTGCCGCCGCTGCCGCCGCCGCCAAGCCAGCCGCCGCCGACGTGACGCCATCGCCTAAGCTCCTCTGCTCAGGCCAGACCGCGTCGCAGCTCGGGCCGCCGCCACCGCTCGGCAAGGAACCCTAAAGTTCCCTGTGCGTGCGCCGCTCGGGCTGTGTGTGCTCTTTTTACTGGGCCGTGTCGGTTTTGAGTGAACCGGCCCAGCTCGGAAAAAAAAAAAACGTCGATTTAACCGCCATGCCGTCCAGCGCCGCCTATTAGACTTCATTGTCTTGGTCGCCGCGCCATCCGCTGCCGCCTACCAATGACTTTTGTTCCATCAACTGCGATCTCATTCTCGGGAACAAAGCTTAATGGGGCGAACTATAGGTTGTGGTCTTCACTTATGGAGATCACGTTATATGGTCTCCGTCTCTGGGGATATGTTACTAGTGCCCGACCTTGTCCGCCGTCGCCGGTTCAGTCTTCTCCCAGACAGCCTACTTCTGCACCTCCGGCAGAAGATGAGGCCGCTAAGAAGGGGGTAGATGCCGCTATTGCTGCTACTGATGAGGCCTTTCAGTATGTCATAGACGCTTTTTAGTGCTGGTGCGCTGATGAGGCCCGTGTTCGAGCCATCCTGGAGGTCGACGACTCCATCTAACCAAATATTGTTGGTCTGCGTATCACTCGTCAGATCTGGGAATACTTGCGCGAGCGATACCAGCAGAGCAGCGATGCTCATTTTTTTTCGCTTCAGCGTGAGTTAAAAACGCTTTGCTAGGGGGACTCCTCCGTCGACGACTTCTTCCGAGCCCTGGCCAGTTTCTAGCGCCAGCTGAATGAACTAGCTTCTCCGCTCTGCCAGGAGTATCATAAAATGCATAAGGCGGATCGTGATCGCCTTCGCTTTTATGACTTCGTCTGACGTCTTCACCCGAAGTTTGAGCCTGTTAGGGCTCAACTGCTGAGCCGCTCACCACGACCGATAGTCACCGAGGCTCTTTCGACGCTTCGTACTGAGGAGCTTCGTCGCGGGTTAGCAGCACAGTTTGTTCCGGCTATGCTTGCTACCCCTTCTTCTTCGACTACACTGATAGTTTTTGCTTCGACTACAATCTCTCTTCTGGTGTCTGTTTCTGCTACTATTTTTGACCAACTGGGGTTCAATGCAATTATTGCAAGAACTTCGAGTGCGAAAAAAACAGAACAAAACGCGTTGGGCTGGACGATCCAAGGAAGGGCAGGGAGGCCCTTCCTCGACAGGAGGACAAACCAGCACGCCAGGACCTTCTCAGCGAGGAGACTTTGTTCAGCAATTGTACCAGGTTCTACTTCAGCAACTCTCTCATAGCTCAGCAGATTCTACCGGTCCAATTCAGATGTCTCCTCCAGGTACTTCTTAGGTTCTGGATTCTGGTGCCTCTTTCCACATGACACCGGACTCCACATCTCTCACTTCAGTAGGACCTCCTGTTTTTCCTATCTCTGTTCAGACAGCTGACGGTACTCTTCTATCTGTCAGCTGTCAAGGCACTCTTTTGTCCATTGACTTTTCTGTTCCAGCTGTTTCCCATGTTCTACAGCTTACCATGCAGCTTCTCTCGGTGGGTCATCTCACCGATCTTGGCTGTAGGGTTAGTTTTGACTCTCACATCTGTTTCATCCAGGATCGATAGACAGAGACGATACTTGGGACTGGCCGACGCCATAGGGATCACCAGGGTCTCTACATCCTTGATCGCCTCCACCTTCCATCCACTTCAGTTGCTCCTGTCACCTCTACGTCTACTTCCATCGCCACTGCTACCACCACCTCTGGCGTTTTTGCGCAGTGGCATCACCGTTTAAGTCACTTATGTGGGTCCCGTCTTTCTTCATTAGTTCGTCAGGGTGTTTTTGGACGTGTTACTGTTGACACGGCCATGTTTTGTAAGGGTTGTAAGTTGAGCAAGCAGCTACAACTTCCTTATCATTCTAGTGAGTCCTTGTCTTCTCGGCCTTTTGACTTAGTTCATTCAGATGTACGGGGACCTGCGCCTATTATCTCTAAAGGCAGGCATAAACTTAATGTGATTTTCATTTATGATTATTCCCGTTTTACATGGATTTTCTCTATGTCTAATCGTGATCAGTTTCTTGCGATCTATCGTAACTTTGAAACGATGGTTCGTACTCAGTTTGATTCTTCCATCCGTACTTTTTGCTGTGATTCTGCTAGCGAGTATTGTTTTGTCGCTTTTAAACAGTTTATTTCTGAGCAGGGCACTCTTTACCAATCTTCTTGTCCTGGTGCACATGCTCAGAATAGGGTTGCTGAGCGCAAACATAGTCATCTGATTGAGATTGCCCGCACTCTTCTCCTTGTCTCTCACGTTCCACCACAGTTCTGGGCTGAGGCTGTTTCTACAGCTGCATATCTCATCAATATGCAGCATTCCACTGCTCTTAAGGGTGCCAGTCCTATAGAGCGTTTCTACTTTCGAGCCCCTCAGTACACTCACCTTCATGTTTTTTACTGCACCTGTTTTGTTCTGCTGCAGCCACGTGAACACACCAAACTGTTAGCTCAGTCAGTTGAGTATGTGTTTCTTGGTTATAGTTCTGAGCATAAAGGTTATCGTTGCTGGGATCCTTCTTTTCGACAATCAGGATTTCACGAGATGTTATCTTTGACGAATCTCGACCTTTCTTCTATCGAGATTCGGCTCCTGTTTTCACCGTTGAGTCACTTTCATGGCTGTCTCTTTCTGACTCTTCACCCATTTCTCCACTATCATAGTCTTCCCCTGGTCTGTCTCGAGTGGCTCCTTCTGTACCTCCGCCTCCGGTGCTGCCTCTGCAGCACTACCGTCTCGTTTCTCTGGTATTCACTACTCCAAACGCCCTCGTTCTTCACCAGTCTCCTCTCCTGGTATCTTGTTGACACTCACATCTGATCCTCCAGATGATGCTCCTCGTTACGTCCTTCGTGACCGGACATCCCTTCGACCTCCTGATCGTCTTGGATTTGCTCCAATAGTTCATGCTCTCTCTGTCACTGAGCCTAGTTCTTATCGTCTGATAGTACCATCGAGCGCTACAAGGCTCGTCTTGTGGCTCACGGCTTTCAGCAGGAATACGGCCGTGACTACGATGAGACTTTTGCCCCTGCTGCCCATATGACCACTGTCTGCACTCTTGTTACGGTTGTTTCTGTTCGTCGGTGGTCTTTCTCTTAGTTGTATGTTAAGAATGTCTTTCTTAATGGTGTTTTGCATGAGGTCTACATGCAGCCACCACCTGGGTATTCTGTTCCCGATGGACACGTCTGTCGTCTTCGTCGTGCTCTTTATGGCCTCAAACAAGCTCATCGTGCCTGGTTTGCGTGTTTTACCTCAGTGATTATTGTTATCAGTTTCACTGTCAGTTCCCATGATCCTGCTCTTTTTGTCCATGTCTCATCTCGAAGTAGGACATTGCTTTTTCTGTATGTTAATGATATGCTCATCACTGGTATGATTCCACATTCATCACGTATGTGAAGAAGTATCTTAGTGAGCAGTTTTTGATTACTGATTTTGGTTCTCTTACGTACTTCCTTGGGATTGAGGTTACCTCTCCCAGCAGAAGTATGTCTAGTATCTTCTTGATCGGTCTGGTCTGACTGACACTCGTACCGCTGAGACCCCCATGGAGTTATCCCTACAGCTTTGTGCCACTGATTGTGATATTCTTGAGGATCCTACTCGATATCGCCATCTTGTTGGGAGTTTGGTGTATCTTGTGAGCACCCGTCCTGATATTGCTTATGTTGTTTATATCTTGAGTCAGTTCATAGCTTGTCCTACCCATCTTCACTACGGTCACATTTTTCGTGTTCTTGGCTACTTGCGTGGGACTATCTCTCGTCGTTTGTTTTTTCCTAGCTCTACCTCACTACAGCTTTAGGCGTATTCCGATACGACCTGGGCTAGTGATCCTTCTGATCGTCGTTCTCTTTCCGCTTACTGTGTTTTTCTTGGCTCCTCCCTGATTGCCTAGAAGACTAAGAAGCATACTGTTGTTTCCCGTTCGAGTGCAGAGGCTGAGTTGAGAGCTATGGCAGCAGAGATTACTTGGTTGAGGTGGCTACTTGCAGATTTTGGAGTGCCTGTGATGGGACCTACGACTCTTTTGTCTGACAGTACAGGTGCTATCAGTATTGCCTGGGACCCCGTGAAGTATGAGCTCACCAAACACATTGGTGTGGATGCTTCATACACTCACTCACAGGTACAGAAGGGTGTACTTGTTTTACAGTTTGTGCCATTAGAATTATAGGTTGTTGATTTCTTCATGAAACCACAGACTATGGTACAACATTTGTATTTTCTCTCCAAACTCAGTGTGTGATCCACTATGAGTTTGAGGGGGGGTGTTAGAATAGGACTCTTTTGCATTCCTTATCTGTATATGGTATACCCCCTTGTACTTCCTATATATATTGCCCTCTTGAATACACACAATATTCATAACAATTGGCACATGGGCACAAAGAAATTTGTTACCAGCATAAGAAATTTGTGTACAGATCTTTGTGGAGAAGCAGATAGCATAATTTAAATATATGAAATGCAAGGGAATGGGAACAGGGAACTAGATGTTACAGTGAGAAATACTGCAAGGGCAAATGTTTGATCTGAATGCATAAATGACACAAATATTATGTGGGGATGTAACACAGAAGTGTAAGAATTGATGGATAGTAATGTCATGGCGCAGTCACGCGGGATGGCACTGAAGCATACTCTATGACAGATATTTTGACTAGTCATTGAGAAGAATAAATAATTTATGTTTTTTATTTTGTCATTGACACTATCTGCCAGTTGCAGCGGATAACTAAACGCACACAGGAAAATATAGTAAAATGAAAGCTCTTACCCTATTTAAAAAGCAAGGTATAATAGGTTTAAGTTTAACATGATAGGCTTGGCTTTAATCAGTAAGCCCATTTCTCTACAACCACTAGCTAAGAAAATAAGAAATCTTTTTAAGCTCTGCCTTGTATGTTGAAACTAAATTCATTGCTAGCTCCATTACGTAAAACTACGCTCACATGTCATAGGTGACTAGTACACATATTCAAATCCTAATGGCAGCTTACATGTTCTATAGACAGGTGGCACCCAGAACAAAGAAGACAAACAGAGCATCCTCGGTGAAGTTCATAGACAGGACAAAAGTGCTACGTCATTGTTCTTAAATCCTAAGGCAACTCGATTATGTGAACAGTAGAGGTGTGAATTCGTTTTGCATTACACTAAGATTTTGAATAAGGCGTGTCACAAAAGCAATTATTAGCCAACATACAGAAGGGCAATATAGTCACACCAGAGCTAAAAAAACTATTAGAAAGATACACAGGTAACACCAAAGGAAGAAGTTTATAATGACGTACACCAAAAGATAGCCGCAGGTGCCAAAGTATAGCCGGCCATGTGGATCAATTCCCAGAACATCTGCTCCCCTGACAGGCTTTGCCATACTTCTGGATCCATCATTCTTCTGTATCAAACACTCAGGACAATACCAATCTCCTTCAGGCAATAGATCCTCCACCACCCCAACACATTTAGAATGGAAAGCAGCAGGACAGCCATCGCAGCATAACAAGTTACCATCCATACCACATAGATAACACTCATCACTGTTACCATCATCCATATCATCAGAGCCCTCTGGAGGCGGAGAAGAATCTGCTAGGCCCTTGACAGAAAATCCTCTCTTTTTCCTTCTTAAACCAGTGCTTCTACTGCCCTCATCATTTCCATCTGACTCAGACATCCTTGAACCAAGTTCGGAACGTATAGCCTCAATCTCCAGAACATCATCACACAGTGAGTGCAGCAGCTCGAGTTTCACCATTGCTGGCTGCCTATAGTACTCTGAGTTCAACAGCTTTAGGTCTGTAAGCTTAATACAATACCTCAGTTCTGAACCACGAGTTAGTAAGTACTCAGCAAGATAGATTGGCCAAGTTGCTAGGTCTAAAAGCTCCCAATTAAGATTCCTATATAGTTAGCAATAGATAATTAAAAGACAAGTCTTTCGTAACCTAAAACTCTGTAAGCTTATCTTACAAGTTACAACAAGGAGTCAAGGACTTTTACCTAATGCAGTGTATTGCCGAAGGGTCTCCTTCGTCGGCGAGATCTTCCAAGTGGGTCTTCAGAGCTCGGAGCAGAGCAAAATGCACCCAATCAATCAAAGGGTTCACGTGCGTGCGCCGCAGCGCAATCACAAATGTCTCCAAAGGAAACGGGCTCAGGAACAGCTGCCTACTAAATGACCTCAGGCAGGAGTAGACTTGAAAGACATCGAGAACAGGGAGACCTTCCAAATCCAAAGCCTGCGATGACGGTGGCAGCTCTGGCTTCGGCGGCAGCCTATCCAGCGCAGCGTCCTCTAAATCCCTGGCGACCGACCGATACCGACCACTCCCATTTGCACGCCGACGTTTCCTCCCGGACTGCTGCGGTGTAGCAGAAGCCGCAGCAGCAGGCTCAGCCTCAGCCGCCGCAGACGCAGACGCAGGCTCAGCGGCCGCAGACGCAGCCTCAGCGGCCTCGGCAGCAGCAGCAGCAGCCTCCATCTCAGCCGCCAGCGCCGCCGCCTTCGCTTGCCGCGCGCTCCGACGAAGCGGCCTAGCAGACTCGGGCTCGGGATTGACCCTCCGCTTCTTCTCCACCGTCTCGGCCATCACCTCCCCGTTCGCTTCATCCCGGCTCCTCTCCGCCGGCGTCGCGGGCCCATCGCCGTTCGACAACTCATCTCCCGCGGCGGCCTCCACCACGCCGTTCGCCTGCGGGGACTCCTCGTCCCCGAGTCGCCGCTTCTTAGGCCGCCGCCCTGCCGCCCCCCACGGCGGCTGAGGCGGCGGCGGCGGCGGCATAGAGGGGCCAACAAGGATGGCGGGCATCTCGCCCAGGTCGACCTCCTCCGAGTCTCCGTCCTCGTAGAGCACGCGGAAGTACCCCGCCTCGGCGTCGTACGACTCCACGACGCCGCTGTACACCCCGAAGCCCGGGAACGCCTTCTTCACCGCCCTCCCCACCAGCTCCTCCATCCCGCCGCGGCGGAGGGTCGGCGAATTCCTAGGGTTTGGGGGGTGCGGAGGGGTCGGGGCTGCGGCGGATCGGGGGAATTGGGGTGGGATCGGGTTGGGGATTTGGGGATTTTGGTTTGCGTTCGTGGAGAGGAAGGAAGAGGAAGAGGGGAGGAGGCGTGGTTCCCCTTCCCTATATATATATTTTGGTTTTGGAGTTTTAGAGAGTGAAGTCACCCTTCCCTTCCCTTCTTCCTTCGGTTTGCACGCCTATTGTTGATGATCATGGTACGCCGTTTTTGGGAGGGAAAACAAAATTGGCTCCCACTCCCGGCGACAAGGGAAGAAGTGCATTCGTTTGATTTGAAATGCCAAAGAAATTGCCATTGCGCTGATATAGGTGTCAAGTCTGCTTCTTTGGATCTCTTGGTTTGCGCTTTCAAGATCCATCCACCCTAGATTTTGCCGAACAACGCAACCCCGTGGCGGGCAACCATCGGCGCTCGTGTGATGAGGCAGTAGGAGCCCCATCATCCGCAAGATCAACAATAGGCGACGCCGGATCAGTGGCATATGGAGGAGGAGGATGCCGGTCGAGGATGAGATGGTGTGTTGTGGTTGTGGTGGTGGTGGTGTTGTTGTCGTGGTGACACTGGCAGCAACCGGGAGGACGGTGGTCCTCGAAGATGGTTGTAGCCACAAGGTAGCGTTGGTGGCCTCAACAACTCACATGAAGCGGCGCTAGGAAGAAGATGCATATGGCGGCGAGGGGAGAATGGGAGAGGGAGGAGGGAGCGTTATATATTAGGGGTTTTGTAATTGCACGAATCTCAAGACAAAATCAGTTGGTCCAGATTTTATGAAAGCATTTACGGATTGTCTAGACGATTTCATTTGTTCAAAATTGTAAGGATTTGGGCCTTGCAAGATGGCCATTTATCACATTTGATATCCATAGATAATGCATTTATTGTGATTAGTTCAATCTATACAAGAAATATTTAATGTTCTCTCTTGGTGATATATATATATATATATATAGCTTCCAAACTATATAATTGTATTCTTTTTAATGACTTGATGCCTTTTGCATTTCTATGAAAATTAGGTATGTTTTTTCAATGCTTCTTGTAGAAGGGCTGTCTAGTTTATCCGTCTTGTAGAGTTTAGTGGAAAGATAGAAAAAGGAGAGAGTAAATGAGAAGGAATGCATGCACATGAACCAGGTGCTACGACACGTGTGACTTGCGTTCATCTAGCACAAGCAGCAGCAGCAGCTCATTTTTGGTATAGTAGCCGTTGCAAATTCAAAAGCACTACGGAGTGAAGACTGAAGACGGCGTTCGGTTTCGGTTTAGTCTTGGCGACCTCTGCATACTGCATACTGTACCAAAAAAAAGACAGTGCTAGGTAGGCACTGTGGACGAGAGGAGCCAAGGAACCGGTGCTTGCCGTTGGAAATAAAAATTCACTAGACCCACCTGCTGCCATATGTGACATGGGGGTGTTCGTTGTTGCGCCATGGTCCTGCCATGGCTGCCACGCCAGGAAAGACAAGTGTCGCCATGGCCACCACAAACCATCACCGCCGCCTCCAGATCTGATGGTCTTCGTCGCCGTGGCCACGACCCGCGTCCATAGCCGCCGTCGTGGCCTCAATCTGTCATCGTGTCCAAATCTGACGGCTTGTCGCCATGGAGGCCGACGAGAGGAGCAGGCCCGCCGCTACGGCCTTCAAATTCGTCGTCTACCGCCTCGATTAACTTCAGCCCATGGACGTCGCTTCCAGACTTGGGGTCTTCGTTGCCATGGCAGCCTCCGATGGATCCACAACTTGTCTCAGCCGCCGCTGGAACCCATCATTTTCGGATGCGCGTCATCACCATCGGACCAAGGCGGAGCAATCCACGCCTCCGCCGACCACCCTGAGACCAGTTGTGAGAACGAGAGATGTGAGAATGGGGCGATACGGTGGTGGTGGAGAGATAAGAGCATCCACAGTGTGTACACAAAAGAGGATCCTAGCTAAAAGCACAAGACCCAGTCCCTCTCCAAGTCCTGGTTCCTCACAATTTAAAAATAATTTCAAAAAGGTAAGTGGCAAGTGACTGTTGCCCACAACCAGAATTTAGTAGCCGTTGTCGCCAATTCAATGCTCACATGGTTTCACTCTCAACTCTATATAAACAGATGCAACACAATGGAAATTTCATTTGACAAACTACGCAACACCAAAATTCTTCCATGGATCACTCGCCATCTGATTTCAACTCTTCTAGCTCCTCACCATCTCCACCTCGAGAGCAAATAAGCAGACCTTTTTCAAACTTTCCACCATCACACATACTAATCAATTATCCACCTCAATATGTCCAACACTTGCAGCCTCAATTTTCTCAGCATTTTCATACATTCGGTGTCCCCCCAGCCCTAGCACTATAGAGCTATCACCAATATGTAGATTTTCTTAATGGTGGTCCATTTGAAGCCAATACGAGCCACTCTCCATATGGAATTTCTGGAGGTGATGAAGGACGACTTTCGTCGTCGCCGATCGAATCAACAGCCTTGGGTGGAGGTGCTGGTGGTTCAAGTTGGGCACCTTCGGCGCCTGCTGCACATCAAAGAAATGTAGAAGTTAGTAGCCTGGAATGGAGCGATACCAATCCAAATGAAGAACAATAGAGAGGTCGTAGGAAATGGAGCGAAGAGGAAAACTTACGGCTGGTTAGTGCTTGGTTGAATAATTCCAATGACCCAATTGATGGAAACTCAAAGAAGTGTGAACAATATTGGAAGAATATTGCAGAAGAGTTCAATAGCAACAAGAATAGGGATGGAAGAAGAACAGCCGCACAATGCAAAAGTCATTGGAAGAAGATGAACAACGAGGTTGTGTTATTCAACAGGTGTTGGTGGAGAATGAAAAGCACATATGTGAGTGGTCAATCTGATTATCATCTAATGGAAAAGGCACATGCTGCATACAAAGTGGCAACACAAAGGGAAGGCAAACAAGGGCAAGTCTTCACATTGGACTATTGGTGGAAAGAAGTCAATGACCAACTGAAATGGGGAAGAATTTACAACAAGAGCAACTTGAACATCAACAAGAGATTGAAGCTCAATGAATTAGGAGCTTACATTTCATCTTCCAACCAAGAAAGTGAGGAGGCAAGCCCTACTCATGTTCGTCGATCGAAAGGGCAGAAGGCGGCGAAGGCTAGAAGGAAAGGGAAAGAAAAACCCGCTGTGCAGTCCTCTTCGGTAGACCTGAAAAATGAGAGGATGAAACTTTACCATGAGGCAACAACAAAGATATCTGAAGCAATGGCAAAACTGGCAGAAGCCGCAAAAGAGAAGGCGAAGGTAGACATGCTGAATCAGTACCTCAGAATGATGGGAAAGGATACTTCAAATAATACTGATGAACTAAGAGAGTAACATGATAGTGGAATAGGGAAACACTTGCTAATACCATGTATGCCTGTGTTATATTGCACAACATGATAGTGGAGGATGAGAGAGATGCCTATGAGGTGCAGTTTGACTATGACTATGAGCAGGGACCTTCAACGCCATTGCAAACATTTAACCATGGACCAATTCATGGATTTTCTAGGGTACTCAAGAAAGAAAGAGCTATTCGTGATATACTGGCACATCATCGTCTCAAGGCTGACTTGATAGAGCACATATGGCAAATATTTGGGGGCGATCGACCTTAGCATTCAATAGTTCTTTACAGTGCTTGTGTTCTTAAGATGTGCTACTTAGTCCTATTTATTATATA